>CM038669.1:710197628-710797628 GCA_021605145.1 Aegilops bicornis | reverse complement strand
CTGTAGCCATCATACATCGATTTGTTTTGCCTTCGTGTCTTTTTTGCCGAGACGCCGAGACGTTTGTACAGATACGTGCTATCGATCCAATCGCTGGACATAGTTGAAGCTAGCCCAGGCGTGTATGAGGACACGGTGTGCTAGTGCTAATCGATCCAGTAGCTTGGCTGCTTGGTTGCTAACTAGCTTTGCACATCGCACGTGTATTTAGCTTCTGGGAGTTTTGGTCTAGCGATCAAAAGCCAACATTGTTACCTCATGCCTCCGACCAGTTTGATGGTCTCACTTGGCAGCGGCAATCCTGTTGTAATTTCTGCCAACTCCTGCTCCTTCAGCTTCTGAGAGATGCAAATACCAAGCTCCTCAATTCCTACAAAAATACACTGGGTTGGACTGCCAACTATTTTATTTTCAACAGCGGAGTTACCCCGTTCGGCCCAGCTCCGGACTCGGAGATCAAGGAGCCATGAGCTGGAGCACTACTGAACTGGCCCTGAGGAGCATTATTTCCGGTGACGTTCCTGATAGCAGTTAACCTGTGAATTTGATATAGTTGATTAGCAAATATACCATCTTAGCCCTATAACAAGTGATTAGTTAAGATCAAAACCGGTGATCTGCATCGGGATGTGAAAATAACTTAAAGAGGGTGTACCGTATGATGAAGTCATATACCTAGGTTAGGGTCATGGATCTGTACAAGATACCCTCCCCAAGGACATCTCTAGAAGAAACTACCTTTCAGTCGACCTGGAAGGGTTTCACTCGACCAAATGGAAGACACTCGACCATAAAGCCAACCACTCGACCGCCAAGAGATCTAAAGCCAGTCTGCACACAAACGGTCGGTCATTAAGTAGTTTTTATGGTCATCATAACACTTTATGTGGGCGTTACCAGTAACCCCTATCTTAATGTACTTTAATCCCTGCATAACTGAGGGCAGGAGGGGTCTGGCGAACTCTATATAAGCCATCCCCCCTCCTCTGTGTAAAGGGTTGGCACCCCTGTAACACATACGCAGATAATACAGTCGACCGCCTCCAGGCTCCGAGACGTAGGGCTGTTACTTCCTCCAAGAAGGGCCTGAACTCGTAAACACCTTGCGTATACAAATACTCCATAGCTAGGATCTTGCCTCTCCATACCTACCCCCCATTCTACTGTCAGACTTAGAACCACGACAGTTGGCGCCCACCGTGGGGCAGGTGTCTTAGCGACTTGTTGGAGAAGTTGCATTTTTTTCGATCCCATTCATCATGGTTTCAGGCGGAGTTTTGGTTGAGGGCCGCGAGATCCATCTCGGCACGCTCACGTTCATCGCCGACGACTCCGCTTGGTTGCAGGAGGCTCCACTCAACGTTGACGCACTCCCCGTCCGCGGGGCAATGCACTTCCGCGCGTGCGTCCGCGGCGTCCTCCTGCGGCAACCGTCGACCTAGTATCGGTCGGCTTCTGTGCCGTCCTCCCTCCCGGTCTCGCACCGGCGCAAGCGCTCCGGTCGATCGAGGCTTCAGCGGTGGGTGAGGCACGCGGTGGCCCGCCAGTCGGCCACTCCCCAAGTCACGGAAATCGAGCCCGACGAATCTCTCTACGGCCTGTTCGATGTGTCGACTGGCTTCGCAGAGACTGCATTCGAGTGCGACAGCAGCGATCCAGCGGCGGAGGTTCTGATGGTCGACGGACCACACAGTCCTCCTGGTCCCAGCGCCGACGGAGGCGTTGGCGTAGGCGAGCCGGCGCAGATCACGAAGAGTACCAGCCCGAGCCCCTCACTTCACTGCAGAGGGAGGAGCTTCGCCGCCGGAACATGGATGCGCTTCACACTCCTATCGTTGGAGAAACCGCCGAGGCCCGTGCCTTAGAAGATGCGCGTTTGGCCAACTTGGCTGAACGCACTCGACTGGAAAATCTCCAACGAGTGCTCGACGAACGAGCGCAACAACGGGTCCCGTCGTCCATTCGACGTCAACTCTTTCCACAACCGACTCAGGTATACCGAACTCCCATTCAGAATTTAGCAGCTGTAGCCCGTATAGCAGAGTCCATTCAGCCTTCCCAGTCGGAGGCCGTCAGAGGCTTACTCCAGATCAGAGATTTGCTCCGGGCAACAGGAGATCAAAATTCAGCTGTATCGCAGTCGCGGAACAGGATTCACAGCAGATCCGTCGATGCGAATACAGTCCAGTCGGCACATAGCCCAAGATCGCCCCCCGAGGCGTGAGGGACATGGAGGCCGGCGTGATCAGTATGAGGACCGATTCGATCGTGATGATCGACGTCGAGTGCCCACTACTCCCCAAGGGTGGGTCATATCGCCTCGACAACAAGATGGCAGACACCAGCACAGTGTTGGGCGAAGGATTCCAGTCGACCCCAGGGAACCAGGCTTTGATGCGAGATCCGTCATTGTTCAAGGTCTGGTCGACAGGAACAGAGCTAACCGAGAAGGCCATGCCAGAAATGCGCCCATCAGCAGCAGAGTACATGTCTCAGGAACATAGTGTTTTAGCGGAGCCATCAGAGTCGCGGTGATTCCTCCCAACCTCAGGTTGGCGAGTGGAGTCAGTAAGTTCATTGATGAGTCCAAGCCGGATACCTGGCTTGAGGACTACCGAGTGGGTGTCCAGAGTGGCGGCGGCAACGATGAAGTGGCCATGAAGCACCTGCCTCTTATGTTGGAGGGCTCGGCCAGAGCGTGGTTGAATCAGTTAGCACCCAGCAGCATTTACACTTGGGAAGATCTTGCCCGAGTGTTTGTCAGGACATTTGAAGGAACTTGCAAGCGACCAGCAGCGTTGACAGAGTTGCAGTTGTGTGTGCAGAAGTCGAATAAAACTCTGAGGTATTACATCCAGAGATGGATCACTTTGCACCACACAGTAGAGAATGTATCTGATCATCAGGCAGTTTGTGCCTTCAAGGAAGGCGTTAAGAACAGAGAGTTGAGTTTGAAATTCGGTCGGACCGGAGATATGACCCTGAGTCGAATGATGGCGATTGCCTCCAAGTACGCCAATGGTGAAGAAGAGGATCGGCTCCGAAGTGGCAAGTAGAAGTCAGCCGCTAATGATACCGGGGGAGGGAACTCCAGTCGGAAACAGAAGCGGAAAGCCGAGCCAGCTGCTCCTGGAGAAGCCTTGGCCGTGACTCCGGGAAAGTTCAAGGGAAAACCCAAGGGGCCTTGGAACCCCAAGAAAGTGAAAGACCAAGATGGAAATGATGTGTTGGACTTGCCATGTCACATTCACACGAAGAAGGATGAAGAGGGTAAACTCATTTACCCAAAGCATACCACTCGACAGTGTCGGCTCTTGATTCAGCAGTTTCAGGGGAAGCAGCCCAAGGACAAGGAAAAGGAGTCGGACAAAGTTGAGCACAAGGAAGATATTGACGGTGGATACCCTCATGTCAATTCCACTCTGATGATTTTTGCTGACGTTGAAAGCAAAAGTCGATTGAAAGTTATCAACCGAGAAGTGAATATGGTCGCTCCGGCGACACCCAGTTATCTGAAATGGTCGTAGACCGCCATCACGTTCGACCAGTCTGATCACCCGACACACATAGCCACCCCTAGGAGGCAAGCGTTGGTGGTCGAGCCAGTCGTCGAAGGCACTCAACTGAATAAGGTTTTGATGGGTGGTGGCAGTGGCCTGAACATATTGTATGCAGAGACGTTGAAAGGGATGGGCATTCCGATGTCCAGACTCAGCACCAGCAACATGAGCTTCCATGGAGTCATTCCTGGAAAGAAGGCTGAGTCACTCGGCCAAATTGCTCTCGATGTGGTTTTTGGTGACCACAAGAATTTTCGGAAGGAAAAGTTGACCTTTGAGGTCGTGGATTTCCAGAGCGCTTATCACGCTATTCTGGGGAGGCCGGCATATGCGCGTTTCATGGCTCGACTATGTTATGTGTACCTCAAATTGAAGATGACAGGTCCCAAAGGTGTGATCACCGCCACCGCAATCGAAAAGAAAGCAGAAGAGTGTTTTCAGAAAGGCTCTAAGATCGCTGATGCTCAGATGGCAGTGGTAGAGCTGCAAGAGTACCAGAAAACCGCAGACCCGAGTGATTTGTTGCGAGCCAAGAAGCCCGCCACGGAGTCAGCGTTTCAGTCATCCGGGGAGACGAAACCGATTCACATTCATCCGACTGATCCCAATGCTGCTCCGACCCACATCTCAACAACACTCGACTCCAAATAGGAAGAAGCGCTCATCCAGTTCCTCCCTGAGAACTGGGACATCTTCGCATGGAAGCCTGCTGACATGCCGGGTGTTCCCAGGGGACTGGCTGAGCATCGTCTACGAGTCAACTCAAAAGTTAAACCTGTCAAAGAACATCTTCGACGGTCCGTCAGCCCGTAAGAGAAAGGCCATTGGCGAGGAGGTGGCTCAGCTATTAGCAGCAGAGTTTATCCGAGAGATTTACCACTCCGAGTGGCTCGCCAATGTTGTCATGGTCCCTAAGAAGGACAAGTCACTTCGCATGTGCATCGACTTCAAACATATCAATCGGGCCTTCCTGAAAGATCATTTTCCTCTCCCCCGCATCGACCAAATAGTCGACTCGACTGCGGGATGTGAGCTGTTGTCTTTTTTAGACACCTATTCCGGGTACCATCAGATCCGTCTGTATGGACCCGACGAGATCAAAACACCTTTCATCACTCCATTCGGGTGCTTCTGTTATGTCACCATGCCATTCGGCCTCAAGAATGCCGGAGCCACGTTCATGAGCATGATTCGAAGTGTTTGCTCACACAAATCAGTCGGAATGTGGAAGCATACATGGATGACATTGTGGTCAAGTCACGGAAAGGTTCTGACCTGTTGACTGACCTTGCTGAAACATTTGCCAATCTCAGGAGGTATGATATCAAGCTTAATCCATCAAAGTGCACATTCGGAGTTCCTGGCGGAAAGTTACTTGGTTTTCTCGTTTCCGAACGAGAAATCGACGCCAACCCAGAAAAAGTTGGCACTATACTCCGAATGAAACGCACTGTGCGTGTGCACGATGTCCAGAAGCGTACTGGATGCTTGGCCGCTTTAAGTCGATTCATCTCTCGTCTCGGTGAAAAGGCATTGCCTCTTTACCGACTGATGAAGAAGTCGGACAAGTTCGAGTGGACTCCCGAAGCTGATGCAGCGTTTGCAGAGCTAAAAGCTCGGCTCTCCACCCAGCCGGTGCTTGCTGCCCCAATCAGCAAAGAGCCTTTGCTGCTTTACATTGCAGCCACAGGACAAGTCGTCGACAAGATTTACTTACGGTCGAAAGGAAGAAGAAGGAAAGGCCTTCAAAGTTCAGCGCCCAGTATATTATCTTTCTGAAGTATTAACCCCATCAAAGCAAAGATACCCTCATTATCAGAAGCTTATGTATGAGATTTATATGACTGCGAAGAAGGTTGCTCATTACTTCTCTGATCATTCCATTACAGTCGTCAGCGACGCCCCATTGTCAGATATTTTGCACAACAGAGATGCAACTGGTCGAGTGGCGAAATGGGCGATTGAACTCCTTCCCCTTGATATCAAGTTTGAGGCAAAGAAAGTCGTCAAGTCCCAAGCAGTAGCAGATTTCATCACCGAGTGGATCGAACAGCAATTACCGACTCAAGTTCACTCGAAGCACTGGGCCATGTTCTTTGACGGTTCCAAGATGCTGAATGGTTCCGGTGCTGGGGTAGTGTTGGTTTCCGCCCGAGGAGATAAGCTCATATATGTGCTCCAGATTCACTTTGATTCTTCCAACAATGAAGTAGAATACGAAGCGCTGTTGTATGGGTTGCGTATGGCCATTTCACTCGGCGTCCATCGCCTCCTGGTCTACGGCGACTCAGATTTAGTGGTTAATAAAGTTATGAAGGAGTGGGACGTCAGAAGTCCAGCCATGACTGGTTATTGCAATGCCGTGAGGAAGCTGGAGAAGAAGTTTGAGGGGTTAGAGCTTCATCATATACCCCGACTGAAAAATCAAGCTGCTGACGATTTGGCGAAAATAGGGTCCAAGAGGGAAGCCATTCCCAATGATGTGTTTTGGAGCACATCCACACACCGTCATTTCAAGAGGATCCTTTCACCGAAGAAGCTCCGCAGCCAAAAAGTGCCACTGATCTGACTGAAGTTGAGGTCCCAGCTGTGGTCGACCTTGTCATGGAAGTCGTGGTCATCACTCCCGACTGGACAGTGCCGTACATCGCGTATATCCTGAGGAAAGAGCTCCCAGAGAACGAAGAAGAGGCTCGACAGATCGTCCGCCGATCCATGGCCTTTACTGTGATCAAGGGACAGTTATTCAGAGAAAGCATGACTGGAGTCGGCCAGAAATGCATAACGCCAGAAGAAGGTCAGATAATTCTTGATTATATCCATTCTGGGACCTATGGATCATCGTGGCTAAAGCATACCGAGCGGGATTTTACTGGCCAAAAGCAAATGAAATGGCAAAGGAAATAGTCGAAAAGTGTGAAGGATGTCAGTTCTACTCCAATATGTCACACAAACCCGCCTCAGCCTTGAAGACCATTCCACTCGTCTGGCCTTTCGCTGTTTGGGGGTTGGATATGATTGGACCACTGAGGACTGGCAGAAGCGGTTTCACTCATTTGCTAGTGGCAGTCGACAAGTTTACAAAGTGGATCGAAGCTAAACCTATCAAGAACCTCGATGCGTGCACTGCTATCAGTTTCATCAGAGAGTTGATATTCAGATATGGAGTTCCGCAAAGCATCATCACTGACAATGGGTCAAACTTCGATTCCGACAAGTTCAAAGCCTTTTGCGCCTCGTGGCACGCATAAGTCGACTATGCTTCAGCTTGCTCACCCCAGTCGAATGGACAAGCGAGCGAGCAAATGGTCTAATTCTCAAAGGATCAAACCTCGGCTGATGCGTGATCTCAAGCATGCAGCAGGAGCATGGGTCGACGAACTTCCGTCGGTTCTTTGGGGATTGAGGACCACTCCTAATCGGTCGACTGGGAGAACTCCATTCTTTCTGGTCTATGGAGCTGAAGCAGTTCTACCGAGTGACCTGCTTCACAATGCACCCCGAGTCGAACTCTACTCTGAAGCTGAAGCGGAGCAAGCCCGACAAGATGTAGTCGACCTCCTTGAAGAGGAGAGAGAGATGGCCCTGATCCGCTCTACCATCTATCAGGAGGACTTGCGTCGATTCCATGCTAGAAATGTGAAGAGCCGAACCTTTCAAGAAGGAGACTTGGTCCTCCGAGTGGATCAACAGAAACCACACAAGCTCGCTCCCACTTGGGAAGGTCCCTTCATCGTCACCAGAGTTCTCCACAATGGAGGATACCATCTTTACAACGTCGATCGCCAGATTGATGAGCCTCGAGCTTGGAATGCGGTGCTGCTCCGCCCCTTTTACACTTAAGTACTCACTCGGGTGAGATGTAATAAAAGTACTTCTGTAGTTTGTTTATCAAATACAAGAATATTATAATTTTCCCAGTGATTGTTATTACTTTTCGTTTACATAAGAAATTTCCCCCAGTGGGTGGCTTAGCCGTGAACCCGTTTCGCCTAAGTTTGTAAAAAAAAATCCCTCCCGAGTGGAGAGCCAGCCTCCCACTCGGGGGCTTAGGTGCGAATTCGTTTCGCCTAAGTATCTGAAAATCCTACCGAGTGGTGAGTCAGCCTCCCACTCGGAGGCTTAGTTGCAGTCCAAGTACTCGCCTAAGTATCTAAAATCCTACCGAGTGGTGAGCCAGCCTCCCACTCGGAGGCTTAGCTGCAGTCCAAGTACTCGCCTAAGTTTGAAAATCCTACTGAGTGAGGAGCCAGCCTCCCACTCGGGGGCTTAGCTCCAGTCCAAGTACTTGCCTAAGTATTTAATACAATGTGTGCTTTGCAAGGACGACGAGGTACAGGTCGACTGTTGCCTTCCCCTTCAGAGTTACGACACAAAAATCCTCCTCGGAGGCTTAGCTGCAGTCCAGTACTTGCCTAAGTTTGAAAAATCCTACCGAGTGGAGAGCAAACCTCCCACTCGGGGGCTTAGCAGAAGTCCAGTACTCGCCTAATTTTGAAAAATCCTACCGAGTGGAGAGCAATCCTCCCACTCGGGGGCTTAGCAGCAGTCCAGTACTCGCCTAAGTATCCGAAAATCCTACCGAGTGGAGAGCAACCCTCCCACTCGGGGGCTTAGCTGCAGTCCAGTACTCGCCTAAGTACGAAATCCATTCCAATCCGCAAGGACGACGAGGTGCAGGTCGACTGTTACCTTCTCCTTCGGAGCTACGCCACAAGTACAACGTGCGCTCCATCCCGATCCGCAAGGACGACGAGGTGCAGGTCGACTGTTACCTTCTCCTTCGGAGCTGCGCCACAAGTACAACGTGCGCTCCATCCCGATCCGCAAGGACGACGAGGTGCAGGTCCGTTGTTACCTTCTCCTTCGGAGCTGCGCCATAAGAACAATCTGAACTCCATCCCTGCCTGCAAGAACAACGAAGTGTAGGTCGACTGGATTTTTCACCTCAGAGCTGCATCTCAAACATTGAAGCATAATCCAAGTGAAGAACAAGGTTTACTCGAAGGCAAACAAAAGCATATTTCGACGATAAGTAAAGTTAGGATAACATCCTAAGGATGCACAAGTACCAAGGCCTCAAGCCTGTTAAAGTTTGTCGGTTACAGGATCACTCGGCATTCCGAGGCAAATTTAAGACGAATCATAGAAGTTTTTTACTCCTCAGGTGGAGGACTGGAAGGCGCGACGAACTGGTCCAGGTCGATCCCATCAGCGATTCGGGTGGCAGCACCAATGAAAGTCTCCATGAAAGATCGGAAGTCGTACTTCTTGGTATTGGCAACTTTGATGGACGCCAGCCTTTCCTCTCGCGCCTCCTTGCAGTGAACGCAGACCAGGGACAGAGCGACATTAGCACCACATCTGGCAGAAGACTTCTTCCATTCCTGCACTCGACTTGGAACGTCATTCAGTCGAGTCACTAAAGACTCGAGGTCATTTTGAAGTGTTTCGCCTGGCCAGAGTGTTGAGTCGATCCGCGACACCGCAACCTTCAGTCGAGCGAGGTAGTCCACCACAGCAGCAACACGAGACTCTAGTCAGAGCACATTCATGGCAGCTTCATCCTTCACGGGGGAATTAATGGGGTCCAGGCTTGTCTCCACTCGACTAGTTTCTTCCTCGAAGTTCTGACAGAATTCTGCAAACACAACTCGAGTTCAAGCTATTGGTTCTATGATGAGTCAGTGATAACAAGTCAGTCGGATAAGAAGAATTACCTTCAAGCATGAGGAATAACTTCTTGGTGAGCCCTCCCAGATAAGCCTCTAAATCATTCCTCTTCCCCACCAGTTCGCTAGCCTTATCTCTCAGAGCTATCTTGTCGTTCTTCAGTCGGCTAACCTCCTTGTTGGCCGCGTCAAGAGCAGCTTTCAGATTGGCGTTCTCTTCTTCAAGTTTTCCGACTGAAGACAACTTTTCTTCCGTGAGCTTGGTTTTGTCCAAAGCCGTTTTCTGCGCCTCGGCGAGGTCACGATCCTTCTTCTTCAGAGCCTCCTCCATTTTGTCTGCAAAATGACAGTGAGGTCAGAATTAGGAAGGGACAGAAAAACAAAGACAGTCGTCAAGATCTCACCAGCTATACCTTTTGCTTCGTCTCTCGCCTTCTGCAAGTTCTCCTGAGCAAGCTTCAAGTCAAGGTTGAGATGGATCTGTTTGTTCTCCAATTCAGTGTATCGAGCCACAAGCTCGCAAGATTTCTGCAAAGAATCAGTCGACAGACATCACAGATAGGTTACTTCCGAGTGACTAAGAAAAATCATTGCGTTTCTAAGACTACAGCCGAATCAAAATATTCGACAGTAGTCTCGGGGACTACACCCAGTGGGTGCACTTAGCGTGCCCCCACTGGTCCTACCGACTCGGTTCGATCAGTCGACCGAAAGAGACAAAAAAGGGGGTTCTACAGACTACGGTCGACTGCCAGCAGTCCACCCTAGTCTCGGGGACTACACCCAGTGGGTGCACTCAGCGTGCCCCCACCGATTTGGAGATTCCATTCGACATGGTCCGACCAGACCGAGTGAAAAAGTTACCAAAGAAATACAAAGTATAAAGACTACGGTCGACTGCCAGCAGTCCACCATAGTCTCGGGGACTACACCCAGTGGGTGCACTCAGCGTGCCCCCACCCGTCCAAAAATTCAGTCGACACCCAGTGGGTGTACAGATGCGAAGATCTTCAGAAAGAAGAGTTTTCAGGTAGCATATCCTAACAGAACAAGTGGTGATCAACTAACCTGGACGTTACTCTGAAGAGCTGAGCTGGCGTCATAGGCCGCCTGGCTGGCCTCCCGGACCACCTTCACTTGCTCCATCATGATCCCCGCCTGGCGTATAGCTTCCTTGGCATCACCCACTTGGTCCTCTGGGACGTGGTGTGTGGCGAAAAGGGAGGGCGGATCAGCAGTCGACGATGAAGGCCGGACACTCGTCAGCGGCACAGCGAAAGACACGGAAGTCCGAGTGGTGTTGCCACCCTCATGAACCAGCACGTCAGGCACTGATGCAACCTGAGCAGTCTTGCCGGCAGGCGCCTTCTTAGTCCTCCTCCGCCTCAACGGCGCCTCATCATAATCATCAAGGATATCAATGACATGAGGAGGGACTACAGGAAAGATTCAAAGTTAAAAACGGAAATCCAATCGACCAAAAGCGAAATTACAGCGATCATACCAAGGTTAGAGGTAACAACATCTTCCATCTCCTGGTCTTCGTTCCTGACTGAGGTCTCGGAGGTGGCAGCGCTGCAGATTTCAGAAATCAGTTGATCAGTCAACAAGTCGACCAAAAGTATGTTCGCGCTGAACAAGAAAGCTCAAGTTCTGCTGTACCCGGAAATAGTGGGGATAGCCATCTTCATCTTGGGCAAAACCTTTGTCGGCTTTGACGGCGTCGCTCGGGGTTGCTTCGGCGCTTTTTCAGTCGGCGCCGGAGAGGTCGTCCGAGGACGTTTCATCGACTGCCCGACAGGCGCGATAGCCTTGCCGCACTCGACCGCAGGGTCATGGGCGAGCTTGGACCGCCTTTCCATGCGAGAAGGGTCGTCATCTTCGTCCCCCCCACCGTCAGATTGCCATTCCTCCTGGCTTTCACCTCCGCTCCCTTCCTCCTCCTCAATTGGTTCTTGCGCCCCGTTGGGCATCGAGTACATCTCAGTGGTGACCTGGAAGAAGACAAACAAGACGAAAGTCGGTCGACCAATTTAAGCAAACAAGATGGGGTAAACAGAGTCAGAGTCAGAAGATACGGGATTGAACCTTGTTTGGCTCGTACGATTAGTCGAGTGGAGGGATCCTCCTGGCTCCTCGGGGGTTATCTTTGTTCCCTGTGATGGCGGTCATCCATCTCTCCAGTGTGGCATCCTCGACCTCCTCCGGGTGGACCCGAGTGTTGTCATCAGTGCCAGAATAGATCCACATCAGATGGTCTCGATATTGAAGTGGCTGGATGCGCCGTCGAAGGAAAACCTCCAGAAGATCCATACCAGTCACCCCTTCACGGATGAGCTGGACTACACGCTCGACCAAAACCTTGACCTGAGCCTTCTCCTCCGGGACCACCTTCAGAGAGGACGGCTTGCTCACTCGATCCATGGAGAAAGGAGGGAGTCCAGTCGACTGCCCTGGTGTCGGCTGGTCTTGGCAGTAGAACCAGGTCGACTGCCACCCTCGGACCGACTCAGGAAGGACCGTGGCTGGAAAAGCACTCTTACCCCTCATTTGAATCGCAAGACCCCCACACATCTGAATCACTTGGGTTCTCTCGTCACTCGAATTGGCCTTTTTCATCGTCTGGGAGCGACAGGTGAAAATGTGTTTGAAGAGGCCCCAATGCGGCCGACAACCCAAAAAATTCTCAGACAAGGACACAAAAGCAGCGAGATACACGATGGAGTTGGGTGTGAAGTGGTGGAGTTGTGCCCCAAAGAAGTTCAGAAATCCTCGAAAGAAAGTGTGGGGCGGCAAGGAAAACCCGCGGTCAACGTGAGTGGTTAAGAGGACGCACTCACCCTCCTGAGGCTGCGGCTGCCACTCCATCCCCGGGAGCCTCGCTGATCCGTGAGGGATCAGTCCTTCATTGGCCAGGTCGTGAAGATCTTTCTGGCGGATGGTCGAGCGAATCCAGTCGCCCTGGATCCAGCCCTGCGGCAAACCGGCCCGCGACAAGGATCCGCCCCGACTGGTCGCTCTCCCCTTCGCCTTCGCCGTCGCCTTCTTCGCCCGTTCCAAAGCCGCCGTCTTTTCTTTCACCATTATCGCCGGCAGAACGCGCGCGGAGCAGCAGTTCGGAGGTGGAGGCAGGCGCGGCGGATGAATCTGGGGAAAGGAGGAGAAAATGGGAACGCACTGTTCAAAAAACCTCCCGTCCGGGACCTTATATGAGGTTGCTTCCGAGTGGCTGACTGGTAGGCCCAGGCAATCCTGTCAAATCCCGCAACAGTCGCCCGCGCGATACGTGGCGAAAAAGATGACGCGGATATCGAGGCGTCTCTGCCTTAACCCGTCCGATCACTGCGGCAACCTCCGCTCCGCTCGCTTCCCGAAATTCAAATCCCGCTAAATCCGCGCGCCGCAGAGCAGATCGTCAGACAAAAGATTTCCTCCGTCCTGTCATTCGGTAATCGCCAAGTACGGAAAACGCACTCGACGGATACAAAGAATGGATCAAGGCGACTGAAAAAGAAGTTGATGCCGTCACCTAAGTCCATTGATCCAGAACAAGACACAATTGCAGCACAAGAATGAGTCGGGAGTATGTTCAACTCCTTCCTCACTCAAACCTCGATCCATTCGGGGGCTAATGATGAAGTCATATACCTAGGGTAGGGTCATGGACCTGTCCAAGATACCCTCCCCAAGGACATCTCTAGAAGAAACTACCTTTCAGTCGACCTGGAAGGGTTCCACTCGACCAACTGGAAGACACTCGACCATGAAGCCAACCACTCGACTGTCAAGAGATCTAAAGCCAGTCTGCACACAAACGGTCGGTCATTAAGTAGCTTTTATGGTCATCATAGCACTTTATGTGGGGCGTTACCAGTAACTCCTAGTCTTAATGTACTTTAATCCCTGCATAACTGAGGGCAGGAGGGGTCTGGCGAACTCTATATAAGCCACCCCCCTCCTCAGTGTAAAGGGTTCGCACCCCTGTAACTCATACGCACATAATACAGTCGACCGCCTCCGGGCTCCGAGACGTAGGGTTGTTATTTCCTCCGAGAAGGGCCTGAACTCGTAAACATCTTGCATATACAACTACTCCATAGCTAGGATCTTGCCTCATACCTACCCCCCATTTTACTGTCAGACTTAGTACCACGACACCGTAACACACCTCTAGACAAATTTCTTGGCATTTGTCTAAAGTATCCATGTCCATAGTCTAAGCATTTCATGTTCGCATTAATGACACCTTGGTTGAATGTTTGAAGTTGAAAATTTATGGTAGAACTAGAACATGCCACTAAACCAATGGATAGCTCCCAGTAAAGGTGATGTAGGAGAATTAATCGAGAACATGCTTTTGGAGTTTCGACTAGTTGACATTGTAGAAGCGACAGCGACAGCCAACATGTAGTGTGCATTTATCATACACATCGGCTGATTTTCAATAGTCCATGTACTAGACCTGAGAATGTTTTCAAGGGTTTCCTATCATAAAAAGGCATTATTTGCACTTGTGGGAGAGTAACTGAGCCCTATCATTCGTCCAACATAGCGACCAACCTACTATTAGTACTAGGGATTCGAATGAACAATAGACTGTGTATAAGAGGACCCTATGGCTAATTATATCTAACTGTTCAATTTCTCAATTCTCATACTATATGGTGAAATCAGCAGCATGGTTTTCACTTCAAGGAGAACCATTTCGAGCATGTAGCTTGGATTTGGAGGCACGGGGGAAGAATCACTCACTTGTTGTGTTGAATCTCTTACTTTGGGATATGCAAAATACTACCACAACCATCGGAATACCTCGTATAAAAACTTTCAAGATGTTGTCGTTTTTGGTTGAACCTGGTTCGACCACACGAAACAGCACTGAAGTCCACACTACACGGATATGTGGAGGCTCATGTAATGCAAATCCAAATATCAACTCTGCTGTAGTAAAATGCGCATCAACACTGCAAGCACGAATAGCTAGCAACCGAAACATGCATGAGTACCGGATCTTGATTCATGCCGCGATGTTGCATGAGCTTGTACAACATGTACCAAGTTTGCAAAAATCTGCGAGATGCTGAGCAAATGTAAATGCGAGAGCTTTCTTATGTAAGAAGTTGAATGATATTCGGCATTTTCGGTTGCTCATGTTGTAGCCTCTTCGAGTATAGTTCAATCGTGTGCGAACACTATTCAAACAAACAAAAGTATTCGGGTTTTTTTCGAAAATAATAAGAACAGAAGTATTAATGAATCTCTTATTTGAAGCTATTCCATATACGACTTATGTGTCGGAATGATAGCTCGAGATACTTTCCGAGTTACGATATATATCTTAATTATATATAGCGACAACAATACATGCAGCATCAATTTGACAGAGCAAAGCAGGACTCGAGAAACTGCAGGGCGTCACTTTTACTGATGCTCATTCATTTTCTTTGGCAAATAAAACCCTGCTTAGACAAAAACCATGAGTCAAAAGACTCCACACATATTACAGCGCATGTTACACCGAAGGCAAAAGAAAATACTACAAAAATTACTAGCAAGCCTCTGAGAAACACATGGGCAACAATTACTGATGCTCGTTCTGCACTCCTTTATCTGAAGCTTCGATTGCCTTGCTTGCAGGGGACTCTGCATCTGTCGTTTCCGTTCAGCTTCAGCAAAAGAACCTGGAAAGACAACACAATTTCAGAACCAGTGCAGTGCCGCGGTGCGATACAGGCACCTTGTCCTACTTACAATCAGTGCAGTAAAGCCTTGAGATCACGACCAGCAAAAGAAAAGCCTGGGATTTAGCTAGGACTCGGATTGCATCCTGCCATCTTAGAAGTGTGTGTATCTTACAACAACTTTTTTGTGCTTCCTATTTCCCACTGCCACCTAAAGCAAATCAAGGTGTATTTTCAGTTCGTCCTTTCCATCAATAAGACAATAGCATCATGCATCAATTCATAATGAGAGTGAGTCCCATTTGTAGTTCCTCTAATTCAGTCTAACTAGCTACTGGATTGACAAAATATTCCTACTACGTAGTTTCCTTTTCTTTTTTGGCGGGTGTACTACTGAGTTTTTGGTTGCTGCTTGAGGTTCATCAACACATCATTTTCCTAACCCTGGTATATAAAATGCATCTATCAGAGCTTACAGCTCTGCTTGTTCATCATTCATCACTACTCCATTATCTTGGTAGCAAGTACCAACTCCTGAATCAACCTCTCTGGAAAAAAAAATGCCCCTGAATCAACCAGCACAAGTGCACTTTGTCGAGTCAAGCCTTGTCTCTCAAGGCATGCAACGGTAGTAGTAGTTATTAGTTATTACTTAGCAATGAAGTCATAGAAGGTAGTAGCTGCATGTCAGCAGTAGTAATTTTTCTGAGCAGTAGAGCAGGCGTGGCTTAGTAGCTAAGCTTAGAGCGTAAGTCATGATGTCATTTGGGCACTAGACATCAGGTCATGCGTACTATAGTCGGTTTTGTTTTTTTTCTTAACAGAGAAAGGCACCAACAGGTGCCAATATATTCAGCTGAAATTCAGTGTACGTCATGATTACAGAAACTGCTTGCAAGAAAGAGAGAATTAGACAGCAGAATCTATGAAAGAACAGCTGAATAGAAGTCGGAGAAGACAAGAAGGGAGCAGAATCCCTTCTGATGAACCACATGACTATTGACTAAACATAAGAAGGCAGCCTAAAGAAGAAGATGACATGAACTGCCCTTCTGCTACTCAAAGAGCATAGATACACCATGTAAACAACACCAAGAGCAACTGGACCAACAACTTCAGAGTGAAATTGGGCTCCAATAGCTTGCATCAAGTTCTGAAGAAGAGAACTTCGAACATAGAGATAGTAGTCCAGCCAAGCTCCAAAATCATTGGCTTAGTCTGCAGATTCACCAACAAGTCTCCTTGCACCTGAAGAAGTACATCCCTGCAACTGAAATACTGCAAGAACAAATGAAGCAGAGTATCTTGAACAAAGAAGAAATAGACAACCAAGAAGCAAAGAGCTAGTAATAGTGCACTGTGTGAATCTTAATACCAGGAATTTGGAAATTAGAAAGAAGGGATACAACATTGCAGGAATTATAAGAGTGATTACGAGCAAAGCAACAAATCTGAGTATCCTTATTCATTGTGAATACCTGATGGGCAAGGGTATGGGCAACCCCATTAACTTTTCTATCAATATGAAACACTTTAGGATTAAGAGCTGCAGAATCTTTGAAAAAAAAGGGCAAGTTCCTTTCTGATATTCCAAGGAATAGAGGGATCTAAGGTGTTGGCCAAAGCAGCACATTTAGCACGAGTAAGACAGTCAGTTTCCCCTATAAAAGGAGCTGCACTCCACCTGGTTGGAACAGGCCATTCCACTCCGAATCAATCAAGCTTCAACTGCTGTGTAATACTACCACTACTACTACTAATACTACTATTACTACTACTACTACTACTATGTGTGTGTAATACACTAGTGAGTGTGTGAGTAGTACTCCGTCCGTTCGAAAATACTTGTCATTCAAATGAATAGAAGGAGATGTATCTAGACATATTTTAGTTCTAGATACATCCCTTTTTATCCATTTTGATGACAAGTATTTTTGGACCGAGGGAGTACGTGTGTGTGCTCTTTCGGCACAACTAGTACTTAAGCTACTAGTGTGTGTAGCACTCTGTCCGTGTACTCCTCTGCTAGTATAGCTAGGCATCCATCCATCAGTGATTTAGTCTGTAGTCTAGGCTAACACACTTTGTGGTTGGGCTTTTTCAGATGCAGACTGGGCAGCTTGTCTTAATGACAGACGGTCAATTGGTGGTTTTGCAGTTTTTCTTGGCAGCAATCTTGTCTCATGGAATGCCCGTAAACGAGCAATCGTGTCTTGCTCAAGCACAGAAGCTGCATACAAGGCACTTGCTAATGCTACTGCAGAAATTATTTGGGTTCAGAATTTATTGACAGGGTTGGGTGTCCAACATCCCAAATCAGCCTCTCTCTGGTGTGATAATCTTGGTTCCACTTATTTATCTGCTAATACTATTTATCATTCTAGGACTAAGCATACTGAGATTGACTACAACTTTGTTCGAGAAAGGGTAGCAAGTAAATTGTTGAATATTCGGTTTATACCTACTGCTGATCAAGTGGCAGATGGATTCACCATACCTCTCACGGTTCGACAACTCGAGGCATTTCGGTGCAATCTCAACTTAGATAATTGTGATTGAGGGGGAGTGTTAAACATCATGTATAGAGACATGTACACGAGTTGTATTTTGTTGTAATCCTAGCTAGGTTATTACGGACGAACTCCTTATATCTTGTATAGCTTTACGTAAGGATCAAGTCTTTGTAACAACCTATGCGTCCTTTACCTCTCGAACAATCTCTGATCGATCTATATGACATGAACACGTCCCTGCCGTGATAGGCATACGCTTCCAGCCTTTCCTCACAAATTGAATGCCATGTAGAAGTATGAGATACAGATAGTGTAGGAGCAAATGACGAAGCTGGGGTGATACTACCCGGTGTACTCGCAAGGCGAACTGGACTAATCCATGGAGAATCAATGCATGAGATCTCCTCCTCGGTAGGACCACCTTTGTTATGCAGCCTCAAGCTCAAGTAGTTCCTTGCAGATGTCCACAATTAGATTTTGATTTGCATAATCAACCAAGAACAGAAATGCCATCTTTCTCGGATGTTGAATGTTGCATGCTTTAATAATCAGGAAGTTCTGAAGAAGGAAAGAATCATTTCTCTAGCAAAACAATCATTGCTACACTACTAGTATGCGTGGACCTCATCACTGTTTCCTTCTTGGGCACCATGGCGTACTACTTTCGCTGCAAAGACGTGTTCTTTCCATGTTCCCAGATGCGCTTCTTTGACGAGTATGCTAGATGGAGCAACAGATCGAATATCGCCAGCCACTGATCTTCCCCTCTTCCCCAACTGCAACCAAAACCGGGGTTTGGGGTCATCAAAGGCACGGCAGACATCGTTTACTTGACTGGATTGCTTCAAAGATTTATTTAAAACAGTGTGTCAACTCTTGTTTTCCATCTTCTTCTTTTTCGAAAAGAGGGTTGTTCCCCGGCCTCTGCATCAGAACGATGCATATGGCCATATTATTAATAAGCAAAAGGCTCAACATAAGTCTTCATGTCTCATAAAAGAAAGGAAATAGGCTCACAAAGAGCAAACCAAATAACAGGATAGCCACAACCGGCTGGCATAAAAAAGATAGGAAACACTAAACGCCTATCCTATTACATGACCGCCATCCAAACCGGATGAATATAGCCCGTGCTACCGTCTCCCATCGGATAGATCCAGTAACCATACACTCCCTGGACTCCGTCGGAGTGAGTAGCGACCACATACGGAGCAGTGCAGTGGCCCGGAAAATAACCTGCAAGAAATGAATATTTGTTGTTCTATTAAAAACCAAATCGTTTCTGCAATTCCAGACTGCCCATAATAACTCCTACATGGATGTGTCTCACTGTTTCTGAATCTATCCCGTCTAGCCACGTCCCAAATAACGTGTTGATAGTATTGAAAGAAAAAACTACACTGTGGCTCAAGCCATGCATGACAGGAAGTGGATGAAGGGGCTTGAAAGAATCAGCTCCCATGATGATCTGCACTCCTTTCTGCTTCTGTGGGAGAAGATTCAGAGTGTCAACTTATCTGAAACAAGAGATACCATTGATTGGATCTGGACGAAAGACAAGAAATACACCGCCAAGTCTGCATATTCCTGTCAGTTCATTGGTTCGATTGCCAAGCCTGATGCTGACCTGATTTGGAGGCTCAAGATTGAAAGAAAGGTGAGGTTTTTCCTCGGGACTTTGGCTCAAAACAGACTCCCAACTACTGACAGGCTGCGAGCCCATGGGAGCGATCATAACGCGACGTGTTCTCTCTGTCTTCAACTCCCTGAAACTGCACTCCACCTCTTCAACACATGCCTTTTCTCCAAGGATGTTTGGAACAAGCTACGGTTGGCACGGCCCTTGTGCTACCCTTCCCTGCCTGCTAGCATTCAGTCCATCTTTCATTGGTGGAGTGTTTGCTTCCAGCGCAACAAAGAGCAGGCCGTTGCTGCTGCTTATTTTGCTTGGCACATGTGGAATGAGAGGACATGAGGGTCTTCAACGCCAAGTCTACCTCAGCGGACGGCGTGGTTTCTCTGATAAAAGCTGACTTAGATTTCCTGAGAGTAGCGCTGTAATTTCTTTTTTTTTGTACAGGCAGCGTTCTCTGGACGACTGCTCACTCTTATGTACATTCCTAATCTTAAATGAAAAGGCAGAGCACCTGCCATTCGAGTCAAAAAAAGATAGTATTCGGAGGAGTAATATTAAATGCTATGTGGACCGACCGCCACAAATTTTTTGCCAATGGGCAGTCAAGAAAGAGGTGTTTGATGGATTAATCACGATCACAGAAAGCTACATCTTGTAGATCCTGTCCAGTTGCGTTTTACCAAATTATCCTTAGTTAGAATGACTTGTTTAAGGTACTTTGACTTGAGCGAAGGAGGTCCATTCCCTTGAATTGTTCTCCGGTTCATCTACATGGAGTTGGAGCAAGCAACCGGGTGATTATCTGGCGAACACCTCATTGGCATCGGAGGGAGGATCAAGGTATATACCGAGGTCAGCTCAGCGATGGCAAATTCATCACCATCAAGAAGATTCCGCCCTTGGAGGTGCGGATGAAGACTACGAGTTCCTCTCTGAAGTATGCAAACAGTTGCAAATCATGCAACTCTGTTACGTTGTCAAGTCTGAACTCTCATGTAGAACACATCCATGATCCATGACCATTAATTGTCGTCTTCAACTTCCAACAAGGACAAGCAAACAAATTAAGCAATCAAGTTCCTGTCATGACTGAACCACTGTCACATGGTGCCATCACTGTGATACTACTCGGAGAGGCTGCTGGTGTTTGAGCGCATGGCCAATGGGAACCTGAGGCAGTGCCTGGACTTGAAGAGCAATAGGGGAAGAAGCCCATGAGCTCGCCTGCACGGATACTGGTTACGTTCAGGTACTTCGCGATGGGGTACGCCACCATTGACAAGGCGTCACTCAAGTCGGAACGTGTTCAGCTTCGGCATGGTAGTCTTGGAGCACATAACTGTCTGGCAACCGGTGGAATCCGGCAAGGGTGGCGGTGTTGGTGATCAGAGCCTGGTGACATGTCCAATGTTGAGGCTAAGGGACAACTTTTTTTTGCAAAGTAATACGTATCTCATTTATATCATAAGGGTCATAGTACAAGCCACGTACATACTGACATGACAAAACTGAAAAGACAGCAGAACGCTAGCCTTTGCACACAGGAACACCAGCCAAGAAGAAAAATTACAAACAAGACTGAAGAATCCTCTGAGCTTGACACCAACGCCCGTCACCTGCCTCTGGCACCACCATAGCATCCACAAAAGGAGAAAATAACGGATGACCTCCACAACCGAGCTCGATGCGGCTCCATCGCTGATATGCAGCTTTGCAGACCTCCAAGGTGGCTCGCCAATAAAGGCGAAGCCATTGCCGTTGAACAAATATGACCGGGGCAACACCCCGGACATGCCATCAAACTCTAGATCTGGAACACCAGCCCAACTATGACGTTGGAGGAGAAAACCATACTTTCCTGCCACGAACCACGAACCCAGATCCACAATCTTCCAGATGCTGTAGATTCAAACCACAATCTGCATCGGCTCCTGGACTACCTCCCAAACTCTGCGCTGGCGCTGGAGCAAACACCGTCGTAACGGCGGAGCCCGAGGGCATAGGTTCACCAAGAGGATGCCGCCGCCGCCGCACCATCCTTGCCTGAACAGTCTGGTTTCTAAATCCACCCTAAAAGCGGATCGCCTCGTTGAGGAAGGATCTGAAGATTTATTAGTTGGCGCCGCCATTGCCATTGCCGAAGCCATGATGATGAACAACCCAAAACACTAAGAAACTAATGCCTAAACCAATCCACACGCGTAGATCCGGTGACCCTCCTCACCATCGACGACCGAGGTCGTCAGCGAAGGGCAGCCGCCTGAGGACGGCAGCGGAGGAAGGCGCCCTGGCGGTAGGAAGCGAGATCGCCTTTCTTCTCCTGGAAGAAAGAAAGTGACCTACTACGTACATTGTTGGTTAGGTACAACTAGCAGGCAGGTAAGTCTCCCTTCTGGAGTAAGTAAATACATTTGCTATATGATGAAGAATACATGTAATCAGGAAGCCTATTTGATACCTTGTGCGTTTCCTTCACATTTGTACATGTTATGACAGCGAGAGCAACTAATTAAAAAGCGTTCTTTTGAAAGCCTCGCAACTATCAGCGCCACTTGTCGCGCTCTGGGCGCTTTTCTTGGATTTTTTTTTATTTTCCGCACGCGTTTTTGACCTTTTTAATGGTTTTTTCTAGTTTTTTTCGACGTTTTGGTTTTCCACCGGTCTTCCTTAACTTTTTGCGCAAAAAAACGTGTTTTCTTTTTTCTTTCTTTCGCCAGAGTCATGGTTTTGCTTCCGCGAGATGCACGGTTTTGCTTTCACGAGAGTCACAGCCGTGCCTCTCGGAAACGGAAGAAAAATGTGTTTTCTGATTTTTTTCCTTTCGCGAGAGTCACGGCTTTGTTTCCGCTAGAGGCATGGATGTACTTTTGCGAGAGTCTCGGTCGTGCCTCTCCGAAACGGAAAAAAATGCATTTTCTGTTTTTTCTTTCGCGAGATTCACGGTTTTGCTTCCGCGAGAGGCAGGGTTGTGCTTTCGCAAGAGTCACAGCCGTGCCTCTCAGAAACAAAAAAAAACGCGTTTTCCGTTTGTTTTCTTCCACGAGAGTCACGGTTTTGGTTCCGCGAGAGGCACGGTTTTGCTTTCGCGAGAGTTACGACCGTACCTCCTTGGAAACGGAAAAAACACGCGGTTTCTTTCTTTTCTTCCGTGAGAGTCATGGTTTTGCTTCTGCGAGAGGCATGGTTGTGATTTCATGAGAGGCAAGGGCGTGCTTCTTTTGGAAAGGGAAAAAACCCATGCTCCCGGTTCGGTTTTTTTATAAAAAAAAGTTTGTCAAAACCTATCACATGGGACCTAATTTTGAATATCTCGATGCGAGGAATCCAACGGTGAAAGCGGTTCGAGATTTAGACGCACGGTTTAAAAGATAAAATGTTTGGAATAAACGGATCTACGAAAAAAGGCAAAACTCTCAAGTTGCGATAAGTGACGCGCTGCACTTTGCAACGAGTACTCCTCAACGGGTTCGGCTCTCCTGCGGGGATCCCTGCACACATTATTGTGCAGGGCCAATCAGTGGACAACACGTGTCCGGTCAAGCCCCACCTCTTAAACACGTATTTTTTGTTCTTTTATTTTAAAATCACTAAGTCCCTTATCTCCTTCCTCACGGAGCAGCAACCATTAGAGCACCCGCGAATGTCTGACTCTCCGATAGCCCCCTTGTCGTAGTGGTAGCCGCTGGTGTTATCTTCCTCTCTTCCCTCCGAGACATCCTCTTCACGTCCTTGGCCTGTCCACCTGCGTGCTCGCTGGCTTCGCTTCAGGCGGCGTCCCCGCCCCAAATATCTTCGAAACCAACACCGGTAAGTTCGCTCGCCTCACCCGAGCTGTACATGCATAACGCCGGGCTGGACGCAGGCAAGTGGCTGGAGGCCATCTTCACTGGACCGTACATCACTAATAGAAAAAGGCCCATTTGTTTCACAACCGGGACTAAAGGCCCTCCACGTGGCCGTTGTCTGGAGCTCCACCTTTAGTCCCAGTTGGTAACACTAACCGGGACTAAAGGTTTTTTTTTAAAATTGAATTTTTTTCTTGGTTTTCAAATTTCTGAATTACTTTGCAATTTAATCTCTAATCACCACCACTCATCACTGCTCCTCTAATCTATAGTCACCCCTCATCATTCCAGCCCGAGCACGCTTAACTTCCGGGTTCTATTCCCCCTCATTTCCAAGATTGCACTTGTTGTTTTCCTGACAATAGTAAGACGTCAATTCTATTAACCGTCAGGAGTTTAGCTTGAGCATTTAGTCATACGTTTCACTGTTTGAGTTTGAAACTATTATTCTAAAAAACAATAATTATTTAGTAACACTAATATTTCTTAAATAAGTAGTTTGACCATAGTTTGACCACAATCTGACCAAAATTCAAAATACTAAAATAATTATTTAGTAACACTAATATTCTTGAATAATTATTTAGTACCACTAATACTTCTTGAATAAGTAGTTTGACCATAGTTTGACCAGATTTAACCAAAATTAAAAAAAAAACGAAATTTGAGCATAACTTTTTTCCCTTTTAGAATTTGAGGATTTTCGTGCTAATTTTTTTGATATATTATGCTTTTTTTCGACATCATATGCAAAAGATATGATTGTTTTACTTTTTCATAACACTTTTTTGCAAAACATGTCTAAATTTAAGTTTTTCAATTTTCCTAACTAATAGATGTAGTAACATAACTACAGCTCGAAAGATTTTAATTTTTGAAGTTTTTATCATTTCCTTTTGCTTTTTACAAAGCTGAAAAGGCGTTCCATCTGGCGCATCGGCGGGGGTGGGGGGTGGTTTGAAAGTGAGACCTTTAGCACGAACCGGGACTAAAGGGTATTGCAGGGTATTGCACCCTTTAGTCCCGGTTCGTGCCTCAAACCGGGATTAAAGGTCTAACATTTAGTCCCTGTTTTCTACTAATGCATGGACGAGAAACAGATTTTGGAGCGCGGCTTGGCGGGCGAGCTCTATGTCCGGCACTACGTCATAGACCTCAGCGGCCAATCTCTTCTCATCCACAGGAATCGGGAATCAAAATCACAGGCGCAGGTGACGTTGGACTTAATAACTACCGCCTTGCGACCAGCAATGGCAAGGGCCCCACGCGACGGAAGCTATGAGCTGGTGGAGCTCACAGGAATCCCTGCATGCGGCGCTAATGGCTGCTGCTCCGTGAGGAAGGAGATGAGGATTTCAGCGACTTAAAAAGAAAAGAAACAAATGCTTTTAAGAGGCGGGGCTTGTAAGGACATGTGTCGTCCATTGATTGGCCCTACACAATAATGTGTGCTGGGATCCCCGCAGGAGAGCCGAACCCCTCCTCAACTAGTGATTTCGGAAAGAGTCTGGCATATTTGAATATCAAAAGTCAAAATCTCCAATTGGCCGGCATACATGAATTGAATGCGTGTGTATCCCTGTTTCTCCACAACGTGTTCTTTTTTTTTTCTGAGCAAACGTGTTCTTGTATGCAAAAAAGAAAAAGTAATGGTGTTAAAAAAAGTAAAAAGAAATTGAGCGGTGTTAAAAAAAATTTAAGGTGCAGGCCGGAAGAGATACGGGCTGCTCTGCAATTAAGATGGGCCTTAACTGATGGGACCATGTTGTCTGTGTCGTCGTCGGACCAGCGAGAGAGAGAGAGAGAGAGAGAGAGAGAGAGAGAGAGAGATCGGACGAGGAAGGAAGACGAACGAGAGAGACGAGTAGATTTTGGTGCTGCCGTAACTGTGCAGCGTTTTCTGCTCTTTCCTTATTCCTTTATCTGTTACAAAACCGAAATAGCTATCTACCCCGGCCAGTTCGCTGTGATCCGGATCTGCCGTGCCATCCCACGACCTCCAGATGCACAAGCGCGCCACGCTGACCAGGTTAACAAAACAGAAAGGAAACAAAAGGGAGATCGTGCGTAAATCACGTCTTCATCTACTACATGCATGCTGCATGGTGGTGTCACATCAGCAGCCATGCAACGTTTATTCAAAACAGAAAACTACACTAGCCTATGACGTGAGCTTAGCATGGCTAACAGTCTGGACTCGTCCTCCTCTCTGTCAAATCGGCTCTCTGCTCTGCCTCTCGATCTCCTCCACCGTAGCGCCCGCCCGGAAGCGCCGGCGACCTCAGCCGCCCGTCCCTTCCGGCGACCGGCGTTTCTTCTCCATCTCGTCGCTTTACTGATGTGAGTTCTTGTCCTTCCAGTTCCCTCACATTTTATTTTCTTTCCGTCTCCCCTGTCGCGGGATTAAACCCTAGCTGGAGATTTCTCCCCAAATTAAACCCTACCCTGCATCTACTTGTTCAGCTGAGGGAGGGGGGCAATAGATGATGGATGATGCTGCTGCTGAGGACATCCCCCAGCATAGCTAAGATCCATCAAATCAAATCTCCCCATCTCTTTCCCTCAGTCCCTATTTCGTTTGTCTCGTAATCTGTATTGGGCGGATGCTAAGTACTCCACCCAAGCAGAGTTATTGTTTGAAGCAAGTTTTCAATTGCATTTACATCGGTTTGCATCTGTTGCTCACTGATGATTTGGTTTTCCCAGAATCGATATCGAGCAGACACCATATGTGGGTGTAGGTGTGGTTTCCCAAACGCATCAGCCAACAGCGATGGCTGTAGCTGTATCTGAGGTGCTCGACAACGACGACCTTCTCAGGGAGATCCTTGTCCGTGTCGGCTTCCCCACCTCCCTCGTCTGTGCCGCCCTCACCTGCAAGTGCTGGTACCAAGATGCCTCAGACCGCAAGTTCCTCGACCGCTTCCGTGAGCGTCACCCGCCTTGCCTCCTCGGCTTCTATGTCGATATCTGGACCGATCCAACCGTGGTTCCACGCTTCTTCCCTGTACAGCCTCAGTCAACGGAGCTCGACGCCTTCTGCAGCCATGTGAGCTTCAGCCTAGACACCCTCGACCTGAGCATAGTAGTGACTGAAATTATTGGCTGCCTGAATGGCAGCGTCCTCGTGAGTTTTGAGAGTAGCAATTTTACAGCTAGAGTGCACAGCCCATTGCGCCCTGAGAGAGGCTTAGCTGCCATCCCACCTTCCCCGCCAATGAATCTTGTGGACGGCTATTCCTTTTCTTGGATGCAGCTCCTTGCCAAGGAGGAAGGTGACGGCTTGTCCTACATTGAATTGTCGGTTGGGTGTAACAAGGTGAGAACAAAATCTATGGTGAACGTGGATACATTGGCAAATGGTGATGTGGTGTGGTGCAGGCATCTTACCTTGGCCACAGACCAGTTCATTGCTGCGCGATGGGAACCAAAAGCTGTCCTTGCCGACGATAAAATCTATATACGCATAGCCTTGTTATCATGTGGACCACTGTACTTCCTTGTCCTGAAATATTATCAAAAACTGATCGAACAATCCTGTTCTTTTAGCTTCCCATTTATTAAATCCAGGGCCGGCTCTATGTTTTTCGGGGCCCTTGGCCAAGTTGAAAAAGGGCCCTTATAGGTAATATATATGTACACATATCCGATCATATTTTGTTATTCTGAGACGTATAACATATAAAAAATTAATAATCACGCAGACTTCATATCATGAAAGGAAAACTAATAAAGTAGCAAAATATTAAATATGAGAAACAATATTCCCTGCTAGTTTGATTACCTTAAATAGATCCAAATTCTAATTCATAGACAATAATGACAAGAAAGATGATGAAACTGAACAGATAAATACATTTACGCCAAGAAAGCAAGAAAATCAACCGTACCAAGAAAATCAAGACGGGAATCACGGAATCAAGGACTAAAAGGCCACCTGATTGCAGATGCCGAGATGCGATTCAATCGATCGAATCGATCGATGTAGTATGCCAGACGTCGTGCCTTTTCCTCTTCCGTAGTTGGGATGGGCCTGTACTGATTCATTTTTTTCAGCCAAATAGATGTATAGTCTTATATGTATCTGATGATGGGCCCCCCCAGACCGGGGCCCTTGGCCCAGGCCAAGGTGGCCTACCCCCAGAGCCGGCCCTGATTAAATCATGGTGTAAATTCCCCCCTTTGGACTTTTGGCTAAGTGATTTTTGTAATTCTGCTTTCTGTAGTTCTTTCTCGAGCACAAATCGATTATAAATTTTACACGGCCACGTATGCTTGAGTTTATGCATGGTTTGTGATTCACACATATCAACCATGAATGTTTTTCCCTTCATATGACAAGTAGCTAGTCCAAGCTCACAGTGGGTAGTTTGTACTTGTGGTCTTGTATGGTCTGATTTTTTTTACTGAAATCTAAACTAGTAAATGGGAGCATGTCAGTCTGCAATATGAGGGTATTTAAGCTGTATTGGCGGTAGCTTTTGATTTAAAACAACTATGTCGATGTACGAAGTTAATTCTTTTGATTTCCGATTGCACATAACATTGAATACTCTTGAAGCTTAATTACCTGTACTCTATCATGATCCTTCCTCTGCTCTCTTGAACCAGAAATGCCAAGTGAAGGGGGATATCAAGGAAGCTTTTGGATGGTCAGTGATAAGGGCATCACGAATGAGGAGCAGAGAGATGCATTTCCTTCCTCGCTGTTCTGACCGTCTTTGTTATAACTCATAATCGATTAATTAGGATGCTATGTAACTGGAGGAGGTAATCCAATGTCTATGGTAGGCTTTGCTAAGGGCATGAGGTGTTGATGAACTAATCATTTCTAATTCTAGTAGTGAGGCTGAATTAAGGAAACTGCAAATGGGATTGTGACCAGTAGATTGCAAAGTGTACAGTTAAAATTGTCTTCCACATATCATAGGCAAAAACTATTGTGGCGTTTTTTAAATCTTACACATATGTGTAACTTAATTCCTTTATGGTACTGTTGTTTCTTATATTTACTCAAGGGTGGTTTACTATTTTATATATGTAATCTTGTAGCTTGGAAACTGATCTGTTAAGAATGAATCTGTTGACCGAACAAGAGTTTGGGCTTGCCTTGTTAGACAACAGTTCCGTAATCAAGTGCTTTGGGTATGAGTTTATCTCATGCCATTTTATATGCCCAGTTTCTTATTATATCATAATTTCCTATTTGAAGCTGCGTCAGTTAAATAGTAAACATAAATTTGAATCTCCTTTTTAGTCCTAGGGATATCCATAGGTGTCACAACACTCTATGCTGCTGCTGGGTAAAAATGTATGCTTATTGGACTTGCTGTTATTTGAAACCTCATTATGGGCCTGGACTGAGTAGAGTATGGCGCAGCAAGGGTCAGATAGACTCCTGAGTAGACTTCTGATATGTTTATGCCTGATAAACAACATGGGTCTATTTGCTTTAAAGTCTCCTAGGAATGTTAATTAGTTTTTGTTTTCTCATGCTAATTGTATAGGTTGGCACTATATATATACTTTCAGCGATTTTCATTCAACTTTGTTCTTCAGAATACTAGCCGATATCCAGCTATAAGTTATGTTAGTTACGTATATGTAGACACCAAATGTAAATAGAAATGCGCCTTGTCATGTATACTAGGGCGTCTATTTTCTGAATAAATGAAGGAAATAAGCTGTATTGCTGTAACGAATTTGTCGCTTTACCTCTTGAATTGCACCTCATAATCTCCCGTCTTTGTTCATAACCAAGGACTAAATTGCATTCTGTTGTCAGTTTCAACTCTCAAGTGGATCACAAGATAGTTATCATGCCATTAGTGTCAAATTAATCATCACTGTTTGCGACCTGTATATGTTGAGGAACCATTTAATATGCAGATCGGATGGAAGGCTTGTGGTAGCTTGCCACTCTGTAAAATAACAAGTAAGATTAGCTTGGTTTGCTGGTGATCTTAGGACAAATGAAAGCTAAGGATGCAGAGTTCAGATAGGTGTCGCTGCCCGCAAGTACACAATGCAAAGCATGCATTTGGATTCTGGACAGCAATGCATGCTTCCGGTAAATGATTGAGAAATGTGCGGTAGTAGATTGAATCACTAAAGCTTGAATGAGCAGGCCATCAGTAACACAGTTGCGACCTCCAAATTTAGTACATCAGTTGATGTCTGAAAGCTGGACAGCCGTCTAGGACACTAGCCTGGGGATTAATCTCCCGATTCTCGCAATTTAGAAGTCATTCAACTAGAGAACTGCTTGGTGACCTACCTTCACAACAAAATACAAAACGAGCCCATCATCCATTGTAGGCTCTCCCTGTCTCTCTCTCTCTCTCTATTCCTGACGTTAGTACGATCCCATGAGCTGCTGATAGAAATATTTCTTGGAGCTTTACTTCAATTTTTTTGAGAGATGTTTGTTTCCTGTTGATAATTATGACACCTGAATTTGGTGTAGCCATATTGGTACATATGGTGTATCCATCTTCTGCACCAAACTTGGTGTTGTTTCTCTTTAACATAACACTATGCAAAGCGAAAAATAGCCTGATTATTGTTTTGTGCGTTATACAGATGGGCTCGTACCATGGGCTGCTCTCCACTGTAAATGGGCCTCAACTGTACTGCTTGGACCAAACAGCCTGGACCCGACTGATATATGCTGGCAGTGGCACCGACACTCCTCTCCCTTCTCACTTCACTCGCTCTAGCCTTCCAGCCACACTGCAACGAAGCTGCCGGAAGAAGGGGCAGGCAACGAGTTCGTCTCCGTCTCCAGATCCGAGGTTAGCCTTTCTTCCCCTATCTATTCATCTTTTTCTTCTCTTCTCTTGTGGGGATGGGGATCAAATCCTAGCTAGCTTAGCTTCCTACAAATTGCCCCCTAAACTAAACAATCTTCCTACGATTATTCTACAGTGTTCAGCTGGGAGGATAGAAGATGGATGCTCCTGAGGAGGTTCCCCACCGGTGGCACCGGGAAGTTCCAATATCTCCATCTCTATTCACCATTATTGGTGAACTCTGTTTCTGTTTATGTTCGTGTGCTTGTGCTTAAGTGTGTGATGGATGGACAAATGCTATCGTGTGTCCATTATCGGCTTCAGGTTGTTTGCAACAACATTATTAGTTCAAGAACTTGGTCTGACGCCCGTCTGCATTTGTTTTTGTCGATCGGTGAGGTCTTTGCCCGCCGGCATCCTCCGGCGACGGCGAGGGGAGGGAGAGGAAGGGGGAAGCTTGGGTGGCAGCTAGGGTTTCGCCACCCGAGTCGCCCTTGGGAGCGACACGGGGGCTTGGGGGGCTCGTCTCGTTGTGTGTAATATTGTCGGGATGATTCAGCTTTGTATATTCCTGTATAATGCAGAGATGATTCAGCTTTCGCTAGTTCTCGTATAGTTTTCATAACTGAAATTAGTATTTACGAACTTCTCAGGTATAACCTCATTGGCTTTACCGTTAGTGATTAGATCAGATTGGTTTCGACCGATGACATTGTTTGTTCTGCATGTATCTAGAGTTAAGCCTAGGTTGCTGAGAAGCAGAAATTGCTATTCGGCGTAGTTCTTCCATGCATTTTGTATACTATTTGGGCATGTGATATTTTCAATACTAAAAACTTACCCTATATGTATGTTCTTCCAATTTGAATGTTGTGGCACGTGATGCAGTGAAACCGAAATTGACCCTGTCTGAGCATGTAGGTTTTTCCACTCTTCTGTATGTTGTAGCATGTGAAGTGGACTTGTGAGATTTAATTTTGTTAATTTATACTAAATACAGTATATGTAAACATATTTCAACTTGCATGCCTAGATAGTGACTCAGTGAGTTACTTTGCTAACACTTTGTTATGTGATGTGAGGTACTCCCTCTGTAAACTAATATAAGACGTTTTAAACCACGAGAAGTTTCGAGGCCAACGGAGCAACATGACCCACACATCCTTCATAAACCGGACACATATCTGCACTTCCTTCATAAACCGGACACCATTGCTCTCACATAGATAAAAAATTCGGAAAGAATTAAATTAATAAAAAGCGCTTACATCCATCATTAGTAAGATGGAATCTTCTCTGCCTGGAACAGGTGAAGATTCATAGTAATGGTCAATCTCCTTAACAAGAGTGTAATGAAGACCGAAGTGTACCGTTTCTGGACCATCCGTCTATTTAAACCGGTCCTAGTGCTTTTTCTTTGGGTGAGGTGGGACTAGAACTTTGCCGAGAGCCAACCCATGGGCTCTCGGCAAAGCTGCGCCTCCATCACCGAGCCGTTAACCATTGGCGGACTTGTCATGTGTTACCACTTTGCCGTGTTGTAACGCTTTGCTCTCGGCAAACATATCGTTTGCCGAGTGTGGTTTTTCGTGTGTTATCGGAAAATACCTGTGTTTGCCATGCGCCCGGTACCGAGTGCACCACTCAGCTTACTTCGGTTTGCCGAGTACCCGTGATTTGGCATCTAAGGAAATTCCAGTAGTGTGATCTGTTTTGATTCTAAAGAATGAGTCTGACGAATTTAAAGTGACATCATTGCTCAGTGAATTTTCCGTTCCTTGCACTCATCTTTTGGTATTTTTTGCTGGTCTAGTGTGAATCTAACGAATTTAAAGTGACATCACTTGAACTGCAAAGGAAAGTACACCACCAAAAGCCAATGAAGAAATATGAGATTTGGCCAACTGCTAATTTTAAGCCCGGGGTATGGAGAAGCAGAGATAAACTAACATGGAATTACAGGGACAAACCTAAAGAGCTGAAAAGAGAATTTACTGGTAACATTAATTGATCTTGACTGGTCTTCCATCTCAACAAAGAGTCTAGTGATGATTTTTAGCTCATATCTGCCATTAGAATATAGGTACCTTCAGGCGACAGTAAGGAGATGTAGCTCCCGAAATGGGGAAAAAGAGTAATATGCATATCAATTTATTACTTCAAAAATAAAAATCACGCGTCTAGAAAAAATAGAGTCCTGAACGCCTACGATTTATGAAATACAGGCCTCAACACCCACGCGAAGCCAATTAAAATACTCTCTCGTCCCAGTTTAAAAGAATGCACGTGCCTTCAGCTTGAAAAAAAAAATTAAACTCACACGTCCAGAAAAAAAGTCCTCAACATCCACGTCCAAATGAAAAAAAACATGTGCCTTTACGTACAACTAATTAAAAAATATAACTAAATATTCTTCCTACCACATGTATAAAAGAAAAAAAACCATTGTAAAAAAGAAACACATGCATGTCGGGCTCAATAAATACGACACGTACAAATAAAGAGTCTTGAAGCTTCACATTAAAAAATGATGTCGATTGAATTAATAAGAAATTTAGAGCAACCGTAAATCACCCAAAAAAGAAACAAAAAACTCCCCCTAATGGCTTCCAGATATCACCACTGCTAGGTCATTATTTTAATTTATGAAATCACCAAGTTGTAATACATTTATGAAAATTAGCATAAAGTGCATGAATGAAAAATTCATATATGAATCGAAAGTATATTTTCCAAAAATGTGTTTTTTCTTTTAGGGGTTCACAAGGCAGATGATTGTGTATTTCAAAGAGGAATACTTCACAACCACATCCATTTAGTTCTAGGATTAAACAAATATTCAATTATTGTGACATACTCTACTTTTTAAATTGATGCTAGGATAGATTTTCGGTTCTGAAGTAAAAAAAGTGTCTATGTTGTAATTCCCACAGAAACAAAAACCACTTGCATGTCCTCTTAGGCAGAGGAGAATCACACATACGAATAAGCTTCCATTAAGAATCACACTGCAAAAGAGCATATGCCTCAGTAAAAAAGTTAATTTCAATTCCATCTTATAAAATAAGACTTATCGAAGATAAAAAATATATCAGACACAAACATACAAAAATCTCTCCCTTAAGAAAATATGCACCCTGATATCACCAATACCAAGGTAATTAATTTAATATGTCAATAACCTAAGTGCACCACAAGTAAGAAAATATGCATGCATTACCACACATAAAAATTCATATATTTACACGAAACTGTTAACAAACATAACGCACTAGGTCAAATAATTAAGCTTATAATCCATATATTTATATTGTGTTGACAGTTTTTGAATTACTTAGCATCCGCCCAGTTGTTTGATATCTCCTATTTAACTCATCCAGTTTATACCTTAATGAATATATATCCCTATAATAGCTAGGTCGTGCAGGTGCACGGGTTTATGACTAGTTATGACATAATTAGCTCACTTAGGTAAACAAATGGCATAATAACCTTGGTTTAGCTCCAAAATGACCTATACTTAGCTTATTTTCCTCAAAAGTGACATAATAACTTTACTTAGCTCCGAACTGACATACTTTACCTAGGATAGCTATAAAATGACCTATACTTAGCCTTTTTCCTCCTAAATGACTTAATATGCCTAGCTAGCTGAAAAATGTCATCACTACCTAGGCTAGCTAAACAATGATCTAAACTTAGCTTACCTAGTTCATTTATGACATAATTAGCTTACTTAGGTAAAAAAATGGCATAATAACCATGGTTTAGCTCCAAACTATCAAATAATTAGTTTATTTTCCTCCAAAATAACAAAATAACCTTACCTAGCTCCAAAATGACCGATTTTAACTAGGATAGCTCTAAAATGACCTACACTTACCATTTTGTCCTCCATAATGAATAAATATGCTTAGTTAGCTCAAAAACGGCATAACTACCTAGGTTAGCTCCAAAATGACCTATTTACCTAGCTTAGCTCTAAACTGACCTACACACTTAGCATTTTTACCTACTTTAGCTACAAAATGGCATTTTTACCTACCTTAGTTAGAAGAAGAAGAAGAAGAAGAAGAAGAAGAAGAAGAAGAAGAAGAAGAAGAAGAAGAAATCTACTTCTTCTACTACTTCTTTTTCTTCTTTTTCTTCTAGCTAGTCTTCTTCTTCTTCTTCTAACTTTCATCTTTCCTAATTTGCAGATTTTCTTGAGATGAGGAAGCTTGCATTGTTGGAAACTTGTTGCAAACTTTACTTGTGCTTGTGCTTCTTTTTTGTTTATGGAAACTTGTTGCAAACTTGTTGGATATGTATGTATGGAAATGTTGCTGGAAACTTGTATATGTTGTTGGCAACTTATTGTTGGTATGATTGTTGAAATTATTTTGAAACTTGTATATATACGGTGACGCTATACTGAGCGAGAGCGCAAAGCTCTTATTTTGTGCGCCGGTCGCTAACACCCTCGTACCACACCATTAAGCGAGTGCAGTCTGTTGGGGAACGTAGCAGAAATTCAAAATTTTCCTACGTGTCACCAAGATCTATCTATGGAGAAACTAGCAACGAGGGAAGGAGAGTGCATCTACATACCCTTGTAGATCGCTAAGCGGAAGCGTTCAAGAGAACGGGGTTGAAGGAGTCGTACTCGTCATGATCCAAATCACCGGAGATCCTAGTGCCGAACGGACGACACCTCCGCGTTCAACACACGTAAAGCCCGGTGACGTCTCCCATGCCTTGATCCAGCAAGGAGAGAGGGAGAGGTTGGGGAAGACTCCATCCAGCAGCAGCACGACGGTGTGGTGGTGATGGAGGAGCGTGGCAATCCTGCAGGGCTTCGCCAAGCACCGCGGGAGAGGAGGAGGACTTGGGAGAGGGGGAGGGATGCGCCAGGGGCAAGGGGTGAAGCTCCCATGCACCTCCCCACTATATATAGGGGTGGAAGGGGCTAGTTTCTTGCCCTCCAAGTCCATTGGGGCGCTGCCAAAGGTGGGAGGAAAGAAATCACATCATTTCCTTCCCCGCCGATTGTTATCCCCCTTTTTTAGGGATCTTGATCTTATCCCTTCGGGATATGATCTTATTCCTTCTAAGGGGGGATCTTGGTGCGCCTTGAACAGGGGTGTGGGGCCTTGCCCTCACTACCCACGTTCATGTGGGCCCCCCCATGCAGGTGGGCCCCACTCCAGAACCTTCTAGAACTTTCACAGTACAATACCGAAAAATCCGAACATTTTCCGGTGGCCAAAATAGGACTTCCCATATATAAATCTTTACCTCCGGACCATTCCGGAACTCCTCGTGATGTACGGGATCTCATCCGGGACTCCGAACAACATTCGGTAACCACATACAAACTTCCTTTATAACCCTAGCGTCATCGAACCTTAAGTGTGTAGACCCTACGGGTTCGAGACACGTAGACATGACCGAGACAACTCTCCGGCCAATAACCAACAGCGGGATCTGGATACCCATGTTGGCTCCCACATGTTCCACGATGATCTCATCGGATGAACCACGATGTCAAGGACTCAATCGATCCCATATACAATTCCCTTTGTCTAGCGGTATTGTACTTGCCCGAGATTCGATCGTCGGTATCCCGATACCTTGTTCAATCTCGCTTCCGCAAGTCTCTTTACTCGTTCCGTAACACATCATCCCGTGATCAACCCCTTAATCACATTGTGCACATTATGATGATGTCCTACCGAGTGGGCCCAGAGATACCTCTCCGTTTACGGAGTGACAAATCCCAGCCTCGATTCGTACCAACCCAATGTACACTTTCGGAGATACCTGTAATGCACCTTTATAGCCACCCAGTTACGTTGTGACGTTTGGTACACCCAAAGCATTCCTATGGTATCCGGGAGTTGCACAATCTCATGGTCTAAGGAAAAGATACTTGACATTAGAAAAGCTTTAGCATACGAACTACACGATCTTTGTGCTAGGCTTAGGATTGGATCTTGTCCATCACATCATTCTGCTAATGATGTGATCCCGTTATCAACGACATCCAATGTCCATGGTCGGGAAACTGTAACCATCTATTGATCAACGAGCTAGTCAACTAGAGGCTTACTAGGGACATGGTGTTGTCTATGTATCCACACATGTATCTGAGTTTCCTATCAATACAATTATAGCATGGATAATAAACGATTATCATGAACAAGGAAATATAATAATAAATAATTTATTATTGCCTCTAGGGCATATTTCCTACAGTCTCCCACTTGCACTAGAGTCAATAATCTAGTTTACATCGCCATGTGATTAACACTCACAGGTCACATCGCCATGTGACCAACATCCAAAGAATTTACTAGAATCAATAATCTAGTTCACATCACTATGTGATTAACACTCAATGAGTTCTGGGTTTGATCATGTTATGCTTGTGAGAGAGGTTGTAGTCAACGGGTCTGCAATATTCAGATCCCTATGTATTTCACAAAACTTTATGTCATATCGTAGATGCTGCTACCACGTTCCACTTGGAGCTATTCCAAATTGTTGCTCCATTATACGTATCTGGTATCTCTACTCAGAGCTATCCGGATAGGTGTTAAGCTTGCATCGACGTAACCCTTTATGCCGAACTCTTTATCACCTCCATAATCGAGAAACATGTCCTTATTACTCCAAGGACAATTTTGACCGCTATCTGGTGATCCACTCCTTGATCACCTTTGTACCCTCTTGCCAGATATGTAGCAAGGCACACATCAGGTGCGGTACACAGCATAGCATACTGTAGAGCCTATGTCTAAGGCATAGGGGACGACCTTCGTCCTTTCTCTCTTCTGCCGTGGTCGAGCTTTTAACTCTTAACTTCATACCTTACAACTCAGGCAAGAACTCCTTCTTTGACTGATCCATCTTGAACACCTTCAAGATCATGTCAAGGTATGTGCTCATTTGAAAGTATTATTAAACATTTTGATATATCTTATAGATCTTGATGCTTATTGTTCAAGTAGCCTAATCCAGGTTTTCCATTGAAAAAACTTTTCAAACAACCCTATATGCTTTCCAGAAATTCTACATCATTTCTGATCAACAATATGTCAACAACATATACTCATCAGAAATTCTATAGTGCTCCCACTCACTTCTTTGGAAATACAAGTTTCTCATAAACTTTGTACAAACCCAAAATCTTTGATCATCTCATCAAAGCGCACATTCCAACTCCGAGATTCTTACCCCAGTCCTTAGAAGGATCGCTGGAGCCAGCATGCCCTTTAGCATCCTTAGGATCGACAAAACTTTCTAATTGTATCACATACAACCTTTCCTTACGAAAACTGGTAAGGAAACTCGTTTTGACATCCATCTGCCAGATTTCATAAATACAGCTTATGCTAACATGAGTCCGACGGACTTAAGCATCGCTACGGATGAGAAAACCTCATCGTAGTCAACTCCATGAACTTGTGAAAAACTCTTCTCCACAAGTCGAGCTTCATAGACGGTGACATTACCGTCCACGTCCGTCTTCTTCTTAAAGATCCATTTATTTCAATGGCTTGCCGATCATCGGGCAAGTCCACCAAAGTCCATGCTTTGTTATGATACATGGATCCTATCTCGGATTTCATGGCTTCTAACCATTTGTCTGAATTTGGGCCCACCATCGCTTCTCCACAGCTCGTAGGTTCATTGCTGTCTAGCAACATGACCTTCAAGACAGGATCACCGTACCACTCTGAAGCAGTACGCATCCTTGTCACCCTACGAGGTACGGTAGTGACTTGATCCAAAACTTCATGATCAATATCATAAGCTTCGACTTCAATTGGTGTAGGTGCCACAGGAACAACTTCCTGTGCCCTGCTACACACTTGTTGAAGTGACGGTTCAATAACCTCATCAAGTCTCCACCATCCTCCCACTCAACTTTCCGAGACAAACTTTTCCTCGAGAAAGGACCCGATTCAAGAAACAATCCCTATTGCTTCCGGATCTGAATTAGGAGGTATACCCAACTGTTTTGGGTGTCCTATGAAGATGCATTTTGTCCGCTTTGGGTTCGAGCTTATCAACCTGAAACTTTTCCATATAAGCGTCGTAGCCCCAAACTTTTAAGAAACGACAACTTAGGTTTCTCCAAACGGTGTCGTCTCAACGGAATTACGTGGTGCCCTATTAAAGTGAGTGTGGTTGTCTCTAATGCCTAACCCATGAACGATAGTGGTAATTCGATAAGAGACATCATGGTACGCATCATATCCAATAGGGTGCAACTATGATGTTTGGACACACCATCACACTATGGTGTTCCAGCGGTATTTATTGTGAAACAATTTCCACAATGTCTTAATTGCGTGCCAAAGCTCGTAACTCAGATACTCATCTCTATGATCATATCATAGACATTTTATCCTCTTGTCACGATGATCTTCAACTTCACTCTGAAATTACTTGAACCATTCAATAATTCAGACTTGTGTTTCATCAAGTAAATACACTCAGTATCTACTCAAATCATCCGTGAAGTAAGAACATAACGATATTCAACGCATGCCTCAGCACTCATTGGACTGCACACATCAAAATGTGTTACTTCCAACAAGTTGCTATCTTGTTCCATCTTACTGAAACCGAGGCTTTTCAGTCATTTTGCCCATGTGGTATGATTTGCATATCTCAAGTGATTCAAAATCAAGTGAGTCCAAACGATCCATTTGCATGGAGTTTCTTCATGCGTATACACCAATAGACATGGTTCGCATGTCTCAAACTTTTCAAAACGAGTGAGTCCAAAGATCCATCAACATGGAGCTTCTTCATGCGTTTTACACCAATATGACTTACATGGCAGTGCCACAAGTAAGTGGTACTATCATTACTATCTTATACTTTTGGCATGAAAATGTGTATCACTACGATTGAGATTCAATAAACCATTTATTTAGGTGCAAGACCATCGAAGGTATTATTCAAATAAATAGAGTAACCATTATTCTCCTCAAATGAATAATCAGATTATGCGATAGACATAATCCAATCATGTCTATGCTCAACGCAAACACCAAATGACAATTATTCAGGTTTAATACTAATCTTGATGGTAGAGGGAGCGTGCGATGTTTGATCAAATCAAACTTGGAAACACTTCCAACACATATCGTCAGCTCACCTTTAGCTAGTCTTCGTTTATTCCGTAGCTCTTTTTATTTCGAGTTACTAACACTTAGCAACCGAACCGGTACCTGAATACCCTGGTGCTACTAGGAGTACTAGTAAAGTACACATTAACATAATGTATATCCAATATACTTCTATCGACCTTGCCAGCCTTCTCATCTACCAAGTATCTAGGGTAATGCTGCTCCAGTGGCTGTTCCCCTTATTACAGAAGCACTTAGTCTCGGGTTTGGGTTCTACCTTGGGTTTCTTCACTAGAGCAACAACTGATTTGCCATTTCATGAAGTGTCCCTTCTTGCCCTTGCCCTTCTTGAAACTAGTGGTTTCACCAACCATCAACAATTGATGCTCCTACTTGACTTCTACTTTCGCGGTGTCAAACATCGCGAACACTTCAAGGATCATCATATCTATCCCTGATATGTTATAGTTCATCACGAAGCTCTAGTAGCTTGGTGGCAATGTCTTTGGAGAAACATCACTATCTCATCTGGAAGATCAACTCCCATTCGATTCAAGTGATTGTTGCACTCAGACAATCTGAGCACAAGCTCAACAATTGAGCTTTTCTCCCTTAGTTTGCAGGCTAAGAAAATCGTCGGAGGTCTCATACCTCTTGACGTGGGCACGAGCCTGAAATCCTAATTTCAGCCCTCGAAACATCTCATATGTTCCGCGACATTTCGAAAACGTCTTTCGTGCCTCAACTCTAAACCGTTTAACTGAACTATCACGTAGTTATCAAAACGTGTATGTCCGATGTTCGCAACAATCACAAACGACGTTTGGGGTTCAGCACACTGAGTGGTGCATTAAGGACATAAGCTTTCTACTGTTCGCATAATTGCTACTGCCAACTTTCAACTATATTTTCTCTAGGAACATATCTAAACAGTGGAACTAAAGCGCGAGCTTACGACATAATTTGCAAAAGGTCTTTTGACTATGTTCAAGATAATTAAGTTCATCTTATGAACTCCCACTCAGATAGACATCCCTCTGGTCATCTAAGTGATTACATGATCCGAGTCAACTAGGCCGTGTCCGATCATCACGTGAGACGGACTAGTCATCATCGGTGAACATCTTCATGTTGATCGTATCTACTATACGACTCATGCTCGACCTTTCGGTCTCTGTGTTCCGAGGCCATGTCTATACATGCTAGGCTCGTCAAGTTAACCCGAAGTGTTTCGCGTGTGTAAATCTGTCTTACACCCGTTGTATGTGAACGTAAGAATCCATCACACCCGATCATCACGTGGTGCTTAGAAGCGACGAACTTTAGCAACGGTGCACAGTTAGGGGAAAACACTTCTTGAAATTGTTGTAAGGGGTCATCTTATTTACTACCGTCGTTCTAAGTAAACAAGATGCATAAACATAATAAACATCACATGCAATTATATATAGTAGTGACATGATATGGCCAATATCATATAGCTCCATTGATCTCCATCTTCGGGGCTCCATGATCATCATCGTCACCGGCATGACACCATGATCTCCATCATCATGATCTCCATCATCATGATCTCCATCATCGTGTCTTCATGAAGTTGTCTCGCCAACTATTACTTCTACTACTATGGCTACCGTTAGCAATAAAGTAAAGTAATTACCTGGCGTTGTTTAATGACACGCAGGTCATACAATAAATAAAGACAACTCCTATGGCTCCTGCCGGTTGTCATACTCATCGACATGCAAGTCGTGAATCCTATTACAAGAACATGATCAATCTCATACATCACATATCATTCATCACATTCTTCTTGGCCATATCACATCACATAGCATACCCTGCAAAAACAAGTTAGACGTCCTCTAATTGTTGTTTGCATGTTTCACGTGGCTGCTATGGGTTTCTAGCAAGAACGCTTTCTTACTTACGCAAAACCACAACGTGATATGCCAATTGCTATTTACCCTTCATAAGGACCCTTTTCATCGAATCCGTTCCGACTAAAGTGGAGAGACGGCATCCGCTAGCAACCTTATGCACCAGTGCATGTCGGCCGGTGGAACCTGTCTCACGTAAGAGTACGTGTAAGGTCGGTCCGGCCGCTTCATCCCACAATACCGTCGAAACAAGATTGGACTAGTAACGGTAAGCATATTGAACAACATCAACGCCCACAACTACTTTGTGTTCTACTCGTGCAAAGAATCTACGCAATAGACCTAGCTCATGATGCCACTGTTGGGGAACGTAGCAGAAATTCAAAATTTTCCTACGTGTCACCAAGATATATCTATGGAGAAACTAGCAACAAGGGGAAGGAGAGTGCATCTACATACCCTTGTAGATCGCTAAGCGGAAGCGTTCAAGAGAACGGGGTTGAAGGAGTCGTACTCGTCATGATCCAAATCACCGGAGATCCTAGTGCCGAACGGACAGCACCTCCGCGTTCAACACACGTACAGCCCGGTGACGTCTCCCATGCCTTGATCCAGCAAGGAGAGAGGGAGAGGTTGGGGAAGACTCCATCCAGCAACAGCACGACGGTGTGGTGGTGATGGAGTAGCGTGGCAATTCTGCAGGGCTTCGCGAAGCACCGCGGGAGAGGAGGAGGACTTGGGAGAGGAGGAGGGTTGCGCCAGGGGCAAGGGGTGAAGCTCCCATGCGCCTCCCCACTATATATAGGGGTGGAAGGGGCTAGTTTCTTGCCCTCCAAGTCCATTGGGGCGTTGGCAAAGGTGGAAGGAAAGAAATCACATCATTTCCTTCCCCACCGATTGTTATCCCCCTTTTTTAGGGATCTTGATCTTATCCCTTCGGGATATGATCTTATTCCTTCTAAGGGGGGATCTTGGTGCGCCTTGACCAGCGGTGTGAGGCCTTGCCCCCACTACCCACATTCATGTGGGTCCCCCATGCAGGTGGGCCCCACTCCAGAACCTTCTAGAACCTTCCCGGTACAATACCGAAAAATCCCGAACATTTTCCGGTGGCCAAAATAGGACTTCCCATATATAAATCTTTACCTCCGAACCATTCCGGAACTCCTCGTGACGTCCGGGATCTCATCCGGGACTCCGAACAGCATTCGGTAACCACATACAAACTTCCTTTATAACCCTAGCATCATCGAACCTTAAGTGTGTAGACCCTACGGGTTCGGGAGACACGTAGACATGACCGAGACAACTCTCCGGCCAATAACCAACAGCGGGATCTGGATACCCATGTTGGCTCCCACATGTTCCACGATGATCTCATCGGATGAACCACGATGTCAAGGACTCAATCGATCCCATATACAATTCCCTTTGTCTAGCGGTATTGTACTTGCCCGAGATTCGATCGTCGGTATCCCGATACCTTGTTCAATCTCGTTTCCGGCAAGTCTCTTTACTCGTTCCGTAACACATCATCCCGTGACCAACCCAACAGACACTTTCGGAGATACCTGTAGTGCACCTTTATAGCCACCCAGTTACGTTGTGACGTTTGGTACACCCAAAGCATTCCTATGGTATCCGGGAGTTGCACAATCTCATGGTCTAAGGAAAAGATACTTGACATTAGAAAAGCTTTAGCATACGAACTACACGATCTTTGTGCTAGGCTTAGGATTGGATCTTGTCCATCACATCATTCTGCTAATGATGTGATCCCGTTATCAACGACATCCAATGTCCATGGTCAGGAAACTGTAACCATCTATTGATCAACGAGCTAGTCAACTAGAGGCTTACTAGGGACATGGTGTTTTCTATGTATCCACACATGTATCTGAGTTTCCTATCAATACAATTATAGCATGGATAATAAACGATTATCATGAACAAGGAAATATAATAATAAATAATTTATTATTGCCTCTAGGGCATATTTTCTACACAGTCCCACCCCGCTAATTGTGTGAGGGTAAAAGGAAGTAGAAAATATAGTAATGTATTTAGTTTCAGTCACCACCCCACGTGTCCACCTCCGTTTCACTAATCTAATGAGGGTAAAAAAGTGGAAAGTGACTTGTATTGCCTACGATCGTAAGGAAAAGTGACTTGTATTACCACATGCAAGGAAAAGTAATGAATTTAAATTGGTTACCACTCTCATCCACAACACCCCCGCTCCGTAGATGAGTCATTCTTCTAATCACTGTAAAGTAGCAAGGAAATATAGTAATATAATTTAATCTATTACTACCTGCCATGCACCATTCTCCGTGTGGCAAACCAATCAATCTTCTTAGCTAGTAAAAAACAGGGAAATATAGTAATGTAATTACTATATTATAATTTACTATACGCTGTAGTAACATGAGAGATTTTATTACTATATTTACACCAATTTTACTATGAAGCCGATAATTATGTGGCTAGCAGGCAGAATAGGTGCAGCAGTAATATATTTTGTTCCGTTACTACTTTTCCCACAGCTCATTACTATGTGCCATGTTGACTAATTATGTGATCGTGGCGAGGCGGGGAATAGATGGGTCCAATGGTAATGAAATCAGTTCAGTTACTATTGTGTCCATGGATATTACCACCATGCGCGGGGGGTGGGGGTGGGGGGGGGGGGGTTGGATGGTGCTTTTTTCGAACGGCCAGTGCGGCACATGCGTAGCGTGTAGTGTTTAGCGAGCTATATAGCCACTTTGTGGTCTGCTAGCAGACGGCAAATGTCTTTGCCGTCCGCTAGCAGACGGCAAAACTGCCACGTGACAGCTACCTGTACAACCTGGGGTGTACTGGGCTGGCCTATTTGGCTGATTTGCCGCCAGCCAGCAGATGACAAAGACCTTTGCATCTTTGTCATCCGCTGGCTGACGGCAACGATGCAAAGGCCTTTGCCATCTGTCAGCTGACGACAAATCACGGCGTTAACCACTTAGCGGACCTGAACTGCCACGTGTGTCGTCCAGGCTCTTTCCGTCTGTCAGCAAACGGCAAAGCTCTTTGCATCTTTGCCGTTTGCCAGCAGAGGGCAAAGAGGCCTTTGCCGTAGACTATTCAGCCGGACATGTTGCCATCAGCTGGCTAACGGCGTCAGCCTGACATGCCTTTGCCGTCAGCCATGGCTGATGGCAAAGTGCCTGATTCCTGCGGTGTAATAAGGCGAGGCTATTGACGGTAGGGACATGTCAATATAGACCATCCAACAAGCAGATCCAATGGTCCAGATTGATAAATAATTTGTGGGCAAACTAGCAGTATTTTTTCACCGCAAGGCATTTCATTTCTTTTTCTTTTTTGCGGGGTACCGCAGTGCATTTCCGGTAGATGAGAAACCACATCGAAAGGTTTTCTTGAGCGAATGAAAATTCTCCGACCAATCTATAGGTTCGGCAGTCGGCAACCATTCCCTCACAGACTCACTAGGTGGCGCATACACCTACTCCACGTACTCGGTGGCAAGCCGGCGGCAAAGGCACCATCTCACTTAGCCACGCGGTGGACAAACCGCGCGCAACGACGATAACTAGATCGTTGTTCGACGACCACATCTTTAAGCCACCATCTAATACAGAAACTCCGCATTGGAAACCTGACACACAGGGCAAGGGCTAACGTAGGCATGTGGGTAATGGAACGCTGCATGCTATGCCATCCTTGCTTCCAGCCAGACGGCGGTGGCATCTATGCGTTGCTTTGATTTGTTGGGGGCAAACTAACCCTCCTTGGCGACACACGCCGAGAAGCCGTGGGCGATGACCTCAGACAACCCACATAGTTTCTAAGAAGTAAATATTTCAGATCAATGAACAATCACACACGACTTCCTCTGAAAAACTATTTGCATTAGGCTACCTTGCGCAAACATTTTTCACACAAAACGTGAGTGTGATGGACAAGCTATGCCACACAGTTTTTTCGGAGCACTTTGATGATGCATTCAATAATGTAAACGATAAAATTCTTAATATCGTCTGCAATAGCAATGCTATCACGTACGTGCGAACGGAAACGTTTATCTGGAATTCACCGTGTGGGATATACATACGAATGGAAACAAATTTCTTGAATTGACAGTGTTGGATGTACATACAAACGGAAACTTATCTCTTGGATTGACTTTGTGTGATGTAAATACGAACGGAAACGTATGTCTTGGATTCACCGTGTGGGATATACTTACGAACCGAAACGATTGGGCCTCTATTATTGTCTGCGGTGGCTCGCCTGATCGCACACATGCTCTTTTTGCCCCGTGTGTATGACCGGAGGGCCTATCCCCGGCGGTTACTGGGTCGTATGGGAAGGACCACCCTATCGCACACACAAACAAGACGATGGTTTAAAACTCCATCGTGAAAAGGGGATAAAAACCGTTTGTATAGCAGGTCACTGCACTAGTGATATGTAGACCACCTTGACAATAGTTTTGAAAACAATTGGCCAACTGACCATGCGGCAGTTGAACTTGTTACTTCTCCCGCCCAAAAGAACACCGCGGGAACCTTGTTGAAATTGGGCGGCCACTCCATCTGAGGAGGAAAAGAATCATTGCATAAGGAGTGGTCTAGAGGGATGCATTACAGAATATAAAGGATGAGGCCGGACGAACAAATAAATTTGCCTTGCCAAGGTTCCACTCACTTGGCAACCTTACCGGCGAGTGGTTCTGGGTGTGCAATGCCCATATTTTTGTCACTGATGGGGAGCCGCAAATAAGAAATAGGAAAGGCCATGAAGTTACAATTAAGCTAGTTGGGACTGATGTCCTTCCGTAGTAGTCATCCACATGGCTAACACCTCACGCTTAAGGCCATACATGCTCTCGAAGTAGAGCCCAGGAAGCTTCATCAAAGCAATGTTAATCCAATCAGGTTTAAATAGCAGCCTGGTATCTTCAGCATACTGAAGTTGAAAAAATTCACCATGGAATTAAGTGAGGCACAACCCCTTTGATGCGCCGTCCAATCGAACATTTTCATCAATGAGTAGGAGGTGATGGCAAACATGAGAGGAGAAATGGGGTCGCCTTGATGGAGTCCATGATTGTTTTTTGAAGAATCAACTTGCCCATTTATAGAAATTGCAGTATGGCCAGTCGAGAATAAATGCATGATCCTGTGAACCCACCCCACATGGAAACCTTTGCGGATCAGCACTTCCCTAAGGAAGGACCATCTCACTTGATGGTATGCCTTATCAAAGTTTAGCTTAAGCAGACCGACAAAAATTAGCCCATGAAGGTCCCAGAGAGACATGCATATACTAATACAAAAATTGTGCTGTGCTTCGGAAGTACCTCAACCGTCCATTGTAAGTGGATCCCTAACTTGTTGTACTCTGTACCAGAATAGTATACGATGTAGTATCAGGAAGTGGATTTGTAGCACTCGGATGCCCCACGCCCATATACAGACTTAAATTCAAAAAATATCAAGAAGTTTGGAATAAAAAAGTCTGTGATTTTGGGATATCGAACCTGGGTTCTCAATCTACCCCTGTGTGAAATTTTGTGAAAGAATACCAGCAAACATATTCCTGGCAAATAAATAGTAATTTCCTATGTATAGAAAAAAACTGTTTGTATGGATTTTTGTTTGGAAAGTATTTCCTTCGCGGCGGATACATTTCCTGGTATTTTTCATAAAACTTCACATGGGAGTAGATTGGGAACCCAAGTTTCATATCCCCAAATTTCAGAATTTTTTGAATTTGATTATTATTTTTTATGTTTAATATTCATATAGGGGTCTGGAGCACCCAAGAGCTCCTGTGATCATCTAATAGTATCATCGCTATATGTGACTGAGATATTAATCTATTTACCGACTGATATATAGCTATTTCCACTCCTTCTAATAATCGATGAATTTTATAGCATTTGCAAAAGTAACATGTATTATTCAGCATTGATAATTCAGTTTTAGCGAACCAAAACAGCAAGCGGAATCCAGCTAAACAACAAGTGGATTATTAGGCTTGACTGTGGGTAAATAGAAGCACAGAAATGATGTACTTTTCGCATGGAAGATTTTTCAGTCCAAGAAAGAGTAGCTATCCAAATGTGTCATTCTGCCCCCGGATGCATATGCACCCGGGATGAACAGTAAATGCGGAAATGTTAAATGCAATTCAAAAAATTCAGATCCCCCCCCCCCCACACACACCAACAAAAAAGAACGATTTCTACCTACATTTGTGTCCATGGGAATATGTGCTCGATATTTACAATACATGACTTGAAGTGGCTCCGGTGGTATCTATAGAAGTTCTTGAATACATAGATATTTAAATGGTGCCTATCCATTTAGTCCTTCAAGAAATCGTTGGAAATCCGTAGTGACTTCAAGACAATTTGCGTCTCTTCCTTTCCCAATGTGTCCCATGCCCATTGGCTCAAAATGACTTTCCCTTCCCGATTCACTCTCTTCTTCAAGTTTCTCTCCTCAAAGAGTTGTCCCTAGACTGTAGAAGATGGTGTGTAATGCCTTGCAGTCAGGTTTAAGTATTGGCTATCTCAGCGTCCCTGTGTTTTTCCTTTCTCCCTCTTAGTTATATCACGATCAAGAGATGAGGAAAGCAGTGCATATGCAAGAGATGGTATTGAAAGTGAGTGGGGAGAAATTTAGCATTGAAGGAGAAAGGCATTTATCATAAGAGGATGTCTCGGTGATAACTACCATGTGAGGAACCAAAAGAAGAAGAAGGCTAGGTAGAACACACAGGTCGAGAAATTGTTAGGGATCTAAATAGGCATGAATAGACGAGCTGGGGTCATGAGTAATACCCTTTCAAAATGATGAAGCTATATGTTCCATATTACTATGGAAACATGTGCAGTTCCTGCACATGCACATAGTACTCTCCATCCTGCACATGCACATAGTACTCTTCCATCATGCCTGGTATTATATGTCATCAATCCTCAACCAACATCAGTTGAACCCCATACATGCAATTGCCTCTTGTATTATCTTTGTTTGTTGGTTGTCACCAATTCATGAGTACAAAGTAGGTGATGTTTTTTCCTACATGGTAGGCTTTGTTTGATTTTATAGCGCTGGTGCACTTCCTTTTCTCCATTTTCCAAAGGATGCTGCTTTTGAATGCATTTTGAGCTTTATGGAAAGAACATCAAGCAAGAGTGATGAAATCACGTTAACTAGTGTCTCCTAGCAAGCAATAATTGAAAAGATCAAATAGGGAAGTAAGTGACAGGGTGAATTCAATGCTATTTGATTGCCACAAAGCTAGCATCGGCCCAGGCCAAGCATATAGGCTACTTCATGTTCGTGGAGGGGGGTTTCAAGATGTCAGGTGCACCAAAAAAGACTTACAGAATCACTATTCTATGTTCAAAAATAAAATCAAGAGTTGTGATGCGCAAGAAAGACTTATAGATACCTGCAAAATTTGAAGGAAGTTGGTAGTCTTTAGTATCAAATTTTGGCTTACAAGACAATACATGGTTTGCAAAATGTTACTCGATCTGTGGGTCAAGGGTTCCTGCATACTTCATGGACACCCCCCTTGAAGGAAGTTGGTAGTCTTTAGTATCAAATTTTGGCTTACAAGACAATACATGGTTTGCAAAATGTTACTCGATCTGTGGGTCAAGGGTTCCTGCATACTTCATGGACACCCCCCTTGCTGGTATTCGTGGAACCACCTCTAGGTCAGAGAGTGAAAACTCATTTTTCAAGAATTTCATCCGGCGCAAGCTCGCTTTTAATGATCTTTGGCTTAGGTTCGACACAACCTTCAAAAGTCAAAGGCAAGAGGAGCTGGTTGCTGACTATACAAGCATTCATACGACACCTAGCTTGCTGGCATGTTGGGAACTAGAAAGACAAGGCCGCATGATATTAACTCATGAGGTCTTTGACTTGTTTCAGTTAGAAGTGATGTCCAGGACACCACAACTGTGGGGGATCTCAAGATCATGTTGATTAGCAGTCAAAGAAATAGAAAAAAAGGCGAGAGAGGTACATTTGGAAACAACAACCATGATTGCTAAATGTTCTTGCAAGCTCTTCGAGTCAAAGGGCATTGTTTACTGGCATATCATACGTGTATTGAGGGGTGCAAAGATAAATGAGTTTCCAACCTTTTATGTACTCAAAAGATGGGAGAAAATGTGCAAAAGGAAATTTCTTCTTCCATAGTTGTAGAAAAAATTGGAAGAATTAAGGTTATTACATTGTTATTTCTTTCACTAGGGATGTCGTCTATGATGATGAAGGAAATCCACCTGAAGATAACCCCATTGACCATGTTGACATGGATACAAGAAGAAAGATCTCCATGGCATAGGAGAAATTGGAACATATCATCAGGTGTGCGAGAAAGTCGAGCGAAAGACTTGACATACACAATATGGGTTGAGAAACATGTAAGTCTTTCGCTAAATATTGTGTATGTCAAATTAGCTATCTTGCAATCCGCCCCTGATGTACCTCAGATTACACAAGAAGAGCAGGAATGTACTGTACTAAGTAACATGTAATGTACTACGTAATGAGTTGAGAAACTGGATCAATGGACTACGTTTGTTTGCCATTGTATCCTAGTGGGTATGCTCTCAGTGTAATTATCTTATTTCGTGTTGTTTTCACTCGTTGGTACAAGTTTTAGTTGCCACATTAGATTCATTACTTGATTTTTTAATGGAGAACACTTACATGGCTGGTACAACATGAACCCGTCAGCATTCACATGTAATTAGAGGCATGATCTCATGCTACTCAGCAATACAAACAACTGCATGCTTCTTTTCACGAGCATTTTCATTGCTGAAGAACAATAGTGTATAGGTACAACATAAATTTGGGGAGAGAGAAACGATCAAGCACTACTGCAGGATGCTGCTAACGCGACACTACGACCAGAGACCCTTCGATGAAATGGTGTCCGATGCATTAGTGGCAAATGGTGATGTAAAAAACCGTCCAAAAAGATGCAAAACGTTTGCGATAGCGGATACAACAAACACGGTTCAGAATTTAGTTGTGTGTGTGATGAGGGGCATACAGTTCAGTTCAGTGAACTGTTTGAGATGAGGCAGACACTACTACAAAAAGGGCTATAGATGGAATGGCTACTAATGGCGCACCGCACCATGTCTCGGTGCGCCATTAGTAATATATTACTAATGGCGCACCTGGTGTGTGGTGCGCCATTAGTAGTTTGGAAAAAAAACATAAGAAATTTTTGTTACTAATGGCGCACCTTGGGTGGTGCGCCATAACTAGTTTTAACTAGTAATGGCGCACTTTCCACTGGTGCTCCATTAATAAGATTATTTCAAAAAAAAAAAAAAACCATTTTTTTAATTATATTTTTCAAAACTACTAATGGCGCACCGCGGGAGTGGGGCGCCATTAGTAGTTGACCAACTACTAATGGCGCACCACCCCACGGTGCGCCATTAGTAACATGGCCACCTTCCACCTTCCACGATGCGTCGTCGGTGGAAGGTGGCCAATACTAATGGCGCACCGTGGGAGTGGTGCGCCATTAGTAGTTCAACTACTAATGGCGCACCACTCCCACGGTGCGCCATTAGTAACAACCACCTTCCACCGAATGCACCTCCCTCCCCGTGGATCGCCTTTTCAGTTTTAAAAAAATAAAAGAAAATGATGAAAATGTCAAAAAATAAAAGAAAATAAGTTTCCCATGTGATATGTGGTCTAGTTGTTGGGAAAATTTGCAAATATGAATTTCGACTTCATTTGCAAAATCTCTCGAGAATTTGTAAAAATGGGCATAACTTTTGCATACTAACTCGGATGAAAAAGTTTTTTATATGAAAAATCATCTACTCGAAAAGTTACATCCAAATTTAACGGGGGGAACCCCGTTAAACATTTTCAAAATCCCCAAAAACCTAACAGAAAAAAGTTACGGGCCTTTCAAGATCTAGCGGCAAAAAAATTCAAAAAATTTCAAAAAAAATTGGTTTTGAAATTTTTTTTTGATTTTTTTTTCAAAAAATGATACGTAATATGATCGAGAAGTTTGAAATATTTTTCAAAATTTCATCATAGTCATTAACATGAACAAAGTCCTAGACATCAATAAGGTATAACATGATTGATATGCTAGATATATCAACAAGTGCCTGTGAAGTGAGCTGTTGCTGGGGTTGGATAGAACTGTGAAGTTAAGCGTGCTTGGGCTGGAGTAGTGTGAGGATGGGTGACCTTTCGGGAAGTTTGACCACGGAGTGCGATTTGACCTGAGATTAAGCATATTGACCCGAGATTAAGCCATAGTGAACTGAGATTAAGAAAAATTAAAAAAAAATATGAAAAAAATTTGAAAAAAAAATTTGAAAAAAAAATGTTACTAATGGCGCACTTCTATGTGGTGCGCCATTAGTATACCAGATACTAATGGCGCATGGGCTATACATGGTGCGCCATTAGTATTCTGGTATAATAATGGCGCACTGTGGTGCGCCATTAGTAAAAATTACTAATGGCGTGCTATTAATGGCGCACCACAGATGCGCCATTAATAGCCATAATAGGTGCGCCATTAGTAGGGGTTTTTCTAGTAGTGAGAAGAACAGAAATGGCAGCCAGATGAAGGCGTGTGCGATATACGGCATACGGTTCACTTGGATGAACTGTTTGTGATTAGGATGAACAAAAGAAACGGTCAGCCAGATCAAAGTGTGTGCGATAGAGGGCAAATAGTTCTCGGATGAACTGTTTGTGTTAGAGCCAAGATAATAGAAACGGTTTAATTTAACAAGATGTGTGTGATACGCGGAAAACAGGTCTGTAATCAGAAATGTGTGCGAAGACCGATAATAACACAGACGATTGCTGCTAATAAGAAATGTGTGTTGTTCATTGGGATTTCATACAGAACAACAACATATACATGTGTGTGTGTGTGTGTGTGTGTGTGTGTGTGTGTGTGTAGAGTAGCACTATTCTAATCCTGTGATCAAAATAACTATTTGGATCACGTCCGGCCCTATAAGAAGCCGCGGAGATATAACAATAGGTGCTTTTGGGGCTTTTATGGCTTTTGATGAATCAATATAACAGTATTTAGATCCACAAGTCATAAAAGCTTCAAAAGCACCTATTTAGGAGCTTTTGTGGCTTTTTGGCCAAAGTGAAAAAGTGCAAAAGCAGAAGCTAAAGACCAAACAAACAAGACCCTAGTAGTTCCATTCTCATGAAATGAGTGTCATACATAGGGTATGAAACGTAGGGAAATCCTATGGGAATTGTCTAAAAATGTCCTATCCTCAAAAAAATCATAATGCTATGATTAACTCATGTAGTTACTAATATGGTTCATCTGATTGTTCGTATTTGCAGAATGTGTTTGTCAGATCACACAGACAGAGTAATTAAACTACCAGGTGTTAGTGAACTTTCACTAAATGTATATCCCGACCACCATTTGGGTAGATCACTGAGAGGGGTGTATTGCGCAATATCTCATAACAGAGTCCGCTTCTTCAGCTTTGGCATCTCAATGAATCGTGCACTCGAATAGAATGGGTGCTAAGCCATGATACCACCCTCAAGACCTTTGAACATGAGGACTATTCTCCACAACTGGGCAGACAATGGATCTTGCAGGATGTTAACTACCGTAAGTCATTCTTTCAGCGTAATGCTAATACACATGAAATTTACAAAGCGATGGTGGAAGAGAAATATGACTGGAACTCTGACGAGGATACCATTCTTGACATTGATTATGATGTTGACGGGGGATACGAGGATAATGTTCATAGCGGTCAAGAGAGGTACGAGGATAACAGTCTTGACTTCGAAGATGATAGTGATGAGGATAACACTCTTGACGCGGGGTATTGGGACCCATTGAAGAAGGTTTTCGAGACGGACCCGGTCACGACAAAGTTCATGAGACTGCTGTTAATTTTAGTTTCTGATCAATTCGACTGCATGTTTAGACATATTTGTAAACGATCCTTGTTCCTTTTGCAGTGAGTGCAGCACAGGATTGCGGCCGAAAGAGACTCGTCGTCTGATGCGTTGGCGAGGCCCAAGTGGGACACCCCATTCAACCGGGCATTGAACATATTGAAACGACTCCCAGCGGACACTCGGCCATTGTATGGATGCGTGCACGGTGTCGGAGACAACACCATGTGGAAGAAGTACTACGGTGAGACCACAGAGGAGAAAAAGGAAAGACAGAGGTTAACTGAAAAAAACATCGACAAGAAGGTTGAGATTGCGGTTGAGAAGAAATCAGCTGAGACGGTCGCAACAGTGGTAGCTGCCGAAAAACAGGCAGTAGTTGTCTTGGTTCTGGCCGTCCTCAATTGGAGCAGGCAAAATCCAAATAAAAATGCAGCGGACTTTCCCCTTGCCGACTTCTTTGGAAGCAGCTTGACTAGCGTTGCACCAGCTCCTCCACCAGCACCTATTCCTGCACCAGCACCTGCTCCCGCACCTGCTCATAGCAGCCCGTCCTCCATCTCGGACGTGCTCGGCGGTGCTTTATCTTTGGCTGAGCTCGACGCCGTCACGGTACCTGTCACACCGTCCCTCTTCAATAAATGTATAATCTCCCGTTTCCGTTGCCTTTCAGATGTCTCACGTCGCAGACATGTCTTTGCAGGCCGACGCCCCGTGCACCATATCGTACGACATCAACAGCCAGAGGGTGGACGTGGTGAAGGCGACGATAATGAAGCCGAAGGAACAATTGTTCCACAGCCAGCCGATCCTCCCTCACGTCTTCAAGGTTTCCGTTGCCAGTGTCAAACCGGGCCACGATAATTTGGCTCCTCCAGTACTAGGGGGATATGACAGACGAGACCCCACGGCGGATTGGTTATTTCAAGACGTGGGTCCTGTTGTGGTCAAAGAGTCTGCTTCGTCCGGAGGCGGCCGGGAGCATACCCATGACAACGCAGCCTCCGCAAGGTATGAACATTAGCACCCCACCTACCCAATTAGCGTCGCCGGTCGTGCTGGGTCATAGCGGATAGGGTGAGGAAGATGCTCCATTAGTCGTTGATGACGTCGCCATAGATGAGGATGAGGATGACGATGACACTCAACAGTATCTCAATACTGGCGCCTATGATGACGGAGGATTGATGGCTCAGCAGTATGAGTACTCGGGGTTTGAGTGTCATGAGTCGGTGCCTGAATTGCCGCCTCCAGAGGCTGAACGTATTATAGACGACCTTCCAACAAAGAAAAATAGGAAGAGAGCGAGTAAAGGCAACAATAAAGCTGCTGCTATGATCCAGCCGCCTCCGCAGCCTCAGGTTCAAAACCGTATACCTGTCCGCGGTGCGGCGAAATACCATATCCCCGTTGAACCAATCCTACCTAAGTCATCGGTAGTTGCCATACATGGCGATCTAAGGAGACTTCATGGTGATGTGCTGCGGACAGAGAAAAGCCTAATCGCCTTCGAAAATCCAGGATACCCACTCTACGTGGTTAACGTGCCGCGGCAAAGGTTGTACGTTGGCACATTCCCCGTGGAGAAGTTCTTCCTTCGATTCGATTAAATCTCCGACATGTTTCACTTTAAGAAGCTGGATTTTACGTTTGTCCGCCTTTATTCCTTGTACATGAATTACATCATTGGGATTGAGCAGATACCTTATATCCGTGTCGCTGACCCGTACTTCATGCACAAGGGCTTCTTGGCAGTCTACGCAGAGCACCGTGAATACGCGAGGGACTACATCGTCGATTTCATGGTCTCCAATAAGGACAAGAAGACGATTCTCGTGCCTTATTATCCCCTGTAAGTCATTCAGGAAGATATCCTTCCTTAGATTTCAATCATTCATTTGTATGGTGGAGGCTAATTAAATTGAGGTGTACTTATTTTGCGGAGCCACGGGCGCGCCATCCTCATCATCCTTTACCCCCAATACTCCCACGCTCTTTTTTTGGACTCATCGAAAAACATGAACAAAAAGGATTACACCCACATCAAGTCTGTTCTCGACAGTGCTATATTTTTCTACGGTGTACGGGGTGGAGAGATCAAGACCAAGAAGAAGAGGAACGGCAGGCCCGCCTTCAGGCATAAGACCGACTTCTACTGCATCCAGCAACCGAGTGATACTCTTAGTGATGGATTTTGTGTCCTAAACCACATGCTAGAGTACAAACGGGATCAGCAGAACCTTCGCATGTCAACTACATCCGCGGATGACCATACTCTGCAATGGGCAAAGAACGTAGGAGATATCGAGGACCATCGATTCGAGCTGAGTTCTATCACATCTAGCGTGAACTTTCCCAAATCATCATGAAGGAGGTCCTCGAATAAACAGGGATGTTCTACGAGGAAGGGAAAATGTCGCGGGAAGACGTCCGAACACGTGTAGCCGCTCAGCGTCTCGACCTGAAGCCTTTCACTAAGATCAAGGACTATCTCCCTGACATGGATGGATGGCATGACTTCTTTGAGTGATTGTCGATATATGACAATTTGTCAGTTTATTTGTTATGTAATAAAACCGTCCTCCTCGACTAGCGAAGATCACTCTAGTTAGGGCATTTTGGATACGATGAACTTTGTTATTTATGCTTATGATATGTTACTTCTATTTTTGCCAAGTTTGTCTCTCTCTGTTGCTCAACTATATATGTGGCATATCATCGACTAATGTGACGATGCAGGTGCATAGATCATCGATGGCAAAGAAGTGCTACACCAGGAGTATACGACGAGTGGCCGGAGTGTTAGACCCAGATGTACCAGTTTCCGGTTTCCGAGCGACAGTCAGTAGTTAATTTAGGTTGACGCTAGTGCGAGAGAGGGATACAAACTCATTACTGCATAGTTCCACTCTCACTCATAGTGATAGCTCTTCTCGCGTATATCATTGTTTAGATAGATGACGATGTAGTTGCAAGTAATCGGGACTTGTATCGCTATTTTTGAGATGATGACGAGAGACCACTTTGTGTTGGATGATTATTATGATGATGACATGGTTTGATGCTATGATTACATTTGTATGTGTATGATATGCTAAAGATTATTGTATAAAGCCTGTTCAAATACAAAACAAATATGCAGAAAAAAATAAAAACTAAGAAAACTAACAGTAGCGAGGGGAGTAAACTTAGCAGCAGCGCACTCTTACTAGTAGCACGCCCTAGATAAAAGCGTTGCAGATATTAGCAGTAGCGTGTTGCGCTAAAGCTCGCTGCTGCTAGCCATGTATAACAGTAGCACGGGTCAACACGCGCTACTGATACATGTTAGCTGTAGCGCCGTATCAGTAGCGTGGGGCCCCGCACTACTAATACACCTAATATGCGCGCTACTGCTAGGCTTTTCCCTAGTAGTGAGATGTGAATCACTAACCTTCAGTATGCAATTTGTAGGTAGATCCAAAGAGGAGAAATAAATTAGATGTGCGTCGTAGGGACGATCTAGTTTATATTCAATTCAATGGAAGATTTCTAGACAAGAGAAAGAAATACTCCTCATCTTGTGATGTTCTCGTTGGTGAAGATGCTTCCACAGCCCAAGATTGGATATGTGAAGATGCTTACGAGGATGAAGAGCTGGAAGCTACTGCAGTTGACAATACAACAGAGCCTCGTAGAAGTGAAAGGGTGAGAGAACTCCATTAAGTGGAAGACTTTGTTTCTGATGATGAAGATGACACTAGGCCAATCAATGAAGATGTGATAGAGTTTGAGTCTGATGATGATGGGGTTGGGGTGATAGAAGAAAATGATGAGGAAGACTTGATACAGCCTTGAATCCTAGGCCTTCTACAAATCCATTCCTAGTACTGTGTGTTGTTTCCTAGCAGCCTACTACCTTTATTTTGGTTGTGACTTGTGAGAGAATCAGAGAGCTAAGAACTATTCAATTTGGTTGATTGGTGTTTGGCCGTTGGCTAGCAAAGTAGTAACCAGTATCCACTATGATACTACCTCAGTTTATTTGTGGACTAAGACTAATATATTTATATATTTACTGCAACCTATCTACTATCTTACTTTATTTGTGGACTCATAAGTAGTTATGTGTTTTTGTTCTGCCTATTGTTGCTTATGTAAATGAGTAAATCTATGCACAGCTATCTATTTGAAAGTCCCTGGACAGGATATGTGTTGTTGAAGTGCTGACCATTCTTTGTTTGTTATGTTGCTGTTGTAAATGCTTAGAGCACACACTCCTGCCCGTTTTAAATTTCAAACATGCAAAAACATGATGTGTTGTTGTTGTATACTTATATATTGATGTTGTGTTAAATGCTTAGAGCACACACTTGTTGATTGTTTCCAGTTTTAACTTAGTAGTAGCGTTGTTGTCTTCAGGACGCGGGAGTTTTATGAAATTAAATAATAGGGGAAGGTATATAGCAGGGGGCATTAGCCCACGTCAGCACACTATACTTATCTCTACTCCTAATGTCTCAGTTGGTAGTCTCGCGTCACCCACCACATCCCACCACTCCTATCTTTCGCCCACCTTTCACATCACATCATGACAGTGTAATTGGGCCGGCCCATTAATAACGTCTACGTGTTCACTCAAGCCTGTGCCCTCTCCTTGTCTCCTCGCTTAACCTGAGCGCTGTCGCTTCGCCCTGATCTCGCTGCCTCTAGATGGATCCCTCCTCCCTCCTGGCGCTCCCAAAATCCGCACCTCTCACGGCCGTCGGCGCGAAACCTTCCATTGGTCACAGTCTACACAACCTACTAGGGAAAAGCCTAGCAGTAGCGCGCATTTTTGGCCTATCAGTAGCGCGTGTAGCCGCGCTACTGATACGGAGCTACAGCTAAAGGTTAGCAGTAGCACTTGTTGGCACGCGCTACTGCTATATCTACTTAGTAGTAGCGCGTGCACCAACAACCGCTACTGGTAATTACTAGTAGTGCTTCTCTCGGCCCGTGCTACTACTATTATTCCGTATTCTATTTCTTTTTAATTTTAGGTCATATTCATACACCTTTATACAAGTTTTATATAGTAGCAGTTTAGAGATTGTTTTACATTATAATGAGTTATTAAATCACTAGGTGAAAGAACAGTAGATTAGTTTCAAATGGATGTATCCTAAGTGACCAAGTCATGGATTATCACAATAATCCATGACTTGATCACTGGGATCCATCCACCTAAAACTAATCCGCGGTTCTTTCATATAATAATGTACTCATCATCATCATCATCATCATCATCATCATCATCATATTAATATTAAAGCTCTTGCATCATATCATCACCAACAACACTAGTTAATAATCATCATAGTTATTACCACCAACACTATTTAATCATCATAGTCATAGCTAATCACCACCAACAATAGCTAATAATAATCATCATAGTCATCACCACCTACACTCATTCTAACTAGCTAATCACTCCTACTGCTCTCTCTTAGGTAGAACATGTGGAGTGCTCCTGAATAATCACATTGAAGCATGCAGATGAACCTGTCTCCTAATTGTGGGCCGCACTTCTGATTGCTACCCCTAGTACTTTTCTGCGATCCTTCACAATTTTGTTCCAGTCTTTGACTATTAAGAGTTGCTCGCTTCTAGAAATCATGAATGCACTCATGTGCAATGTAGGATGTCTTGGCCGTATGCTAACCATGGGCATGCAACCTTTAGCCTCGATCCACTGAGGCACTACTATCATAGGGAGTCCCTGTTGATCAAAATCGTAGTAACATACTTAGCAATGAAGTTTAGCTTAAAAATAATGTATGCAAAAGATGCATTGAGGACAAAAAGTAAAAATCCTACCATCTTTCCTAAATAGATGTGACCATAGTTTAGTAGAAACACTATTGGTCGCACGTTTTGGGTACTAAGATTTCCAAGTTTAGGAAATAATTTGTCGTGACAGTATGAAGATCCTCAAGCCATGAATCATAATGACTTATCTCCTCGCAGTTTAATTCAGCCCCGGGACAATAGTAGGTCATGTCTACCAAGTGATGGACATGTTTGCTTGAATGGAAATAATCTGTCAATAGAAATTAGTTGTCAACTATTTTTGAATAAACAATATCCAAGACATAAATATTGTCGAGAAACTCACATAATGGTAGAACTGGAGGCGTCTGCACATCGACCCAGATGTCGATATTATCTTCAATATCATCTTCCGGATGAATATCAAAGGTGATAAGCATATCAGGCTCAAATGCATAAGCCTTGCATAGTGCTCTCCATTGTTTGCATTCAAAATGGGTGTAGGTTTCTGTATTGTATAATTTTGCGGCAAAACTATAACCATGCTCGGTCCTCAAGTAATCCTTTTTTACCCCCATAGTTTCCATAGTACTGAAACCAACCTTATCCAAGACATATATTCTTGCATGGCAGGGGATACACCAATAGAATAGCAAAAAATTAAATTATAAGTTTAAGGAAAATAAGCAGAGGTCATGCTTAATTACGAAAAAGACTTGTCGTTGTGACTTACTATATGCACTTCGAAGGTGTCATCCAGCTTGATGTTGAAGCGCCTACCACCAACCAGGTGAGGCCTGTCGCACAGGACGCGCTCGTCTTCGCAGTATTCACACATACCGAATACCTTTTCATCGTCAGACATTTCCTATGTTCATAGTTGAAACATTAATTAAAAATCGACCGAAGGCAACTACCAGGAAACTCAACACACAGATCACTATTACTCAATATGCAAATCACAAGCACTCTATATGCCCTACATTGTAGCACAAGTCATGCTAAAATTCATGAAAACTTTCGGCATGACCTTTGCTAAAGACAAGACATATCGAGCGCCTGAAATTTGCCGGTACGGAAACGAATCAACATTCCGGCAAAACATAGGCCACTCGGAGGCGCTTCCAAACAAGAACACCAATACATCCTCTGTATACAGAATGAATCATCATCGCCATCAATGACATGGGAACTATATAGCACTAGAATTTTCATCATCGACATTTACAACACATTATCATTTGGCTATTCTCACCTAGAGGTCTTAAGGGGTTGACGATGGGGACAACTGCGGGGATGAGTGATACGTCTCCAACGTATCTATAATTTTTGATTGTTCCATGCTATTATATTATCTGTTTTGGATGTTTAATGGGATTTAGTATGCACTTTTATATTATTTTTGGGACTAACCTATTAACCGGAGGCCCAGTACAAATTGCTGTTTTTTGCCTATTCAGTGTTTCGCAGAAAAGGAATATCAAACGGAGTCCAAATGGAATGAAACCTTCGGGAGAATCGTTTTTGGAACAAACGCAATCCAGGAGACTTGGAGTGGACATCAAGGAAGCAACGAGGCAGCCACGAGGTAGGAGGGTGCGCCCAGGGGGGTAGGCGCGCCCCAACCCTCGTGGACCCCTCGTGGCTCCATCGACCTACTTCTTTCGCCTATATATACTCATATACACCAAAAACATCCAGGAGCACCACGAAACCCTATTTCCACCACCGCAACCTTCTGTACCCGTGAGATCCCATCTTGGGGCCTTCTCTGGCGCTCCGCTGGAGGGGGAATCGATCACGGAGGGCTTCTACATCAACACCATAGCCTCTTCGATGATGTGTGAGTAGTTTACCACAGACCTTTGGGTCCATATTATTTGCTAGATGGCTTCTTCTCTCTCTTTGATTCTCAATATAAAGTTCTCCTCGATCTTCTTGGAGATCTATTTGATGTAATACTTTTTGCGGTGTGTTTGTCGAGATCCGATAAATTGTGGGTTTCTGATCAAGATTATCTATGAACAATATTTGATTCTTCTCTGAATTCTTTTATGTATGATTTGATATCTTTGCAAGTCTCTTCGAATTATCAGTTTTGGTTGGCCTACTAGATTGATCTTTCTTGCAATAGGAGAAGTGCTTAGCTTTGGGTTCAATCTTGCGGTATCCTTTCCCAGTGACAGCAGGGGCAGCAAGGCACGTATTGTATTGTTGCCATCGAGGATAAAAAGATGGGGTTTATATCATATTGCTTGAGTTTATCCCTCTACATCATGTCATCTTGCTTAATGCATTACTCTGTTCTTATGAACTTAATACTCTAGATGCATGCTGGATAGCGGTCGATGTGTGGAGTAATAGTAGTAGATGCAAAATCTTTTCGATCTACTTGTCACGGACGTGATGCCTATATACATGATCATGCGTAGATATTCTCATAACTATGCGCTTTTCTATGAATTGCTCGACAGTAATTTGTTCACCCACTGTAAGATATGCTATCTTGAGAGAAGCCACTAGTGAAACCTATTATATCTCTTTTATTTACATTGTATTATATCTCTTTTATTATATCTCTTTTCCATCGTATTATATCTCTTTTATTTACCTTGCATCTCATTTACTATTTTGCAATCTTTACTTTTCAATCTATACAATAAAAATACCAAAAAATATTTATCTTATTATCTCTATCAGATCTCACTTTTGCAAGTGGCCTTGAAGGGATTGACAACCCCTTATCACGTTGGTTGGAAGGTTCTTATTTGTTTGTGCAGGTACAAGGCGACTTGCGTGTAACCTCCTACTGGATTGATACCTTGGTTCTCAAAAACCGAGGGAAAGACTTACGCTACTTTGCTGCATCACCCTTTCCTCTTCAAGGAAAAACCAACGCATGCTCAAGAGGTAGCATTGAGGCAGGGGCAAACTTGATTTCTGCATAAACAAAATATATTAACAACTTATTATAAATAAACTAATTCTATTAAGCACTTACTATAAATAAACTAAATCTATTAGGCACTTACCATAAATAAACTAGTTATATTAAGCACTTGCTATAAATAAACTAGTTGTATTAAGAACTTACTATAAATAACGTAGTTAACCTAGATAATTAACCTAATTAAACTAGTTAACCTAGCTAACCAACCTAGTTAACCTAGTTAATAATTTACTAAAAGATTCTACTCTATGCAAGAGCAGAGTGAGGAGAGATGAGGGAGGGAAGAGAGAGCAGGGGGTAGTGGGGGGAGGGAGGAGAGAGGAGGAGCGGGAGCAAGGAGGGAGGAGGAGGGAGGAGAGAGGAGGAGGGAGGAGGGGGCAGCCGGAGGAGGAGGAGGGAGGAGGGGGCGTGTAACACCCCAGATGTAACTTTCCATATTTGTAACTCCAACTCTTGCCATTTTCGGCATTGTGATATGATTTCCCTCCGCGGTTGGGTTTTTCTTCATTTTTTGCATTTTTTTCCATGTCATGCATTTCATATCATGTCATCATGTGCATCTCATTTCATACATGTTCATCTCATGTTTCCGAGCATTTTTCCTGTTGTCCGTTTTGCAATCCGGCACTCCTATGTCCCCCGGCGTCCCCTTTTACATTTTTCCGTGAGCAGGTACTAAACTTTCTTAGAATGGACCGACGTTTGTCAAGTGGCCTTGATATACCACCGTAGACCACCTGTCAAGTTTCGGGTCATTTGGAGCTCGTTTGGTACTCCAACGGTTAACCGCACTCTCGCAAAGGCCTCTTTTAAGTTGCAGTCCAACACCCCTTCAAAACAGCCCAATAACCCATCTAAGTCACTTCCATGCTCTCCGTCGTCGGATCACGATCGTGTGGGCGAAAACTACACCTCATTTGGAGCTTCCTAGCTCCTTCTACCTATAAATATGCATCTCCCCCTCCAAATTCCGGATCAGTTCCCCCGAAACCCTAGACGAAATCCCCTCCGCGCCGCCGGACACGTCCGGACCGGACCGGCCGCGTCCGCCGCCGCGCCCGCATCCAACCAGGGGCTGCCATGGCCCGGTCCCCGGCTTCGCCGCCGAGCGCCCGAGCCCGGGGCCCAGTGCAGCCCTCCCCGTCGTCGCCCGACCGCCCGGCCACCGTCGCCGCCTCCGCCGCCCGCCCGGCAGCCGCCTTCGCCATCGCCGCCGCCGCGTCGCCGCCTCGCCGGCGCCCGGTCAACGCCGCGCCGCCTCGCCCGGCCGCGCCCCCCACCGCCGCCGCCCGCCTCCTCCGGCGAGCTCCCTCTCCTCCTCCGCCCGAGCCCCCACGCCGTCGGCCTCCTCGATCCGGCCAGATCCGATCGGATCTCGAAGGGTTGACTTTCTCCTTCCCCTCGAATCCTCTTAAGTCATATTCCTGTGATTATTTTATTACATTTTCGTCATGTCATAACTCTCGGCATATTGCTCCGTTTCATGCGTGTAATATGTCAAATTGTTCGCCTCGAAGAGTAGATAATTTCATCTCATTGCATCATTTTCATTTGAGCTCATCTTGATACCCTAAATGCTGTTGGAAGAGGGCTATGTGATGTTATTTTCAGATTCGTAACAGAACATGCACTTTTGTCATTTTTGTCATGATTGATGTGTGCACCCTATGAACTTGAGTCCTACATTTGTTTTGTAATATGCCATGCCATCTTTACAGTGGTGTATGCCATGTATTTTTGTGATCTCTGTGGTGACTAGCAAAAGCATGCAAACTAGGCTTCATGATGTTGCTGATTTCAGCCCCTGTTTTGCTGATATTTTTATGCCATGTTAACTTGATGCTACCGAGAGATCCATGCATATTTTGAGATACTTCAATAAGGATGTTTTGAACATATGGTTATGCTCTATCCATCCATGCCCTTGTTTGCAAGTATGGAGTGCCATAGCTTGAGTCAATCGAGCTCTACTTTTGCTATAAAATATTTCCTGGCAGATTGTTTACATGTTATTCAATTTTGCCAAGGTTGTTGTAGTTGATTCGTGTATGCTATGATGTTGTTCTTGCCCTGTGTAGCTTCTATGCCATGTCTTCTTGATGGATGTATGCTTAGTTTATCATGAGATGCTCTGTAGTGAGTGCATCGAGCTTTTAACATGCCTACTTGTTATCTGTTTTTGTCATGCCCTGTTGCTGAATCTGTTAACGAAACTTGCTATATTGACATGGGTGTTATTATACTTTCCGATCCTTTTGGCTTATGGTTCTATGCTTTGAGTAGATTCATGCCATACCTTGTTTTTCTATTATAAGTTCCTGTAGCATGTTGTTTCATTGCTCTGAACATTGCTTCCTGATGCTGATTTTGCCATGTTCAGTAATTTCCCTAAGTCTGTGAAGCTGATATATTTTGCACTTTTGCCATGCTTGTTTGGACCTGTTATGATGTGAATTAGCCGTAGCTCAGTGTTCATCTTTTGTCAAGAATCTTGAGTAGATCACTGCCATATGCTTTGTTGATATGTTTGGATGCAGTAGCTTAATTTATTGTTGCTTGCTAAGGGGCATCATGCTGTTAATGGCAGATTTGTGCCATTCTTGTTTTGCTTGTCATTTGCAAACCGTGCATCCGATTCCGGTGATGTTTGTATCGATTTCAACCAAAATCATCTCATCTTTCCAGCGGCATACTTGGTTTGCCAAGTTGATGCATGGTTCATCATTTTCCTTCCGGAGCACGCATACGCATTGCATATCACATCCCATATATCATGCCATATATTGTATCATGTTGCTTGTGCATTGCACCGTGATTTATTGTGGTTCCTTTGCTTGTGTTCTTGCTTTGGGTAGAGCCGGGAGACGAGTACGTGAACGAGGAACCTGGTGAGAACGCTTACGAGGATCAAGCTTTTGACAACTCTGAGAACTTTGCAGGCAAGATGACCGTACCCTCGAAATCACTTCTATCTTTGCTATGCTAGTTGCTCGCTCTTTTGCTATGCCTATGCTACGATGCCTATCACTTGCTATATCATGCCATCCATATTGCCATGTCAAACCTCTAACCATCCTTTCCTAGCAAACCGTTGATTGGCTATGTTACCGCTTTGCTCAGCCCCTCTTATAGCGTTGCTAGTTGCAGGTGAAGATGAAGTTTGTTCCTTGTTGGAACATGGAGATGTTGTTCCTTATTGGAACATGTTTACTTGTTGGGGATATCACAATATTATCTGCTATAATTAATGCATCTATATACTTGGTAAAGGGTGGAAGGCTCGGCCTTATGCCTGGTGTTTTGTTCCACTCTTGCAGCCCTAGTTTCCGTCATACCGGTGTTATGTTCCTTGATTTCGCGTTCCTTACACGGTTGGGTGATTTATGGGACCCCCTTGACAGTTCGCTTTGAATAAGACTCCTCCAGCAAGGCCCAACATTGGTTTTTACCATTTGCCACCTAAGCCTTTTTCCCCCGGGTTTTCGCGAGCCCGAGGGTCATCTTTATTTTAACCCCCCCGGACCAGTGCTCCTTCGAGTGCTGGCCCGAACTAGAGCCCTGTGCAGCGCCCCCTTAAGGAAACTTGAGGTCTGGTTTTAGCTGTACGGACTGCTCATCCGGATGTGCCCTGAGAACGAGATATGTGCAGCTCCTATCGGGATTTGTCGGCACAATCGGGTGGCTTTGCTGGTCTTGTTTTATTGCTGTCGAAATGTCTTGTAGTCCGGGATTCCGAGACTGATCGGGTCTTCCCGGTAGAAGGAATATCCTTCGTTGACTGTGAGAGCTTATTATGGGCTAAGTTGGGACACCCCTGCAGGGTATTATCTTTCGAAAGCCGTGCCCGCGGTTATGAGGCAGATTGGAATTTGTTAATGTCTGGTTGTAGAAAACCCGAAGTTGACCTTAAATTAAAATACACAACAACCGCGTGTGTAACCGTGATGGTCTCTTCTCGGCGGAGTCCGGGAAGTGAACACGGTGTTGGAGTTATGGTTGACGTAAGTAGTTCAGGATCACTTCTTGATTGCTACTAGCTTCACGACCGTGCCTTCCTTCTCTTCTCGCTCTCTTTTGCGAATGTAGCCACCATATATGCTAGTCGCTTGCTGCAGCTCCACCTCACAACTCTGTCCTTCCTATAAGCTTAAATAGTCTTGATCTCGCGGGTGTGAGATTGCTGAGTCCCCGTGACTCACAAATTCTACCAAAACAGTTGCAGGTGCCGACGATGCCAGTGCAGGTGACGCAACCGAGCTCAAGTGGGAGTTCGATGAGGAACGTGGTCGTTACTATGTGTCTTTTCCTGATGATCAGTAGTGGAGCCCAGTTGGGACGATCGGGGATCTGTGTAGCATTTGGGGTATCTTCTTTATTTTGGTTCCGTAGTCGAACCTTGAGTGTAATCTGAATGATGGATGTTTATTTATGTATTGTGTGAAGTGGCGACTGTAAGCCAACTATGTATATCTTTCCATTATGTATTACATGGGTTGTGTGAAGATTACCTCACTTGCGACATTGCTTTCAATGCGGTTATGCCTCTAAGTCGTGCTTCGACACGTGGGAGATATAGCCGCATCGAGGGCGTTACAGGGCGGCCGGAGGAGGAGGGAGGAGGGGGCGGCCGGAGGAGGAGGGAGAGGAGGGAGGAGGGCATACCGAGGACGGCGGCGGCGATGCGGTGGCGACGGCACTGCGGTGGCGGCGGTGGAGCGAGGCAGCGGGGTGTAGTGAGGGGAAGAAGAGAAGATGGTCGTCGCGGGGGAGGAAAATTTGGGGATAAGTCCCGCATAGCAGTAGCGCGTTACCAGGAAGAACACTACTGCTAAGTCCAATATTAGTAACGATGTCCATCTACCAGCGCTACTACTATACCTAGCCTGCCAGCAACTGTGTGGCAGTTATAGTAGTAGCGCTTTTTGTGTGGAATGCGCTACTGCTACTTACATAGTAGTAGCGATCTTGTACACAACACGCTACCGGTACATAGTAGTAGCACATGTTTTTGACCATCGCTACTGGTAATCTTCTGTGTATAAGGTTTTCCCTAGTAGTAACACCAAGGCAGTCGCTCCCCCCACCTCATTCCAACTCAACCCACAAGGAGGACACCGGAGCCAGGCGGTGGCGCTGATCCATGTGCAGAGGACCTTGATATGCCACCCCGTTAGGCCCAGCACCTCTACATATCCGGGTGGTGCTCATCCGCCCCGACGTTCCCCATCTATTGTATAGCTGGCGTCTGAGATGGCCTGATTGCCGGCGTTCGGCTAGGCGATTGTGAGTGTTCATGTGGTTGGTGTTATTATTCACTACAACAATTGATACCCTGGCACATTATTTTGCTTAGTTGCACATTGTGCCTGCGGATTTGTCGGATACCATGGTAGCTTTTTAAGAAAAAGTGTCTGCTGGTTAAGAAAGTTCAGAGACAACATACGTACACTATAACAGTTAGGAATTTTATTGTTGGGCTCTAATTCTTTATGCAATGGTTTATATACATGTCATCAATTCTTTATGTAGCTAATTGTTTCATTCAGTCTTTAGAATAACAATTGCAAATAGAGTCGTTCATTGAAAATGTCTTCTGTAGGTCTTGCTTGTTTGCTAGATGAATAACTTCATTATGTGTAGTGACATCCGAGGTAAGTTGATACTACCTACTACCTACTGTAGACAAATCCCTGATGCATTAGGAGGGGAGTGGCAAAGCCGAACGGCATGAGGTGCCATGCATGGGCATGGGTGCTCGACGACGCGCCATAGATCAGACGGAGGATCTCCTGGTGGAGCTTCGCAGAGGGGAGGCTCTTGGAGGAGGAGATGCCATGGAGCCTGTGCCTGCTGCTGGTTGGACTCCGTGAGGATGAGTGTCGTGAGGAGCTGTGCATGACACCGAAGGCCTTCCGTGTCCGCACCCGAGGTAGGCCATGACTTGTTTCACTACCAACCTATTACAGTGTACAACACCTGCCGAGTTAAAGCTGCAAGGCAAGAAAATTACGTTGTTAACAGGGACAAAAAAGTAGCTCATCTTCTTCGATGGAAGTACACTATAGTCGGCTGAAGTGTTGGAATGCTAAAGTTCCAGGAAAAGTAACATCTACCTTTGGCGTATTTGTTTTGCTGCTGGAGATGAGCTTATGAGAAGAAAGATTAAAGATCTGGTAACTATCCTTAATGCTTCAGCTGGACGTTTTTATCTCCGCTTTTGGGGCTGTATAATGAGTCACGGACGGAGCTGGAGAAAATTTGTGGTTTCCCGAGGCCACTTTTCCCTGAAAAGTGCAGGTTGCCTGGTGAACTAAAATTGTGGATCGGAAATGTTCTTCACCAATGTCCATCCCTGTTTCTAACAATTTTTTTTTGCATGCTCTGGTATGCGTTTTTATGTGGTGATTTACTAAACATACTTTGAGTCATGGCCCCTTTGACGTAGAAAGCAATACCTTAGAAAATACCGGTTTGCGAGGCTAACAAATGAAATATGCTTATTTTTGTGCAGTGTACCAAGATGCCTATTTCTTGCTTCAAATTTTCCTATGATTGTTGATGCGAGTTCCATTGATGTTTGATTCCAGGTAAAAAATTGCCATTTAATGCTTCAATTAATAACTCAACGTTTGCATTGAGCATATAATAAGGAAACGGAGATGTAAGTGTAATGTAAAGAAGGCATAAATGATGACTAGCCATTGACAAACTCTATATGCTCTTTATTTCTTCTAGCTGGCATCAAGAGCAGTCAAATATGTTCATGTTTATCTCAATGAAATGGAATAATGGTACTGCTTCTCCGTTTATTAACTATAGCCCCCTAATAGCTTATCCATCTAAATGGTTTTACATTTCCTTGTTAGATAATATACAAATAGCTCCCAGTAATAGAAGTGATTTTTCTTTATATATGACGATGCTGCAACTTCATTTCTACTTGATAATATATATGAAACACTTAACCTGCTTCAAGCTCATGTTCAATAAACATTTGTATCTGCATGTTGTAAAATCATAAACTCGTTTTTTTGTATCCTCTGAAATCTTGCATAAATTGGTTGCAGGTTGTTGCGACTCATCATTGCAAGCAGTTAGTGATGATCTAGAACTACTAAAATAAAATAAACCAAAGGTAAGTCATCTCCCATGCATCCAAATTACTCGAGAACATTAGAAAACATAGATGCAAGATTATATTCTCATCTACTCCCTTTGTTTGTAAATATTTGTCTTTGTAGAGATTTGAATGGACTACCACATACGGATGTATATAGACATATTTTAGAGTGTAGATTCACTCATTTTGCTCTGTATGTAGTCACTTGTTAAAATCTTTAGAAAGACAAATATTTAGAAACAGAGGTTTCAACCCAGTGAAAACAACATTTCCTCGTGTTTCTCTCTCCTCGAACTCAACAGAAATAACGGTGCATGCCACCTGTACGACAAGGTTGACATCACGCCAACGTAGACATCCGGTTGTGCATGGCTCAATTTTGACTAAGCAATGGAACTACTCGAGAACATTAGATGCCGTACTGGCCGACAGGGTAGCTGGTGATATTATTGCAGTAATAGGGATCATCGTCTTCATATGTCATTTCTTTTCGAAGTAGTGGAGACAAAAGGACTTAGGATGGAGGTTACTGAGCATTAACAAGAACATTATAAAATACTGCTTTAATAATCTCATATGTAACTACTAAAGGTTCATCATCTACAAGGAACACCCACCTCGTTCATCAGAGTGGAGAAGCGGGCGACAATCTCAATGCCATTTTTTCTCAAAGAGTATCTCATCCATGACTTTCTCAGAGCGTAGTCGGCTCAAGTTGTTAAAGTGACAAATCAGCAAATTACCGGCAACAATGAAGAACTGCTAGTGAACCCAGTTACATCTTACAAGTGTATCAATCATTATGGAGTGATTGAATCAAATGACAATTCTCTAATGCTGCGTTATCAGCATGTGTTTTTCTTACATCATCAGTGATCTTAATGCGCACATCATCAGCATGTTTTTTCTAAGAAAATATGAATAGTGCAACTATAAGTAAATGTTTTTTTACATCATTAGTGATCTTAATGCTGCGTTATCAACCTAGCCCGCTCAACATGTTTGTAGAGCCCTCACGCTCCAGCCTTCCAATTGCCTTGTCGCTTCTCACGGCGTCGCTGTATCGCACGGCAGCATCGGCATCCTCCCGTGCACAGCGCATCGCTTCCTTCACGCACACGGCTATAGCCTAATTGGCCTACCTACACTTCCCTAGATAATCTAAACTACATGCAAAACTCAAAAACTAAACATGCAGATATATCATGACAAGATTAGTGCTAACAATGAGCACCTACAATCCATCTAGATTTTGATATTGCAGAGAAGATGTTGAACTGTTTCTATTCTCTATTAGACTAGAGCTAGACATCGCTAACTGTGAAAATAGACGACTGATATAGGAAACCTGCTCAGTTACATATTATTATTTTTAGAAAAGGAGGAGGACCCCCGGCCTCTGCATCCGGGCGATACATACGGCCACTTTATTAATTATTCTTATAAGACCTTACAAAGTCACACAATAGTAAGACTAAAGCACCGTCTAAGCAACAACTGTCGTTACTCCTATCCAGTTGATGAAGGGCGCTGATAGTCTGGGCCTAATACCAAACAGACATCGCAGCCAAACCTAAACATCTAAGACCTGAGGTCCCAACCAGGACGCCTGCCGGGTATGGGGCACCTACCAGTCCGGCGCACTCCTCAACCAGGACGCCTGCCGGGTATGAGGCCGCCGCAGCCACCTGCCACCAATCCATCTTCAGTGTTGTACTGCTGCACCACCTTGCCCGGCCTCTCTGCCATCGACGCCACCACGACGCCTGATAACGTCACCCTCCTGCGCGAGTCCCTCGCCACACATCGGGCGCCGACTCTCCACTGCGCCATGCCGCTGAGAAACGCCACTGTTAATGTGCAGGATGAAACACCGCTCCACCAATTATTCCGTCCACTGGTCCCTTGAGCCCATGTACACCTCCAAGAATGACGCCACAAGAGGAAAAGAACACAATAATGCCACCGTCATCCGATCTACTTATCTAGGGTTTCCCCCGGAGGTAGCAGATAGTGGCTTGAAACTTCTCAACAGCGATGCCTTCAACAAGGGAATGACACCAAATAGTGCCGCCATTGCCGCCCTCGGCAGCAGCCGCGAGCAGGTCTTCACCCACATTTGTTCCAATTGCCTCCATCAAGCGTCTTGCACATGGATCGTCCACCACCGCGGCCCCCGTGTCGCCCGTCGCGAGACCACAGCCGCCAGCACATCCTCCGCCGTCCGGGGCCGCCGCCCCGAGATCCAGCCCTCGCTGGCCGCCGGAACGAAGCCACCGAGCCCCATCGAGGGCGGCAAATGGGGGCGGAGAAGTTAGATCCGGACAAGCCCCACCAAGATCCGGCCTATCATCATAGCTAGTCCATTATGAGTTAACACAGACGATTGGAACAGCTACTATGGAAATGCCTATTTGCCCTTCGTTGACGCTACATTCCCGCTTCAAATAAGCAGAGGAAGGATCATGATAGATTAGAGGTAATGCAGCACTAGAATATTTTCTTACCATTTCTCACAGACATGGTATGTGCACTCACAAATCAAGAGAATAACTTGGTCGTCTCTTGCCAAACTTCAGGACAATAGTAGAAACTGCTGGCACTCAAACTACTCAAACTAGAGGTCATCTCTTGCCCTGCTCTTACGAGTTCTATTATTAATACAAATCTCTAGCTAGTTTTGTTAATTATTTTGTTTCAAGTTTCAAGCATTGTTCAATCTGCTTACACATTTTAGGTCATTTCTCAAAATCAGTTCATTTCCAGAATCGGAGTTACAACTTGCATCTTGGATCCTTCATTCCTTGTTTCATATTTAGGGCAACATCTACCACCCATATAGCCATTAATATTGCACTGAAGATGATATGTTCCCAGCTCATAATTTTTATAGCTACTGAGTTTGTCAGCATTTTATTCTTCTACCCCTGCTATACATCACGTATTTACTAAATCAAAACATTTTCTGAGCTCCCAAGTTAATCTTAGTGATCAGTAGTGTTACATACATCTGATCTGCCTGTTAACCATCCAAAGCCATTGGATGAAAATCTCACCCCCAAGGTGCACTAGTAGATATTATCGAGAAAACCATTGTATTTGTTTGATCAGTTTACACTGAAGCGGCAACAACCATCATGTAGTGTGTATTTGACACACACATACTGCAGAACCTTTTGCTAGCTCATGTATGTGCCACCTGTCATGAGGACCTTTTCCTGACCATTCCCAACTTCAAAATAATAGAAATTCCATTATTTTTAAGCAGATACAAGTAAGCTCGATCATTCATCCCTTCTAACTACCGAGCTACTACTAGTGCCGGGGATATGAATGCACTGTGGCTAATTTATAAGAGGATCCATTGGCTACATACACCTTGGACTGTTCCTTCAGCATCAATCTCCCACACCCGTTTTATCAAAACTCCATAAACTTCCTAGTTAATAACTACTACTAAAACTATATGACAAACTAAGTGGCTTGATAGTCGCTCCATATTCTCTTCATGTTGTTCAAATATATTGTCCGCCTCTCTCCATCAGCTCAGACTTTTGGATGAGTTAGCTGGAGCATTAATTCAATATGGTATCCGAGCCAAGAGGTCTTCAGTTTCAGGACCCTGCCAGTGCAGTATTTAAAAAAAGATAATGCGACCTACATAAAACCCCACATCTAAGGAATAAATAAGCCTAGACCTGAGGGTGGGTGTTCAAATATATTGCCCGCCTCTCTTAATCAGTTTGGACTTTTGGATGAGTTGGCCGGAGCTTTAATTCAATAGACATGAGAACCATTTCGAGCCTATAGATAGGCATAGGGGGCACAGGGAAAGAGGAAGTCACATGTAAGATTGAGTACTGTACATATGGCATCATGATTCTTAGTGCACAATGTGTAACTTGTACACCATTGTTGGCATACATTTATTCTTTGGTTCTTTGAGAAGTACTACTCATATGTCGTTTTTATCGAACATCAACTGACCGTCAACTCATGCATGTCTTTCCTCATCTCAATTTACTTGTGTTCTCCTATTTGTTATAACGCATTGCTCTCATGTGTGTAAAGAAATGTGATCAAGGTATGCAAGTTGATCATGTTACTTTTGTCCATCACTACATTTTAACTGTTATAGGGTGTAAATAAAATTGTTAATTTGTTTTAGTTTGATTTGGGATTAATATAAAAAATGTAACAACTAATTTGATTTGAACTTTTATTCTAAACTGGCTATTTATTAATTCCATATGCAATTTGTATTAAAATAAATATTTACAATTTTTTATTATTTATTGTGCCATGTTTATGAATAAACTATAGTTTTGTTTTCTATCCATCTAATATGAGTCTTAGATCCATACCGGAATTCAAATATTTATATTATTTTCTTAGAGTGAAAACTGTCGTCGAGAAACTTGATTTTACTTTTACAGCTATATGCACCTATAATTGCGTCGAGAGATGACTTCTATCTATGAGATGAGATGTAGTGCAAATGTGGGGATGGAAAATAAAGAGTCTCTTCTCCTGATCATCAAGCTTCTTAAGCATTCTTTTCTTTTCGGTTCATCAAAAGAATTAACTTTTGGGAAGTGAGCCTAGCCCAATTTGTTTGATGACGGGATGCACAATGATGTATTTTGCCATACTTATATTTTTTATTAACTAAACTTTACCTTACGGCAGGAATGCACCGCGGAAGAACTAATTTAATGTTGTTCAGTTGTTTGCACCGACGTCAATCGATCTAGTACTTTTTACGTTATAGCACAACTTATCTCAATTAGTAGATGGCCCTAGTACTATAGTGACGTGGGTTATTCTTCAAAAGTTCTTGAGGATTTTTCTCTTCATTTTCCATAGCTCATGACTCATTTGGCAGGCTGGCTGGCACCCACCAATCTGTCAATGCCTCAACGGTTCACCCTTCTATGCCCCACATAAGTTCGTTCAAAATGACTTGTTGCTAATTCCAGCAACGAAGGGAAGTGGGTGGGACAGATATTGAGTAAAAAGAGCAAGGGTTTCAGTTACAACAGGAAATGCTTTAGAAGGTGGTCATGCAGTCACTCAAAACTGTCATGACAACCTCCTCTTTGTGCTAGCACATTTTAGTTCCAATCTAGTGAAAGTTCTGCATACGATAAGTTAATTCGCACCCCGCTTTCTCAATTCATACAACACTGGTTTCCCCCATCTTCTGCTTTAGAAGTTAGAACAAAAAGAAAGAACATTAAGGAACCCTTGCAAGAGTAAGCCAGAGTGAAGTCCTACATGGTCTCTTCTGAGCGTCGTTTCTACTCGTCTGTATCCATTACTTCCTCCTTATCATAAACATGTGACATTCTAGGTCCGTAGGCATGCCAACTGACATGAGAATTTTTGTTATGTTCTCCCAACAAAAAAACAGAAGAGTTACAAAAACAGAAAATCCGCTACATACATATTTGAATACTAATTCAGCATGGAAACATCGACCTATAACTGTCAGATTCTTCTATTCGCCTCTAGTTTGTTGAGATATTGTTGATGATCTTTCACTTATGTTGGTTGGTATACCTGCCATAAATGGGGTTATAGAACCGCCAATGATCGCATGTTACGCACATACTAGTCATAGTTCCTACCGACCCACAAATGGTTTATGAACAATGAAAAAAAATGGAGCACCACTAGTGGCGGAATGCATGTTGGAGTAATGGTGTCATGCAGCACAACATTAGAGAATAGAAGAGGAAATTCCATGCATCAAGTTTAACTGATGTTGGTTGAGAATTGATGAGACATAACACCATGCTAGATGTATGAGTACTATGTGCATGTGCGAGCAGTGAGCATAAATGCATGCTCATATGAACTACATTGCTTCAACATTTTCACTTTATCCACTCCTCGTGATCACCTCCTCCTTCAGTGCTTCCTATTTGATTCCTCACACCTTATGAGGCTGTGCATTCTACCTAGCCTCTTCTTCTTTGTTATTCTAGTTTCTTCACATTGTAGTTCTAGTTGATACATCTTCCCATGATGTATAACTTGTTCCCTTATCACTAAATTTTTCACTGCTCTTCTTCAATTCCATCTCTTGACTATCAATTATTTTCCTCGTCGAATCATCTTGTTGCATCGTGATATAAGTTGGATGGGAAAGAAACAAGCGGGGACTAGGGTGCATGCCACTGGAGTTGGCCACAAGGCATTGCGGAACTTCTTCCATAATATGGGGTCTGCCCTTGGAGGAGTGCAACCTGAAGAATATAGTGAATAAAAAATTAAGGGCCTCATGAATGAGATTTTGTTTCTTCGCAAGGGAAAATTAGTTTGGCCGAATAGGATTTGGAGGCATCGGGAAAGAAAGAAAAAGATGATGTGTGGGGTGTTCGAGCAAGAGGCTCCAGATTCGAACTATCTGGAAATTCTCTGGAAGCATCTTGGAGTTAATTTGTACCAGTTTTTTTTGCCATGCTCGCGTTCCTAAACTCAACTTGTTGTAGCATTTATTTGCACATACAAGGGAGCAAGGCATGGCCATGTCTTTCAACACTAGACGGTGCACATTACAAAGCTCCTAGGGGATACCGATGATGCAAAAGGCACGGCCAGCCTGACCACAATGGTCTAATCCCAACGTGCAGTCAAGTAAAAGGAAGAGCTAGGGAAATAAGAATATGAATATTACAAATTAAGACGAAGGATTAATATGAATTGGATTTCTGAAAAGCAATTCGCTGGCGGCCATTGGACACACCAGTTAGCAATCATTAATTTTTCAGTAAAGAAAAACAGAAGGAAAATACAAAGAGCTTGTTCTTTGTATATGGGACCAATGAGTAGTGGTCAAGGGAGTGGACGCATGTCCGAAGGCAGGGAACATACAACCCTAGATCTTACAAGACCCATGGGCCCATGTGAAAGTGGCACAACACCTTTTGGACTAGGTTTACGTGGCCAAGTTATTGCTCCCAACCACTGAAGAGCAATATTGTGGCGATCCGTCCAAGTAAGAAACCATGCAATAAGATGGTTTCACTTGAAATTAAGGGTGTGTTCCCTCCATAATGATCCATATTCTCAAGCAAAACCTAATTTTGTTCTTATATTGTTTCCGCTAACTAGCAAAGTGGCATGCACAATGCGGGCAGGAAAAAACTTCAATTTTAGAATAATATATCACAAAGTTTTGATCTCACCCAAATATCTATTGTGGTAAAAGATAACTATGAATGTAGTTGGGAATTGACCAAACCCGTGGTAGAGCTAGGCATGACGCCCTAACTCCGTGGAGCCGAAATCGAGAAGTTGTCGATACTCCTAGGACAAAAATGAATGAATTGGGGAAGCCGACCTTTCTCAGATCTTGGAGAAGGCAAGAGCGAGAGTTGCACATTATTACAGGAGAATTTCATCTATATGTGACCTCTAGCGTACCAATGCGCTCCTCACGCAACAATCACTAGTGCGAGGAGGTCGTTACTCTGCCGCCATATCCTATTGCCGCCCCCACCAGCCGTGTGCTCCGTTGTGGCGAGCCTACGTATACGTACCTGAGCACCGCCGCACCACAAACCGGCACCCAAGGCACCCTTCTAACTTGCACATCGGGCACACCTCTTTACTCTCTGACATTTCAGGGAAGAACTCCGATGACGGCGTGGTGTAGCCGGGATGACATGTTATAGTGCAGCGGCCATGGCAGTGCGCTCCTCCTCTTGGGAGATACCATGTCTGTCAATGGTGGTGGCTCAACGGTCGTGGTTCTTGGTGAGGGGTCCTGGAGTGGTGTTTATCCTTCTCTACTCAAACCACCTTTGTTAAAATGTTCGAAATGTAATGAAAATCCGCCGTGTTTGCATGAATGTCATTTGGTTTGTATGAAATCCGCCCATGTTTGCATGAATTCATCCGGTTTGCTAAAAAAGTGTTTGCGATGTATGCGGGCAGCATTGTATATACGGCGCTCTCCTGCATCCATGTCCACGGACGGATGCGCGAGGAAATTTGCGTGTTGCCTTGGAGACGCCCTTAGAGAGTCTGAGAACAACATTATCCTCTGATACTTACTAGTCACACATGATCTCAAATTGACAGAATCGATCTTAGTCTGAATCTAATTTTGCCAATCTGTTAGTGTAGACGGCAAGATGAAAATACATCCAAGTGATGGAAAATTAAATTATTCCGAGAAAAGAAACAGGAAATATTTGTTTTTGTACTGCATTGGATGGCAGGTTACATAAATAGCTCTTTTATATGTTTATTATTTACGAGAAATTAAATTGAACCTTTACCATTTTCTAAAGTCAATATACAGATGCAAATAGTTCGGTTCCATCTTTTTCAACTGATGATTTGCATATTTAATAGCAGAACAGAGAGTTAGAAAAAAGAAAAAAGCGGTCAGCAAATCCACCCGTTGTGGCTCCACGCTGGGTGGTAACCAGGACTACACCTTGGACTGCGCTACTGATTAAGTTGCAGTGTCGGTAGTAACCAGGACTAGGCCTCACAAGCACCATGAAAGTCAATTATGAACTAACCTTTTTAACTGTACTATTTTGCAATGTTTACTTTGATAAGGCTATATATATGACCAGTTTGTAAACTATTACGAAGTCTGTACATGGTACTATGTTTTGGCACAGCCCAACCCCGACACTGCGACCCGCCATGTACTTCCTGACAGGACGAATGTACTTCCTGACACTGCGACACTTCGATCAAGCAGCCTATAGCTACGCATGGCTTGAAACGCCGATTGATTGCGAAAGGATCATATAGCAGCTAGCTATCCTACCACTAGTCCAAATCGGTGTTGGCCAATAAGCCACGGCGGGCATGTCCAGCATTTGTGCGCGCGATGGGCGTGTGGGGCGCTGGCCCGGCCATGCCGGGTCCATGGGCGTGCGTGCGTGTGAGTGTCTGGCCATAATCCGACTACTGTCTGGACATGGTCCAGCTTGGGTATGGCCATTATCTGGGGTGCGTCCAGATAGCGTGTGTGCGTGCGTAGCTCGGGGGTCTGCGTGCATGTACGCATCCATCGAGCAGGAGTAGAACTAGGTCCAGATGGTTAGGGGATCACGAGGTGGGCGCGATCGTAGCAGGCTCGCCGTGAACCGTGGGCGTTCGTGCGCGTGGTGCCCGCGAGCGGAGCGGGCCAATCGGAGAAATGGCTCGCGAACGTGTGGGTCGTGTCCAGCATAGGCCCGGCTATAAAAATGCCTCGACCAGATAATTGTAACACTGGCTGTTGCCGAGTTCGCACTCGGGAAAAGGATTGCCGTCGTCGGCAGTAGGCATATGTGCGCCGGAAAAACACCACCCTGTCCTGTGTCTCCTCTGTTGTATTAATCTTACTGAACCTGAACCTTCTTGTTGTTTCTGATCTTTCTTAAAATAAAGCCAGAGGCACGTTGTGTTCGTGCTGCAGCTAAATAGGACTAGTGGTTATTTTTCCTTGTGAGTCATGTAATCGTTGGCCACGATCTCGTCCGTGGGATGGCACGGGTAAAACGGATCGAGGCCGGCTTGTTAGGATCAGAAGGAATAAAAGGAAGAAACAGAAAAGATGCAAACTTTGCGCATCGCGTGTGTGTCCACCTCGCGTGAGTGTGTTGATCCAGCGCTTGGTCCAACATTTGGTATTCAGAGCGTTGGTTCACGGAGGCGGAGCACGGCGGCGGAGATTGGAGGAGTTGTGGCGGCGGCGAGCAGTGACGAGCGATACTTCACCTAAGAGCAGCGGCGGCGGAAAGTACATGCCGCCGGCGAAGAAGACCGGGGATGACGACACGGGTGCGGTGGTGGCGATCGTGCCGCGCGCGCCGCCGAGGACCGAGGGCGTCCTGATCCATTCTCGAACTATGGTCTGTGGGCGGTGAAGATGAAGATCCTTCTGCGTCCGTACCGCGTGTGTCCGGCGCTCGAGGGCACGGGCGAGTTTGACCAGAGCAGGGAAGACGAAGCGTTTGCCGCGCTCTCTCAGTCTATTCCTGACTCGGTGATGATGGCGGTGGCTGAACGCACTACTGCCCACGAGGCCTGGGAGGCGATCCGGCGCATGCGCGTCGGCGAGGACCGTGTCAAGAAGGCGTCGGTCAAGCAGTTGAAGCGGCAGCTCGACGACATGGAGATGTACGACGGTGAGTCTATCAGTGTGTTTGCGCGAAAATTGCTGACACTCGTCGGAGAAATCAGATCGCTGGGCGAGACGGTGTCAGATGAGTCGATCATTGAGGTCCTGTTCAATGCCGTCCCGAGCCGGTTTGGGGACATCGTGAACACCATTGAGTAGTGGGGTGACCTCACTACCATGACCGTGTCGGAGGAAGTCGGTCGCCTCGCCACGTTTGAAGAGAGCGAGCGCAGCCGGCGCCGTCAATCCGGTGGGAAAGAGGATCAACTTATGTTGATGACTCGGGCCCTAGAGCAGCGGATGAAGGGCAAGAAAAGCACCCCAGGGGCCAGTAGTAGTGGTGGCGGCCGTGGTCGTGGTGGTGGCCACAGGCGCGGCCGTGGGCGCGGTGAGCGCACCGACAGCGGGCAATCTGGCCGTGGCGAGAGTAAGGACCGTGGTAAGCAGAAGAAGCACAGAAAATTTGACATTAGCAAGGTCAGATGTTTTAACTGCAATGAAACTGGGCATTTCAAGTCAAACTGTCCAGAATCACAAAGGGAAAATGCAAACTTTGCACAGCGAGAGGATGAGGATGATCCTGCACTTCTCATGTTGGAGACGTGTGAGCTAACACCACCCGAGCCAGCACCAACTGAGCAGGTGTTGTTGAATGAAGAGAAGGCTGTCCCAAAACTCACAGGTGCCCATGACGTTGCTTGGTACTTGGACACAGGTGCCAGCAATCATGACTGGAAATTCAGAGAAGTTTGCAGAACTTGATAGAATAGTGAAGGGAAAAGTCAGATTTGGAGATGGCTCGGCTGTGGAAATATGTGGACGTGGCTCGGTCCTTATGTAGTGCCTCACCGGCAAACACTGTATTCTGTCGGATGTGTACTTTATGGTGCAACAGGGGTGGATGTGTGTGTGTCGTATGAAATGTCAATAACATGATTGGGCTGGCAGCCTCTGTCATTCTGTTGACGCTGGTCATGGCGATACCCTGAAAAATGATGAATTTTGGATACTGTAGTACAGCCGCGTGTATGTGAACTGTGATGCTGGGAAAATATAAGAAACGGCCGAGTGTGTTGCAAACTATAAAGAATGCTTAGTAAATGTGTTTTGGAATTGGCCGTGATAATTTTGCTGCTGCAGGTCCGTGTGGGCACAAATCAAATTGAGCGACCCCCCTGCCCAGGCAGGATGGGAGCGTTTGAGACAATCAGGGGCTTTGCGGACAGGGCTGGGGAGGAAGTAGTGAACCCAGAGCTCGGGACAACGTTTGACTCACTGACAGAGGCTTACGATTTTTACAACCTATATTCATGGGAACATAGCTTTGGGATTACATAAGATAAGATGTTGTCAAATGGTCTCGGCTTGAACTAAGTTCAAATTGCTTCAGTAAATTACGACAGCAAATCTTTTTTTTTTTTTTTTTGCGGGAGATTACGACAGCAAATCAATGCTCAACTGTAGCAGAGTTGCGCGCTAAGACTTGGATAGTTTATTTTTTCAGAATGAGATAGTATCTCATTTCTTGCAGGTTGTATAAGATAGAATGACCGGACGGAGCCGTGGATTTGGATTCGTCACAATAGGTTCAGCAGAGGAAGTTGTTGCCGTCGTCGAGCAATTCAATGGCTATGTAAGAAGACTTCATCTGTTTTAAACCACCTTATCTTGGTACATTAAATGGGTTTAAATGACTATCTGTGGATAAATTTTATAAGCTGTTGTGAAAAAGTTAGTTCTCTACAGGTTTCTATAGTTCCAAGGGGATTCAGAGTTCCACCTCTGAGTATTTGGATCTTATCTAACCATGCTCTGAGATTTAGATGTGTTGGGGAATGGGGATTGCTAGTTCTTGCTGGGTAATCAGAATAATGTTTGGGTTTTCCTCAAGGATGTCGACACTATTTACAGTATGTTAAATGCAGAAAATGCTGTTGATTTATGAGAATTATTTATTTACCTAGTGGATCCCCAATTGTATATCTGTCCCTATCAATGCAAATGCTGAGCCATGTTCCACTTTTACTGCTCTACATTATATTTTCACTGCCTGAAGGCGTTAGTATGCACCGCATTATTTTTCCGTGTCATTCTTCTGAAGAATCTGAAGTTTTTGAACCTCTGTTGGTAATGCTGCAGGGTTCCGGTGGCGATGCCGACGGTCGTCGGGAGGTTCGTGGACTGGACGGTGTCGTCGCTGCCGATGTACGGAGAGGCGAAGCTGCTGCACGTCATCTACCACTGGCACCCCAGCACACGGGTAAGCAGTCGATCAGACACCCCGAGCCCCAGAGATAATCAACATTTCGGATAGACTTGATTCAGTATGTGACCAGTTCTGAATCTGAATCTTAATGGTGTTAGGATTTTAGGGTGCGGGGCATGTGTACGGTGGCTTCCTCCATCCGCTGGTGCCGTGGCACGAGGCCGACATCGACACGGCCCTGCTTGAGCTGAGGGCTAGGACGAGGGACGTGACAGCGTCACAACTCCAGGCGGCGGTTGCCATCGGTCAAGTGTGGCTTGTCGAGGCTGGCCGCCGTGTTTCGTCGCAGCTGCAGGCCGCGAAATCAGGCAGGGAAGGCGTCACGCATTGACGAGTGAGCCAATTTTTGGATGGGACCATAACATCGTGTCTCAGTCTCTGATGTCTACAAGTACTTGTAAAGTTTTGAATTTGCATGGCAAAAACCACTTATGTAGGTAGCTCACACGCACAACACTGTGTTTACACTCTTACTTATGTAAAAGATATAAATTATACACGAGTTGCCTCTAGAATGAGGAACTATGATGATAGATACGGCAATTGTGTGATATAATGGAATAGATTGATTTTATTTTTTAAAATTTCTAATAAGTTAGTAGTAGCGTGAGAAAAAACTGCTCGCTACTAGTATTTAGGATACTAGTAGCGTTGGTACGATAGACACGCTACTACTATTTTGTTAGTAGTAGCGCGGGCACGAAATAGCTGTAGTGTGGGTGACACACGCTACTACTAATCCTTCCCCTCCTCCTCAAAATCCTCCTCCAGATCCACCGCGCCCGAAGGGTAGCCCCCCCGGCGATCTAGGCTTCCCGCGTTGCTCGGGTCTGCTCAAGGAGCTGCAAATCGGCGCTCCGGCGTTAGATATGGGTAGCTCCTTACTCGGCGACATGATGGCATGGCTACTTCTGGTGGTGGACGGCAAGCGGCTGACGAGTAGAAAGTGGCGGCGGCAACAGATGGGAGGGAAGGAAATATGGACTGGTAGAGTTTTTGGTGCACGCGTCCAACTTAAATAGCCAGGCTAGGGCACTACGCGGCCCTCCGGAGCGGCGACACACGACGCCATCAGTTTGACGGAGGAGACGAGTTTCGAACCGCCGAGTTTCGTAGTGTTTGTGTGTAGGACCCGGCCATTAGTCCATCGTGGCGGACACGCATGGTCGAGGCCAGGCCTCTCCATATCCGTCCCAGATTTGAATGGGATATGAGGGGTGCTGGTCAGCCCGGCCATTTGAGGCGTGTTTGACCGGGCCGTCTGTCCGGACATTTAAGGGGGTTTGAGGCACCCGCTATAGATGCTCTTACTACGTTTGAGGGTGTCGGTTATAAAAAACAGAACGCAACAGGTCGGACGAAATTCAGGACACTGCCCAACAGCAAGCGCTACATTGTACTCCCTGATTATTTTACAGCAATGGGCGGCAAGCGCTACAGGTCGGACGAAAATTTTGCTGGAACAAAACTCAATGCTCACCCCGTGAAACGAACTGCCATGGAATCCAGCGTTCAGAGATGTCCTGGCACTTTTTTTGGTCTGCTGCCCTTGGAAGTTAGTGTCAAGCAGACACCAAGGGGCGGCCCGTGATTGCACTCACGCAGCGGGGCAGGCTACAAGTCCAGCTAATCTACTCCCCCGGAAGCCAAGCAGTCCATTCGGTGGCTGATATACTCAGGGTGGACGACACGAGAAAGCTTTTCGGCCCGCTCGTGACCCGTTAAGGACCGGACCGTACGGTTTAAGATGGCAACGAGGATGAAACCCATCGAGTTTTGCCTTCCCAAACCCATTCCTACGAGAAAATCATAGACCCGTCCCTATTTCCATCACCGTGCGCAGGGCTAGTTTTCCATCCATCCCCTAAACCCACCGGGTTTTGGGGAACCCACGAGAAAATCAAATTTTTTAAACAAACATAGAGGCAACAAAGAATAACATTTCAGCAGCAAAAACAAGCACATTTCAGTAGCATGATACCACATTTCAGCAACAAAGATGATCAGATTTCAGCAACAAAGATGATTAGATTTCAGCCATACGTGGTTCAACAAGATGTCCAATTACACAAGTTCAAAAATATAATTCCTGGTTCACAAATGTAATTTCGCGGGTATTGCCGGGTTTCGGGTTTGGGGACTACTGAAACGGGTGTAAACCCAGGAAACGTGTTGGGTTGTATAATATGCCCAACAACAGCCCCGCGGGGATGAAAAGATGCCCATCCCCGTCCCCTAATAGGGTAAAAACCCAAGGGGACGCGGGTTTCGGGGCCCCATCGCCATCTTGACGTACGGTCCAAGACTGGTAGGAAAACTGGTCGGTCTGGGCTGCAATTTTTGGCCCGAGAAACTGTCGGTCCGGTCTAGTCTTTAACCGAGCCGCTCGGTCGGATCGAGAAAACGTAGTCACCGCCGCTGCTGTGCCTCGCCGTCGTGGCCACCGGCAGCCCCCGTGTGAACCATCATGTCCCCGAGCTTACCCTCTCATCCCTTCCTCACTTTCCAGTGCGCCATAGCCTCTTGGCACCGCTCGCCATCGCTGTCGTGCGTGCACCCGCGCCGATCTGAAGTTCTCGACCATGGAGTCGACCCCAAACCTGGCACCAATTCCTGCCATGGCGACAACATGTACACCGGCTACCAGCTACCCCAGGTAGGAAAACGCCTCTCTGGCACGTCGAGGAATAACTGGGCATGATCCAAACGGTCTGAAGGTGAAGCCACCAATGCTGTTCAAGGAGTCCCTCTGTGCTCGTCGGAATTTCTCAGGCACTTCAGTTTCATCAGAGTAAGAAGGAGCAATAGGAGAGAAACAGGTCGTATGTTCATTTATCTGTCGAGTGTGACAATTGTACAGAGAAGAGGAGGATGCAGGTGCGGCCACTACGCTAACAACCTCCGTAACAAACTCATCTAAATAAGCTCGTGCGATCATGCATGCACTAGAGACTAGGACTGGTACTACGTTGGTTCAGTTTCAACAGCTTCAGAAAATTCAGTTTTTTGGTTTCACCGAAGTTTCAGCATTTAGCTAATTTCTCGCCCACGTAGGCGCTCGCGCACGTCGTCCACTTCGTCACATCAGTCATGCACGTAGCCCACCTCGTAACTACACTAGCACACATCAACGCCGGTGGTTGTTGGCCGGTCCAATCAGTCCAGTTGGTCTGGCTCGGGCTTCGTCGGCGCCGGTCCGGTCCCCCAAAACAGGACCGCTCGCCTGCTTGGTCCGGTCCGGTCCGGCCTGCCAGCGGCCGGTCCAAACGATGGCTCGGACCTGGACCAGACCGGCCCGGACCGTGTCCACCCTGACTCACGTGCAATTCATCATCGACAGAGTGAGAGCACGGCCCGCATGATGGAAGGGGAAGTTGCTGAACATTGCGGGCAGAAGGATTCTTTTCAGATACTCCCTCCGTCCGGTGAAAAGTGTACGTTTGGCTTCAAAATTTGTCCACAAAGAGTGTACATCCATCTTCCCGATGCATTTTAAAGTAGAAAAAAATGCTTCTCTCTCATCACACGGTAATCAAGACCAATAACATTCTACACATGGTCTTCTTAATTTCTACATGCACTTAGCTCATAGGGGTTGGGTAATTAAAGAGGAGAGAGATGGTGGCTTACACATTTCCAGTGCATTTTTTTACTCCACTCCATTTCCAAAAAAAAAAATTCACACAGGATTGAACCTTATGACCAGAGAAGCTGCACCTTGAGCAACCACAAGACTGCAATATCTTGAATGTTCTTACACAATAAATCTCTCTGTGTCTCTCAGATTTTGTCAAGCTCTACTGCATATCGCTGTGGTACAGATTGTGTGTATGCTCGAGCTCCATCACTGCACGCATAAGATATGGTACCGTGTGCATGCTATGATAGCTACCAATCCTTGCTTGCTCTCTTAACGCGCGTCCTACTCGACCTGCTTGGTTTGTGAGTTATCTGCATGCATGAGGTGTTTGTGTACAAATACCACTGGACCAGAGTCAACCTAAAACGGCAACATCTTGGCACACGAGTTATTCTGAAGCAGGGCCGGCCCTGTGTTTTGGGAGCTCTGTGCTTTTTCTTTCTTTGCTATGCTGGGTTATATACTATTTATGTATACTCCATCATGGGCCCCCCTCCGGCCTGGGCCCTGGGCCGTCGCCCATCCGGCCATACCCGAGGGCAGGCCCTGTTCTAAAGAAAGCATTGGACATTAGCTCACTGGCAGTACAAAATTTGACTCATTCTCTCCCTGTGCCTCCCATGCCTAGATAGATGCCTGAAATGGTTCTCTCTTCTACATAAAATTATCAATCGAGTCCATCCTATAGTTTGAGCAGTAGCTATAACTAGGTACTTTGCGATGGACTTGGAGAGGAAGATCAATGTCTCGATGATGCTTAAATAATCCAAGATGTATGTAGCCATGGAGGCCTCATATATATGGTATAGCGTTCATTCAAAACCCCAATACCAATAGTTGGTCATGCTTGAAAGAGGGCTCAGTTACTCCACAACCAATACAAATAATGCGTACTTTTATATTACGAACTACCTAGAAAACATTCCCAGGTCAGGTGGCACATAGACAAACAAAGTTCTCTAATATAATATGAGTTTGACAAATGCACCCTTCTTTTAGGGGCATGTTCTTGATTAAACCTTTCTTGTGGCCTTTAGGCTGCTCCCAATGCACCGGTGCTTAGATGAGGTGCTAAGTAAATTAAATGACCTAGTGCATATGCTTCCCACTGCATAGGTGCTTAGCTTCGTGTAGCTAAGCTTCCTTAATTTAATTAGTTGTGGAATCTTAAGTAGTATGGAAACTTTGTAACCTTGTCGTGGTATTCTCACGACAGATGCCATGGGTGGGCTTATCGAACATGGTTGGGGCCAAAGGACCCTGGTGGATTTCGGAAGCATAATATGGGACAAGCGGTCCGTAACACCCCTAGACCTGCAAGATCTACTAGATGGATCACTAGAGGATACAATGGTGCTCCAAGAGCTGTCTTGGATGGAGGAGGAAGAAGAGCTAACTCTGTCCTTCTCCTGGCGTGTGAGTGTGGCGGGAATTGGGCCAGAAGAAGACCCTTTGTATGGAGGGCTCCTGGGGGTTCTTATACGCCGGCCCCCAGGGTACAAGTGTTAATCTACACGAGGGCAGGGCCCCGGCGTCATCGTCTGAGGGAAGCGGGAATGAGTGTTGGTGAACCAGTCAAGGCAAGAGGACCCCGGGGTTCTTTTAACATCTAACGCCTAGGGGACAAGGGGTACTACAGATGATGGTGCGTGACGAGTGCGTAGTGTCCACTATTCGTTAATAGTGCACCGCCGCAGGACAAGGCCGTCACATTCGTGTGTGTCCGACCTGATGTCGCAGTTTACTTTGGAAAGTCGACTGGCTGGAGCAGCTGACCGTAGGCGCGAGCCGTGGCAGCCAGCCAAGGCCGGCAGGCATCCCATCCGTCTCGCCGTCTTGGGACTACCTGGGGGTCATCCCCCAAACAGTAGCCTCCGGGCCTCTGGGCGACTCAAAGAGTCGGCGGAGGGTCTTCGTTGTTGTCGTTGTAGCAGATGGGGGCGCCGAGGGTCTCGAGGGCAGCTAGTGCATCCATTGGGTGTAGCCTCCGAGCCTCCGGGAGACTCGAAGCCTCGGGCGGAGGGTCTTCACTGTTGTTGGAGCAGCCGACGGCATCGGGGATCTCGGTGGCAGCCAACAGCGGGCCTGCAGGCGGCGAATCATTTTCCAAGTGGGGCGCGTCGGCGCACCCACTGGGTGTAGTCTCCAAGCCTCTGGGCGATGGGCGGCGGGGGGGGGGGGGTCCCCATGAAAATGATCTGTCATCCAGCTCAGATATATCAAATATTTAGCTTTAGCATGGCAAGTTTTATGCAAAGGGATGCTAGTTCGGCTTCGTCCGAGTCCCATTGGGTCATTTTTATGTCCACTCCGCTCTTTGGCTTTTGCTCTTGCCAGCCGGACAGTCGGGAACCGGTCTGCAGCTGAGACGAAGAGTAGGCCGCCGAGTGGAGCATACAGTACTCAGACTCCGGTGAGCGGATTTGTTCGAGTAGATATCACAAAGGAAAAGTCCAGGTCGCCCAAGCCATTTTCTACATGCACGTTTTTCGTCTGGGGTGATATCCAGCTATCGCTAGCCGGAGAACCAGGGTGTGCCCTGTAGCTGAGACAAATAATGGGCCTTGGATACCCTAAACACTACTAAGCCGTCAGTAGGAACGAACATTTCGGGCCAACCAGCCAGCCCCGGGGCTAGTCTAGCTGACCCCGGGCCGAACATCGAAGGCGGCTGAAAAATGCGGAGATAGGCCCCGAGGGTCGCTCGGGTTTATCTGGTTTTATGTGCGGTGCGAAGATGGCGGACGAGAGCTCACATTTATTTTTGCATAGTCGGGCGGAGGTGTCTTCCGGCGGGGACCTCGAGCCTCCAGGCATTAGAGGGGAGCCCCAGCTAGGCTGGCCCAACCGGCCAGGCAGTGAAGCGGGAGGCAACCGAACTGGCCCGACGTCAAAGCGGGCAGGTCGGCCAACCAGCCAGGCAGTGATGCGGGCAAGCAGGACATCTGGCCTTCTTTTCCTCTTCGTTAGCCGGCAGCAACTCTTTTTATCCAGATGGGAAGGCGGCCCCTTCCTTTTCATTAGCCGGATGGGCAGCCGCCCCCTTTTCTTCACAACAGGCCGGCCACAGCGGTCGAGCAACAGGAGCCAGCACGGCAGGCGGCTGGGCTGGCGGCGGGGTGTGCACAGCCAACGGGCGACCGTCACGCAGAGAGAAGAGGAGGCCGGGCGCGAGGACAACCGTACGTGGGAGGGGCGACGGCGGAAGCGAACAGCGGAGGGGCGGCCGCGGAGGGAGGCCACAGGAGGCTCGGCGACGCGCGAGGGGAGCGGGCGCGGGGGCTACGGCCACACCGCAGGTCGGAGCAGGGTGGGGCGCGGCCAGGTTCGATGGCGGTGGAAAGATTGAGTGCCATACCGATGGCGACGAAGTGAATCCTTAGAATATTTGTGAATATATATTTGATGAAAAATAAGAGATGCACACATCCACACACGCTATTTCGGGCTCAGACAGAACATCTACTCAACTCGAGGAGTCCCGAATGTAGGAGCTCCAAACTGATTGAGAAAAAGGAACTAGGATTTCATACTCACTATTAAGGCCACGCAACCAGACTGAGAAATTCAAGCAGTTCTTACATAAAAAAAAATTTGTCGCAATATGCCATCAGTTAAACAACAAAATAAATTAGTAGAGCTGCACCTTGCTTACATTAAGCTAAAGGCACTTTGTCCCTTGGCCCTTGCTATGAGTTAACAGAGTATGTTCTATGGTTTCCAGCTTACAAGGAAGCCAAAGCAGGCCTGACCAGATCCCTGGCCACACTGAAGACAACAGAACTCCCGAACTTCAGATCTTCATGATCAGTGCCGCAATCAACGTGTTCTTGTCGTCTTGCATCTCTTGATCATGGCTCCTGAACAAAGACACAATGTAGGAAAATCAATTCTAAACACGATTTCACAAGGACCAATTGTTAACCGCCAATGCCTACTATTTCTTATCCATCCACCAACACAAGTAGTACCACCTCACATCAGAGAGCCGAGTGCAATTTACAGAAGCAACGCCGACAGTCATTGTCTATGCATAAGGCCTCTTTTTTTAAAAAGAGGACAACCCCGGTCTCTGCATCAAAATGATGCATGCGGCCATTTTATTAAATAGAACCATAGTAAAATAAGATCTGCAATCCAGTACAGCTCACAAAAGGAGCAAGAATCAATCTGAAAAACTTAAAATAACCGAATACCACAACCGGCAAAACATAGGACTACATGACTAAACGGCTATCCTATTAGTGGAGCGCCATGCAAACCGGTTGTAGATATCCCGTGCTACCGTCTTCCACCGGTTACACCGGGTAACTAAAAGCTCGCTGCAGTCCGTATGAGTGAGTAATGACCACATACAAATCAAATCAATAGCTCTGAAGATAACCTGCAAAAATTTACTGCTACTCGTAGTTCCTCTGTAATCACTACTCTGTACTGCTAATCGTCAGTGAGATCGATCTATACAAGCTACCCACCATCACCTCTCTTATATGAGCCCTAAGAATGAATCACTGATGCCTCTGAAGTGGCAAGACTATTTTTTTTAAACGAGAGACGGAAATGGAAACATAAGTAATGAAGATGTCTAATGGTCTATTTTCACCCAAGTATTGCAAATACAAAGGAAGATGAACAAATATGTTATGGGATGATGCATATGTTTTATCTTTTATAAGTGATGACAAGATAAACAAGTGGAGTGTGACATGTTTGAAGAACTGCTCCCCAAAATGTTTGGAATCAACTAGGATATTGTTTGCCTTTTTTCTACTTACAGGTGTGCACCTAATTATTAACTTACTTGGCCAAGATTAGTCTAACCTATTTCGATCGCCATTTTCTTGAAGATGTGAAGAATATCCACATCCGGTTACATCGTCAAAAAGTAAAAAACCATGAGAGGCCACACTAATCATCAAGGTAAATATTGTCCTGCAGTCTTTCCTAATATTTCGTTTGCATGCTGGTTTCATAAACTCCTTCGAAATAGGCTTTCGCTCTGCTTTATAAATAAAGCAACAACCAATGAAGTACACAGCCAAATGATACAAGATGGTGATATAGCCCCCATACAAAGCTGATCCTGGCGTACCAGGCACACATAGAACGCACACGATTATGCTAGCAACAACGAGCACCGAACGAACTAAACACCATCATGCTACGACCTAGCACACCTAAACTCCATGACAACGCCCCCAAGGGAGAGAACGGCGCAGAGCGTCGCCGCTGCCGAGTCCAAATGGGAGAAAAGGTATACACCTGGAGCCCTGACACATAGAGAGGAATCACAACGATGACTTTGAGAAGAGCGCAACACCCACGGGTGTTGCCATCGTCAGTGCCGAAGAATGGAGCTTTCGCTCGGCAACACACCCTTGGCACCACGTGGCCACCAGGAGGAGCACGACGATGTCAGATTTCCAGAGCTAGATAAGGACACCGCCCCTCTGAGGGAGGGCACGCACGAGCTACCCACTGCGACAACTCATGTTGCCTACACAACCTGGGAGGAGAGCCGCCACCAACGCAATGATGTCCGCCGAAGAGCAACCATGCGGACCACCATCCATGGTTGCCATCCCGGCATCCCTGTCACGAGATACCGCCGCCCTCACACATCAAACTGCACCAAACCATGGTAGGAAGAGCGACGAGCCACAATCTACTCCTAGCCCAGCATCATTCCCTGAGTCTAGGTAGGCACCTCCATCGTAGGAGGCACCCAAACCTACGTCCAACCAATACTGCGTGGACTAGGGGGGGGGGGGCACCTCTCCAAGACTGGTAGCGGCCACCAACGAGTCAGGCCCGAGCACATTGCGAGGCGAGCTAACACAACACCATGTCCGTGGATACCGACGGCGATCCGCGCCCCGACGCAAGGAGTCTACGACCACCACCATCAAGCATTGTACCTGCAAAGGGAGCACGAGCATCATCCGGGAGCACATCCTGGACCAAGTCCGCCCTTTCCTACTGGAAGCACGAGCCCCGATCCGCCTCCGGCCCCGATCTGGCCCGCTCGAGCACGAACCCTAGATCTACGCCAAGCCCGTTACGTGTGCGGCCGGCACTACAGGCACCAGCCTAACCCCGCGCTCCGTTGGTGGATCTCCAGGAGCAGGATGCCACCACCACCACCACGTGTTGCATGCGAAAACTCTGCGGACGGACCGCCTACGCCTGCAAAAGCACGCCCAGGCCGAGCCAGCCATCCCTGCCAGGGCCATGGACAAGCCCGAGCCAGCACTGGCCACCACTACTGCGGGCACCCGCTACCACCAGGAGGCAGAGAAGCCACCTGCCTGGGCCGCAGCTGGCCACGCCATCCGCCGGCCGAAAACGACCGCCGTTACCCAGACGCAAACCCCCGCCGCGCAACCCTTTGCACCGCAGCCACGCCGTGCGTCGGAGAATCATACTGGCGCGCCGCCGCGGCACGGCACCCCGCGCCCGCCGCGCTCCTTGGCCTGGGGAGTGTATGGGCGTGTGCTAGACGTAGCGGGCGCGTCGGAACCGCGGGGAGCGTGTGCGTAGGCGTGCGTTGGATGCATGGGCGTGTTCGTGCGGAGTGAGCTCGAGTATGTGCTTGAGGGAAAAACAGAAAGCGTTCGTGCGCTGGAACTCCGCCGTGTCCTCCTTCTCCTTGTGTCTTCTTCTTCCTTGCTTCCGGTTGGTCTCAGGCGAGGTGAGAGAGAGAGAGAGGCGCTGGAACACCCCTATTCCTATTTATACGGATAGCAGGTACTCTCCCCATTTTAATGAATAAGGCACAGATGCACATCAAAATTTAACTTTGACCATAAATTAGAACAACCAAATGTGGATTATATATGAAAAAAATTGCAACGTTGAATTCGTATTGAAAACAAGTTTTCAAGTGGTATAATTTTTTTAAGTCACAACAATATATATTATTAATTTAATTTATTGTCAAAGATGGATTTTAGAAGCAATTTCTATCATTCATATAACCGAGCTACCACCTTAGTACTAGTGATCTAAGTATGGATGCACCATAGCTCATATATAGGAGGATTGATTGTCTACATATCCCAGTCTCTCCATCCATGATCTGGACCGGGACTATATGTTCTTTATCTAAAAACTCTCAATCCCTCCAATAAAATACGTACATCAAAAACTATGTGAGAAACTTGGTGGCGCGTTGCTCGCACCTTGTGCTATGCAAGGGAGCGCTAATCCAAACACCTAGGCATGGGAGACGGAAGGAAAAAAGAGCCGCATGTGACTTAAAATCAGTTTCCAAGTTCTTAAGGACATCTAGCAATGTCGTATGAACCATTCACAGGCATCTTCAACTTCTCTACTTCATCGTCTCCTTTGGATACTGATTGTGCTCTCCATGGAGACCATCAACGCTTGCCTACATATTAATGTGTTTTCCCTGTAGATTGTAATGTGTAAATTTGCATGCTGTTCTGCCAAATTTGAATACTGTCCGGAGCTCTCTCGGAGCTAATTCCAAATGAACTGATCTAGTAGAAGTTATATTAAGGACAATGCAATATTTTTATGCACTGGTAACATATGGCATACATACCATCCAAGCTTCCTGGCTGGTGCGTTTGGCCACAGTAACACACCTGTACAAGTGTACAAGATAACTCAGGAGCAGGCAGCATGCTAGGATTAAGAATTTCAACGTAATTTCAGTGAAATTTTCCAAGAATAGCATATTTCTGTTTGGTTTGAAATATTTTTAACCCCAAAATTTTAATGCAAATTCAAACAGATTTCAAAAAAAATTAAAATATGTTAGAATTCATTTAAATTAAGTGAAATTTAAAATATCAAAATCCAAAATATGAAAAAAATATAAAATTTCGCATGCCAAGGTCGCAAATTATTGTGTTTTCGAAATTGAAAACCATGCCCTGATGGCTTCAAAAGGACACACATTTTCTTCAAAAGGATAGTGTTGTATGTTTCTTGGGTTATTATTCTTTTGATGTAAAATACTGGGAAAAGGCTTATAAGTACTAAAACTCGCACGCCACAGGTTTGTACACAACAGTGGTGGGCGCTCATAAGTACCCGACACTCATACGCTTTTTAGAATTTCATTGTGGGGGCGGGGGGAGAGCAGTGGCGGGCACCACCGACCTGCCTGCCACTGGTGCCTTTACAAGCAGTGGCGGGTGATGAGTAGGGCCCGCCACATCTATATTTTGGCAACCAGCACAGAAATATTTTGAATTTTCCATGAGTTTGCAGTGCCGGGTGTAGTTTCTTACCAGCGGCAACTATATTTCGGCCACCAGCGACGTGCCTCTCAAATATAGTTGTGGCAGGTGCACAATATTGTCCGTCATTCCTATTTCTGATGTTATCAACCCGCACCCACTCAGCCACTCACACCCGCGCTGCCACAAACACCTTATCCAGACACAACCCTCTGTCTGCCTCTCGCTCGCTTCGCCGCCGTCACCACCTTCGTGGCGTCCTTCGCCGTCGCCACCATTGGATCGCCATCCGCAGCCTCGAATGGCGTCACCGAACTAGTCTTCCCTGTCGCCCGCGCTGTCCGTCCCCTACTCGAACTTTCTCGCCCTCGCCGTCTGCCACCACCTCCAACATCCTCGCCATCACAGTTGCCGGCGCCTTCCGCCGCCTCCAATGTCGTTGCATCCCCGTCAATCTCGCCATCCGCCACCGCCATCGTCCTCGCCCTCCCCGTCATCTCCACCCGCCCCGGTAACCACACCTCGCTCTCTTTTATTGGAGAATGTAGTTGTTCTTAGTTGATTTTAATTGTAATTTTGCAGCATTTTGCTAGTGTAAACAAGTTTGTTATAGGTTTTAGGTTTACTCTTGAATCTTTTAATAGACGTCTCACAATTTATGGCTTGTGCTAGAGGAGTACATACTGCACATGGACCAAAATATATTACCATCTTTTATTCATGATGCAGATGTTCATAATGAGTGCCAATGTTTTCATGAAACATGGATTAAGTTCCGTTTCGCTTAATTTTGGAACTCAACATGTCAAATTTCTAGCAAAGGTCATGCCTATTATTTTAGTAATTTTTTTGCTTTTTACTGATGAGCTACTTAATTATATTTTTTGTCGAGTAGACAATACTCACTCTTAATCCACAAACTTTGATGATAGTGTTTTTGAAAGGAGGACATCAACTGTTGTCATAGGGGGTCGTCTTTTTTATGCTCTTCCTCTCAGACTTTGGTAAAGCAGGAGGAGAAGATGAAGATTGGCCATCACCGACAGTCGAAACTACAGTGAGTAAGTGTACATCATATATACAACCACTTGAGAGATGAACCAAATATTTTCGTGGGGGGGTCGTTCTTCTCTATCTTCCTCCTATAAGGCCCTGGTGAAGTAGGGACATTGGTAAAGGAGGAGGAGAGCGGGAGGATGACCATCACAAACAGTCAAAATTACTGTGAGTGAGTGAGATGAACCGACTATTGTCGTAGGGGATCGTTCTTCCCACTCTTCCTCCTCTAAGCAGGAGGAGATGGTGAAGAATGACCATCACCGATGGTCGAAGTACCCAACTTAAGAGCCAGAAGTGTCCACCCCAAGGACAAATATCGACTGTTGCCGTAAAAGTCCTATCTTCTTTATTCTCATATGGATCTAATTTCATGTAAAATGTCTTTTATCTAAATTTCAAACTTTTTAATGCGATTTGAATGGAGAAGCCGAGGCTCCTCATTAGGACTCCTACAACCGTAGAAATCGTCGTGAGGGTGACTGAGTACACGGAGATCGTGCTTGGCTATGCAGAGAGCACTCGAGCAGCGACCGAGAGCGCTCGGGCATATGTCGAGAGCAATGCAGAATATGCCGACAGCACCAGAACTGTTGCTGGAGCACTGGACCAGCCACTGAGAGAGCGCCAGAAGCCGTCGGGAGTGTGCGAGTAGCAGTCGAAGTTGTGATGACTACCCAAGCCGAGATCACGAAGATGTTCGGAGGCAAGGAGAGCTCATGACGGAGTTGAACTTTTACTTCTGAACTACTTGTGCATTGCCTTTATGTGATCTATATAATCAATGCGTGTGAACTTAATTTTTATGTTGCTATGATGAAGCTGAGCTTTTGGTTTCGAACTAATAATGCATTGCATTTATGTGATTTTCATCATCGATGCTTGTGAACGTATTTTTTATGTTGCTATGAAGATTGCTATATGACTTTGACATATGTAATTGGATAACTAAGAAATGGCGCGCCGGCACTGCGTGTCAAGCTGGCCACCTCGCACTTCCTTTCAGCTGCTCCGGTATTCTGGTGTCCCCTCCTGCATCAGTGGCCTCCCGTTCTAGATATCCATTCAGGTCGGCACGCAGTATCATCTTCCAGCTGCTCCCATTCGATGCTGCTTCTCCAGCTAGCTCGAGCTCATGACAACGTGAGCATGCTTAAGCGGGCTAGTAGTAGTTCGTGGTAGTGCGGGAACACCACAGATTTAGGTAAACCTAAAGGGCGCCTAGACCACACAGATATCTTGGATCTGGGGTTTTGCATTTCACTAACTATGTAAAAAATCATTTCATGGCTACATGAGAGTGGAGAACTCTCATACCTCGTCAGCATCCCAGGAGCATCAGTGAACAACAAGGTGGAACACGCCACAAATGACAAGGGAGGCTTCCAAATTTTGTTTCCTCTCCTCACTTATATTGCTTCAATATGTGAGACGAGACTCCGAGCCGGAGGTCGCCATGCCTGAAATGCTCGAAATACCTCATTTACCACTTGCTCAAAGAGCTTTACTCCCAAATCAGCGTCTCTCAATTTTCCTAGCTTATCTGCAGAACTGACCATGAGTTTAACTGGTAAACAACCAGACGAATGAAAACAAAAGGATCAGAGACCTTTTGTTTCCAAAACCTGCATCATTCCTATATCCTCAAATAGCCCATACAGCAGCCAACCCCATCACAATAATATAAAATGTCTTGCTTCATCAATCTCGGCAGCCAGAGCTAAGTAAGTCATAAACAGTATCAGGTACAGTTTTCTGGTTGAACCCACATTGCAAGATGGTTCAGATCAACTTAGCAACTGTTGAGTAACGTGATTGTATTAGGAAACATAGGAACAACTAGGAAGTATTCTGGCTTGTCTTGTACTCCAAGTAGATCATATACTCCTATATATATGCCCACGAGGCTCAAGCAATACAATCAACAATTTCACCAAATCCTTCTCTCCCTTTCAACAGCAACCAATCAATTCACAAATAAGTCACCAATAGTAGCATCTCTGCCAGGAATTGACATCGTTCTACCCCCTCCACACCCATTTTCAATAAATTCTCTTTGGTTAAAATGTTTTGTAATTAGCCAAAGAAAAGTTTAATTTTAAGGAGAAGCTTAGCTTTACAAAGCCATTTATGTGGGCAAATCATCCTCTTATGCTGAGAGCTAACAGAAATAATCGCATTGGCAATCAAAGACCGTCTAACTGAACCTCTACCATTGGACCGTGAAACATCCTCACAACTAGCTTGGATGTTGTTCCATCGTTGTAAAGACTGCCTGGGATAAGGTTGAGTAAAAGGTTATCTCGATTAGCAAAGGCCAAAGGCAACCTGGTTGTTTCACACTTGCTACTATACATAATACCATTCTGGTCCATTATGTTATATTTGTGTCAAATATTATGTATGCAAGGGGTTGCGTGGACTTGGTGTTGTAATTGGTATGGTTAGGTATGAGCAGTGTAGGAGTCGGACACGTTGTATCCTAGGCCTCTTATATACGGAGGGGCATCACATATTGTAAACCATGACGACTTGATAGCAACAGGTAGGCGGGGGAGCCGACGGCTTGTGCCGGCACCCGGGCGACCGGTGTTGCGGTATCTTGGAGAGGAGCGCCCGTTGTTATGCCTTGGGGATGTAGCCATATCGGTGAACCTCGTTAACAAATATCGTACCTCAGTGTGTCGTCTATGATCTTGCATTAGCGTTTTATTCTAACACATTAGTGAGTGACAGAGTATCTAATCTACAATGTGGAAGCTAGGCATTTCAGCAAGCAGGGCAAGTGTGTGGAAAACAGCGTAACGACTGGTTTATTCCACTGGAAGGTAGCCAGCATGCATTACTCCATTCATATAAGGGGATGAAATATGATTAGTTGCATTAGGAAGGACGGGAGTGGAACGTACTGTCGCGGGGTTCGGGACCATGCCGCGCCTAGGTACGCCGAGGTCGCCCGGTGCTCGGAGCCATGCGGTGCCGGGGGTACGCCGAAGTCGGCGAGCATCGAACGCACCACCCGGGTTGAGGTGGAAGGCGACCCCGGTGGTGCCTCATCGTGGAACCGTTCAAAAACACTGGGATGGGCGAGTACGTATCGGGAGTCACACCGCGCGAGGTCGATGGTCACGGTCGTGCCGCGTGGAAGCACCACTGCGGAGATCGGCGGCTGAGTCGTGGTGGGGATCAGAAGAAGAGAGTTTTTATCAGAATCTATATCTATACCAATATAAAAAGACCTAAAGGGGCAGATCCGATTAATCTCAGACACCAAATCATATCAATTCATCGACATAGACTGCTTCAATGTCAAGTGCTTAACATGTTTAGCGTGCAGTTAATTTAATGTCAAATATAGTGCTAATCACATAATAACACGCAAATAATATCCTACTTAACATCCACATGCACTTAATATACTTCTAAATCAACGTACATTGCACATACACACTGACTAGTAGCGAAAAATGTTCCAAATGTGGATCGATTGTAACCAGGGGAGTGGATTGGTGCTTCTTAGAACGGTTCGATGAATTCCCATCGAAAAGGTGTTTTCTATATTATAGTTTGCAAATTGGCATGTTTAATTGTTTATTATATTTTATTTTCGAGCAAGATTGTATATTGTACAAACTGAGTGTAGGAGTTCTGGCTTGTCTTGTACTCCAAGTAGATCATTATACTCCTATATATATGCCCACAGGCTGAAGCAATACATCAAACTATTCCACCAAATCCCTCTCTCCCTTCTAACATGGTATCAGCCTTACCTCGATAACATGGACTGAAAGTGGGCTGCAATATAGTTGCGCCAGCCGGGTCTTGAACTCAAGACCTCTTGGCTCTGACACCATATAGAAGTGCATGCTCTAGACAATGCAACCAAAAGACCGATTTAAGGGAGAGGGCTGGACATTATACTCCAATATAGTTAAAGCCGAGTACCAAGTGTACCTGGCTAAGGACCAAAACATACTTCGACTACCTATAAACCGAGTGTTACACTCGTCCTCCGCGGCTCGGATTACAACGGGCCAACAACTAAGTGTAAGCCAAGTGTATTCTCTATGGTACTTGGCCTAGGGTAACCCGTGTGCAAAACATGGTTGTCCGACAACCACAGTCAGCCCTGCATGTCCCTCGTCCAAGCAATGAATCGTTTCTGAATGTCTTTCTGTCGCCACTATGCAAGTAGCAACAAAGCTGTTTCTAAACAATATGCAAACATTTCTTCACGCTTTGCTCTGAATCTTCAGTGCACTGGAGTTTCTTCTGACACAATCTCCTTTCACTTCTACTTATTCAGTACTAGGATCCTATGATAAATCGAGTTCCATTCATGAGTTTTCGGAATTTCGTTAACGCAAGATATATTTGTATCAACAAATCTCCTCCATCTGCATCATTATTAAAAATCAGAGACTAAAGCACACAGCTTATTCCTCGAAATAGGCGCCCCTTACCCCACTAGTAGAATTTTTTTTTCGATTTTTTATTTTTCTGAATTATTTGATGATTTAGTCTCTAATCATCTCTCTTAATTGGTTAAGTGTGGATCACTCATTCCAAATCATCTAACCTCCCGACCGGGCACCCATCCCTCTCACTACTCTAGCCCAAGCACGCTTAACTTTCGGGTTCTATTCTCCTTCGTTTCCGAGTCTGCACTTATTGTTTTCCTGACAATAGTAAGATGTCAATCCTATTAACCCTCAGGAGTTTAGCTTGAGCATGAAGTCACACATTTCACCGTTTGAGTTTTTGAAACTATTATTCTAAACCCTCAGGAGTAACGCTAATATTTTTGAATAAGTTTGACCATAGTTTGACCATAGTTTGACCAGATTTGACCAAAATTCAAAAAATTGAAATAATTATTTAGTAACACTAATATTCTTGAATAATTATGTAGTAACATTAATACTTCTTGAATAAGTAGTTTGACCAGATTTAACCAAATTTTTTAAAAAAAAACTGAAATTTGACCATATCTTTTTTTCCTTTTCGAATTTGAGGATTCTAAAAAATTCCAAACAGGCCGTAGGGGGGGTAGTAATATAACTACATCTAGAAGAATTTTATTTTTTGAATTTTTTATCATTTTCTTTTGTATTTTTCAAAACTGAAATGGCGATATAGGGGGGGGGGGGTAGGGATTGAAAATTGCCCTTTAGTACCGGTTCGTGGCAAGAACCGGTACTATAGGTCAAACCCCTTTAGTACCCGTTCGTGGCACGAACCGGTACTAAAGGTTAGCCCTTTTGTACCGGTTTGTGCCACGAACCGGTACTAAAGGTGATCGTGGGGCCCCGGCCTGACGCCAGCCTGCCACCACCCCTTTAGTACCGGTTCGTGCCACGAACCGGTACTAAAGGTTCAACACGAACCGGCATTAATGCAAATCCGTTCGAACCGGCACTAATGGTACCATTAGTACCGGGCCAAAATCAAACCGGCACTAATGTGCTTCACGTTTGACCCTTTTTCTACTAGTGCCCCTTTATAGGACGAACAAAAGACGCCCGTAAAAGACTCGACCCCGTTCTTTAATCTTTCTTTCCCTGTCCCTCCCGTGTCTACACTCTCTATGTGATTTTGCCTTGAAAACAAACTAGATGAGAATTTCATGCCACCAAGTTTCTTGCATTGTTTTAGCACGTGTTAGAAGATATGGGTAGACTTAAGATAGATGAAGATCCTTCTGTTTCAACAATGAATGAAAAGTTCCAGATGTGTACACATAGCCCTCGGGTTTCTTATAAATTGGAGGTGCTGCAATTTTCTAGGCTAGTTGTTAGGTAGGATAAGTGATTGTGGTATAACTTCTTTTTTGCGTGATGTAGAGGTATAAATTCAATGGGAGCTGCTAAGGGTAGCATTTCTGCACTTGATCTGGGTGGGTTAAAACGTAATGGGACTTCACTGGTCAATAATACATGGCGTAATGGCACCCCCATCACAACAAAATAATATAGAAGTGATTGTTGCTTGCAACAGGTTTGATTGATGTTGGTTGAGGATGCCCAGTTGGACCCGACTAGATGGAGTTGTACCTTCTGCATGTGCGAGAACTTAGCATATGTAAATACAAATATGTGTCTGTCTCTATCAACTCCTTGTGATGCCCTCCTACTGCCTAGTAGATTTCCCACGGACCTTCTTAACATTCGTATTCTAGCTATCTAAGTAACTTCAATTCGTTCCTTCTCCTTGCTCCACATGCCAGCTAGCTTCTGTTGAAGTGAAGCATGCACCGGACTCTGAGTGATGCTCCTAGCTATGTCGTAGTACATTGTTTCCTTATGAATTAATCACTAGCAGATTACGAAGATATACATCTGGAAAGAAGTGTGTATTAGGTGATCAAGGCCTTTGAAATGGGGGTGGGCATGATTTGGACCTTTTGGTGGGGGGCGTGGGGAAAAGAGGGATCAATTGTGGGATATGATATTCTACAAATGGATTCAATATACCAAGGGCTTTCTTTCGCAAGGTTTCTTCATGATGTTGTTGCCCGTGTGCATTCATGGTCTATGCACACAACCACCACATTTTACATGATTGTGTCTAAGGATGGCAATGGGTCAGATTTGGATCGGGTAGAATAAAATCAAATCCATATCCATATCCATGAAACCATTCTTTGCCCGCTTATGAAAAAGTTCTACCGGTGAAAAACTGTGTCCGTGTCCAAACCCGACGGATATCCAATGGGTCCTCTCAAGACATATAAATAAGTACAATGTTAACATAACCTATTCCATTCTTCACCCCGTGGCAGGCTAGGCTTCACATATGGTAAACGTCAACTTATGGTACGTCAACATCCACTACCAACATAAGATCATTTAGTATTTTTCTAAAATATTAGAATGTTGAGTCATTTAACGAGGAGATAAAAATTAGGGAGGAGGAGCTGGAGTATGTTACTAATAAAAGTTACGACTGAGATTGTGCAATTTCTTTTGCATGTTTTACCTAACAAATTGTAAAAATTTGCCTATCGGGTTGGAATAGCAGAGTTTTGCCAATTAAGTCATACTATCAGGTCGGCTTTGGGTATACCTACTCGTACAAGATTATATCCATGCCCTACTCATGAGTAATCGGGTCAGCTTTGGGCGCCGCCCATGGGCACAAAAGCATATCCAAACCATATCCATCCGGGTCGGACATCAATGGGTATTCATGTCCATGGGTAAAATTGCCATCCTTAATTGTGTCGATCTAGCGTATCGAGCGATAGATTAGGCTCGTGTAGGTAGTCGTACTACAAGCCGCCACTTAAGCATCTATGCGGCGAGCTGATTGTCTCAGGATGATCTTAAGTTTTTGGGAGGTTCCCACAAAGTACCTCAATCATCCATGTATGTGCATCTGATGGCTTAAAATGGATGACTCATGAGTGGTCAATGGGAGGCGCCAATCTACCTACCACGTAAGCCGTCAGATGAAGATACAATAAATGTTTGAGGTACTTTGTGGGCACCTCCCAAGAACAAGAACCTAATGGAAAACTTTCCTGATAAGAAAGATACCCCCCCCCCCCCACACACACACCTAAACCATGTCATCAACATTGTTATGCATGCTCGAGATGATATCAACTAATTGGCAGAAAAATAGATGGCCTCTTGTTTGCAAAACACTTAACTGATAGAGAACATAGTGTGGCCCTAAATGGACGAGCATAGTTCTCATAACACATAGCCAGACATCTTTAAAGCATTGGCAATATTAACGTGGGGCTGCCACTAGAGCCGAACCCACCAAAAGCCAAGGTACTCCATGGAGTCCTCGGCAAAACTTCCTTTAGGACGTACGGGTCCATATATAGTAGTAGCTATTGAAAACAACACATATGTATTTTTATTCGAACACACACACACACACACACACACACACACACACACACACACACACACACACACACACACACACACACACACACACACACATTTTACTAAAAAAACATGTTTGAACTTAAAACTAGCACACCCACGATGTTTCACTCTTGTTGCATTTGGTTGTTACTGTTCAGTGGGAAAATACTCTCACGTGAATCTACGTGGTTGCATCTAAAATAAAATAAACAATATTGCTTGATATAAACCGTGTAAGCCAAATGGAGCACAAGGTACTTAAGATGGGTTATCTAATGATCGTTCAAGACAAGTGTAAACTTTGATTTGTATCTAGTACGAATATAAAATTATGTCTTGTAAATTATTCCATTCATCAAGATGAATGGCAGGGCTTATACTACCTCCAGTTTGTCCTCAGTCAAATTATCCTAAATTTAACCAAATTTAAAAGGAAAAAAGTATTTGCGTCTACAACACGAAAGAGGTAAATTATGAAATAGATTTCATAATGTATGTAATGAGCTCATTTAGTATCATATACATTAGTGTTCTCTTGTTTAGACTTAGTGACACTTAGAATAGTTCGGTACGCGTACATATTATTTATTTATTTTCGACTTTTGACTTTGATAGTGCAGCATGGCTGGTAATGATATACAATATACAGAGTGTGTCGGTCTCCATGGCGCAACAGGAAAGGGTCAGCGTACAAGCTTTCGACTCAATAGGAGTGTCAAAGATTTTAGTAAAATATTCGAGATCACTAATGACTCTTTCTTTCCGTATGTCTTCCATACCTACATATACTCGAAGTGGTTTTGCTTCAATAACAAACAATCAGAGAATGTCGTGGCACCTACTTTCTCACATAATTTTAGGGGTAGTTCCTATTGGGAGATTCTAGAGAGCTTTTGGAACAAATAAGATATGGCGGAATAAAGGAAGATCCATCTCGATGATGAATGAAAGTTTCAACATGGATATATATAGCCCTTGGGGTTTCATATACAATGATGTGGTGGCCTCTAACCCCTAGTACTATTAGCAGGCTAGTTGCTAGGTCGGAAGAATGCTAGAGCTAATTACATTTGGTGGGTCAGGGCGGTCAGAAATGGTCTTGAGATTGGTCCGGACTCCCGCAAACCTTCCCCACTTTTGTCTTCGGCTTGCGGGTGAAATCGCGTCCGGACCGCTTCACGGACCAATACAGATCGGTATTGGATGACTTACGTGGTACAGACAACGCGGTCCGGATCGTTGCGGGACATATACGGGTCCGCCTTGGTCAATGCTAGGTACTAAGGGAGGGCGGTTACGCCCTCGATTCCTGGTGTCGGGAGCTGCGGCAACGAATGAAAGGCAGCGAACACTTGCCTTTTCATTTCCGATCGGATGAGGCACAAGCGTTGTTTTTCACACGTATTTAGGGCATCTTCAACAGTTTGTTTATTAATTTGGCGGTAAAATATGCCATGTCATCAACCAACACCTTAACATACAACTACTCTAATAGATTGTATCTAGTTTGCCCAATAGAACGTGATATTATAAAAAGGTGCTCTCTCATTCAATATTAAAGGTTGTGCAAGGGATGTTGGTTCATGTAGATACAAACTTACTATCTTTTCTCATTTATTCTATGACACATCATAAAAAATCTTATATGGCAAAGTCTATTAGCAACTATTTTACAACCATTGAAACTGCCCTAAACGCATGGTTAGTGTCAGCGTTAGACCAAATAACGCTGGCGTTTAAAACCTTTTGCTATATGTTTTCCTGTTTAAGCATCTAGATAAGCATCTACCATTGTACAATACATGTTCTTACAACACCGCCGACCTCCAGTGTGGCGCCTCCATGCGGCGCGGCCGTCAACCTCGCGCGGTGTGACGCCCGCGCGTCCTTCCCCGTCCCGGCGCTGCGCTGAACCACCCCTCGAGGGACCTCGCCGCCTTCCGGCTCTGCCCAGGTGGTGCGTTCTACACTCGCAGACCTCGCCCACACAAATTTTGAGCGAATTTGGACACCGAACGCACGCTGCATCACGGACGACCAGTATTTTACGGTTTTTCAACGAGAAAACCCTAATTTTTTTATAAAAATGTCGAATATCAAGAAACATGGCAGGGATGCTTTCCATGGTTATGCCTCTGTGTCAAAATAATTTGGGTATGTTTGGTGGAGGTAAAAAGAATGCTTCGAGACTTGTCCTATTAGCCTACCAAAACGGTTCAGATTGTACATGGTGAATTTATTGCCATGCATTAAATGACACAAATTTTTTTCCAGCATGTGGGCATGCCCATGATAGTCCTGCATGCAAAATTTGAACAAATACGCACACCGAAGGCATGTTGTGTCACGACCGAACAGTATTTTATGGTTTTCTCATCCAAAACCCCTAGAAATTGCACAAAATGTAAGATATCAACGAAACTTGGCAGGTATGTTTGCCATGGTGATGCCATTGAGTGGAAAATTTGGGTTTTGTGAAGGCGAATAAAAGTGTTTCGAGACTTATCCTACCGACTTACCCGGACGCTTCAGGTTGTACATGGTGTATTTCTTTCCATACATGAAATGACACCAAATTTAGCCAGCAGGTGAAATTTACAACAATTTTTTTTTAATTTTTATTTGTATTTTTCTGTTTTTTCCAAATTCGAAATTTATAATGTTTTCAAAAATGTTTGAAATTTGAAATATTGTTCCTGTTCAAAGTTTTGTTTGCTCTTTTTAAAAACTGTTCATGTTTTGACATTCCGAGGAGTTTTGGAAGACACAATTATTTTTAAAAATTCTGCAATTATTTTTAAAATACTAATATTTTCAAGTTTTTTTTTTGAAGCGAACATTTCTGGAATTTTGAACAAAAGATGTCTATGACATCGTCTATTTTAGGAGCTCCTGGCCAGCGCTTTAATCTCTGGTTAGGAAACTCGTGCTCGTGCGCATGCCAACAGGTCGTGGCCCAATATTGCGCAAGCTCGCTTTCTCTCTTTGCCAGTTAGCTTTGAAAAAAGTTAATGAATTTGAAAAGTTAAGAAGTTTGAAATATAGTTCACGTATTTGAGAATTGCTCATGAGTTAAATTTTAATTTTTTTACAAATTTAAAGAAAGTTCTTAAGTTTGAAAACAATTTTGTGAATTTAAAAACTGCTATGAGTTAAAAAGTTAAAATACAATGATTTTCTTCAAAACATGAATTTGGAAAATTTTCATAAGTTAAAATTTTGAAAGATTCATATATATATATATATATATATATATATTAATTTATGTTTACAAATCTCGAATTTTTTTGTGTATTTGGGAAAAAAATCTGGAATTTTTCAAAGGAAAGTGAAAATAAATATGGGAAAATAAATATATAACGACAATCGAAAAAGTAGATGAAAAAACCGAGTGGAAACCATGTGTTAGAAAAAGGAAAAGAAATATAACAAAGAAAAACCGTGCAGATTTAAACCGGAATTACCCATCAAATAAGATATAAAACCGGAATTGTAGACACCACGATATGTTATGTATCCGAGTCCGTAAGTGTGTTGAGGAAAACCCTGGGTGTATTGGGTTCGAATCTTGGGTGGCGCAATATATTTTAACCTAGAAAATGGAAGAAATGTAAATGGGCCAAGCCCAGGACAAAACCTATAATAATAACCAACTCCTATACGGCATATACATACAAAATGGAAACGATCTGTGAAAATGTCTATGCCGGGCGGTGTTGTTAGACAATCAGTCAATGCCCTATGGACAATGACGGGCGGGATGCGGGGTAGGGAAGGTTGGCGGTGTGCATGGAGGACGCCTGCAGGAGGGGAGCCAGTGCACATCGCGGCGTAGCAGCGCGGCTTTAGGCTGTTCCCTGCTTGGGCAAGTGGATTGCCGCTAGGTATTTAGTGGGACCATCTGAGTGATCCTTTAGGGGTACACGAGTGCTATGGGAGGGGAATTCAGGATCCAGCTCGGGGACAAACTGATGTGGATATTCGGCCTTTTGATTCAGTGGCAACGCGGCCCAACAAAACATACCCCTTCGTTTTTGCTCGATCAAACTGAACTTGACGACCAGTCGTCAATTGTCAATGGCATGCCCGCACTGCTCGGCTATCGGGAACCCGGGGCGGCCGCCCATGCTCTCCAAACGGTTTTTCCACCACTAATAAATACACCAAGGTAAATCTCTTGGAATGTTCAAGAAAAAAGGTAAAATTCTTGGAAGCGCTGAGAGTGAAATATCCATAAGCGAGACGGTTACCATTGGTCAAGTACGCGTTCTGCACGTCCCGACGTCGCAACAATTCGCCGGCGTCATGACCAAGCACTACTAGAAAAAAAGCTGTTAGTGGCGCACCTATTTTGGCTATTAATGGCGCACAATAGGTGTGCCATTATTATCACGCCATTAGTAACTGTTAGTAATGGCGCACCACATAGAAGTGCGCCATTACAAAAAAAAATTATAATTTTTTAGAATTTTTTTTTCAAATATTTTTTCAATTTTTTTCCAGAATTTTTTTCTGTTACTAGTGGCGCAGCTAGCAAATGGTGCGTCATTACTAAGTTTGAATTTTTTTCCATTTTCCTCCCTCTAGATCTTAAAAGCCCCGTATCTTTTATTCTGTTAGGTTTTTGGGGATTCTAAAAATCTTCAACATGGTTCCCCAGTTGAATTCGGATGTAACTTTTCGAGCAGATGGTTTTTTATATAAAATACTTTTTAATCCGAGTTCGTATGCAAAAGTTATGCCCATTTCTAAATTCCAGAGAGATTTTACAAATAAAGTCAAAATTCATATTTGTAAATTTTCCCAACAACTAGACCACATATCACATGGGAAACTTATTTTCTTTTATTTTTTTTGACATTTCCATCATTTTCTTTTATTTTTTTTAAACTGAAAAGGCGGTCGGGGGTGCATTTGATGAAATTTTCGGGCACCTAGAAAGTTAGTAATGGCGCACCTTCATAAAGTACGTCATTATTATGTGTATGACTTGGTCAAAGTTACTAATGACGCATTTTGTATAGGTGCGACATTACTAAGTTTGACATAGTAATGGCCCATCTATGCGAAGTGCGCCATTACTAAATTCGACCAAGGTTTGACCAAGTCATACACATAGTTATGGTGCACTTTGTAAAGGTGCACCATTACTATGTGAACTTAGTAATGACACACCTATACAAAGTGCGTCATTACTATATGTATGACTGGGTCAAACCTTGGTCAAACTTAGTAATGGCGCACTTTTCATGTGGTGCGCTACTACTGTTTTGGTTACTAATGGCGCACCTACACATGGTGCGCCATTATTATTTAGTAATGGCGCACCACATGTATAGTCTGCTATTAGTGTTCATATTGGCTATAGCTGTTTTTCTAGTAGTGAAGGGTCTCCCTGACTCCACGTCATGACTACTAGAATATCTCAAGTCGTTCTGTGTATGTAACCACTAGCTCTCGTCTAACGTTGTGTGGCCGCATGCACTTAGCTGGTGGAGTTAGGCTCGGAGATAGTTTGCGTAGTGGCTGCTCCGGCTGTGCATTCTCTTTGTATATTTGTACTGGATCCACAAATGAACAGATATAGTTTCTGTCTCTCCGGTGCTCTTCCGTCTTATAGTTGTGAACATAAGAAGTTCTCGATGCTACATCATTATCAATAGTGGTCATGCACGAGCGACAGAAACGACCATATGGAGCATGGACGAGATTTGCCTGTTCCCCCATGTGTGCCCATCCGTACTTCCCCGTACGTGGCTTGATTTGATTAAAACAAAATAAGGCCCGCCCCACCCCCTTAAAATCAGGGAGAAGATGATTAGATTAGAAATTGAAAAGGAAAAAAGATAGCCGTAGGATGAAGCGGGAGTACGGATGAAAGCATAAGGAGAGAGCAGGCAAGCCGGATCCGTGGAGCGTCAGGCACACAAAAACTGGATGTAAAACCAACGTGCTGGACGGCTTCCTCTTGTGTGCAGAGGAACGGGTGCATGAGCCGCTAGCTTACTACAGCTATTTCTTTGTCCAAACTCAGCTTCTTCTATACTCTGAATGTGTTAGCACGTGATCCTCAGCTCCGTCGATGCTTTCAGAAGTTAACATAAGGAGGATTGTTAATTATTTGTGGTGGCATTAGTGGCGGACCGTAGTTCACTGGCGAGTTTGACGAATTTGATTATCATATATATATACATCAGGATTTAAAAATAATAATTAAAGGGGGCGTGCCAGAGCGCCTATCTGCACAAATTTCTTGGCATTTGTTTGAATCATTCATGTCCAAAGTCTAAGCAATTTGTGGTGGCAGCAACCACACCTCGGTTGAATGACACTAGAACGATGGATAGCTCACCCTAAAGGCCACAAGGCAGATTTTATCGAGAACGTGCTTTCTGAGCTTCTACTGGTTGACAGCTAGGACTGGATGTATGAGCGAGCTTTTCGTCTCGGCCTGAAGCTCGTTCCAGCTCGGCCCATTACAGCTCGGCTTGATAGGATAATCAAGCGGGCCGAGGTCTGAAAAAAGGCCCGTTTCGCAACCGAGCCGAGCCGAGTTTCAGCCGGTCCAGCTCGGTGACTCGTTTGCGGTCAAGCTCAATTCCATAGTACATCGCAATCGCTAGCGCATTAGGGCACAAGCAACACGCACAAAGCGCCAGTCCACATCGAGCACCATCCCCGCCGCCGCCGCCGCACACATCGGTCGCTCCAAGCCTCCCTCCTTACAATCTCTTCTTCTTCCCAACGCCATCCATCGATATGCCATTCTCTTTCCAAGCAAGATGGGGAGGGGATGACGTTGCCGCGGCGCTGGGCAACATGCCGCATGGGAGGACAACGCGACTCTGCTGGACGCCGCGCCGTCACATGCCGTCTTCGGCGCGCACCCACGCAGGCATGACATCGCCCCGCACACAAGCACGCACGCCGGTGCTCGCGCGCTACCAACCCGCTCCTAGTCCTCCCAAACGCCGCCCATTGCGTTCCCGCCTCATCCTCAAAGCCGCGCCGCCACTTCCATGCCGCCACACTGCCCACGTCGCTCGCCATCCGTCACACACACAACATGCTCTGCTCTGGCTCGCCGCTGGCCACTCACGCACACAGCAGTACAACATTTACCAAGACTCCTCTGTCCACTCACAAGCCGCTCGAGCTGGACCGAATCAGTGCAAAAACGAGCCGAGCCACCCATATGCAGCTCATTGGTTTCCCGAGCCGAGCCAAGCCGAGCCGCTCCAGAGCGAGCTAAAACGTGGCTCTGACGTAAGTCGACTGGGCTCGGCTCGTGTCCACCCCTATTGACAGCGACATCGCCTGCCAACATGTAGTGTCCATTTGTCATACTGATATTATATTACTAGAGAACTTTGTTTGTCCATGTGCCACCTGACCTGAGCATGTTTTCCATGTAGTTTGTAATATTAAAAAGAGGCATTTTTTGTGCTGGTTGGTGAGTAACTGAGCCACTTTCAAGCATGGCCGGTCGACTATTGGTAGACTGTATATAAGAGGACTCAATGACCCATAGATCTTACACTATTTAAGCATCATCCAGACATTGATCTTCATCTCCAAGTCCCTCACTTCTTTGTGTTAGAATTTCCAAAGTACCTCGTTATAGCTACTGCTCAAAGTATAGGATGGACTTCATTGAGGATATGATCTTTTCTCCTTGTTTATTTAGAAGAGAGAACCATTTCGAGCATCGAGCTTGGCATGGGAGTCACAGGGAAAAAATGAGTCATCTGCGGTGTTGAATTCTGTACAGCAAGTGAACCAAAGTCTACTGCTCTCTTTAGGCTGACTCGTGTGCCAAGTTGTTGCCGTTTTAGGTTGACTCTGGTTCAGTCATACATGTACACGGCCACGTCATGCATGTACATAACTCACAAACCAAGCAGGTCGAGTAGGACGCGCATCAACAAGTCAGGCAAGGATAGGTAGCTATCGAAGCATGCACACAGTACAATATCTTGTGCATGCGGAGATGGAGCTTGAGCGTACACAATCCACACCACGGGGATATGCAGTAGAGTTTGACAAAATCTGAGAAACACAGAGAGATTTATTGTGCAACAACTTGCAAGATAGTGCCGTCTTGCGGTTGCTCAAGGTGCAGCCTCTTTGGTCATATTGTTCAGTCATGCGTGAATCGTGACCACTAATCAAAAGAAGAAGAAAAATGTGTGTTAATCATTCATGGATCAATTGTCAAGCTATCCATTTATTGTGTAGGAACAAAATATGAGAGATACATAGAGATTTATTGTGTAGGAACATGCAAGATATTGCCGTCTTGCGGTTGCTCAAGGTGCAGCATCTTTGGTCGTAAGGTTCAATCCTACGTGAAACGTGACAACTAATCTAAAGAAGAACAAAATGCGTGTTAATCATTCATGGATCAATTGTCAAGCTATCCATTTCCGCCCAGCCTCATTAGTCTTAGGCATTCCGGTACATCTGGACTAATTAAATGCAGCCAAAACCAATTTATATCGCAAAAACGAGACTACCACAACAACCAGCTGCGTGTTGTGTGCCGGACTAGCTAGCATGCAGAATATGTGAATTAACCGATATTGTATCGATCTACTTAGAGAGTACGCACAACATGCACAAACACAACAAACTACTCCCATGGTCGCCTGAACTAAGTCAAAAAGTCAAACACAACAAAATATGAGATAAAAGAATACCAAATCAATATCTATATATGCACCATTAGATATATTTTCCTAATTTCTATATTCAACGTTATAGATGTTAATGGTTTCTTCTGAATATGTTGTCAAACTTATAAACAATTAACTTTGCAACAGAGTTTGTTCAACATCAATTCAGGGACCGAAGGAGTGGGATTGTTTTTTCTTTCAAAAATACAAACTATGATAGCTTTTCTTTTCCAGGGAAAGAAACTAGCAGAGCCCTCCTCATGTTTTTTCTTATGTTACTCATACATATGCCCGTGCGCGGCACAACAACATCCCAATGGTGCCACTTGGTAGCTGCAGGGATGCGTGAGCCAAAGGATAGAAAAAATGCATATTAATCATGCATTAAAAAGCATACTATATATACGATATATTCGATTCCATTTTTGTATGACGGTTCTTATCTGGAGAGGTCTAATTTTCAGATATTCCATACCAAAGCATTATTCTGGAAGTTGGAACAATTTCAGAATTTGCACTGAGCCGTGAAAAAAATCTCATTAAAAGGGTTAAAATGTGTTTTAGCCCCCACAACACCATGGTATTAATTCCTTTGCGTTATTACCATTGCATTCAAAGCCATGCTTGCACTAAGCCATTAGCCACACATGCATTTGTCGTGCTCTCTCACCTCCCTGGTTATTAATACCATTGCTTTATTAATGTTGCATGCAAATGCACGCTCGCATATAACCACACATATGACACGATGTCCTTCCATTTAGGCTACTCCATACTGGGCAGTAACTTACACTAGTAGTGTCTTGCATATGACACTAGTCTATGTTACTACCTTCATGCCCTTTCATTGTTACACGGTATATAGGTTTTAAGCATGCCATGTAGGCAAATAATCTGATGTGGCAAGATATTTAAGAAGAGAGAGAGAGAGAGAGAGAGAGAGAGAGAGAGAGAGGAGCTTGGTGAGCCCAAAAATAATAAATGCCAAGCGAGCAGACGTATGCAAAACAATTAAATGAAAGAAGTATTCCCTACGTATGAAAGAGTTTGGTTGTTAAACAATTAAATGAAGGAAGCGTAGCAACAACAAACTATGCACCAATGCTTTGGGGAGTTTAGTTACTAGACTTGTTAATGCATCTAGCACCCCATCTAAGCACTCATGCATTCGAGGAGGCCTCATAGTGGGGAGTATCATACATGTAGTGTCAAATATGATCCATGCCACATTGCATACGCCTTTGATTATCAGAAATGTTTAAGCTTGCCAAAATATCCTTTATCGGTAGATAGTGTTTGGCCAATCTCGAAAGGAAGCCTTTAATCTTGGATGGAGCATGTGTATCCCAGAGGGAAATTAAATCCAGTCCATCAACATGCCATCATGGCTATCTAGCAAGCTTCCCTACTGATTTTTTTTCTTCTGAATTAGCATTATGTAGGCCGAGTGAACCGTAAAGATGACTTCTTCTCCTTGCACCAATACCAAAAATCCGAGATACGGTGGGTGCATAGGGGAACAGACATAATTACCGAGGCCTCTATAGGCAAGAAAGTTTCTAGACTACATCCACCTTCCAGCTCGGTGTCATTTCCTCAATAAGTTGACCAACCGCTATGGGAGCGTTAGCGGGAGGGGTGGCGATTGTCCTAATGGAAGGACCCCGACGAAGCTACTTGTTGCGCCATATGTCCATGCTTGCTCCATGTAACATCCCAAATTTTCAATTTGGAATGTTATACTAATAGATCATCATTGCATATCATATTTCAATTTGGAGAGAGTTGTGGATTTCGATATTTTCATATTTGAGTTTTCTCAAATTTTGGAAGTAGGATCATTTGATTTTATTTATTTTATCTTCAGTTATTTCCATTATATAAATTTGAGAGAGGGAAATATTGAGGATTTAATAAAAAAATCAAATAAGATTTTATTTTGGATTTTCTGGCTATTTTATTTGAATTTAGGAAAAATGCGTGTTTTCCAAAAATTGCATTTAGGCCCAAATAAATATTCATCTAAACCGGCTTGATTTTAGAAGCCGGGGAAAATTTATTTCGGGATTTTTGGAGTCCGTTTGGTATTTCTTTCGTTTGTTTTTCTGCGCGATAATTATTTAAAAAAAACTGGAACCGACTACGGGCCGTAACCGGCCAGGACTCCGCCTGGCCGGGTCTTTATATAGCCCTGCCCCAGCCCAAACCGCCGCCGCCAGCCCAACCGCCGGTGCAGCCCAACCCGCCGCCGCCACCGCCGACCTCGCCGCCGTCGCCGACCAACGCCGCCTGCGGAGCCGTCGCCACCGTTGACCGCACACCGAGGTTGACCTCGCCGCCACCGTTTTTTTAGAAAAAACCTTCGGTTTTTCCGTCGGTTTTTTGTCGGTTTTTTTAGTTTCAGTTTTTTTTCGTTAGATCGGTTTTCTTCCGGTTTGGATTAATAAGCGAACGTTCACTCGTTCGTTCGTTTTTAACGAACGCGTTCATCGTTTAGATCCAGATAACGAACGTTCGTTCGTTAACCTGTTTGTCGTTTTTCTTTTTCTCGGATTTATTCCGTGATTTTTCTTATCACGATTTCTGATCCGATTTTTGTTTTATTATAATTTTTCGCTCGTTTATCGGAATCAGGCGATTCAAGCGCCTAGAGTTTCGTCTCGAAACCCTCTTTCCGAATAATCTACTCAAACCAGTTTTTGCTTCTATAAAATTTGACTTAGGTCCAGATTAGTAAACGAAGCTTGTTTCTTTCGCCGTTTGAGTTTTATTTCTTCGTTCGATTTGATTCTTTTTGCAAACCGGAGTTTTAAGTTGAACTTTCTGGTTATACCTCTTATTTGAGTTTTACCTGTGCATTAGATGAGTATTTATTGTATGCTTGTTTGTTTGTTTGCTTGCGATAGAGTACCCGGACTGCGCCGCTTGCTACTTTGAATCCCTAGGTTACGCGGATCATCAGCAAGGCAAGTAACACTTTGATCATACCTCTTTACTACCCAGTTTTTATGCATTAGATCAATCCTCAAACATTGCATGATTAGGATCTAATTAAATTGTGGGTTTTAGGAAGTAGATTGAGGTAGTACCTATTACCTGTTTTATTATCAAACCCTTGGGAGTTACTTCTACGTTTGCTTATTTTGCCATGCTATGCAAGTAGACGTGGATTGGGTGAGTGATTTTCCATGACAGATGTGAGATTGTTAATTAATGGTTTATTTAAGGTGGCAATATTAATACACATCTGGGTGGATTGAGGTACCTGGTTATTCCAGGATTGCCTATTTCTTTTTGGACCTCCACCCAGGCTCAAAGGGATCATAAGATTATTCATGCTAGAAACTTCCGTGTGCAGCCACATGCTATTATGGGCTCTAGCATAGTTGATTAAGTCGTGCGAACTCTTACAGGTGGTAGACTAGCAGATGTAGGGGAAAGTAGGTGTACCGGTCTACCCATCGTAAGGTGCTAGCGCTTCTGAAAGACTATGTCTCGGTCATTCGTTTCTCAAACACCATGTAGTGCGAGAAAACCAACGGAGGAGATCGAGTCATGTGGGCAAAAGTGCGCAACCTCTGCAGAGTGTATAAACTAATCATGATTAGCCGTGTCCCCGGTTATGGACATCTTGAGTATCTAGTACTTGGATTTTCGTGTGAATCTCATCATGTTACTTTAATTAATATTGTTGGGTTTGTTTAATGATGATGCTTAATTGGGATTGAGGATGCTGTCAACCATTCTCAATATTTAACAACCACCATGATAGTTAAATAATTTATTCCTTTATAGTAGGGAAAAATTGGCTTTACGCAAAAAACTGTAACCATAGAGCTATCCACCAAGCCATATATGCATGTAGTATAGCTTTACTCTTTCATTTTTCTCTATGTGTTACTTTGTCAGCATATTCAATGTGCTGACCCGTTTTCGGGCTGCAACGTTCATGTTGTAGACTTTTCAGACGACGAGTAAGATGCTTTAGGATCGTGGTTCTATACTCAGTGATGTCGTTGGAGTTGATGGACTCACTTATCTTCCAAGCCTTCCGCTGTTATCGTTATTAGATGGCCTTAAGCCATATCTATTGTAATAAGTTTCTCTTTGGAGACATTCGATGTAATAAGTGTGTGATTGCTACTCTGTTATAAATCCTTCAAGTACTGTGCGTGTCAGCATTACTGATCCAGGGATGACACTGATGCACAGAGATCGATCGTCTCGAGGTCCGTCGCTACAAGATGGTATCGAGCACACGATCGTAGAGGACACGACCACTAAGCAATTACCATAGATCACTACTCTCTCTTCTCATTCTAACTCCTCATATTTTCTATTCTTCTAGGATGGCGGATGACAGGAACAAGTTCATGCAACCGGATGAAGATACACCCTTTGGACGACACCGGAAGGAAGTAACCAAGTACTTGAAGATCGGAGTACCAAGCTTCACCGGAACCTACAACGCCACCTTACCTGAAGTGGAGCGCTGGATGATTCAAGTTCAAGTTCATGTTCCATGAAGGATGTTCATGCCAGTCACTGAGCCTATAGAGTTTTCCTTTGATGCACCAACCTGGAGTTTAGGGACGAGCATGGCAGCTCACATCACCATGGGACGCATTGGAGAAGTTTATCACTAGGAGCTTAAGGATACTACCTACCGGATTTGTGGGCGCCGAGATGAGCAATGGGAGATGGTCAACACCAGGAAAGACAGATCAGTTGCAGCTTTCATCCAGGAGTTAAACCAGACATTCGGACGCCAGAGAACCAGATGAGTGCAGGCATGATGGATCTGAAGGAAGCCATGACCAAGATTACGGAACTGGAGGAAGAACTCAAGTCTACACGCGATGGATATGAGGAGGAAATATCAACTCTAGTCGAGAAAAATGATGATCTGAAGAAGAAGCTAAGAGTGTTCATGGGATTTCCAGCAACTGGAGAAGACGAAGATCGCACTTGTCCCGAAAATTACATCATCATCGACGATACCGACTCGGACCCGGATGATAGTGATGATGACTACGTTGATGAAGCTAGAGAGGGTATCATGGAGTCTTCATCGGAGCAGTATTTCTAGTAGACCACCATAAAGTAGTAGAATTTCCCTCCATGTATCTATTATAGTCTGAGCACTTTGTAACGATAGATAGACCGTTGTATGCTCTTGCTTGTTTGAATGAAGTGTTTTGATTGCAATTTGCCTCATGTGCATATGTGTAGTGTTTTCCCTCTAGACCTCATTCTATTCTGTATTCTCGTCTTTTCTAAACCCTCAGATGCCTCCGAGACGTGACAACGGATTCATTTTCCCACCGGAGCTCACCCAGTTGATCCAGCAGCAGAATGCATTGATGCAGATATTAGTCCAGAATCAGAATCAGGGGAAGAACAACAACAACAATCCACCACCACCACCACCTGTTGATCACTAACCCGTTTTCTTAGACTGAATCCGCCGGTGTTCTCCAGTAGCACAGAGCCGATTGTTGCAGATGATTGGCTTCGCAAGACAGCCAGGGAGTTGATCACTGCAGGATGCACAAATGCGGAGAAGGTGTGATTTGCCGCACATCAGCTTGAGGGACCCGCAGCATCATGGTGGGAGAATTTCACAGCCACTTATCCAACACACACTGTCACATGGGATCAGTTTCAGCAGGCTTTTCGTACTGCCCATGTTTCAGCAGGAGCTATGGACATGAAGAAGCGTGAGTTTCACAACTTGCGCCAGGGAGGAAGATCAGTTGGCTAGTATGTGGATGATTTCAGTAAGCTAGCACGTTATGCCCCAGATGACGTCGCTACGGATGCAGCTAAGCAAGAGAAGTTTCTGGAAGGGCTGAATGATGAGCTGAGCATGCAGTTGATGGTAGCAAGTTTCAACAACTACCGGGAGTTGGTAGATCGTGCTCTCATGATTGAAGGGAAGCAACAGCAGATTGAAAACCGAAAGAGGAAGTATGGACAAGGGAAGTACAATTAGGAGCTCAGCAGAAGCCCCATTTTACTCCGAAGTCAGGAGGACAGTTTCAGCATACCCATGGAGGAGGTAGCTCGCAAAATCACAATGGTCCCAAGAATGGTACCGAGAATGGAGGAAGTAGTAGCCAGAACCGTACCAACCTCTCAACACCAGCCAAGAAAGATCTGAGTTAAGTCACTTGTTTTAAGTGCCAGAAGACCGGACATTACGCCAATGACTGTCCTGAAGGCCAGACTGGAAATGGCAATGGAAACTCCGGGAAGAAGCCGAACCCTTTCAACAGAGGACAAGTGAACCACGTTAGCGTGGAGGAGGTTGAAGCTCAGCCGGATGCGATAATAGGTAAGTTTTTGGTTAAGTCATTTATCGCACTCGTTCTTTTTTGATATCTTGGTGCATCGCATTCATACATATCAAGGGATTTGTGGATAAGTATAGACTGCCCACTAGGGTTCTAAAAACACCCATGCTAGTAACCTCACCAGAGCGAGTATATGGCCGATCGAGGATGTTTTCAAGTTCCGTTGGGTATAGGCAAGCATGTTTTTCCCTCGGATTTAGTCATTTTGGAATCCCAAGGTTTGGATGTGATTCTGGGTATGGATTGGCTATCAATGTATGGAGGAAACATTGATTGCGCCAGTAAGTCGATTCTGCTTACTACCCGAGAAGGGAAAAGGATAAAGTATGTATCAAGGCATGAGCCGAGGAGGATGCACGTAAATTCCTTATCAGGAGTTGTGCAGGAGGAAGTACTAGTAGTGAAGGATTTTCCTGATGTATTTCCAGAGCAGTTGCCAGGCATGCCACCAGACAGAGACATTGAGTTTTTGATCGAGCTTTTGCCAGGCATAGGGCCAATATCCAAGAGACCATACAGGATGCCCGCAAAAGATTTGGAGGAGATTAAAAGTCAGATTAAGGAGTTACTGGACAAAGGATACATTCGCCCAAGTTCTTCACCTTGGGGATCACCAGTACTTATAGTGGAGAAGAAGGACGGATCGTTAAGAATGGTTGTTGATTATCGAGGATTAAATGCGGTAACCATCAAGAATAAGTACAAACTGCCAATGATCAATGATCTGTTTGACCGACTACAAGGAGCAAAGGTGTTTTCCAAGATCGATTTGCGATCAGGATACCATCAGTTGAAGATTTGAGAACAGGATATACCCAAGACAGCTTTTACCACTAGGTATGGGCTGTGCGAGTATACCGTGATGTCATTCGATCGACTAACGCACCTGCATATTTCATGAACATGATGAACAAAGTATTTATGGAGTTTCTGGATAAGTTCATCGTGGTGTTCATTGATGACATCTTGGTCTACTCGAAGAACGAATGGGAGCATAAGGAGCACTTGCGTTTGGTATTGGAGAAGCTCAGAGAACACCAGTTATATGCCAAGTTTAGCAAATGTGAGTTCTGGTTGAAGGAAGTTGGATTCCTCGGACATGTTATATCCGGAGAGGGTATAGCAAGAGACCCCATCAAGGTTGTCACCGTGACTAATTGGGAAGCACCAACGACAGTTGGGGAGATCAGAAGTTTTCTTGGACTGGCAGGATACTACCGGAGATTCATTGAGAATTTTTCAAGGATTGCAAAGCCCATGACGGAGTTGTTGAAGAAGGATACCAAGTTCAATTGGACTGAGGCATGTGAGGTCAGTTTCCAGGAATTGAAGAAACGTCTAGTTACCTCACCAAAGGTTGATTCTGCGGATCGGACTAAGGATTATGAGGTGTATTGCGATGCTTCACATCGAGTACTTGGAGCAAGACTTATGCAGGAAGGAAGAGTTGTTTCAGACAAGGCCACGACAGCTTAAACCTCATGAGTTGAATTATGCCACACATGATTTGGAGTTAGCAGCCGTAGTGCATGCATTGAAGACATGGAGACATTTTCTTATCGGAAATCATTGTGAGGTGTACACGGATCACAAGAGTTTGAAGTACATCTTCACGCAAAAAGAGTTAAACGTCAGGCAAAGGACATGGTTGGGACTCATCAAGGATTATGATATGAGATTGCAGTATTACCCCGGAAAGGCTAACGTAGTAGCCGACGCGTTGAGCCGTAAGAGCCATGTTAATATACTCATGACCGAAGGACTGCCAAAGGAGTTAGCCGAGGACTTTTGCGAGCTATGTTTGGAGATAGTTCCGAGAGGCTATGTAGCAACATTGGAAATTCAGTCGACTTTGATGGATAAGATCAGAGAAGCTCAAAAGACCGATAAGGAGATTGCAGAGATAAAGTAGAGGTTGAACAAGGGAAAAGCCAAGGGATTTCGTGAGGATGAGCACAATACCCTCTGGTTTGAGGACTGCGTTTATGTACCCAATGACCCTGAGATCAGGAAGTTGATTTTGCAAGAGGCCCATGATTCGCCGTATTCAATTCACCCAGGGAATACCAAGATGTACTTGGATTTGAAGGTGATTTTCTGGTGGACCGAATGAAGAAGGACATTGCCGAGTATGTAGCGATTTGTGATGTATGTCAGAGGGTAAAGGCAGAGCATCAGAAGCCAGCAGGATTGTTGCAACCATTGCCGATACCCGAATGGAAGTGGGATAAGCTAGGCATGGATTTTATTACGGGACTTCCCAAGACTCGTTCAAGCTATGACTCGATTTGGGTGGTAGTCGATCTTTTGACGAAGGTAGCTCATTTCATCCCAGTGAAGACTACTTACACCAGTGCCAAATTGGCCAAGATTTACGTGACCAGGATCGTATTTCTGCATGGAGTTCCAAGGAGCATTGTTTCAGATAGAGGAACCCAATTCACCTCAAAGTTCTGGAATCGGTTGCACGAAAACTTGGGTACCAGGCTAGAGTTCAGTACCGCTTTTCATCCGCAGACAGATGGATAGACCGAAAGAGTCAATCAGATTTTAGAAGACATGCTGACAGCTTGTGCGCTAGATTATGGATCTAGTTGGGATGACAATTTGCCGTATGCAGAGTTCTCTTACAACAACAGTTATCAATCCAGTTTGAAGATGGCCCCTTTTGAAGCCTTATACGGAAGGAGGTGCAGAACCCCGTTGTCTTGGGACGAAGTTGGAGACCGTCAGTTGTTTGGACCAGATTTGATGAAGGAGTCTGAACGAAAAGTGAAGTTGATTCGCGACAGGCTCAAGGTAGCCCAGTCCAGGCCGAAAAGCTATGCTGATGCAAAAGCATAAGGAGACAGTTCTGAAGTTGGGGATAGAGTTTACCTTGGTATCACCACTTCGAGGAGTTAAGCGTTTTGGTGTTAAAGGAAAGTTAAGCGCCACGTTTTGTGGGACCATACAAAGTTTTGGAACGTATGGGAGAGGTTGCCTACAAGTTGGAATTACGAGGGATTGTCGGGGAGTTCACGACGTGTTCCACGCTCTCGATTGAAGAGGTGCCACGCAGAGACGGCTGATATACCTCTAAGAGATACCGTGCCGCTAGAGGCGATTCAGTTGGATAGTGATTTGACCTATGAGGAGAAACCAGTCAAGATTCTTGAGTATGCCAGCCGAGTCACCCGCAGCAAAGTTTTCAAGTTTTGCAAAGTTCAGTGGAGGCACCACACCGAGGATGAATCCACCTGGTAGCGAGAGGAAGATTTGCTGAAAGAGCACCCTCACCTATTCTCTAGCCAACCCGAATCTCGAGGGCAAGATTCATCTTAAGGGGGGTAGGTTTGTAACATCCCAAATTTTCAATTTGGAATGTTATACTAATAGATCATCATTGCATATCATATTTAATGCATTTTGCTTCGGTCCTAGAAATTCTACGCAACTCAAGGACCCACGGAGAGAGTTGGGGATTTCGATATTTTCATATTTGAGTTTTCTCAAATTTTTGAAGTAGGATCATTTGATTTTATTTATTTTATCTTCAGTTATTTCAATTATATAAATTTGAGAGAGGGAATAAAATGACTTTCCCAAAACAAAGAAATATTGAGGATTTAATAAAAAAATCAAATAAGATTTTATTTTGGATTTTCTGGCTATTTTATTTGAATTTAGGAAAAATGCGTGTTTTCCAAAATTGCATTTAGGCCCAAATAAATGTTCATCTAAACCGTCTTGATTTTAGAAGCAGGGGAAAATTTATTTTGGGATTTTTGGAGTCCGTTTGGTATTTCTTTCGTTTGTTTTTCTGCGCGATAATTATTTAAATAAAAAAACTATAACCGACTACGGGCCAGAATCGCCAGACTCACTGGCGGGTCTTTATATAGCGCTTCGCCCAGCCCAAACCGCCGCTTCAGCCCAACCCCGTCATTGCCGCCCAAACCCTAACCCTAGCGCCGCCCGCCGCTAACTCGCGCCGCCACCGCCGGACCCGCGCCGTCGCCGCCGACCACCGCCGGCCCGCCGGAGCCACCGCCACCGCCGACCGCACCCCGAGGTTGACCTCGCCGCCGCCGTTTTTTTTAGAAAAAACGTTCGGTTTTTTCGTCGGTTTCTCGCCGTTTTTTTTAGTTTCCGTTTTTTTCGTTAGATCGGTTTTCTTCCGGTTTGGATCAATTACCGAACGTTCACTCGTTCGTTCGTTTTTAACGAACGTGTTCATCGTTTTGATCCAGATAACGAACGTTCGTTCGTTAACCTGTTCGTCGTTTTTCTTTTTCTCGGATTTATTCCGCGATTTTTTTGATCTGATTTTTGTTTTAGTATAACTTTTCGCTCATTTATCGGAATCAGGCGATTCAAGCGCCTAGAGTTTCGTATCGAAACCCTCTTTCTGAATAATCTACTTAAACCAGTTTTTGCTTCTGTAAAATTTGACTTAGGTCCAGATTAATAAACGAAGCTTGTTTCTTTCGTCGTTTGAGTTTTGTTTCTTCGTTCGATTTAATTCTTTTTGCAAACTGGAGTTCTTAAGTTGAACTTTCTGGTTAGACCTCTGATTTGAGTTTCACCCCTGCATTAGATGAGTACTTATTGTATGCTTGTTTGTTTGTTTGCTTGCGATAGAGTACCTGGACTGCGCCGCTTGCTACTTCGAATCCCTAGGTTACACGGATCATCAGCAAGGCAAGTAACACTTTGATCATACCTCTTTACTACCCATTTTTTATGCATTAGATCAATCCTTAAACATTGCATGATTATGATCTAATTAAATTGTGGGTTTTGGGAAGTAGATTGAGGTAGTACCCATTACCTGTTTTATTATCAAACCCTTGGGAGTTACTTCTACGTTTGCTTATTTTGCCATGCTATGCAAGTTGACGTGGATTGGGTGAGTGATTTTCGATGACAGATGTGAGATTGTTAATTAATGGTTTATTTAAGGTGGCAACATTAATACACATCTGGGTGGATTGAGGTACCTGGTTATTTCAGGATTTCCTGTTTCTTTTTGGACCGTCACCCAGGCTCAAAGGGATCATAAGATTATTCATGCTAGAAACTTCCGTGTGCAGCCAGATGCTATTATGGGCTCTAGCATAGTTGACTAAGTCGTGCCAACTCTTACAGTGGTAGACTAGCAGATCTAGGGAAAGTAGGTGTACCGGTCTACCCATCGTAAGGTGCTAGCGCTTCTGAAAGACTTTGTCTCGGTCATTCGTTTCTCAAACACCATGTAGTGAGAGAAAACCAACGGAGGAGAGCGAGTCCTGTGGGCAAAAGTGCTAACCTCTGCAGAGTGTATAAACGACTCCTGATGAGCCGTGTCCCCGGTTATGGACATCTTGAGTATCTAGTACTTGGATTTTCGTGTGAATCTCATCATGTTACTTTAATTAATATTGTTGGGTTTGTTTAATGATGATGTTTAATTGGGATTGAGGATGCTGTCAACCATTCTCAATGTTTAACAACCACCATGATAGTTAAATAATTTATTCCTTTGTAGTAGGGAAAAATTGGCTTTACGCAAAAACTGTAACCATAGAGCTATCCACCAAGCCATATATGCATGTAGTATAGCTTTACTCTTTCATTTTTCTCTATGTGTTACTTTGCCAGCATATTCCATGTGCTGACCCGTTTTCGGGCTGCAACGTTCATGTTGCAGACTTTTCAGACGACGAGTAAGATGCTTTAGGATCGTGGTTCTATACTCAGTGATGCCGTTGGAGTTGATGGACTCACTTATCTTCCAAGCCTTCCGCTGTTATCGTTATTAGATGGCCTTAAGCCATATCTATTGTAATAAGTTTCTCTTTGGAGACATTCGATGTAATAAGTGTGTGATTGCTACTCTGTTATAAATCCTTCAAGTACTGTGCGTGTCAGCATTACTGATCCAGGGATGACACTGATGCACAGAGATCAGACTGTTTGAGGTCTGGTCGCTACACTCCATCTCCAATCCTATGAATTATCCCTTGGGCAAGCACACCGCTCCCCTTCAGGATTGACCTCCAGACTTGTGATGAATGACTTCCCAGAGAAGCATTGTGAATTATGTAGTTCAGGAAGTTAACACAATTTAAAATTCTAGCACTCAAAAAACATAGATCCTAAAAAATCCTCCGTGCCTGCCCAGCCAGCAAGGCTAGATTAAAAAGTTGCAGTTCACGAAAAGGACACCCATGAATCTGTGTCTAGTCATAACTTCCTAAAAAACCCAAGCAACCTTCCTTTTGCCCTCCTTGCCGCCCCACTAGAACATATGCATAATGGAGTCGATGTGCTCAGATAAACCCCTTTCTGGATTATAACATGCCATAGAGTTACTCCAAAATAGTTTGAACAATTGTTGTGATCAGCACCTCTGTACCCCCTGCAGAAAGAAGTTTTTCTCGCCACCCTTGAACCTTATTCAATATTTATCCTTTATATACTTGAAATAACCGTTCTTAGACCTGCCTACTTCAGAGATAAAGCTAAGATACTTCTTGCTCAGTGTCTCATTTGCAACATTCACCTTCAACTTGACTTCCTGTCTAAGAGTATCAGGGCAACCCTCGCTAAAGAAAACTGAGGACTTGTCAAGGTTTGTTTTCTGACCTGAACCATTACAATAAGTATCCAATAGGTTTCAAATATCTTCCGACCCTCCCTCCAGTTGCATCTTAGTCTCCGGAATATGCACGGGATAATCTTCAGTGCGCAAGCTGACCTCGCCAATGTCGCCGCCTCTGAGAATGCTTGCAAATCAATGTTGACGGAGAATTGCAAGGCTAAATAGGAGTACCCGTGGGCTCGTCATATTATATAGAAATATTTTTCTTCAAGTTTCACATGGAAGAGATCAAAGTTTGGAGACCATGGGTACATCCTTATCAAGTAGGTCAAATCGTGTTCGCCAATTCAGCCGGGGGGGGGGGGGGGTGATCCTTCATGCGTGTGCTGCTAATAACCATGTATGAGGCAAGATATCCTTGGCGGACCTGCTCACCGGGGACATGTGCTATGTGGTAGCATCCAAAAGGCTACTGAGGGGTTGGGCCTCATCGAGGCAGACAACATGCTTGACGATTCTCTTACGTAGGCAGAGCAATTCAAGATGTCGTGTTCGCTCAGGAGGCTCTTCACAATAATCTTGGTGCTTATAGATAGGCTCCATGAGGCAATGTCTAATGACTACGGTCGATCACACGCACACCCAAAGATTAGTTGACTAAGATAGGATACTTGCATAGTCGTTGCTTTGATGAGTGTCGGACCAAATACACTCGGCATAGTTTTCAGCACTCGGAAAACATTTATAATCTTTTTAAAAGGTAATACTTGTAATCTTGTAGCTAGTCTCAAGCCTGGTAAATGGAGGAGAGCCCACCCATGTGCTCGTAGAGCATAATATATATACTGTGTTGACTCAACGATCATAGTGGAAATGCAAGAAGCATTTAGGACAAACTATTACTAGTTTAGTCACAGAAGAAATAGTTGACTTCCACTTTTATATAATGGAAAAATTCCTGGTCTATCAAAGATTTGTATGTGCAAGCAATCGTTGAGACGCTAGAAGCATAGTGAGTACCGAAAGTGAATTTTAGCTATTTCTTATAAACTCTTCGGTATTTTCTTTGAAGCATTATTTCACACTTTTGCTGCTGATGTCTGAAGTGTTCTGCACTAGATCTCTTATCTCTGAACGAATCATTTACTTGATCTCATGTAGGTCGCTTGTATTATAGGTTTTACTGATCAATTTTGTGACTTGCTAGTGTATAAGACACTTGAGACTTTGTTACGCGTGTTGATGTTACCCAGCCTCAAGTCTGGAGGTTTAGCTAAGAAGAGATACCTGACATTCTTAACAAATTGTAGAGTTCGTTTGATAATGATGCAGTTGCCTTTGCCGACAACGAAGGTATGTACACTAGCTAGTGTGCATCACATCGGTCAATCACAACACCTATATGAAGAAAATAACTGAGTTACTTATTTTGAAAAAATATAACCGGAGGAAAACGACCCCCGCGTCACCCCTGCTCGGGCGACTCGGGTGGTTCCCCAGCCCTAGCTGCCGCCGGGGCCGAACCCAACTACTTTCCCTCACCGCCACTAGTAGAAAAACACCTTCGTTACTAATACCTCCCCCCTTTAGTCCCGGTTCTTACACGAACCGGGACAGATGGTCCTCCACGTGGCCGGTGCGCCGAGCCCAGGCAGGGGGGCTTTTGGGGGGACCAAAAGGCATCCACGCGTCAGCATTCCAGTGGCTGGGGTTTTTTTTTTAAAGGGGGGGGGGGGGGTTGGGGGTTAATTTAGGTGTTTCATATATTGTGTTAGCTAGCTAATTAATAGAGAGAAGTGTCCTCTCTTATGTCCGTGCTTGGTCGACGCTACGTACTATATACATATAGCCCTCGACGCGCTAGCTAGTAAGAAAATAAAGGAACCATCAAGTACAGAAGTTCGCCATGCATACCGAGAGAAATGATCGATCGACCTCTCCTTCTCCGAGAGATTGGTCGAACAATTTAAAACAAGTTTTCGTATCATGTACGTCCGACGCTACTGGCTACATACATGTACAATATATAAGATCTCTCAATTACAGTCCCCTCTTGAAATCAACTTTCACATGGTATTCTCCGGCTTTATTGATGACGTGGTCAAGAAAGAATCCCGCCAATTCCTCTTGAATTGCTTTAATGCGATCTGGTTCTAGGAGTTCATTCCGCATCTGCCACGTCTAATTTGAAGAAGGGGTTAATTAATACATATATATGAATGAAACTCAACAGAAATGATGGTATAATAAAATGAAATTGTGAATATTATTAATTGCTTACGCACTTCATATTGTCTTGGAGAGTAGCCCGCTTGTTTTTCAAAGTCGTGTTGTAGATGAACTCGCATTACGTAGTATCCACAGAAATCATTCCCTCGCTCCTGCCACAAGCACTTTACGAAATAGAGGTCAATCAAACTGATAATGAAGCATTATAAATGGCATTGATGAAAGTATAGCTATAGAATCAACGGGAGATGCGCACAACTAGCTAGCCAGTAGTACTTACTTTCGGGTATATATATCGCAGCTCCTTCGGCAGTCCCTGAGCTTTTGCGGTGAACTGTTTCCAAACCCTGCAAGACAAAGAAAATAATTATTATTACTTGAGATATCAGGAAATGAACAAAAAGTTGCCGCTATGGTGCGATAATGATCGGTTAATTGAACTTACTTGCTGAGCATTTCAGTCATGTCCGCATAGGTGCTGGGATCTTTCCGTCTCGAGTCTAAGACGGTTACTAGTCCATGCTCAAGCTTAATCTCCGTAAGAATATAATGGAACCTCAAGCGCATGCGTAACTCATCAATTACATTACTATAACCTCGCTCGAGTAATAAGGGAAACCGAATATGCAAACGATCAGTAACACTCACTTGCCGTTATAAGGAAAGAGTATGGTATCTTTGTTTTGATTTTTCATCAATGATTGTAGCAAGTTGTCCTCGGCCTCTTTGACGTGCTTTTCAACCAGAAATACATCTATGATATTTGTGTTAATGAACCCAATATCATAGATTTCATTTGTTTTACACTCGACGATCTTCAATCTGCATAATATATTGAGGATAATTAATTATAAATACATGCAATGAAAGAGCCGAGCTATATATAGAGACTTAATGACAGAAATAGTACTTACAGGCAGTAGCAAAAGACCGTTAATTTATCGATGGACTTTTGATTGAAGAACGCGAAGAACTCCTCAAATGGAACACACAACAGATCAGTTCCAACGAGGTCGTGCTCCTCTTTAATGTTCAGATACAAACAATTCGTCCCCGGACTCTCTGCGGTTTTCATGTACCAAGTATGGAATCTTCGCATCATCGTTGTTAGAGATTTTTCATCTTTAACGAGAGGCTTCCTGTACTAAATTCGTGTTCTTCCACCTTCATGTATTCAGGAAGTGCATCGTCAGGCAGGTAATCTTGTAGATTGCCATAACCGGCCACCATCCCTGGAACATTAGCGATGATGTTGCCGCTAGACACATTGAGCGGGGGGCATGATTGGTTTGCTTGTTCGCCGAGCTGGTCAATTTTTTTCTTAGCTGCTCGTTCTTTTTCTCTTTGATGTCCGACAAGATTTCCCGATCGCTCCGCTTGGAGATATGTCTGTTCGATGCGCTCATAGTTGGTTCTCGGCGGAGACTTTGCTAGTTTCCTCAGGGCAGCCAGAGTGCGCTTCGCTTTCATCGGATCTACCTTCTCCTCCAGATCTACCAGGGCGTTTTCCTCCTCGGTCCTCTCGTACGGTAACTTCTCTGGAGTCTTCAGAGAAGGACCGTATCTGTATTTCCTCCCGCCTTTGGCTGTACTGCTAGACGCCGGCAGAAAGCGAGCGGAGCGGATGTCTTCTTTTGCTTGCTTACGAGGCGGAGGAGAAGGACTACGACGCCGGAGCAGCCGGAGCGGCGGCGGGTCTCTTCCGCCCGTGCTGACGAGGCGGAGAAGGAGGAGGCTGGCTGCTCGGGCGCGCCGGCGCAGGCGGAGAAGGAGGCGGAGTGCCGCCACGCGTGCCCTGATCGTCACTCGCCGGAGGAGGAGGCGGTGGAGGAGGCGGAGTGCCCTGACTCGCCGGAGGAGGAGGAGGAGGCGGAGGCGTCCAGTTCGGAAGGTTGATGAGCTCCTTCCGCCATAGGCATGGAGTCTACAGAGCAGAACCCAGCCTAGTCTCCCCTTCACCGGTAGGGTGGTCAAGCGGGAGGTCCTCAAATCCTTCCGTTATTTCATCCACCATCACCTTAGCATATCCTTCTGGAATCGGCTGGCAGTGATAAGTTGTGCCGGGTCCACTAGGATAAACTTGGCCAACAGCAGCCTTGACCTTCAAAGTCATCCATCGCGCCATAATGTGGCAACTTTGAGACTCCGTGATACCATCCACGGGATAGCCGGTAGGAGCCGTAAAAACATGCTCCGGCTGAAGCAGCTCGGTGGAAGCCACGCTGCTTCTCCGCTGAGATGGCGGGGTAGCTTGGGGGGAAGCTTCGGCAGGTCGTTTGCTGCGATCTCCTGCTTCTCGTTCCTCTTCTCGTTCCTCTAGCCCCATTACCCTTTCGTGCAGCACCTGCAGTTGGTCCTGCTCCAGTTTCTTCCTCCTCTCGTGGGTTTTGTAACCCCCTGCGTCCGGAAAACCAACCTTCCACAAAAGGGAGCCTGGCATGCCTCGTGTTCGTCCAGGGTGCTCAGGATTCCCAAGGGCCATTGTGAGCTCGTCCTTCTCCCTGTTTGGAAGGAACGTCCCTCGCTGCGCTGCATCGATATAGTGTCGAAGGTTCTTGACTGGTATTTGCAGTTGCTCGTCCGTCCACTGGCACTTCCATGTTATAGGGTCCAAGGTTCCTCCAGCCCGAAGAACCAAGTCCGCAACGGTGCAGCGATACATTGTCTCTGGTTCGATCCCTTTATCAAGCAGATCATGCTCAGCCTTGGACCACTTAGGCCGGGCTTTGAGGTAGCCACCTGACCCCGTGTGATGGTGAAGCTTCTTCTTCGCAGCATTTTGCTTGTTTGTCGCCTACATCTTCTTACTCTTTTTCGATGTCTTGTGGGCCACAAATGCTGGCCAGTGATCTTTGATCTTCTCATATTTGCCGATGAATTTTGGTGTCTTATCTTTCTCGACAAACTGGTTCAGCTCTTTCCTCCACCTCCTCATTAGGGTTGCCATCTTCTTAAGAGCACAAGACTTGATTAACTGCTCTTTAACTGGCTTCTCTGGATCCTCCTCTGGCTGTAGGGTGAAATTTGCCTTCAGCTCAGTCCAAAGATCTTCTTTCTGCATATCATTGACATAAGACACCTCAGGGTCTTCCTCCTTAGTATTATACCATTGATGGATGCTGATCAGGATCTTGTCCCTAACAAGAACCCCGACCGAAAGCAGAAAATGCCTTCCTTGTCCGCATGGGTTCAATCGGTTCGCCGTCGGCGCGATTTGTATGATCTCAAACTTTTCATCCGAGCTCAACTTTTATTCGGGCCTCGTCTCCTTACCGGGTTGTGCTCGATCCGGAGGGCTAGAAATTATAAGGAAGAAAGACGATAGTAATTAATATGTGTACATATACCAAAACAATGGATGCATCAATTAACTAGTCAGCACGGGCTTAACTAATATATATATATATATATACCTGGCCGGACTAGGTTCAGTCACCGGAGCAGTCAGCACGGTCTCCTTTGCTTGTACCTCCATTGTGTCACCGGAGCCATCATGAACATAGTCCTCTTCTTGTACCGGCATTAATGGGTCGAAGCCATCATGAACATAGCCCTCTTCTTCACCCAGTCCGTGTCGTTGAGAAATGACGCAACTTCATCACTTCCTTGTGCGATTATGTGCCCCAACATCGCTTCTGTTTCTTCGTCTCGGGAGTGCTCCATAGTTTCTGCAAATATTTACAACATGTCAATTATTATTCAAACATGGTACAGATGGATATATATATATATATATATATTAGTGGCAAACGTAGAACTAGCTAGCTAATCACAATAAGGAATCATGTTAGTTTGGGTGGCCTCGAGAGAGTTAATTTGTCGGGTAGGGCCAAGGCGGGAGGGGTAGGAGACCAACATCGTTTCTCTCTAGGGTTTGGGGTCGCCTCGACACAACGCTTCAAGGGTTAATTTGGGTGGCCTCCAGAGAGTTAATTTGTCGGGTAGGGGCGCGGCGGGAGGGGGTAGGAGACCAACATTGTTTTCTCTCTAGGGTTTGGGTGTCCTCGAGAGTTTTGGTCGAGCGAGAGGGCCGAGGGGGGTGCTGCCGTTGTATAAGTTATCACGGTCGAGAAGGGGTATATATATCGACCGCCCCTCATGTCGAATTTATCTCGAGGGGGTTATATCGACAACGATGCGACATACATATACATGGGAAAATAATGTTATCGGGGAGGGTATCGTACCCCCTCGTGTTGAAGTTTCTTCTTTCTCCTCTATTCCTTTCTTCTTCTTCTACTCTTCTTTTTCTTCTTCTCGCGAGAAAGGAAAATAAGAAAAAGGAATAAAAGAGGAAGAAGAAAAAAATTAAGAAAAAAAAGAGGAGAAGAAGAAAGGAATAGAGGAGACGAAGAAAAATATAAATTTTCTATTTTTCTTCTTCTCCTCTATTCCTTTCTTCTTCTCCTTTTCTTTTTCTTCTTATTTCCTCTTCTTATTTATTTCTCCTCTTCTTCCTCTCCTCTTCTTCTCCTTTCTTCCTCTTCTTATTTTCCTTTTTTCCTCTCATTCTTTTAGTATTGCTTGTTTTAAAAAAAAATTCAAATAGAAAATTTCGAAAAAAACAAAGGTTTTGCCTAATGCATTGTTCATATGAATATACAAACATTTGCATATTTCTACAATAATTAATATCACCAAAAAAATCTATGAACATAAAAAAAACCTAACTTTTCTAAAGATCTATCTTTTGCATATATGAAAACATTAATACACATATGAACAAAAAATACATATATGAAGAAAAACATGCTCTCAACAATTTTTTTATACATTTTGAACATCTACATACACATAGCCACATACATATACACATATACATTATATATATATATATATGAACAAAAAATTATACTAATAAAAGTGAAAAAAACAGAGCCGGTGGCGCGGGCTGCTCACAATGGGGCGGTTAGATGACGATGGCGACGGTGGGCGGCGAGGCGCCGCGCTGCCTTGGGCGGACGACGGGCAGGGGCTCGGGCGGCGCGCTGGGCGGACGGGCGCTGGCTCGGGAGGCCGGGCGACGAGACGGCGCGGGTTGGGGGGGCGACGGCCTTGGCGGCGGCGGCGGCGACGGCGAGGTGGAGCAGCCTGGCGGTGTAGAGGAGGGTCGGCGTCGTCGGGGGCAACTGGGGATGAGATTCTGAATTTTTGCAAAGTGTTTGCTTATATAGCAAAGCCATTGGTCCCGGTTCATGAAACCAACCGGGACTAATGCACCCTTTAGTCCCGGTTGGTGCCACCAACTGGGACCAAAGGCCTCTTTTTCGGCGGAAAGCGGCGGCCTTTGGTACCGGTTGGTGCCACGAACCGGTACCAATGCCCCCCCTTTATTCCCGGTTGGTGCCACCAACCGGGACCAAAGGCCTCGTGCTGCTGCGTCGGGGCCAAAGTTTAGTCCCACCTCGCTAGTTGAGAGGGGCGCGCAGTGGTTTATTAGCCACACTGCCGCACCCCTCTCAACCTCCTATCCATTGCAGGCTTACGGGCCTACTTGTTACTGCTATGCCTGATGGGCCTGCTGGCTTTGCTGCGGGCCTGAATCCTGGCCCATGGATGGGTTTCTAGTCGTATTCAGGCTGTGGTGGCCCAGTAGGTGGCAATTTATTTGTTTTTTTATTTTCTTTACTTATTGTTGCTATTTTTATTTTTTTCTAGTTTTTTTGTTTTGTTTTCTGCATTATTTATTTTCTTTTGTTTTTTGCTTTATTTTTTAATTCTTTTTGCTTTTAGTTTTAGGAAAATTATATCCTTTCTGTCGTCGCACTGCTCCGGGTGTTTTGAGCGCAGACTGTTCTTGTATTCATCGACATAAGGGGTCACCAAGGTAGAGTTCTGTAGAACCGTGTAGTGTGCTTGAGACCAAGAATATCCGTCCCTGCGTATTATTGAGTCCCTTCCAAGCGTGCCTTTTCCAGTCAGTCTCCCCTCATACCGCGATTTAGGAAGACCTATCTTCTTAAGGTCAGGAATGAAGTCAACACAAAACCCGATGACATCCTCTGTTTGATGGCCCATGGAGATGCTTCCTTATGGCCTAGCGCGGTTATAGATATATTTCTTTAGGACTCCCATGAACCTCTCAAAGGGGTACATATTGTGTAGAAATACGGAGCCCAGAATGACAATCTCGTCAACTAGATGAACTAGGACGTGCGTCATGATATTGAAGAAGGATGGTGGGAACACCAGCTCGAAACTGACAAGACATTGCACCACAGCACTCCTTAGCCTTGGTATGATTTCTGGATCGATCACCTTCTGAGAGATTGCATTGAGGAATGCACATAGCTTCACAATGGCTAATCGGACGTTTTTCGGTAGAAGCCCCCTCAATGCAACCGGAAGCAGTTGCGTCATAATCACGTGGCAGTCATGAGACTTTAGGTTCTGGAACATTTGCTCTGGCATATTTATTATTCCCTTTATATTTGACGAGAAGCCAGTCGGGACCTTCATACTGAGCAGGCATTGAAAGAAGATTTCTTTCTCTTCTTTCGTAAGAGTGTAGCTGGCAGGACCTTCATACTGCTTCGGAAGCATGCCCTCTTTTTCGTGCAAGCGTTGCAGGTCCTCCCGTGCCTCAGGTGTATCTTTTGTCTTCCCATACGCCCAAGAAGCCTAGCAGGTTCACGCAAAGGTTCTTCGTCACGTGCATCACGTCGATCGAAGAGCGGACCTCTAGGTCTTTCCAAAGAGGGTAGGTTCCAAAATATAGATTTATTCTTCCACATGGGTGCGTGATTCTCAGCGTCATTCGGAACAGCTAGTCCGCCGGGACCCTTTCCAAAGATTACGTGTAAACCATTGACCATAGCAAGTACGTGATCACCGGTACGCATGGAGGGCTTCTTCCGGTGATCTGCCTCGCCTTTGGAATGCTTGCCTTTCTTTCGACAGTGATGGTTGGTCGGAAGAAATCGACGATGGCCCAGGTACACATTCTTCCTACAGCTTGCCAGGTATATACTATCGGTGTCAAGTAAACAGTGCGTGCATGCGTGGTATCCTTTGTTTCTCTGTCCTAAAAGGTTACTAAGAGCGGGCCAATCGTTGATGGTCACGAACAGCAACGCCTTTAGGTTAAATTCCTCATGTTTGTGCTCATACCACGTACGTACACCGTTTCCATTCCACAGCTGTAAAAGTTCTTCAACTAATGGCCTTAGGTACACATCAATGTCGTTGCCGGGTTGCTTAGGGCCTTGGATGAGAACCGGCATCATAATGAACTTCCGCTTCATGCACATCCAAGAAGGAAGGTTATACATACATAGAGTCACGGGCCAGGTGCTGTGATTGCTGCTCTGCTCCCCGAAAGGATTAATGCCATCCGCGCTTAAAGCAAACCATACGTTCCTTGGCTCACTTGCAAACTCATCCCAGTACTTTCTCTCGATTTTTCTCCACTGCGCCCCGTCAACGGGTGCTCTCAACTTCCGCCTTTCTTACGGTCCTCACTGTGCCATCGCATCAACTTGGCATGCTCTCCGCTTCTGAACAGACGTTTCAACCGTGGTATTATAGGAGCATACCACGTCACCTTCGCAGAACCCTCTTTCTGGGGCTCGCCACAACATCACCGAGGTCATCTCGTCTGATCTTATACCGTAATGCACCGCATACTGGGCATGCGTTCAGATCCTTGTACGCACCGCGGTAGAGGATGCAGTCATTAGGGCATGCATGTATCTTCTACACCTCCAATCCTAGACGGCATACGACCTTCTTTGCTGCGTATGTACTGTCGGGCAATTCGTTATCCTTTGGAAGCTTCTTCTTCAATATTTTCAGTAGCTTCTCAAATCCTTTGTCACGCACAGCATTCGCTGCCTTCCTCTGCAGCAATTTCAGTACGGTACCGAGCTTTGTGTTGCCATCTTCGCAATTGGGGTACAACCCTTTTTTGTGGTCCTCTAACATGTGATCGAACTTCAGCTTCTCCTTTTGACTTTCACATTGCGTCCTTGCATCGACAATGACCCTGCGGAGATCATCATCATCGGGTACATCTTCTGGTTCCTCTTGATCTTCAGCAGCTTCGCCCGTTGCAGCATCATCGTGCACATCGTCTAGTTCCTCTTGATGTTCAGTAGCATCACCGTATTCAGGGGGCACATAGTTGTCATCGTACTCTTCTTCTTCGCCGTCTTCCATCCTAACCCCTATTTCTCCGTGCCTCGTCCAAACATTATAGTGTGGCATGAAACCCTTGTAAAGCAAGTGGGTGTGGAGGATTTTTCGGTCAGAGTAAGACTTTGTATTCCCACATATAGGGCATGGACAACACATAAAACCATTCTGCTTGTTTGCCTCAGCCACTTCGAGAAAATCATGCACGCCCTTAATGTACTCGGAGGTGTGTCTTGAACCGTACATCCATTCCCGGTTCATCTGCGTGCATTATATATAATTAAGTGTGTCAAAAATCATTACAGAACATCATGAATAGATAATTAAGTGACCAAATTAATAGAAGTTCATCATCACATTAAAACCAAAGTACATCCATAGTTCTCATCTAAGAACATAAAGCTCTGCAGAGCATCTAAATTAATTAAACCATACACTGAAACTATGTAAAACATTTCAATGCGAAAACAAATGCGATCATAATCGCAACCAATGTAACCACTGATCCAACGACATAATGATACCAAGCCTCGGTATGAATGGCATATTTTCTAATCTTTCTAATCTTCAAGCGCATTGCATCCATCTTGATCTTGTGATCATCGACGACATCCGCAACATGCAACTCCAATATCATCTTCTCCTCTTCAATTTTTCTAATTTTTTCCTTCAACAAATTGTTTTCTTCTTCAACTAAATTTAACCTCTCGACAATAGGGTCGGTTGGAATTTCCGGTTCAACAACCTCCTAGATAAATAAAATCTATGTCACATTGGTCGGCATAATTGTCATAAACAATAAATGAACCAATAGTTATGAAAAGATAATATATACCACATCCGAATCATAGACAGGACGAGGGCCGACGGGGGCGGATACCAAAACCATCGCACTATATAAGATGCAATAATAAAAGTAAGAAAATTATACAAGTATCTATATAAAAATACAAGTAAGAATTTTTTTTCCTTTCAGAAAGAAGATAAGATAAGAATAAGAGGCTCACCACGGTGGTGCCGGCGACGAGATCGGCGCGGGCAATCGACGGTGGTGAAGACGGGGACGGGACGTGACGGACCGCTAAACCTAGACAAATATTAAGGAAAATGGAGCTTCCATCGAACACCTCGTGTGCATAGGAGGTGAGCTAGAGCACCACAAAGCTCTCCCCTCGCCTGCCACGAAAAACAGAGCACTGGGAGTGCTCTGCTCGCCGGCGAGGGGTATATATAGGCAACTAATTGGTCCCGGTTGGTGACATGCACCGGGACTAAAGGACAGCGTTTGGTCCCGGTTCGTCCCACCAACCGGGACCAATGGTGGTGGGCCAGGAGCGAGGCCCATTGGTCCCGGTTCATCCCACCAACCGGGACCAAAAGGTCAAGACGAACCGGGACCAATGGCCCACGTGGCCCGGCCGGCCCCCGGGGCTCACGAACCGGGTCCAATGCCCCCATTGGTCCCGGTTCTGGATTGAACCGGGGCTAATGGGCTGGCCGGGCCTGGACCATTGCCCTGTTTTCTACTAGTGCCCGTGGCCGCCGGAGGACGCCGCTGGGATGCGCCCGGCAGTCGACGACAGTGGCGGGGGTCCTCCTGTCTCCCGCATCTCACGGGTGGTGCGGTGACCTTGCGCGTGTGGAGGCACGGCAGATATGGCGGTGTGGCAGTGGCTCGCCCTACCATGGGCGACCGCGACTGCGGTGGGTCGGGCATCCCGGTCACGGTCGGCGGCGACTTATGCTGCGGTGGTGCATCATCTGGTTTCGGATCGGCGGTGGCATGTGGATTACCTGGTGGACTGGCGGCGGCACCTCCGGTCAGATCTCTTCTGGCCGGTGCAGCCGGCAGTGGTGGTCGGGCAGAGGCTTGGCGGTCGGATCTTGAGATTCATCATCTAGTCCCGGTACGAGTCCGGGAGACATAGTTTATGGAGAAAACCGAGCTGTTAGTAGACGATGGCGGCGTTCTGCGCCGTTACCTTGATGAAAGCATCGTTGAGTAACTACTGTCGACCCACTCCTCCGGGGGAAACCCAAGGATCTGGTGTTCCAGATTGGACGATGGCGGCACTATGGTGTCATTTCTCTCTTGGGAGTATCATTTGTGGAGCAGCGCTGGAAGGCAGAGGCAGAAGGTGTTGCGGCTTCGTATTGAACGGAGCTTCGGTGGAGATGTCAAGTCATGCCTGGCCGACAGGTGCTACGCTTTCTCATGTCTGTTCGGCAGCTGCTACGCAGGACAGATTTTCCAGAGTCTCTGTGTCGGGATGGACGAGTGCAGGGCGGTGGCGTCGTTGGGCACCGTGGTGACGTCCACGGTTGGTTAGACTGGCAAGGAAGATGCAGATCTCTCTCCTGAAGATGTGACAGTGGTTTGATGATGATGGCGGCTTCTAAAACTTGTGCATGTGGTGTATGCTTTCGGTCTGCCGCACCGGTTGTTGGTTCCGATTCATTATATGATTGGATCGGCAACGACATCGGTTATAGATATGGGGAGTGAGGGCACTCCGCATTCTCAAGTTTATAGGTGTGAGTGGTGGCTTCGGATGGCTTGATGTATGTTTTTGTCAAACCTTTGTCGAATAATTAATAAAGATGTCTGTATGCATCGATAGATGCAGAGGCCGGGGATTGAAACTCCTCTTCAAAAAGAAAACTTATTTTGAAAACAAGTAACTTATCATGTCACCATGGCTGACTGGGCAGTTTATGTCTAATTAAATCTTGAGGCCGATAAAGATGTTGACATAAGCAGTGGGCGTCAGCAGGAGGAATGACACTATTTCTCTTCTTTGGTCGAATTGTATGCTTTATGTAGTCTGGTAAAAGGAGGACGTACCAAAGTAAGCATCTTAAAAGTGCTCGTCAGTAAAAGTTGCCACTCAACTTGCATGCTAACACCATGTCTATAATTAAAGCCAGCAACCTCTTGTCCTTTCCTTTGCTGAGCCACAACAGGCAAGCATAAGTGATGATAAGAAGTCTCCTGTCACTGCACATGGATCCTCTATATATACCTCTAGCTCCATCTACCAAGAAGAATCAGTCCACCTGCTAGTCAAGACATGCTTATTGCCCTGTATCAAATGGAGAAAGGCAACAGAGCTAGCGGCTGAGAGCGCGAGGGTAAGAAGAAAGAACACGTGGAAAAATCAATCTGGGAACCGGAGGCACCGGGAAGGCGTGAGAAATGTTGTTTAGTTCACCAAGGTGCGCTTGGTATTCCAAAAGGGCACAACGCTGTCCAATGTTAAGCCGTGTCTACTCAAATTCCTAGCAACTACCACCATAGACCGAGCGCCCCGTCCCATTTTCCCTAGACCCTCCCAATCGATTCATAGTGCTTGAGGTAGCTTGAGTAAGTAGTTCAATAGTGTACGGAACGAAGTTTTGCCCGTTTTTGTATGTTGGGCTATCTTTTGTTGACTGGCAGAATGGGCTCAGGGGGAGGACACAGAGTCACAAAGTTTGATGTGGCATGGCCTCTGCTTGTGTGTTTGTGGCATGGTTCATCTTCGCCTACTGTTAAGCTAATACTATACGATTTGGCTGGTTTCAGAAAGAAGCTAGATGCACGTAACTGTGAAGGCCGGCATACACCGTAAATAAGCGTCTCCTTTATAACAGGACTTCGGTGTTGCAGATGCTTCTGAACCCAATGTGGCCTCGGATGTATACACCATGAAGGAACAGCCTTGGATGCATTTCTGCTTCCTGAAAACTACATGAACTGCATAAAGCACTGTCTACGATTTAAATACAATGTACATCTTTTTAGACATAGTGTACGAGCAAATGGAGGGGTGGTGGTACTACCTGGTGTCCTCTGAAGGCCAACCTGGACGTTGGTTCACCACGTATGGCTGCTCCTCCGCTCTTCTACTCTGACATATCCTAACTCTTGGCCGTGAATCCCGATTGGGCGTTGGTTCCATACTGTTAGAAGGGAGAGAGTGGGATTGTTGCCAAATATGGCGGATGTATTATTGAGCATCGAGGGCGAGTATATATTGAGTACAAGATTTGAAGGGCAAGATGCCTCTCCTAGAGATAAGGTAGGAGATGGAATAGAAATCCTAGACTACCAAATACATGTATCATAAATATATATCTCTAACATCTTCCTGCAGTCGTAGCGATAGAGTTGCGAATAACAGGAGCGTAGCTGACGGTCAAACTGGAGAAAATAGTAGCGGACGGGCTGACATCCCCTGCAGTCGTAACACGAGCGTCGTGGACGGTGTCGCGTCGCAGACGCATTTGACTGGAGAGGTGGCCGACGAGTTGCTCAAGCGGATGTAGATGTATTCAAGAGCGTAGGGTGGTGTAGCCGTGGTCGAGGTAGCCGAGTGAATAAAGTCGTGGTCGACATCGAGTCGGTGTAGTCGGTGTCGAGAATTTCGCCGTGGAGCCGCGGGCGCTAGGAGGCGCCGAGTTAGTCATGGGCGCATTGGTGTCGAAGTAGTGGTGCGCCAGGAAGAAGATGATGTTGACGAGGGGTCGTGTCGGGTTTGCCAAGCCCGGGGACAGGTCGTAGATGAAGGCACGCGTCGGTGTTGCAAGCACCGGACATGCGTAGACAGACGAAGACGAAGTTGATGAAGGGCCACACCAAGCTTGCCAGGCCCGAGGACACGTGATGACTACTACGCAACCTTCTTCTTGTAGACGTTGTTGGCCCTCCAAGTGCAGAGGTTTGTAGAACAGTAGCAAATTTCCCTCAAATAGATGACCTATGGTTTATCAATTCGTAGGAGGCGTAGGATGAAGATGGTCTCTCTCAAACAACCCTGCAACCAAATAACAAAGAGTCTCTTGTGTCCCCAACACACCCAATACAATGGTAAATTGTATAGGTGAACTAGTTCGGCGAAGAGATGGTGATACAAGTGCAATATGGATGGTAGAGATAGGTTTTTGTAATCTGAAAATATAAATACAGCAAGGTAGCAAGTAACAAAAGTGAGCGAAAATGATATTGCAATGCTTCGAAACAAGGCCTAGGGTTCATACTTTCACTAGTGTAAGTTCTCTCAACAAAGATAACATAATTAGATATAATAACAATCCCTCAACGTGCAACAAGGAGTCACCTCAAAGTCAGTAATAGCGGAGAACAAACGAAGAGATTATTGTAGGGTATGAAACCACCTTAAAGTTATTCTTTCCAATCAATCCATTGGGCTATTCTTATAAGTTTCACAAACAGCCCTAGAGTTCGTAGTAAAATAACACCTTAAGACACATATCAACCAAAACCCAAATGTCACCACAAGTATTCATTGGTTTGATTATACGATATGCATCACACAATATCAGATTCATCTATTCAAACCAACACAAAGAACTTCAAAGAGTACCCCAAAGTTTCTATCGAAGAGTCAAGACGAAAACGCAAAGCAACCCCTATGCATAAGTTCACAAGGTCACTGAACCCGCAAGTTGATCACCAAAACATACATCAAGTGGATCACGTGAATATCCCATTGTCACCACAGATAAGCACATGCAAGACATACATCAAGTGTTCTCAAATCCTTAAAGACTCAATCCGATAAGATAACTTCAAAGGGAAAACTCAATTAATCACAAGAAGGTAGAGGGGGAGAAACATCATATGATCCAACCATAATAGCAAAGCTCGCGGTACATCAAGATCATGCCAAATCAAGAACACGAGAGAGAGAGAGAGAGAGAGAGAGAGAGAGAGAGAGAGTTAAAACACATAGCTACTGATACATACCCTCAGCCCCGAGGGTGAACTACTCCCTCCTCGTCATGGGGAGCGCCGGGATGATGAAGATGGCCATCGATGATGATCCCCCCTCCCCTCCGGCAGGGTGCCGGAACAGGGTCCAAGATGGTTTTTTATGGCTACATAGGCTTGTGGCGGCGGAACTCCCGATCTAGGTTCTGTTCTGGAAGTTTGGGGATATATAAGATATTTTGGCGTCGGGAACAAGTCAGGGGAGTCCAGGAGGCAACCATGAGGTATGGGGGCGCGTCCAGAGGGATAGGGCGTTCCCTCCACCCTTGTGGTGGTCTCGGGACTCTTCTTATCCATCTCCGATGCTCCGTAGGCTTCTTCTGGTCCAAAAATAAGCTCCGTAAATTTTTAGGTCAACTGGACTCCGTTTGATATTCTTTTCTGCGATACTCAAAAACAAGGAAAAAAGCAGAAACTGGCACTAGGCTCTAGGTTTATTGGTTAGTTCCAAAAATCATATAAAATAGCATATTAATGAATATAAAGCATCCATGATGGATAATATAATAGCATGGAACAATAAAAAATTATAGATACATTGGAGATGTATCAAGCATCCCCAAGCTTAATTCCTACTCGTCCTCGAGTAGATAAATGATAAAAATAGAACTTCTGATGTGGAATGCTACCTAACATATTTATTCATGTAATTTTCTTTATTGTGAAATGAATGTTTAGATCCGAAAGATTCAAAACAAAAGTTTAATATTGACATAAAAACAATAATACTTCAAGCATACTAACAAGGCAATTATTCTCAAAATAACATGGCCAAAGAAAGCATATAGTCTGGCTATGCTCTATCTTGATCACACGAAATATTTAAATCATGCACAACCCCGATGACAAGCAAAGTAATTGTTTCATACTTTTGATGTTCTCAAACTTTTTCAACCTTCATGCAATACCTGAGCGTGAGCCATGGATATAGCACTATAGGTGGAATAGAATATGGTGGTTGTGGAGAAGACAAAAATAAGGAGATAGTCTGACATCAACTAGCACTAGTAGAAAAAGGGTCATACGTGAAGCACATTAGTGCCGGTTTGAATTTGAGCCGGTACTAATGTATACATTAGTGCCGGTTCGTGGGGCAGATCAATAGCACCGGTTCGTGGCGAACCTTTAGTACCGGTTCATGCCACAAACCGGTACTAAAGAGGCTGTGTCAGCCTGCGGTCAGGCTATGGCCCCACCATCACCATTTAGTGCCGGTTCGTACCACGAACCGGTACTAATGACGTTGTGGCAGGATGTTTTAATTAGTCCCACCTCGCTCCCCTAACAAGGCTTTTACCACCTTAAATATGTTATTTCTCAAACTATCATAAGCACTTGGTCTTCATTGAACTCTATGTGTAGAATTTGTGGCCTCAATATGAGTCTTCATCGGTTTATAAATCGTTGATGACTCATATTGACAATTCAGATTGTACACACAAAGATCATTGATGATCAAAGTATTTTTTGATGTTATATGATCATATTGACAATTTAGACTGTAAAGAAATATAAGATCATGATGTAAATGCTCTTATATTTTTTGCGTTCAGTATGCACCATTCAAAGCGACGCCATCAACTTTCAACCATTTCTTTCTTCATTTGCTATTTTCCATGCATTCAATGATTTGTTTTGAGAACTAAATGACCTGGGAATTGAAAAGCACTACAAATGAACTCTGAAAAAGTTGAAACTTGGCATGGTATCATCATTTCACCCACATAGATTGTTCAAAAAGTAGAGAGGGTTACGGCAAAACTAGATGCACTTCTGCTCACAAACTGGACAATCTCTTTCAAGTATTCAGGTTTCGGACGAAATTAAACTCATCTGTTACAAAGGCATTTCATTTTTTAACTTATTACAACTCCAGACTTTTGTGCATTCAAGATGCACCATTCAAAGCGACGCCATCAACTTTCAACCATTTCTGCCTTCATTTGCCATAACTGTTTTAGCGCACCACCTTTAGTACCGGTTGGTGGCTCCAACCGTACTAAAGGGTGACCAGTACTACAGTTGCTTAGGAAGTTGTTTTTAGTCCCACCTCGCCAAGAGAGAGGGACTAGGAGCGGTTTATAAGCCCTGAGTGCAGAGACGATGAAGTCGAGGCTCAAAGGTTTCACGTTGCTTAGCTTCAAGCCTTCAGAATATGGTAGATTGCATGAGCTATGCGCAGTGCAGTTTACACTATTCCGAAAGGCTTGAAGCAAATTAACGAGCATTGCACCTCTTTTTATTTTTAATAACTTATTACAACTCCGGACTTCTTCTGTTATGGCAAAAACTAATTGCACGTCGGCATTTCTTTTTTTAAAACTTTGGTTATAACTCCAGACTTTGACCATCAAGTTTTGCAGAAAACAAAAAATAGCAGAAAAGAAAAATAGCAGAAAAGAAAAAAACTATTGCTGAAAAGAAAAACTATATAAAAAACTACTCAGAAATAAATAGAACAAAATAAATATAGCAGAAAAGAAAAACTGCTCAGAAATAAATAGAAGAAAAATAAAGCAGAAAAGGAAAAATCATATTTGTTATTTTTCAATCGCTTACAAAATGACCGTGAAATTGAAAATCACTACAAAATGAACTCTGAAAATGTTTAATTTTGTTAAACTAGATGAAAAACTACTCACAAATAAATAGAAGAAAATAAATATAACATAAAAGATAAAACTATACAAAAAAATACACAGAAATTATTAGAAAAAAAAATAGCAGATAAGAAAAAACTACAAAAAAATTAGCGCTGCTCAGGCCTGCTAGGCCACAGGAGTGCAATTACAGGCCTTAACGGCCCAGCAGACTCACAGGGCAGCGCGCAGAATTTAGGCCCACAAGCCTGCTATATAGAGGAGTTTGAAGAGGTAGCCGCTGCTGGGTTTATAAACCAGTGCGGCTGCCCTTCGCCCGGCGATGTGGGACTAAACTTTGGGGTGGTAGCTGAGGTTTTAGTACCGGTTGGTGGCTCCACCGGTACTGAAGATCACCTTTTAGTACCGGTTGGAGCCACCAACCGGTACTAAAGGCCTGCTCTTCCCGCCTCTTGGCGTGGCCAAAGTTGGCTTTTAGTACCGGTTGGTGGCTCCAACCGGTACTAAAGGCTCACCCTATATATACAGCACTTACGAAATTTCAGTTACATCTACCCACTTCTTTCGTCAACCTCTCTCGCCAGCCCGCTGTCGTCATTGCCGCCTGTCGTCGTCGTCCCCGCCACGCCAACGCCAAGGCTGTTGTCGTCCTCCGTATCTCGCTCTCTCTCTCGCACAGAGGCCTCCGCCGTCCGCCCGCCACAAGGCTGTCATTCCGCCGCCTGATCACAGCTTACCAGACGCGCCCCAGACAAGATGTGGCGGCGGGCTGGCCGCACACACCCACACATATACCACACACACGCATACACACAGACATACACACATACGTAATAGATTATTTTTAGTTCAATAATTAATATAACTAGTTTATTTTTAGTAAGAAAATTTAGGTATATGAGATTTGAACTAGTTCAATAATTAATATAACTAGGTTAATGAGTTTTTTGTTTAGTTAATTTTTATATATTTTGAGTTTATATAAATGTTAGGTTAATGACGAATTTTAGATGAATTAGATAGAAAAGTTAAATATATAGTAATGTCTATTTATAGTAAGTGCTTAGTAGTTGAACTAGTTGATTTAATAAAACTGGTTCATTTTACTATAGAAGTAGTTTATTTTTAGCAAGAAAATTAATATAACTAGTTTATTTTTAGTAAGAAAATTTACGTATATGAGAATTGAACTAGTTCAATAATTAATATAACTAGGTTAATGAGTTTTTTTATTTAATTTTTTATATATTTTGAGTTTATATAAATGTTAGATTAATGTCGAATGTTAGATGAATTAGATAGAAAAGTTAAATATATAGTAATGTCAATTGAATATATAGTTAGATGGACTAATGGACTACTTAGAAAGTGTTTAATGGACTTAGTTAGAACTAGGGAAACTTGTTTATTTTTAGTAAGTACTACATTATTCTATTTATAGTAAGTGCTTAGTAGTTGAACTAGTTGATTTAATAAAACTGGTTCATTTTACTATAGAAGTAGTTTATTTTACTATATGATTAGTTGAATAATAATGATCTAATTTATTCTTTGAATTATGAACGATAGGAAATGTCATCATCGGAGGACGAAAGTCTCCGGGAGTGCGACCGGTGCCACGACGATCGAGGTGAGTGCGACAGGCCTCACACCGACGATGGTCGGCGCTTCAAAGATTAAGCTCGAGGAGACCTTCAAGTTGAAACGATGCATAACGACGACAAGTGTTTGTTTTCATAATTAAGCATGACTTCAACTATTTCAACGTGTAATTTTCATCTTTTACAATTCGAGTATAGTTAATCCCATGCCATGCAAGACGCTATGTCTTGGAGAGGATGGATTTTAAAGACCATGAAAATTTTGAAACGAAGAAAATTCACCTAAGGACCCATCATGATGTGGATTTTGAAGTAAAGTTGTATAATGCTGAGAGCGTAACCCATTTTGGTTGCAAAAATTGGGAAGCATTTTGCAAATTGTATGGTTTTGATGAGGGTATGCTTGTCACCATGGATCTTGGTGATCCTGAAATCGAGCAAGACAATATGGACATTTGGGTCCTTGTTGATACTCCTCCAGTTCTACCGCTATGTGAGTTTCTCAAACATAGTTAATTATTAATAGAACTTATATTGTTCATTTCAAAATAGTTGACAGCTTATTTCCATTGACAACTTATTTTGAAGTATCAAAGAATGTGCAGAAGGTGGTAGATAGAACTTACTACACCGATGGCTCTGAGTTAACTTACAAGGAGAAAACTCATCTGGTTGGATTTTGTAATGATATTAATAATTACAATATCTACAATCGAACTCCTCAACATTATGGTCAATACGTGCCACTAGTGCACGTGTTGAACTACGGTAACTACCATGGAGATACCCTGGTAAGTTTTATTACTATTACGACATCCGTGCATCTTTTGCATACTTCTAAAACTAGTACATCATTGCTAACTACGGTTATTACTATGTTTTTCAATAGAGAATCCCAGAGGATTGTGTGCCTCATTTGATGTATCGAATGGCGCCAGCCTTCGTGTTTTGAACATATATCCAGGTCATCCTACGAATCTCAACTGTCCATACCGGATTTCTAAAACAAGTGGAGACATGATAATCAAAGGATGGAAAAATGTATGGACAGTCGTAAGGAGCTTCTTGGAAGCAAAAGGAAGCGAGGCGCAAGAATTGGAGATGTGATGATCTCCATTCTTCATAATGGAGAGTCGTGGTCTATATTGTTTTATGCTATTTTACCTTAAGTGTGTTTAGGTCCGATCCTACCGACATCGATGATCATGTGCTAAGAACTATTATGTAGGGTTGGGTTCGATGACTATGAGGATGATGATCGTATGACTTATTATTAATAACGAGTAGAAGTTGTATGATGATGCTTGATTAATTAGCTAGTAGGACTTGTTATTATATATGATGATGTATGATGCGAGCAGCATGAGTTATTATATATATATCTGCGGGTGAAACGAAAAAGAATTAAAATGGAAAACACAAGATTAAATGAAAAAGAAATCATAAAACCAAAAACCCCCCAAACATTTTAGTACCGGTTGGTGTTACCAACCTGTACTAAAGGCTCCGCCCCTGAGCTGGCTCGTACACGTGGTTGCCCTTTAGCACCGGTTCGTGCTGAACCGGTACTAAGGGGGGGGGGGGGATTTAGTGACCACACTTTAGTGTCGGTTATGTAACCGGCACTAAAGGGCCTTACGAACCGGTGCTATTGCCCGGTTCTGCACTAGTGTAGGTGTATCAACGGGCTATGGAGATGCCCATCAATAGATATCAATGTGAGTGAGTAGGGATTGCCAAGCAACAGATGCAGCAGAGCTATAAGTTTATGAAAGATCAAAAAGAAACTAAGTGGGTGTGCATCCAACTCGCTTGCTCATGAAGACCTAGGGTAATTTGAGGAAGCCCATCGTTGGAATATACAAGCCAAGTTCTATAATGAAAAAATTCTCACTACTATATGAAAGTGACAACATAGGAGACTCTGTATCATGAAGATCATGGTGCTACTTTGAAGCACAAGTGTGGTAAAAGGATAGTAGCATTGCCCCTTCTCTCTTTTTCTCTCATTTTTTGGGCCCTCTCTTTTATTTGGCCTCTTTTTTTTGTCCGGAGTCTCATCCCGACTTATGGGGGAATCATAGTCTCCATCATCATTTCCTCACTGGGACAATACTCTAAGTGAGATGATCTTCATTATTAGAGCATTGTCCCATGTGAGGAAAGGATGATGGAGGCTATGATTTCCCCACAGGTCGGGATGAGACTCCGGACGAAAAAAGAAAAGAAAAAAAGAGGCCATAAAACAACAGAAGGCCCGAATAAAAAAATGAGAGAAAAAGAGAGAAGGGGCAATATTACTATCCTTTTTCCACACTTGTCCTTCAAAGTAGCACCATGATCTTCATGATAGAGAGTCTCCTATGTTGTCACTTTCATATACTAGTGGGAATTTTCATTATAAGAACTTGGCTTGTATGTTTCAATGATGGGCTTCCTCAAAATTCCCTAGGTCTTCGTGGGAAAGCAAGTTGGATGCACACCCACTTAGTTTCTTTCTAAGCTTTCATACATTTATAGCTCCAGTGTATCCGTTGTATGGCAATCCCTACTCACTCACATTGATATCTATTGATGGGCATTTCCATAGCCCGTTGATATGCCTAGTTGATGTGAGACTATCTTCTCCTTTTTGTCTTCTCCACAACCACCATTCTATTCCACCTATACTGCTATATCCATGGCTCACGCTCATGTATTGCGTGAAGATTGAAAAAGTTTGAAAATACTATAGTATGAAACAATTTCTTGGCTGAAACCGGGGTTGTGCATGATTTAAATATTTTGTGTGATGAAGATAGAGCATAGCCAAACTATATGATTTTGTAGGGATAGCTTTCTTTGGCCATGTTATTTTGAGAAGACATGATTGCTTTGTTAGTATGCTTGAAGTATTATTGTTTTTATGTCAATATTAAACTTTTGTCTTGAATCATTGAGATCTGAACATTCATGCCACAATGGAGAAAATTACAAAAATAAATATGTTAGGTAGCAACCCACATCAAAAAATTTGTTTTTATCATTTACCTACTTGAGGACAAGCAGGAATTAAACTTGGGGATGCTTGATATGTCTCCAACGTATCTATAATTTTTTATTGTTCCATCCTACTCCCTCCGTCCCATAATGTAAGATGTTTTTTAATACTAGTGTAGTGTCAAAAAACGTCTTACATTATGGGACGGAGGGAGTATTATATTATCTGTTTTGGATGTTTAATAGGCATTTATATGCTATTTCATATTATTTTTGGGACTAACCTATTAATCGAGGGCCCATTGTCAGTTTCTGTTTTTTCCTATTCTAGAGTTTTGCAGAAAAGGGATACTAAACGGAATTAAACATTCGCGATGATATTTCTTGGACCGAAAGCAAACCAGAAGACTTGGAGATGAAGTCGGAGACGGAACGAGGAAGCCACGAGGCAGGAGGGCGCGCCCAGGGGGTAGGCGCGCCCCCACCCTCGTGGGCCCCTCGTGGCTCCCCTGACCTAGTTCCTTCACCTATATATACTCTTATACCCTAAAAACTTCGGGGAGAGCCACGAAACCACTTTTCCACCACCGCAACCTTCTGTGCCCGTGAGATCCTATCTTGGGGCCTTTTCCGGCGTCCTGACGGAGGAGGATTCGATCACGGAGAGCATCTACATCAACACCATTACCTCTCCGATGAAGCGTGAGTAGTTTACCACAGACCATTGGGTCCATAGTTATTTGCTAGATTGCTTCTTCTCTCTCTTTGATTCTAAATACCATGTTCTCCTCAATGTTCTTGGAGATCTATCCGATGTAATACTCTTTTGTGGTGTGTTTGCCAAGATCCGATGAATTGTGGATTTATGATCAATTTTATCTATTAATATTATTTGGTTCTTCTCTGAATTCTTATATGCATGATTTGATATCTTTGCAAGTCTCTTCGAATTATCGTTTTAGTTTCGCCTACTAGATTGATCTTTCTTGCAATGGGTGAAGTGCTTAGCTTTGAGTTCAATCTTACAGTGTCCTTCCCCAGGGATAGTAGGGCCAGCAAGGCACATATTGTATTGTTGCCATCGAGGATAAAAAGATGGGGTTTTCATCATATTTCTTGAGTTAGTTCCTCGACATCATGTCATCTTGCTTAATGCGTTACTCCGCTCTTATGAACTTAATACTCTAGATGCATGCTGGATAGCAGTCGATGTGTGGAGTAATAGTAGTAGATGCAGGAAGGAGTCGGTCTACTTGACAGGGACGTGATGCCTATGTTAATGATCATTGCCTTAGATATCGCCATAACTATGCGCTTTTCTATCAATTGCTCGGCAGTAATTTGTTCACCCACCATAATATTTGCTATCTCGAGAGAAGCCATTAGTGAAATCTGTGGCCCCTGGGTCTATTTTCCATATTATCAAATCTCATTTACATCTTGCTAGTTTCCGATCTACTATTTTGCAATACTTTTCAATCTATAAACCAAAAATACCAAAAAAATACTTTACCGTTTATCTATCTTTATGAGATCTCTCTTTTGCAAGTGACCGTGAAGGGATTGACAACCTCCTTATCGCGTTGGGTGCAAGTTGTTGATTGTTTGTGCAGGTATTCGGTGACTTGTGTGTCGTCTCCTACTGGATTGATACCTTGTTTCTCAAACCGAGGGAAATACTTATGCTACATTGCTGCATCACGTTTTCCTCTTCAAGGGAAAACCAACGCAAGCTCAAGAGGTAGGACAACTCTGTAAGTATTTTCCCTCTTATCTTCGTTGCTCACTTTATTTTTTCTGCATTGAGATATTTTACGAGTTCCATCATGTCATACCATTGGCCTACTTGGAGTACACACGCCAGGAGACCATGGCGTGGCAAGCGAGCCTTTTAGCATTTCATGGGCACAACTCTCACATGATGGCGGTTAGTTTGGCCCCTTTCATTTCACTTCTATATTTGCACTTGCATTTCTTCTGACATTCTTGTTTGTTTGGTCAATTAACATGCAGCACGTTGTTGAGTTCATGGTGGCCGGCAGGTTTCGTTAATTGCAACTAGCATCATATCCTCCACCACAACCAGTGCTACTTACCTTTGAGGACTTTCTGGCACAGAACCCTGGCCCCTCGCCGGTTAGCACATCCCCAAACTATTCATCCAAAGCATATTGTTTATTCAACACAATCATATATCCCCTTAACATGTATTCAACATGCAAGGAACTGGTGGATCTACCGTTGGTGGTGGTGCTGGTCTTGGCAGTACTCCAGAGTCACGGAGCCTGATCACGCCGATCCACGGAGGCAGAGGCGGTGGTGGTCTTGGTGGTAGCACTGCCGCTAGCAGTGACGACCTGGGCTTCGACGGACTTGGCGGTGCTCGACGTCCTGGCTCTTAAGCTTGTGTTCTTTACATGACTTGTGGTCTTTTATGGTCGTTTAGATTACTTGTGTGCTTCTTTATATGCTATTGTTGTTTGCGATGATGCTTATGTTTTGTGATGATGCCTATATTGTTGTGACGGTGGCGGATGATAATTATATGTGTTCTGCATGCCTATTTGCATCATATATATCTGTTGCATATTTGAATTGAAATGAACTGAAAACAAACAGAAAAAACAAAAAAAAATCAGACACAAACTATGCCGACGGCCTTCCCGTCGGCATAGGGCTGGCGTGAGCTACCAGTGCGCGCCACGTGGCATAGTTTAAATACTACGGCAACGGCCTAGCTGTCGGCATACGTGCCACATGGCGCCCACTAGTAGCTCCTGGGACAGGGCTATGCCGACGGTTTTGCCGTCGGCATAGTTTGAAACTACGCCGAAGGCCTTGCCGTCGGCATAGCCCTTCCCCAGGAGCTACCGCGGCATACATGGGCCACGTGGCGCCTCCTGGTTGGTTAGCATTTGACGGCGCGCCGCAGGCACCGGTAGGCGGGGGACGTTGCAGACGGCCGAGGCCGTCGGCATAGATGTACGGACTGCGTCGAGATATAATCAATGCCGACGAGGTTTCTATGCCGACGGCCTCCCGGGATACGGCGACTCATATGTTGCCGACGGCCCTATGGCGACGGGGGCCGTCGGCATAGGCCTGTCCCGACGGGAATCAGGGGGGCCGTCGACATAGGGATCGATTCCGGTAGTGAAATATACTAGACAATATATATATTTAGGGGGCTAGAGTATATTCTGTTGTATGACGGCGACAGACGTAGAGGCAGAGCTTTCATGGCAAAATTACCATGACTTGTGTTACACACTCCTACTTGTTGCAATCCCTATCCATAGCACCTTAACAGTTCTACTTACATCCACAATGCCTAGATTAATTAATAGCGGCCGATGCAGTAGGACCTTATTTTTCCATCAAGATCATTTCCAGAAATCAAAATACTCTACTTCCGTCATAACAAAACTGTACTCCCTCCGTTCCAAAATAGATGACCCAACTTTGCACTAAAGTTAGTACAATGTTGGGTCATCTATTTTGGAACGGAGGGAGTACATCTCTGGTTCAGCAAACTACACTAGTAGAAAAAGGGGCTATCGTTGAGGCCTGTTTTGCCCATTAGTCCCGGTTCAATCCAGAACCGGGACTAATGCGAGCATTTATCCCGGTTCGTGAGCCCAGGGGCGGCCGGGCCACGTGGCCATTGGTCCCGGTTCGTCTGGACCTTTTGGTCCCGGTTGGTGGGACGAACCGGGACCAATGGTCCTGGCTCCTGGTCCACCACTATTGGTCCCGGTTGGTTGCATGAACCGGGACCAAAGGCTTCCCTTTAGTACCGGTTCATGCCACCACCCGGGCTAATGGTGCTGCCTATATATAGCCCCTCACAAGAGCGAGCACACTGCCTGCTTTTTTCTGCCGAGGGAGGGGGCTTGGTGGTGCTCTAGCTCACCTCCTATGCACACAAGGTGTTCGATGGAATGCCCGAGCCACACTACTTAAGCTTTCTCCTCTCCAAGCTCGACCTCTAACCTCCATTTTCCTCAATATTTATCTAGGTTTAGTGGTCCGTCACGCCCCGTCCCCGTCTTCACCGCCGTCGATCACCCGCGGCGATCTCATCGCCAGCACCACCGTGGTGAGCCTCTTGTTCTTATCTTCTTTCTGAAAGGAAAAATATTCTTACTTGTATTATTTTCTTACTTTTATTATTGCATCTTATATAGTGCGATGGTTTTGGTATCCGCCCCGTCGGCCCTCGTCCTGTCTATGATTCGGATGTGGTATATATTATCTTTTCATAACTATTGGTTCATTTATTGTTTATGAAAATTAAGCCGACCAACGTGACATAGATTTTATTTATCTAGGAGGTTGTTGAACCGAAATTCCAACCGACCCTATTGTCGAGAGGTTAAATTTAGTTGAAGAAGAAAACAATTTCTTGAAGGAAAAAATAAAAAACTTGAGGAGGAGAAGATGATATTGGAGTTGCATGTTGCGGATGTCATCGATGATCACAAGATCAAGATGGATGCAATGCGCTTGAAGATGAGAAAGATTAGAAAATATGCCATTCATACCGAGGCTTGGTATCATTATGCCGTTGGATCAGTTGTTACCTTGGTTGCGATTATGATCAGATTTGTTTTCACATTGAAATGTTTTACATAGTTTCAATGTATGGTTTAATTAATTTAGATGCTCTGCAGAGCTTTATGTTGTTAGATGAGAACTATGTATGTACTTTGGTTTTTATGTGATGATGAACTTCTATTAATTTGGTCATTTAATTATCTATTCATGATGTTCTGTAATGATTTTTGACACACTTAATTATATATAATGCACGCAGATGAACCGGCAATGGATGTACGGTGACGTACACACCTCCGAAAGTACATTAAGGGCGTGCATGCTTTTCTCAAGTGGCTGAGGCAAACAAGCAGAATGGTTTTATGTGTTGTCCATGACCTATATGTGGGAATACGAAGTCTTACTCTGACCGGAAAATCCTTCACACCCACCTGCTTTACAAGGGTTTCATGCCACACTATAATGTTTGGACGAGGCACGGAGAAATAGGGGTTATGATGGAAGACGGCGAGGAAGAAGAGTACGATGACAACTATGTGCCCCTGAATACGGTGATGCTACTGAACATCAAGTTGCACCAGACGATGTACACGATCGTCTGCAACGGGTAGCTGCTGAAGATCAAGATGAACCAGACGATGTGCCCCATGATGATGATCTCCGCCGGTCATGGTCGATGCAAGGACGCAATGCGAAAGTCAAAAGGAGAAGCTGAAGTTCGATCGCATGTTAGAGGATCACAAAAAAGGGTTGTACCCCAATTGCGAAGATGGCAACACAAAGCTTGGTACCGTACTGGAATTGTTGCAATGGAAGGCAGAGAATGCTGTGCCTGATAAAGGATTTGAGAAGCTACGAAAATAATGAAGCAGAATCTTCCTAAGGATAACGAATTGCCCGACAGTACATACGCAGCAAAGAAGGTGGTATGCCCTCTAGGATTGGAGGTGGAGATGATACATGCATGCCCTAATGACTGCATCCTCTACCGTGGTGCCTACAAGGATCTGAACGCATGCCCGGTATGCGGTGCATTGCGGTATAAGATCAGACGAGATGACCACAGTGATGTTGACGGCGAGCCTCCGGGAAGAGGGTTCCTGCGAAGGTGATGTGGTATGCTCCTATAATACCACGGTTGAAACGTTTGTTCAGAAACGGAGAGCATGCCAAGTTGATGCGATGGCACAGTGAGGACCGTAAGAAAGACGGGAAGTTGAGAGCACCCGCTGATGGGTCGCAGTGGAGAAAAATCGAGAGAAAGTACTGGGATGAGTTTGCAAAGGACCCAAGGAACGTATGGTTTGCTTTAAGCGCGGATGGCATTAATCCTTTCGGGGAGCAGAGCAGCAATCACAGCACCTGGCCCGTGACTCTATGTATGTATAACCTTCCTCCTTGGATGTGCATGAAGCGGACGTTCATTATGATGCCAGTTCTCATCCAAGGCCCTAAGCAACCCGGCAACGACATTGATGTGTACCTAAGGCCATTAGTTGAGGAACTTTTACAGCTGCGGAATGGAAACGGTGTAATGACGTGGGATGAGCACAAAAGGAGGAATTTGACACGAAGGCGTTGCTGTTCGTGACAATCAACGATTGGCCCGCTCTCGATAACCTTTCGTGACAGACAAACAAGGGATACCACGCATGCACGCACTGTTTACTTGACACCGATAGTATATACCTGGGAAGCTGCAGGAAGAATGTGTACCTGGGCCATCGCCGATTTCTTCCGACCAACCATCAATGTCGAAGAAAGGCAAGCATTTCAAAGCGAGGCAGATCACCGGAAGAAGCCCGCCATGCGCATCGGGTGATCACGCATTTGCTATGGTCAATGATTTACACGTAATCTTTGGAAAGGGTCCCGCGGACTAGCTGTTCGAATGACGCCGAGAATCACACACCCATGTGGAAGAAGAAATCTATATTTTGGGACCTACCCTCATCGGAAAGACCTAGAGGTCCGCTCTTCGATCGACGTGATGCACGTGACGAAGAACCTTTGCGTGAACCTGCTAGGCTTCTTGGGCGTGTATGGGAAGACAAAAGATACACACGAGGCACGAGAGGACCTGCAACGCTTGCACGAAAAAGAGGGCATGCCTCCAAGCGATATGAAGGTCCTGCCAGCTATGCTCTTACGAAAGAAGAGAAAGAAATATTCTTTCAATGCCTGCTCAAGATGAAGGTCCCGACCGCTTCTCGTCGAATATAAAGGGAATAATAAATATGTCGAGAAAAAGTTCCAGAACCTAAAGTCTCATGACTGCCACGTGATTATGACGCAATCGCTTCGGTTGCATTGAGAGGGCTTCTACCGAAAACGTCCGATTAGCCATTGTGAAGCTATGTGCATTCCTCAATGCAATATCTCAAGGTGATCGATCCAGAAATCGTAGCAACGCTAAGGAGTGATGTGGCGCAATGTCTTGTCGGCTTCGAGCTGGTGTTCCCACCATCCTTCTTCAATATCATGACGCACGCGTCCTAGTTCATCTAGTCGACGAGATTGTCATTACGGGGCCCGTATTTCTGCACAATATGTACCCCTTTGAGAGGTTCATGGAGTCCTAAAGAAATATGTTCAGAATAACCGTGCTAGGCCAGAAGGAAGCATCTCCATGGGCCATCAAACGAGAGGATGTCATCGGGTTTTGTGTTGACTTCATTCCTGGCCTTAATAAGATAGTTCTCCCTAAATCGTGGTATGAGGGGAGACTGACTGGAAAAGGCACGCTTGTAAGAGACTCAATAATATGCAGGGACGGATATTCTTGGTCTCAAGCACACTACACAGTTCTACAGAACTCTACCTTGGTGACCCCGTATGTCGATGAACACAAGAACAGTCTGTGCTCCAAACACCCGGAGCAGTGCGACGACTGGATTACATGTGAACACATCAGGACTTTCAGCAGTTGGTTGGAAACACGTCTCAGAGGTGACAGCACTGTTTGTGATGAGTTGTACTTGTTGTCCAGGGGACCATCTTCGACTGTAATGATTTGGAAAGGATACGAGATAAATGGGAATACATTTTACACGATTGACCAAGATGAAAAGAGCACCAACCAAAACAGCGGTGTCCGCTTTGATGCAGCAACCGACAAGGAAATGACACATATTATGGTTACATAGTAGACATATGGGAACTTGACTACGGAGTAGATTTTAAGGTCCCTTTGTTTAAGTGCAAGTGGGTCAATCTGTCAGGAGGCGGGGTACAGGTAGACCCACAGTACAGAATGACAACAGTGGATCTGAAAAATCTTGGGTACACTGACGAACCGTTCGTCCTAGCCAATGATGTGGCACAGGTTATCTATGTGAAAGACATGTCTACCAGACCGAGGAAAAGAAAAGATAAGGAAGCGAATACATCATACAATGAGCCAAAGCGCCACATAGTTCTTTCAGGAAAAACGGACATCCTGGGAGTGGAGGGCAAGACAGACATGTCTGAAGAGTATGAAAAGTTTCATGAAATTCCCCCCTTCAAAGTCAAGGCTGACCCAAGCATCCTGATAAATGATGAAGATTATCCATGGTTACGGCGCAATAAGCAAACGACACAAGCGAAGAAAAAGTGAAGACTTTCTCCCGCAATTATTATGATGATACCATGCCAACTTTGTAACACACGAGTATGATACCATTGTCCATTTTGTTCATGAACATACTATGCCAACATTGAGAACCTCGCCAACCGAAGGGCGCTCACACCGGTTTATAAGCCCGTCCCTCTACGCCTTGTTGAGCTCACAAACTTGTGATTCACACAAATTTCAAAGAATTCAAATTTTATAAAACTAATGGCACAAACAGAAAGTTTATAATTGTTCTAAAACAAATCGCACTAACAGAAAGTTTATAATTTTGCTGACCTAAAAGCAAAAAAGAATTAAAAATAAAGCAAAAAACCAAAAGAAAATAAATAATGCAGGAAACAAAACAAAAAACTTGAAAAAATAATAATAATAGCAACAATAAGCATTTTGTTGTAAGTAGAAACAAAATAAAATAAATAAAGCAACAAAGAAAACAAAAAAGTGTTTTTGAATTTTAAAACTAATGGCACAAACAGAAAGTTTATATTTTTCTAAAACTAAAAGCACTAACAGAAAGTTTATAATTTTGCTGACCTAAAAGCAAAAAGAATTAAAAAATAAAGCAAAAACCAAAAGAAAATAAATAATGCAGAAAACAAAACAAAAAACTTGAAAAAATAAAAATAGCAACAATAAGTATTTTGTTGTAAGTAGAAACAAAATAAAATAAATAAAGCAACAAAGAAAACAAAAAAGTGTTTTCAAATTTTAAAACTAATGGCACTAATAGAAAGTTTATATTTTTCTAAAACTAAAAGCAAAAAGAAATAAAATATAAAGCAAAAAACTACCACCTACTAGGCCCCCACGGCCTGAATACGACTAGAAACCCTACATGGGCCAGGATTCAGGCCCTTGAGGCCCAATAGGCCCACAGCAAGAGCATGATTAGGTCCAAAGCCTGCATTTGAGAGGAGCTCGAAGGGGACGACACCAGCGCTTATAAACCAGTGCCGGCGCCCTTCAACTAGCGAGGTGGGACTAAACATTGGGCGCGGGGCAGCACAGGCCTTTGGTCCCGGTTGGTGGCACCAACCGAGACTAAAGGTGGGTTTAGTCCCGGTTCGTGGCACGACCCGGGAGTAATGCCCCCCTTTAGTCCCGGTTGGTGCCATCAACCGGGACCAAAACGCCTCCGCCCTTTGGGCTGCTGAAATTTGGGCTTTGGTCCCGGTTGGTGGCACCAACCGACTAAATGGGGGCATTAGTCCCGGTTGGAGCCATGAACCGACTAATGCCCTTGCTATATAAGAAAACACTTGGGATATTTCAGATTCATCGCCCATTTGCCCCAACCTCCCGACGCCGCCAGCTTGCCCGACGCTTCGCCAGCGCCGTCATCGCCGCCCGTCGTCACCATCGCCGTCGCCAGCGCCCGTTGTCGTCGCGCCCGTCACCCCGCCGTCGTCGCCGCACCGCATCTGCCCCAAGCGCCGTCGCCCTGCCTCGTCGTCGTCGTCCCGCCCGTCGCCCGCGCCCTCGCCGTCGCCGCCCCTGCCTCCGCGACCTCGCCGACTTCGCCGTCGCCCTGCCTCCCGACCTCGCCGTCGCCTCCGCCTCCCCGCCGCCTCCGTCGCCCGCGACCTCGCCCGTCGCCTCCGCCCCACAAGTGAGCCCCAGCGCAAGACCTGCCCTGCCCCCTGCCGCCGCCATGATTTTTTTTCATAAATGTTCATGATTTTTTCATAAATGTATATATATTTATGTATGGATATATGTATGATGCTTTTTTGCAGTGTTGATCTAATGTTTTTTTTTTCTGCATATATATGTGATTTTTGCAGTGTTGATCTAATGTTTTTTTTCTGCATATATATGTGATTTTTTCTGCATATGTAGATATGATCATATATATGATGTATGCATGGATCGATGTGGATGGAATATGATGTTTTTTTGTTCATAGAATATGATGTTTTTTTTATTCATAGATTTTATTTTGTTCATTAGAGAGAGGTGGGGACGTCGAGGAAGTTGTACTGTTTAGAGTTAGGGTCGTCGAGGAAGAAGGAAAATAAGGAAAAAGAATAAAAGAGGAAGAAGGAAGAAGGAGAAGAAGAGGAGAAAAAAATAAGAAGCGGAAGTAGAAGAAAAAAGGAGAAGAAGAAGGAATAGAGGAGAAGAAGAAAAAAAATTCTATTTTTTCTTCTTCTCCTCTTTTCCTTCTTCTTCTCCTCTCTTTTTTTCTTCTATTTTTTCTTCTTCTTTCTTCTTCTTCTCTTTTTTCTTCTTCTCATTTCTTCTTCTTCTTCTTCTTCTTCTTCTTCTTCTTCTTCTTTTTATCGGGAACGAGGGTGTCGAGGATCGCTGAGGGGTCGACGGTCGGGAACTAGGTTAGAGGGTCGAGAGGGTCACAGAGGGGTCGAGGGTCGTCGAGGCCGGTCGAGGGTCAATGTTTTGAGGGTCGAGGGTCGTCGAGGCCGGTCGAGGTTTCGAGGCACAAGGGTTTGAGGGTTTGAGGGTTCTAGGGTCGAGGTTCGAGGATTCTAGGGTTCGAGGGTTCTAGGGTCGAGGTTCGAGGTTCTAGGATCCGAAGGAAGAAGGAAGAAGAAGAAGAAAAGAATGAGAGGAAAAAGAAGAAAGAAGAGGAGAAGAAGAAAGGAATAGAGGAAAAGAAGAAAAATAGAATTTTTTCTATTTTTTCTTCTTCTCTCTATTCTTTTCTTCTTCTCCTCTTTTTTCTTCTTTTTTCTTCTTCTTCTTCCTTCTTCCTTCTTCCTCTTTTCTTCCTTTTCCGATAGGTACCGATAGTGTCAAAGTATTGAAGAAATCCATGGCTTCATCATTAGCGGAAGTAACCATGGCATGATGGTACGAAGTCCTCCAAAGTTGTTACGGAATGGAGTCCGGATAGGATAATTTGCCTTTTGCTGAACTTTGTACCAAAAGCGAATTATCCTATCTCGGGACTCCGCTCCAAAACAACTTTGGAGAGCTTCACCATCATGCACCTGTTACTTTCGCCTAATGATGAAGACATGGTTTTGTTGAATCCTTTGACACTAGGAAACCTCCCGACCCTCGGCGATCTTGACCCTTGACCCTCGACCGCTCGGCGATCCACGACCCTCTACCCTACTTTTGGGACATAGATGTACTGTTCAACACCGACCCCCTCCCGATAGCTTCAACACGTGGGGGGTGGGGGGGTCGATATTACGTACCCCCTCCTAGCTTGAAGCGTTCTCGAGGCCACCCCCTAACCCTTGAAGCGTTGTCGAGGCCACCCCAAAACCTAGAGAAGCAACGTCGAGGCGACTAATATGATTCCTTATTGTGATTAGCTAGCTAGTTCTACGTTGGCACTAATATATCCATATCTGTCATGTTTGAATAATAATTGCCATGTTGTAAATATTTGTAGAAACTATGGACACCCCCCGAGACGAAGCACAAGAAGCGTTGTTGAGGGACATAATCGCACACGGAAGTGATGCCGTCTCCTCGATGATGTTTCTCAACGTCGATAACGATGGTCTGGAAGGAGAGGGTGAAGAAGCAGCTGGCTATGATTTACATGGCTCCGATGACCCAATGCCGGTGCAAGAAGTAGACCGTGAGGACGGCTCCGGTGATCACCAAACCGAGTCCGGCAGGTATATATATTAGTTAAGCCTGTGCTGACTAGCTCTCGTCTTTGTTTTGGTATATATATATGTACACATATTAATTAACTCTCGTCTTTGTTCTTTTTCTAGCCCTCGGATCGAGCACAACTTCGGTAAAGAGGCGAGGCCCGCAGAAAAAAGTTGAGCTCGGATGAAAAGTTTGAGATCATAGAAATCGCTGTGACGGCCAACCGATTGAACCCTACCGGACAAAGAAGGCATTTGTTGCTCGGTCACGGGGTTCTGGTTAGGGACAAGATCCCGATCAGCATCCACCAATGGTATAAGCCTAAGAACGAAGACCACGAGGTGTCTTATGTCAATGATATGCAGAAAAATGATCTTTGGACTGAGCTGAAGTCAAATTTTACCCTACCGCCAGAGGATGATCCGGAGAAGCCAGTAATAGAGCCATTAATCAAGTCTTTTGCTCTTAAGTAGATGGCAGAACTATTCAGGAATTGGAAGAAAGACCTCAATACGTATGTCGAAAAAATGAGACACCAGAATTCACGGGCAAATATGAGAAGATCAGAGATGACTGGCCCGCATTTGTGGCCTACAAGACATCGGAAAAGAGTAAAAAGATGTCAGCGACAAACAAGAGAAATGCTGCGAAGAAGAAGCTTCATCATCGCACGGGGTCGTGGCTACCTTATAGCCCGCCTAAGTGGTCCAAGGCTGAGAATGATCTGCTTGATAAAGGGATCGAACCCGAGACAATGAACTGGCCAGACCGTTCCGGACTTGGTTCTTCGGGGCCGGCGGATCCTTGGACCCTATAACGGGGAAGTGCATTTGGACGGACAAACAATTGGACATACCAGTCAAGAGGCTTAAGCATTATATCGAAGCAGCGCAGCAAGGGAAGTTCGTTCCAGACAGGGAGAAGGACGAGCTCACAATGGCCCTCGGGAATCCTGAGCACCCTGGACGGACACGAGGCACGCCAGGCTCCCTTTCGTGGAAGGCTAGATTTCCGGACGCAGGGTGTTACAAAACCCATGAGAGGAGGAAGAAACTGGAGCAGAGCCTAATGCAGGCGCTGCACGAAAGGGTAATGGGGCTAGAGGAACGAGAAGAGGAACGAGAAGCAGCCGATCACAACAAACGACCTGCGAAGCTTCCCCGGTTACCCCGCCATCTCAGCGGAGAAGCAGCATGGCTTCCACCGAGCTGCTTCAGCCAGAGCAACATGCCTTGACGGCTCCTGCCAGCTATCCCGTGGATGCTATCACGGATGCTGAAAGTTGCCACCTTATGGCGCAATGGAGCAATTTAAAGGTCAAGGCGGCTGTTGGCTCTGTTATCCCACTAAACCCGACTCAACTTTTCACCGCCGGCCGATTCCGAAGGATATGCTAAGGTGATGGTCGATGAAATAACGGAGGGATTTGAGGAGCTCGGCTTGACCACCCTACCGGTGAAGGGGAGTATCGGCTGGGTTCTGCTCAAGACTCCATGCCTATGGCGGAAGGATCTCATCACCCTTCCGAACTGGACGCCTCCGCCTCCTCCTCCTCCGTGAGTCAGGCACTCCGCCTCCTCCACCGCCTCCTCCTCCTCCTCCGGCGAGTCAGGGCACTCCGCCTCCTCCACCGCCTCCTCCTCCGCGAGTGACGATCAGGGCACTCGGCCGGCTCCTTCTCCGGCGTGGCGGCACTCCGTCTCCTTCTCCGCCTGCACCGGCGCGTCCGGGCAGCCAACCTCCTCCTTCTCCGCCTCGTCAGCAAGGGCGGAAGAGACCGCCGCCGCTCCGGCTGCTCCGGCGCGTCGTAGTCCTTCTCCTCCGCCTCGTAAGCAAGGAAAGAAGACATCCGCTCCGTCTGCTCTGCGGCGTCTAGCAGTACAGCCAAAGGCGGGAGGAGATACAGATTCGGTCCTTCTCTGAAGACTCCAGAGAAGTTACCGTACGAGAGGAGCGAGGAGGAAAACGCGAAGATCGCGCAGACCGAAGTGGATGACTGGTTTCAAGGGTTGAAAGCAAAGAGACATCCACCTCCGGAGGAGAAGGTAGATCCGGTCAAAGCGCAGCGCACTCTGGCTGCCCTGACAAAACCACCCAAGTCTCCGCCGAAAGGCAACTATGAGCGCATTATTGGAAAGGCATTTGCCGAGGCGGAGAGATCGGGAAGTACTATCAGTGATCAAAGGATGAAAGAACGACGAGCTGGGAAACAAATTGCCCAGCTCGGCGAACAAGCGAAGGAATCGTGCCCCCCGCTCAAGGTGCCTGCTAGCGACATCGTCTATCCGAGGATGGTGCCCGGTTATGGCAATCCTGAAGATTACTTGTCCGACGATGTACAATTTGATTTCTTGGAGGTGCAGATACAAATATACGAGTACGGGAAGCCTCTCGTCAAAGATGAAAGCTCTCTAACAACGATGATGCGAAGATTGCATGATTGGTACATGAAAACCTGCAAAGAGTCTGAGGGGAGGAATACTTTGTATTTGAGAGTTAAAAAGGAGCATGACCTCCTTGGAATTGAACTGTTGCCTATTCCATTTGAGGAGTTCTATCAATTTTTCAATCAATTGGCCCTCGATAAAGCAACGGTCACCTGCTACTGTGGAGGCCCATCTGTCCCGGTTCTGGATAGAACCGGGACTAAAAATGAGGTATTAATAAGACCTTTAGTCGGATTCGTGAACCCAGGACTAAAAGCACTATGAACCCACTATAGGCCCTTTTTCTACTAGTGCTAGTTCCAAATATTCAGGATTTATCTTGGCGAAAGCTCCGTGATGGACACTTGGTTGGAAGACATCACCGTTGAATTTTCTCCTGGCGGATATGCATCTGAATGAGCAGTCGAGCTTTCACTGGCACTGACCTCTTGGATGAAGAATGGCGGCCTCGACAAAGAAGGGAGACGGACAGTGTGGCTGCTGAACATGATATTTACCGATGACATCATGGGCCTGCTCGCCGGTTTCCTCTGCACGCACAGGAGACCGACGTGGATGCACTTCAGAATCTGGTCAACGGGAGGATGGTTGCTCAGGGAGGGGTCGACCAGCTCGATGACGTTTCCCCTGTTCCAGCCCTCCCATACCTGCAGCAAATATGGTAGGCATATTCAGATATCGTTTCCAAAGTCTGCCCGCTTTTAGAGTATACGAACAGGCTTCAGGTACTCACATGATTCACGAGATCGACATCTTGCTCAATGTTATATGATCCATTATTTTTTATTCCAGTGACGATCTCTAAGACCAAGACGCCGAAGCTGAACACATCTGACTTGATGGAATACTGACCACGCATGGCGTATTCTGGCGCCATGTATCCACTGTGACAAAAAACAGGACTTTAGAACCTGATTAAAACCTTTTGCTGTCTTGTCAGAGAAATATAGTTGACATTCTTACTATGTGCCGGCGATACGACTTGTCACATCTTCTGATAGATCCCCTCTGAATAACTTAGCTAAGCCGAAATCCGAAATTTTGGGATTGTAATCGAGATCTAGTAGTATATTGCTTGCTTTGATGTCGCGATGAACTATCTTCAATTGAGAATCTTGGTGGAGGTATTGTAAGCCTCGAGCGATTCCATTGATAATCTTGAATCTCTTTCTCCAATCCAGCTCTTTATTTTGTTCAGAATCTGTGATTCAAACAAGAGTGTCATTGTAGCATAAATTTTACCATTCAGTCACGTGACTAAAGTTTTTTTTTGAAAGTTACGAAACAAAAGAAAATCTTACCAAAAAGAATGGTATCAAGGCTTCTCTTGGGCATATATTCATAAACAAGTATTTTCTCTTGGTCTTCCAAGCAAACACCAACAAGTCTTACAAGATTCCTGTGGTGAAGCTTGGCAACTAGAACCAGTTCACTCTTCAACTCCCCTATTCCTTGTCTGGAAGTCTGACAAAGCCTTTTGACTGCTATTTCTTGTCCATCAGGTAGGACTCCCTGCGAAGGAAACGATACTTAGTCCTCTGTAAAAAAATAATAGTTGATAAACTATACATATATTTTAAGCTACATTAGGTATGATTCTGTACCTTATAAACTATACCGAACCCTCCTTTTCCAAGCATTTTGCTGTTGTCGAAGTCATCTGTGGCAACTCTTAGTGTTGCTAGATCAAGAAGAAGCGAATCGATGTCTTGAATATCATCTGAGGTAGCAGATTGTGCTGGAGAATAGGTATACAATGATGAAAAACAAGACCTGGGCTCTTCAAGTATGATTTTGTTCCAATCTAGTGGCATATTTGATATTAAAATTTAAGAAAAGGTAAATGAAATAAACAAAATCCACTAATAACTAATCAAAACACCATCTCATAGATAATCCATTAATTAATAACTTGATTGGCTATTATTCGATAATTTAAAATGCTTAGGAGGCCTTACAAGGTAGAAACGCATCTTCTTCTGGTCTTCTCCTCCAACAGAAAAAGTATACCACGGCGATGACCAATATCATAGCAATTGTAGGCATCAGAATAGCTAGAACTTTACCTGTACTGTTTCTTCTTTCCTCTGCAAGTAAATATATGCCATTAGTTCATAAGGTGTACTTCTTAGTTATAACTTTAACTGGAGTCTTGTAGCACATATATTTTGTATTTTTTCTGCAGGATTTTTCCATAGGAAAACCTTGTAAATTTCAAAGCGCACAAACCATTTGCAAGAACCAAGGGTAATGTTCTTTCTATATGTGCCTTACACTGGAAAATAGTTAGTAGCGAGTTTGCACATCCATATAAATAAGTGAGCTCATCCAGATGTGACATAGTTATGTCACATCTAACTCCTATACCATTTGATTTTACGCAAATATGCGTGGGCATTTTCCGTTTTCTTCTATAATTTTATTACCCAAATACTAGTGTACAAGTTAGATGCGACTTTGTTAATTGTCATCTAGATGAGGATTAGGAAATATTTATATATAATTAAATATAGTATTTCGTGTCAAGCAACTCTATAACTAAGAGGCTATTTTGATCTTGACCAAATCCAGCCCTACCAAAAAGTTTGCAAGCATGTAAAATTTGGTGACCGTTTGGACAACTACCAAAGAATTGGCAAGCCCGTAAAATTTGGTGGCCGTTTGGATCACTACCAAAGAATTGGCACGGTCAGTGCGCCTGCTGCACGCCAGTGTAAATTTGGCCACACACGGGCGAGTTGAGGGCGGAGAAAATCTCCCCAAAAAATATGTATGGCGCTGTGCACTCTCTATCTCGGTGGGTCCTAGGTAACTCATTTATTTTATTTGTATCTGGTGCATGCACCGTGGGTCCTCACACAATGCATGTAGTAGTCTACTCCGCATGTCTAGCAACTAAACATGGGAGGGGAATTTTTGGTCCATGGGGACATATGCACCCTATATGGGAAAAAAATTACTAATTCAAAAAAAAGTCAAAAATTTCTGAAAATATTTTTGAAATAAACTTGACCTTCTATTGTACTCGTGAGAAAATAAATCCACAAAAAAAATATCCCTTTGACTTCTTTTCAAAAATAACAAATTTTGGCCAAAATAGTATGAATAGTGACCTATAATAGCAAATAAATTTTGTCTTTTTTGCTGTGAGGTCAACTTTTGTTTTTTTCATCGAGATTTATTTACTAGTGCAAAAGTAAGTCAAGTATTTTGTCAAAATAGTTCTTACCTATTTTGACATTTTATTAAAATATTAAAAAAAAACCATATAGGGTGTATATACACCCAGGAACAAAAGTGTATTTCCCCTAAACATGGATGGCTACAATCGAAGCAATGCCCTTGCATTTGTCGTGGTAAAAAATTGATGGGGCTAGATGGGGCACCATCCAAACAACCCCTAATATCTCAAGTACTAAGAAGAAGTGGTGACTCCTAAGGAGATATGAGCAAACTAGTATTGTTAAGGGATTCAGAAGTTATATCAGGACCTTTTTTTCCACTGCTTATATAATTCCTGTTTGACAGGAAGTAGGAATGGGATTCCGCCCTTGTTCCTAGAAACATAATCATTTGTTCAACAAATTAGTTGCATGTTATTAGATGTGCATGTAGTTTCACATCAAACAACCAGTAAAATACAGATCATTGCATAATTATTTACAAAACAAACTAAATGTAGTAAAAATGATGTGTTTTTCTTGTCTAAATTGTGTTTTCGTTTCGTATAGCCAACTCACCTCCTCCTCGTATCACCGGTGGCGCGGAAGCAGGCGGCCTCTCTACAAACTGCGGAAGCTGCACCAGCGGACGCCCGGAGAAGAAAGGGTACACCTCGTAGCGGAAGTTGCACCATACGCCGAAAATTGCCCCGCCTGTCCTTCCGCTGAACAAATTCGGAAGCTGCCCAATTATGACGTTAAGGCACTTCCGGCAGACGTCCGCCGTGATGTCGGGCGCGCACTGCGACAGCGCATAAATCTTGGGGTTTCTGCTGTCGTCGAAGCCCTCTTCCCCGGTGCCGAACCGCCTGGACGAGTCCCCCACCACGTGGTCCCCTGTGGCGTTGACGAGCAGCCCAACGGCGCCGTCGAACGCTGGCGTGCCCACGAGCCGAGACCGCTGTAGAATGCACGTGGTGACGATGTAGTCATCGTCGAGGAGGAAGTTCCGGTTAGAGAAGCGGAGCTGGCAGAGGTCGTAGAAGATCACCACGTCCTTGTAGAGCGGGCACACCCGCTGCGCTCCGCGAAAGGCGTTGGCGACGCATGTCTCGCAGGCGGAGGCGTTAGCGACGTCGCCGCGGCAGAGCGCCTGGCCGTAGACGATGTTGGGCACATCGCCGACGTTTCCGGTGGCGTAGAGCGCAGCAGATGAGGAGGCGTTTCTTGGGAGGGTGGCCGAGAGAAGATTGATGTTGGCGTGGTAGGTGCTGTTCTGCGGATAGTTGCCACTGGAGGGTTCGGGCCCGCAGACTGGCCATGGAGGCTGTTCGTCTTGGGCGGCGGTGCGTAGGACATGAAGGACAGCGAGGAGGAGGAGGGTGGTGGTGGTGACGCTGGCGAGGCGCCGGTAGAAGCGGCGGTGGGGCTTTGCCATGGCACTCCGTCTACCTGTGACTACTACTGGTCTGTAGGAGCAGGGGTTAGGCGGGAGAGGTTGACTGGAGCAGAGTATTTCTTCTTCTTCTTTTCTTGTAGGTGTAGAAGATACTGTAGCAACCATCTGAAGCAGCCTCTCCAATAGCTACGGTGAACAAGCACAGGTGCCAAGAAACTACTCCCATGATAAATAAATATAAAAGCGTTTAGATCATTATGTTTTTATATGTCTTTACGGAGGGAGCAGCACCAATAATATTAAAAGAGTAATAATTTATTTCTTGTATGAAGTACACTTTAAAACAAACAAGCTCAATTGTATTCTTAATCAATGAATGAAGCAGCTCTGATCCCTTTGTTTTCAATTGAATTAAAATAACAACAACGACGGATATAGCGGAGTCACGGATCATCTAGCTGGTTGGAGAAATGCAGCTGTCCTCCAGTCTCTTTCTTCTTGGCGGACACACTTGACTTTTCTTTTCTTCAGTCTTTCCTGTTTCTCACCGATCCACTTGTGGTGGAGATTGTGTCATGCCCTCCGACAACCAGCCATACCTTGGCCCCTCGATTGGCACATTCGTTTCAACTTTGTTTGATTGTCATTTGTCAAGCACCTACTTTGAATGTTCCGATTAATATTTAGAAAAATAAGGTATTTCCGTGTCTCTGGATTTTCTTTGCGACCCATCAAAAAAACATTTCTTTTCAATCGTGACAGCAAGGCCGTAGTTATCCATGACCGAGACAAGCTTTAGTGCCTTAGCTACACGCACTATCACTAGTAGAAAAACGACTTTTAATACTGGTTTGTAAGGACCTTTAGTATCGGTTATGGAAACCAAGATTAAAGGATGACGTGACCAGTCCCCTTAATCCCTTGCTCAACACTTAACCCACTCAGCCCATCACGCCCAAGACGGCGCGTCGTGGTCTGGAGGTTTATTTATTTATTTGAAATAAAGCAAAAACAGCCCGCCTACTAGGACAACATGGCCTTGCATACGACTAGAAAGCTAACCTCTAGTTGGGCTAGGATGCATGCCCGTACGGCCGAGTAGGCCCCACAGGGTAGAAGACTTGCAATAGGCCCACAAAGGCCTGCTTAGAGAGGAGCTCGACACGGTAGCCGCGGCGGGGTTTATAAACCGGTGCGAGCTCCTCTTATCTAACGAGATGGGACTAAACATTGTGCATTGCAGGTGGCAGCGCACCATCTTTAGTACCGGTTGATGGCTCGAACCGGTACTAAATGGGGGGGGGGGGGGAAGGGGTCTTTAGTACCGGTTGGAGCCACCAACCCGTACTAAAGGCCATGACCCCTTTAGTATCGGTTGGAGCCACCAACCGGTACTATAGGTCACAAATGAACCGGGACTAATGCATAGCCATTCGAATCGGAACTAATGGTATCATTAGTGCCGGTTCATTAACAAACCGGGACTATGTGTCTCACGTAAAGTAGTTTTTCTACTAGTGTATGGGTACTACCAATGCCGAAAATGTTATGAAAATTATGAAAAAAAGAAAGTTGTGTATGCCGTGTGGACAGGAATTGTGTTCATTATCCAACGAAATCTCTAAACCAAATTCTATCTTTATAGAGAAGCAAAAAAGACAAATGAGAAATCCAGCTATCAATATTGTGTACCCTACCATAATGCAGAAAACTAAAAAACACGTAGAAATAAATTCAGAAGCCATCTCACTTGACCGATTCCATGTGCGCGGCCTAACCGCGCCCACACATTCTGTCCTCGCGAACAGATATCTGGTGCTCCCACAGCCACGAGCCACTCTATCTTCTTTTCTTTTTTCTTTTTGAACGAGCCATTCGATCAGAGACGGAATGGTTCTGGGAGGAGTTCCAAGACCTGCACATAATTCCTAAAATCTTAGGGGGTTTCAATAAATTTGCACAAGCTCCTTTGGTGGAGCTTAGGGCATCTTCAACACCGACCAGCAAATTCATCCGGTACATGTCTTTTTATGTCCAAACGCGTCCGCAAGACATTAGCATGCGAGGTAATATCCAACGCTAATTACGAAGTATCCTTCTAGAAGAAGAAAAAGTAGGTTGGGAGCATGCATGTGGTGCAATATTTGTGATTTAGGATCCAGTTGATTGGAAAAGAGAAAGGGGGGGCCATGCATGTGCGGTTGGGGGGAGAGAGTAGAAAGAGACATGCATGTAATTGGTAAAGTGCATGTTGTGACTCCGGTAAAACTCCAGTACGTACGTCTCCAAATACCGGAATTTAGATGTCTGGACAGCTTCGCGGACTGATACACGTCCCCATTGAATTGCAAAAGTAAGCAAATGTGTCCGGTCGAATATACTGATGTTTTGCAGGTATCCCTTGAAGATGCCCTTAGATGTGTGGGTAGCACATCATATTTTCCCTCGTCCTGAGCACAACACACACGGCCCAGCAACCTAAGCGCATGAGAGGACTTTTTGGGAGAAGTTAGTTTGACAGAAACGTGGGAAACAGGACACGTAGTATTCACAAGTCTAGTCCATAGAGAAGTTCCCGCAAGTCTAGTATTAATTGCTAATAGTTGTGTTCATAAATCTAGTCCATAGAAAAATTCATCGAAGATCTGGCGTCAACCCACCGTTGTCGACGGTCGCCGTTCTTGTATTTACTGGGCGATACTAGTACGCCCCCAACCATAACCTCTGATCGACGTCAACAGCTCAACTTTTTGTGAAAGTGCTCACACTATTCCCTACATCATTTACAAAAAGTTAACATGTTACAAAGAATAAATACCTATTGGTGCCAGTGCATACGATGCACAGGGGTATCTCAGATCACACATCACTGCTAGTAGACTCGGGAGAGGCAACACATATTGGTAACAAAAACACTTTGGAACTGAGTTGGTTCCTGAAAGAGAATTTCATGGACATCGTGCGAAGCCTTTTACTGGACTATCGAGTGTACAGAGATGGCAAAACAAGATTACACATCTAAGACAAATTTTCCGGGATTGGGCCAGAAACGAGAGTGAGATTTACAACAAATAAAAAAGAAAGACTAACCCAATTAATAGATGCTTTGGACCTAAAAGCAGAAGTGAACCTGCTCGATGTGGCAAAACAAGCCACAAAATCCAAAGCTGAGCAACGCCTATGCGCTCTTCTTAGAGAAGAAGATGTCAAATGGGCATTGCATGCTAAGGTTTTCAAGGTTGTCCAAGAGGATGACAATACACAATTCTTTTATATGATTGTGAATGGTAAGTATAGGAAGAAGAAAATAATCCAACTTGAACAGGAGGAGGGGACCATGGTGGGTCATGAGAATCTCAAATCGTATATCTCCAACTACTATAAACAACTATTGGGGCCTCGTGCAGAGAGCACGGTTTCCCTGAATGAGTTTATTATTGGAGATATCCCTCGTCTTCGGTCAGAGGAGAATGACATTCTATCTGCACCTTTTACTGAGAAAGAGGTCTTCGATGCAATATCACAAATGAAACCGAATAAAGCAACAGGGCCAAATGGGTGCCCTATGGAATTCTATAGGAAATGTTGGCATATTATTCAGGACGATCTTATACCTATGTTTCATGATTATTATAACGGTCACCTTTAACTCTTTCATCTTAACTTTGGTATGATTACGTTATTGCCAAAGAAAGAAAAGCAGTTCGTGTCGTGGAATTGTCACGTCAGATGTCCTAGTGGAAGGACTTAGTCGTGGAGCCATCGCAACTAGGAAGCTTAAAGGGGTTCAATCGGGACAAAGGGCTCGAGGTTTATACTGGTTCGGCCCCTTACGGTGAAGGTAAAAGCCCACGATCCAGTTTTGAGTTGGATTGCTTATGACTCGCTTACCAGGGAGCGAATCGCTTGACCTAGTTCACGAGTTGATCTTACTTGCCCTGAACCGCCGCCGGTCGTCCCTTTATATACATAGGTCGACGCCCAGCGGCTCTACAGAGTCCCGGCCGGCTCATAAAAAGTGTCCGGCTCTGTCTCTTAACTATTCTTGCCTTACAATACAAGTCACGCATACATGGCGGTTTATCACTACGGGCCTTAAGTCGCCTATGGGCTTTGGGCCCTTGCTTGAACCACCATCTCTATCCTGGGTCTTGGGCTTCAAGAGTATTTGTAAGTATAACCCGACCCCTCCTGGGCGGGTCATACCAATAGTTATATCCCCAACATTAGGCCCAGATTGATTTGAACTGGTTCATGTCAATCTTCGACACTTAAGAAAAAATCTTCTGCCCTGAAACTTTCGTAACCCACCATGACGTCATCCTCTGGATTTGTGGTAACCCGACATGACGTCACTTGCTATAAATGCACATTTTGTTCAATGTATCCCAATGGATCTTTATCTTGATGACCATCCCGAAAACCGAGGCGTCCTTGTAGTTGGATAACTTATGTTTGGGCCTCCCTGTTTTTCGCGCTCTTTTAGTGGCCCTTCCTTATAAATAGACCCGACTAGGTCTTCTTCATTCTTCCCTTTCCTTGTCTTCTTCCTCTCGCCCCCTGCTGTCACTCGAGCTCCGCCGCCACTGCAGGGCACCTTCGTCTCCGTCGACTTTGGCCGCTGCATCAACCTGAAACCGTCCAGAGAATGGCGGCGCCTATTCGCAACAGATCCAACGCTTGTAAGTTTTCCCCTTTCTGCATCTTAGATCCATGCTAGGGTTGGCGAGTTCCTCTGTATAGTTCATAGTTCATACCCGTTCTTCGTGTTTCCTCTGCTATGGCTTCTTTTGATCCAACAGTAGCGTATATCTCATGTGGTAGCTATTCCGCATCCATTTTCTGCACTAGCAGATCATCTTTCTTTGTAAGGAATCCTCATTAGGATGCATGAACTTCTCTGTACCATGTTTTTAGGTCTAGAAATTTTTCTTTTCCGAACAGCCATTTGATCGAAAATAATAGCTGCAGTTTGTGAAACCTGTTTATGCAACACTTAGGCAAAATCTGAATTGTTTAGATCCATTTAGCCATGGGGACTCTTGTCACCGGCTTTGTAAAGAGGCAATGCTCACTTGATAACCTTGACCACTCATGGCGGTTTAATTAATTTTTACCGTCTTATAGAACATATGGCGGCTTAAATAACATTGACATAATCGTCCTTAAACCATTAGGCCCCTTCATAAGCCGCCATCTTGAATCTGCACTGTAATGCTTCCGTTCGGCTTGAGTTTGACCCGGAAATTTTTACTCCTTAGGCTTTTGTAACAATGGCACTAAAAGCACCCACTTCCTGCAACTGGGTCAAATCGATTGTCACAGAGAGCACACTTGACGACATTGTGAAGACCGGCTATCTGCCGAAAAAAGAAATCATGTCCTATCATGCCCCAAACCCGGAAGAAAAATTTCCCCTGCCCAAATAGGGGGAGGTTATTGTTTTCACGGATCACATGAACCGGGGTTTCTCTCCCCCAGCTCAAAATTCTTCAGAGATGTGTTGCACTTCTTTGATCTTCGCCCGCAAGACATCAGACCCAATTCCGTGTCTAACATCTGCTACTTCCAAGTATTCAGTGAAGTATATCTTGGAGAAGAACCCAATTTATTGCTCTTCAGAGAGTTATTTTACTTAAACCGCCAGAATGAATGCGCCAGCGGCCGGAGCTTGGAACTTGGTGGTGTCTCAATCCAGCGTCGAAGGGACATGATCTTTCCTTAAGCCAATCCGCCGAGTCAAACAAAGATTGGAATCAGACATGGTTTTACTGCCAAGACACCTCTTTGGTTGGTGAAAATCCTCTGACCGGCCTTCATGCTCTCCGTCTGGACTCCACACATCCGCTTCCTGACAAGATAACAGCCGCCGAACGTAAAACGCTCGCCCCCACCCTGACTAAGATCAAGGCTCTTGTGGGGAACGATATGACAAAGTCACTTTTGAACGAGAGTTTAGCAGACTGCGGTAAGGTGGGCTTAGCTCCCTTATGCGAAACTAATCCGGCTCCAGAGGTAAGCTGCCCAACTGAATATATTACTTTGATTTTTCAATGTTTCACCCATACTCATATCTCTGCTTAAATTCCCACAGGCGGGTGATAAATTCTGGCAGGCCAAATATGATCACGAGGCCGCAAAGAAAGCCAGAAAGCTGAAGAAAGCCGCTAGGAAAGAGGCCGCCAAGAAGAAGGGCAAGAAAGCCACCGCCTCCGACTTACTTCGGCTTGAAGATTCATCTGAGTCGGAGGTAGCCCTTGACTCTCCTGGCTCCTTTTCTAATTATCTTATTGACACTGATTATCAGCAGGAGGACACAGGGACAAGCCGTAACAAGGCTGACGAGGTAACTATCCTTTCCTCCGACTCCGAGCCTTCGCCAAGACGGAAAATCCGCAGAGTGACCCGGAAAGTAAGGTTTTCCCATCCTTTAGCTTATCACGATCCTCAATTTCTTTTGAAGCGGCAGATTCATGAGAGCCGGAGGAAGACCCGGACCAGCAAGGATGCAGAGCTCTCCTCCGGCTTACCAAACACGCCAAGGAAGCACCGGAACAAGGTCATCTCCGTTTTAAATATTTTTAGCCCTTTGGCGGGTCTTACTCGTCAACCACTCAACTCTTCTAACTCGGATTATCAGGAAACTTCCCCTTCCTCCGGCGACTCAATGCAGTCCAATCTGCCGGCTTTCAAGACTGCACCAGGGTAACAATAATTTCCTTATCTTGTATTTTACTTTAATCCCTTGCATCTGTATTAACCTTTGCTCTGACGCAGTGGACAAGCCAAACCCAGCAAACAGGTTAGAAAGAGCAAACCGGCTAAAGACACAGTCGTGACTAAGCCGGTTATTGAAACAGCTGCACCGAACTCGTCAACTCATGATGCACCGTCTGAACCAGCTCAAAACATACCAACTCCCGCTGCTGACCTGCCCGTTGAACGAGCCGTTGATGACTCAGAAAATCCAGAAGCCATTAGCCCGGTCCAAACAGATGACCAGCAAAACACTTACGTTGAGTTTACTAGAACTAGCTTTGTTGAGCCGGGAAGGCCAAGTGTCCCGCCAAGGAAGAACTTCTGGACCATCGCGGGGTCAAGCTTGATGTTTCAAATTATGCTCACATGAGTATTGCAGACATATTTTCCGGCTACATGAGCCAAGTGCACAGTAGTCGCGACGTTGAAATCGACATGGTGAAACAGATGCACCATAAATTTGAGGTATGTCTTCCTCTTTCCCCCAAGTCTATTGCTTATGAAAAATATGTTGTAGACTTAGAAAAACATCAGACACTCATTAACAATACCTTTAGATTAGAAACCTATAAAAAATATGGCTTAATCCTTAGCCCCCAAGGGCCGGTTTAATAAAAATGAATGAGCCGGTCATTCACATGCTTGCATAGGTCATGTTTAACTGTGTAATTTTGAACTGCAATATGCATTAGCCCCCAAGTGCCAACTAGTCTTGCTTGCAAACTGCTTGGGACTTTAATATTGTGAATCGCCAATCTGTATGAACTGCCATTATAAATAGACTTCCGCGATAGACATTATCCCCCAAGTGCCAAGTAGTCTTGCTTGAAAAGTACTTGGGACTTTTGAATATAAGATGCTAATGACAATGATTTTGACCCGGTTCTTGTGCAGGTTACCACCAATCAATTACAAACAGAAATTGCTGACTTGAAGAAACGACTGCAAGCTCAAGAAACAGAGACCCAAAAAGCTAACTCCAAATTTGAATTCAGTGTTTCTAAACAAGAGAAGCTGAATGTCGACTTTGAAGCAGAAAGAAAAACTTGGGCTGATGAAAAGAATGCTTTAACTCAACGGGCTGCTGATTCAGAGGAGGCTCTTGCAAAGGCAACCAATGAATTGTCCAGCTTATACCGCCGTGTGACTCAGATGGTTACCGCAATCTTTGGTAAGTCGCCCTGCAAGCTAGAGAAACTATACTTTTCAATGATTATATAAATTTTGTTTCTTAACGCACCTGACATTGCTATGCAGGCCCCAGGAGCTCAAATCTGAACCAGGACTCTCTGATAAAGCTGACGGCGGTTTATACCCTGGTGGATTAACTCTACACTGGTCTCAGTGCGCTTTAGCCAGCGTGGCTCTGTCCAATGAAGTTCCTACCCTGGTGGCAGATGTGTTAAGAAAGGTTTATGTGTTGCCCCAACGGGTTACCGAACTAAAGAGGGCATTTGCTAGATCTGGTGCTATAGCTGCGTTGAGCCGGGCCAAGGCTTGGCTTCCGGAACTAGACCCGACGGACATTGCCATTGGGTATCCGAGCCTCAAAAAAGACGGTGCGCCCTTTGAACAAGAAGATTTTGCTGTCTGTGTGAAGGCAATACGCCCTGTAGCCATCATAATTGCTGAAGAAGCGGATCTCTCCAAGTACCAGGCGGGTTACGATGCAGAGAACCGGAGAATCCCAACACCACAGTATACCCTGACCAGCCTGATTCCACCAACTCGTAAGCATACCTTCGCCCCTGAGATTGACCCGGCCGGGCTAGTTGACGATGAAGCTTTGAGTGGCATTGACTGGTCGTCGTCAACCTTCCAGGCTCAGGAGCAGGACGAAGAAGTGGAAAGGGTTAATCCAGAAGCTTCAGGCAATCATGGGAACTAATCCGTCGGGCGGTTCATATTTGTAGCCTTGCTGAAAAACAATGCTTGATCATTTTGTCTCGGGGATTCATGTAATAGGAGTTGAGATGACTTTTGCTGCACCGTGCCTTCGTGCATGTTTTGATGCCTTAACATTGCTTCAAATCACCATGATATTTTTACTCCGCCTTATGCTTTTTGACTTCCTTTGTGCATAAGAAATCATGTAATTAACAATGCACTAAGGTAAATCACAGAGACCCTCGGCGGCTCACCGCAGGGCATGTTATAATTATCCCACATAAAATGTAAAATATGAGTTATAAACAATTTTGATCAAAACTAGTAATATAACTGTGATAACTTCATACCTGCGATATCAAAGTTGTACTGCCAGTTTAAATGACCTGGACAGTAAGAGTGATGACTCAGTTTATAAACCATGACTTTCTCTTAGAATTTTTCATAAGCCGGGCCAGTGACCACTTCAAACTGAAGTCGGCTCAAAAAATCTTATCTGTTTTGAATCATGGACAAAAAAGATCACAAAACAAATCCAAAGACTTTAAGAAAAAAAGACAAATTTAAGATTTCTGATTCGAATACGATCAGTAAACCGTCCCAAAGGGGTTAAGCTAGGGTTCAAATACGACCATGTAGCCCCCAGTGGCTTTGACATTGCGCCGATCAAGAGGGTACCGACAGTTATGTTCTCTTTGGTTCGAATATGACCTATGTTTGAACAGGAAGCCCCCAAATGACCTTAAGAATATTTAACGACTCTGATTCGAATATGATCTGAGTCAGACCAACAACGGGTTAAGCTGGTTTCGAATACGATCAGCCCCCAATGGTCTTTTGTGCAATTATGAAAATGAAGACATATGATCTGTGGGGATGAAATGGACAGAGGTCCTGCTTTATTACTGATAATATATATATCGCCAAGATATGTACATCATGTGAGCCGGTGGCTCAAGTGTAGTAAGGCCGAAGATGAGCTATGTTCCCTGGCCGGCGGGTCTCCTCCTCCGATTTACATGAATCTTTGCACTCTCGAACGTCGATAAGATAGTATGACCCGTTGTTCAAATTCTTGCTGAACAAAAAGGGTCCTTCCCAAGGTGGGGATAACTTATGTGCATCAGTCTGATCGTGGATGAGCCGGAGAACCAAGTCGCCTTCTTGAAAGGTTCTTGATTTAATCCGGCGGCTGTGATAACGCCGCAAGTCTTGTTGGTAAATTGCTGAGCGAGCTGCTGTAAGTCACCGTGCTTGTTCATTGTTAGCTTCCACATAAGCCGCCACTCGGGGCGAGTCAGGGCGGATGTCACTAGAAGAACCGCCTCTGCTCCATAAACCATAAAGAAAGGGGTATAACCCGTAGATCTGTTGGGGGTAGTATTGATGCTCCACAACACTGATGGTAACTCCTCCACCCAACAACCCGTTCGTTGCAAACGAACTAAAAGCCGGGGATTGATACCCTTTAGAATCTCCTGATTGGCTCTTTCTGCTTGGCCATTGGATTGGGGTGAGCTACTGATGAGAAATCAAGCCGGATATGCTCTCGTTGACAGAACTCCTCGATAGCCCCCTTGGACAAGTTAGTCCCATTATCAGTTATAATACTGTGGGGGAAGCCAAAACGAGAAATCACCTTTTTCATGAATTGAACCGCCGTCGCCGCATCACACTTACTGACCGGCTCTGCTTCCACCCACTTTGTGAATTTATCCACTGTGACCAAGAGGTGAGTCTTTTTGTCCTTGGATCTTTTGAAAGGTCCAACCATGTCAAGCCCACATACAACAAACGTTGTATGTGGTATCATCCTCAATTCTTAAGCCGGCAAATGATCGCGCCGTGAAAATTTCAGACACCCGTCACATTTACTGACCAGATCCTCAGCATCAGCACGAGCCGTAAGCCAGTAAAATCCGTGACGGAAAGCTTTGGCCACAAGGGACTTTGAACCGGCGTGATGGCCGCAATCCCCTTCATGGATTTCACGAAGAATCTCTTGGCCTTCTTCAGGGGATACACAACGTTGAAACGCCCCAGTGACACTGTGGTGATGTAACTCGCCATTGGTAATCATCATTGACTTAGACCGTCGGGTTATCTATCGAGCCAAGGTTTCATCCTCAAGCAGTTCTCCCCGGGTCATGTAAACCAAGCATGGCACTGTCCAATCCGGGATGACGTGAAGAGCCGCCATCAATTGTGCCTCCGGGTCAGGCACAGCCAAGTCTTCTTTTGTAGGTAACTTGACAGATGGATTATGCAAAACATCCAAAAAGGTATTCGGGGGTACCGGTTTACGCTGAGATCCAAGCCAGCTTAGAGCATCAGCTGCGTCATTCTTCCTGCGATCTATGTGTTCCACTTGATAACCCTTGAAAGGTCCAGCCACAGCATCAACTTCACGGCGATAAGCCGCCATTAGAGGATCTTTGGAATCCCACTTGCCCGAGACTTGCTGAGCTACCAAATCTGAGTCGCCAAAGCACCTTACTCGGCTTAAGTTCATCTCCTTAGCCATCCGAAGACCATGGAGCAAGGCCTCATACTCAGCTGCATTCTTAGTACAGGGAAACATCAATCTCAGCACATAACAAAATTTGTCACCTCGAGGGGAATCCAAAACTACTCCAGCCCCCGAGCCTTCCAATTGCCTGGATCCATCAAAGTGAATCGTCCAGTATGTGTTATCTGGTTTTTCTTCAGGTGCCTATAACTCTGTCCAATCGTTAATGAAATCCACTAGTGCTTGTGATTTGATAGCAGTCCGAGGCACATATTTCAAACCATGAGGCCCAAGTTCAATGGCCCACTTGGCGACTCGTCCTGTAGCCTCTCTGTTCTGGATTATATCCCCCAAAGGAGAAGAACTGACCACAATGATGGGATGACCCAGGAAATATTGCTTAAGCTTCCGGCTGGCCATGAGCACACCATAAACAAGCTTCTGCCAATGTGGATACCTTTGTTTGGACTCAATGAGTACCTCAATGATGTAGTAAATCAGATGTTGAAATGGATACTATTTACCGGACTCCTTTCGCTCCACCACAATAGCCACATTGACAGCACTTGCATTAGCAGCCACATATAACAGCAACGGCTCTTTATCAATGGGAGCAACAAGGACTGGCGGCTCAGCCAGTTGTCTCTTCAAATCTTCAAAAGCCACGTTAGCAGCGTCACTCCAGACAAATTTTTCTGTTTTCTTCAACATCTGATACAGCGGTATGGCCTTCTCACCTAACCGGCTTATAAACCGGCTTAAAGCAGCAATACGACCCGCCAATCGCTGAACATCATTGATGCACTTGCGATTTGCCAAAGAAGTAATAGCCTTAATCTTCTCCGGGTTAGCCTCAATGCCCATGTTAGAAACTAGAAAGCCCAAAAGCTTACCTGCTGGCACACCGAAGACGCACTTCGCCGGATTATGCATCATGTTGTACACCTGGAGATTATAAAAGGTCTCCTTGATAGCATCTATCAGTGTTTCCTTCTCTCTGGACTTAACCATAATATCATCCACATAAGCATGCACATTACGGCCAATCTGAGTATGAAGGCAATTCTTCACACAACGCTGATAAGTCGCCTGGGCAATCATAAGCCCAAAAGGCATAGAAACATAGCAGAAGGCTCCAAAAGAAGTAATGAACGACGTCTTCTCCTGATCCTTAACCGCCATCTTGATCTGGTGATATCCAGAATAAGCATCCAAAAAGCTCAAACCCTCACATCTCGCCGTAACATCAATAATTTGATCAATACGCGGGAGAGCAAAGGGATCAGTCGGACAAACCTTGTTTAAATCCGTGTAGTCCACACACATGCGCCAAGTGCCATTCTTCTTGAGTACTAGCACTGAGTTAGCCAACCACTCCGGATGAAATACCTCAATGATAAACCTGGCCGCCAAGAGCCGGGCCACCTCTTCTCCATTGGCCTTGCGTCTCTCTTTGTTAAACTGCTGAAGGAACTGCTTGACCGGCTTAAACTTTGGATCAATGTTGAGAGTGTGCTCAGTGAGTTCTCTCGGTACACCCCGCATGTCAGAAGGTTTCCATGCAAAGATGTCCCAATTCTCACGGATGAAATCGATGAGCACACTTTCCTATTTGGGATCCAGATTGGCACGGATACTGAACTATTTAGAAGAATCGCCAGGAACAAAATTGACTATCTTGGTATCCTCCGTCGATTTAAACTTCATCTCCGGCTCACGCTCTGTGGTGGGCTTCTTCAAAGATGTCATATCTGTCGGTTCAACATTGTCTTTATAGTATTTTAACTCTTCTGCGGCACAGACCGACTCAGCATAAGCCACCTCACCTTCCTCGCATTCCAGAGCCACCTTCCGACTGCTATGAACCATGATGGTCCCTTTATGACCCGTCATCTTCAGCTGCAGATATACATAACACGGCCGTGCCATGAACTTGGCGTAAGCCGGCCGCCCAAATAGTGCGTGATACGGGCTCGTAATCTTGACTAACTCAAAGGTTAACTTCTCGGCACTGGAATCATACTCATCTCCAAAGGCTACCTCCAACTCAATCTTACATACTGGGTATGCCGACTTACCAGGAACCACACCGTGAAAAACAGTATTGGACTGCTTAAGATTTTTATCTGTTAACCCCATACGACCGAAGGTTTCATAATAGAGGATATTGATGCTGCTGCCTCCATCCATGAGAACCTTATTAGTGAACATGTACCCCCCAACTTGAGGTGCTACCACCAAAGTCAAGTGACCCGGATTCTCAACCCGGGGCAGGTGATCTTCCCGACTCCACGTAATGGCCTGCTCAGATCATCATAAGTATCGAGGAACTGTCGGCTCAACGGTGTTGAATGCCATCTTGTGAAGCTTCTGATCCTGCTTACATAAACTTGTGGTGAAAACATGATACTACCCACCGCTCAACTGCTTTGGTTGTCTCTGATAGACAAACTACTGCTGCTGCTGCTGACCCCCCTGGACAGACTGCTGATTGTAGCCACCTTGAAATTGCCTTGATTCTTCTTGTGATTCTGGAAACCGGAACCAGAACCGCCACCTCCATTGTTCGGGGCATGAAAGCCGCCGCCTCCTGAACCGCCGCCCGACCCATGATTTCCATTGAACATGTTGGAATTTTTGAAGGCCTTCATGATAGTGCAATCCTTCCACATGTGTGTAGCCGGATTTTCTTCCGTGCCATGCTTCGGGCAAGGCTCATTTAACAACTGCTCAAGAGTAGGCCCTAACCCGCTAGATCGTGGAGGTGGCCTCCCCTTACGCCGCTGATTTTTCCCCCTGTGTGTTGGTGTTAGCCACAAACTCTAAGCTACCATCCGCCTTGCATTTATTGCTGCCGCCTTGATTTGCCGGGTTAGGCTGAGTGCCCTTAACGTTGCCGCTCTTCTTTCCCTTCCCTGCCTTCTCATCGTCAGACTCGGGATCCTTGGTACTATCAGAGTCAGCATATTTAACCAGAGCCGCCATCAATTGACCCATGTCAGGACATTCACGTTTGAGCCGCCCCAGCTTCATCTTCAAAGGCTCAAAACGGCAATTTTGCTATAACATTAACACTGCAGAGCCAGCATCCATCTTATCAGATGAGTGTATTATTTCCTTGACCCGGCGCACCCAACGGGTCGTGGATTCACCCTCCTGTTGTTTGCAACCAGTCAAATCCACAATTGACATGGGTTGTTTGCATGTATCTTTAAAGTTATGGATAAACATCTCCTTTAATTCTGCCCATGAACCAACGGAATTATGTGGCAATGCCTTCAACCAATTACGGGTCGTTCCATCCAACACATGGTGAAGTACTTGGCCATCGCAGGGTCGCTCACTTCTAGCATCTCCATGGCCATCTCATAACTTTCAATCCATGCTCCGGGCTACAATTCGGCGGTATAATTCGGTACCTTACGAGGCCCCTTAAAATCCTTGGGCAACCGCTCATTACGCAGAGCCGGCACCAAACAAGGCACACCTCCGGTTCTGGTGACTATTCCTGCCTCAACTAACACCGCTGGATAAACCGGCAGGGGCTGATAAGCCGCCTGGTGAGCCACCTGTTGAGCTGCTATTTCCGATGCCTGTTTAGCCGCCTGCTCAATTTGCGGACGCACTCTTTCCTGACTATGCACATTAGGAGCCCCACCTTGAGCCGTGCCGTACCCGCGTGGCTGGTTACGGCGCTGGGCATTGCTCCACACGGCTTGCGAATCTAAATGCCTGTTGTAACTCTTGCTCCGTCTCGGGCGTGGGGTAGAATGAATCCTATCTCTACTGTAAGAGTATGCCTCCTACTGTGCCAGAGCCGTCTGAAGAAGATCTCTGACTATTCGTGTTATAGCCGCCGCCGGTTAATCGCCATCAGTTGGGAGAGCTGCCAGTCGTGTTGCCGCCACGATCATGTTCTCCAATGGATTAGAGTAATGACCCAGTGGTGTCGGCACATAAGGGGGTGGAGCAGTATTCAGACATGGGGTCCCATAACATGTGGTTGAATCGGTGTATTGATCTCGGGCGCTGTGATCTGATTTACTCCCGGTGGGTTAAAGGGTCCCGCTCCGGGTGTCTGGAAAAGGTTCCTTGGATCATAAACTGGAGGCAGACGAGATTGAGCCTTCTGATACCTTCTCCTCATAACCTCGTTTGTTGTGTTCTGCTCCATCGTGAGCTGAAAAGCCTGCGATTGAATCTGCTGTGCTCGGACATCTAGAGCCGCCCGCTCAGCAGTCATCCTGACGTCTTCTACCGCTAGGTTTTCTTTAGCCTGTGCTATATCAAGCTTCAACTGTGCCACCTCTGCATCGTGTAGAACCTGATCCGCCGGGTTGACCACGGCGGTTAATAGGGTCATCAACTTATCGGTGAGATCCATCAACACCTGACCCGATGAGCGCACAGGGCCTCCTGCCCCGGCTGCTGCTGTCCCGGAGGTCATGGCCACCGTAGTTGATGAAGTTAGCGCAGGTTGAGTACCTGCCATGAAGATTCCAACTCTTCTTTGCGGATCAAAGGGGTCCGAAATACTACCGCCATCGGAACAGCCCCCAAGTCCACCGTCTTGCAGTTGATATAACGAATATGTCTCACCTGTGGACGAATCACCATCGGAGTAGATGTTCGTCTCACCACAGGAGTCAGATCCTTCAGAAACTTCTCCTCCATGGATGCATCCCACGAAGGGATGCCTTACGGAGGGTTGAGCCCGGGCGGGTCCGCACGCTGAGCCGTCTCGATGATGTCGGTGCATATGTCCGGCTCAGGGCCCGGCTCGCCGATCTTGCAGATGAAGACGTGGATTCCTCCGAAGGGGACCCGGTACCCGTACTCAATTGAGCCGGCGCCGTGGCCCCAGCCTGCATCGTCGATGTAGAGCTTGCCGCGACGACTCTTGGTCATCTGGCCCACAGCGTATCCCATGAGCCCTTCGAAGTTGTTATTCAAGAACTCAAATCCACCGTGCACTAGCCCCACGGTGGGCGCCAATTGTCGTGGAATTGTCACGTCAAATGTCCTAGTGGAAGGACTTAGTCGTGGAGCCATCACAACTAGGAAGCTTAAAGGGGTTAATCGGGACAAAGGACACGAGGTTTATACTGGTTCGGCCCCTTACAGTGAAGGTAAAAGCCTACGATCATGTTTTGAGTGGGATTGCTTATGACTCATTTACCAGGGAGCGAATCGCTTGACCTAGTTCTTGAGTTGATGTTACTTGCCCTGAACTGCTGTCGGGTCGTCCCTTTATATACAGAGGTCGACGCCCAGCGGCTCTACAGAGTCCCGGCCGGCTCATAAACAATATCTGACTCGGTCTCTTAACTATTCATGCCTTACAATACAAGTCACGCATACATGGCGGTTTATCACTACGGGCCTTAAGTCACCTCTGGGCTTTGGGCTCTTGCTTGAACCGCCTTCTCTATCCTGGGTCTTGGGCTTCAAGAGTATTTGTAAGTATAACCCAGCCCCTCCTGGGCGGGTCATACCAACAGTTATATCCTCAATAGTTCGTATCGAGCAGTTCAGGCCAATCTATCTTCTCAAAGTGAGTTTCAAAATATTCACGAATGTGGATACTAATAGACTGACACATATTGCTCATTCGGTGGTGCAACCGAGTCAATCAACTTTCATGCCTCGGAGACACATCCTATAAGGGGTAGTCGTCCTTCATGAAACGCTGCATGAAAGTCATTCGAAGAAACTAGACGGGGTTGTATTCAAAGTGAATTTCGATAAGGCATTGATAAAGTTAAGTGGCCTTTCCTTCAACATGCAATGCGCATGAATGATTTTAATGAGGCATGGCGGAACCAAGTGGATTCTCTAGTCCAAAAAGGTAGTGTCAGAATCAGTGTTAATGAAGATATTGGTCACTATTTTCAGACTCATAAGGGATTAAGATAGGGGGATTTGATGTCTCCTCTCTTATTTAATATAGTGGCAGATATGTTGACTGTTCTTATTAGCAGGGCCAAGGAAAACGGTCAAGTGGATGGACTTGTTCCTCATCTGGTCGATGGAGGAGTGTCCATTTTGCAGTATGCTGACGACACTGAGGTTCGCCACAATGAGGACGAGGATGGGGATGGGCTTGGAGGAAGAATAGAGGAGAAGAAAGAGGATAAAGCTTAAGTGTGGATCGGGCACCTCATATCATGTTTGTTTTATGCGAACTCAAGTGGCATCATGCTCTCAGGCATTTCATCGAACACCTCATGTGCATAGGAAGAGAGAGCAAAGTAGCACACACCTCCCACCTTCTATGAACCAAAAACAGAGGAGAGGGCCAGCAGGGGCGCAGATATATATAGGTATTTTTTAGTCTCGATTGGTGTCTAGAACTGGGACTGAAGACTGGCCTTTCATCCCGATTGGAGACACCAACCGGGACCAAAGGGTGTTACTTCTGGCATTGCCCCTTTAGTGCCAGTTGGTGTCTGGAAACGAAACTAAAGGTCCCACACAAACTAGGACTGATGCCTGCCGAGCCTCGTCCAGTGTCCTAGCCGCTCGAACCGGGACTAATGCTCACATTAGTCCCTGTTCTTAACGTGACCGGGATAATTGCTCCGATCCGGCTAGAACCGAAGCCATGTTTTCTACTAGTGGTACAGGCGGACATGCTCGTGCACGACGAGTTGCATGACGGTGGCCCATTTGTCGTTTCATAACCGATGCTATGGATGCCCTCGAGGTCGAGGCCCAGGGACTTATGCTTCTCCTCCAGGAACCATTGCTCGCACATAATGATCATTTGCTCAATGTCTTTGTCTTGTTGGTTTACACCACCTCCAACACGGTGGTGACATACGCAGTGATGTGGTGGGTCTTTTCTATTAGTTTCCCGTTATCCAAGCCTGCTAGGAGGGGTGGAGCTGTGGGGTTTGGGGCAAACTACAAGAAATGAGTGAGGAAGAAGAGTCAAATGGATGCGAAAGAAGGAATGCGATAGTTTTATTGTGGAAAAAATGGCAACCAATCAAAGCAATTGGGACATCGTCTGGCGGTTCCAGGAGTTGGGAATTAGACGCCTGTTAGACTAATAATTCAGAATTTTCTCATTTTTTGGTATGGCATGTTCCACTTGATGAGGCATGCACTACGAATCTTCCTAACTACCTAATTGTGATGCGACAACCAAGACTACAAATTTGGATATGTAAACACTTATGATAATATACATGATATATGTGCATTGTTGAAATTGTATGGATTAACAAAATGATTGTGCATTGCAAACCTCTTAGACTCGTGCAAAATATGTGAGGAAAATGGTACTACATGAATACATTTTAAAGAAAATTATAGAACCAAACAAATGTTAAATGAATTATATTTTTTTAACAATTACCTATGCTTTTTTCATGCCTTATTAACACTTGAAGAATACCTATAAATTCGGAGACAACCTTGAAATTCCCTAATAAGATGTACACAATTATTTTGTTATAATCCTCTACACAATGTGGTATGCATCATGATTATAAAGTATGACATGACAACCTGCACCATGAACTTGTATTTGTAAACATTCGTGACACTTTACATGATATATGTGCATGGGCAGTGTAATTCTAGACTGCAATAAAATGTCTTCAACTACAATATGGCAGAAAGTTAATCATCATCAAAATGAACTACTGACAAAGGGTATACAAATGGTACATCAAGAGTAGGAATGGATCATGATTCTTATTCAAGATGTACTAACAATCTCACGAATATCAAAGTGAAAGCGTGCTCAAGTGGTGAGTTGATTTTCTTTAAACACTTCTCTAAATTGTTTGGATGTTTTCGTTTACCATACCATTGTATGTTGCAGCAAATATATATATATATATATATATATATATATATATATATATATATATATATTGAGTTCTTCCATATGTTGTAACATGGATATATTATATTTGCACAAAAATTTAGGATTCACAAATGTTGACACGGATGCAATCTAGCAGCCCAAACAATAAAATGGATTCAAGAAGACCCTGAGAGAGCAAAAGGAAGAACCAGAAGCTATCAAGCATGCTCTCACAAAGCAACATGACAAACTTGATGCCACGAAGAAGGCTCTGGCAGAGCATCAGATACAACTTGAAGCTATCAAGAAGGCTGGGCTTCGCCGGATTCTCAAGCTAACCCCCCGCCCTCTGAAAAAATACCTATATGAACCTACTCGGTGGGGGATTTTGGCACAAATAAGAGGAAAAAAGCGGCGATTGGCTGCTAAAGATAGGGAGGGAATTGAGATTAGAAAAGGGTGTGGATTATACCCCTAGGCGCTAGTGAAATTAAGATCACTCAAAGCCAAGTTATGCTTGGTAAAGATATTGTCAGGGAAATGAATAAAAACAATATTCTTAAATTCCAGATTTCTGGTCTAATGAAGCAGTTTATATCAATGAAATGGAAATTGAACATGGTTTGGGTGATAGAAACAATTTTAACCCTGATTGGAGAGAGATACATTATGAAAAGGAAAAGAAGGGGCAACAGGGGAAAAGTAGAAAAATGTCTTTTATGAATACGCTTCCCAAAAGCTTCATTAGTATAAATGACGAGTCTCTCCCCTGGGTGGGAGGAGAGATCGATCCCTTCGAGGTGTTAGGGTTTTCCCCACCCCCAACGCCACCAGAAACAGAAGAGAGGGGTGCTATGAATAGAGGATTTGGTGGGAACAGAGGGGGAGTGAGGTTCAACCGTGGGGGGAGAGAAAATTTTTAATATAGAAAGAAGGAAGAAGATGTGGAAAGATTCATAGGAAATTTCCAGCAACACAATAGCAGTTCGAAGGGGTTTGGATTGAGATTCACCCCTGGCAACTCTAACTACAGAGGAGATGGAGGGGACGGATCAAGATCATGGGCTAGTCTGGCGGACGAGATCAAAGAAAATAGTGGAATCAATCAAGAGACTGATCAAACATGACAAGAGGGAAAAGTTAAAGATCCTATTTCCTCTATTAATCCCTCTCTTGAGTTACTTCAGCAGCAGCAGTGGTTTGGTGATCATCTTGCCCAAATGGCACAGCAGGGGGCAGGTGCTGTTACTAGGGGAAAAAATGGAGGTCAAGTAGTAGGTTTAAAAGAATCAGAGGTAGGCAGTTGGAAAGGAAGCACTGCAGACAGCAAAGATGGCGGCAAAGGGAGAGGATCTGACATTGGAACAGGGTATAGACATAATCAAAGCAGTTGGGGGGCACAACCAAGTTTGTGCAGAGAGAAGGAGCCGATCAAAGCAAGAATGGATCTAACTTCGGGGTAATGTGCAACAAGTACAAAGATTATAGGCATCTGACAAGAGAATGCAAACTTCCCAATTGCATCATATGTGGAAAGAAATCACACATCACAAAAGACTGTACTTGGCTGAAACAGATAAAACCACTGCCTAAGTTTGTAGGATATGCAGCTAGGGGGCCGGGAGTGTTTTTTGATTCAAAACTCCAAAGATGTGGTGAGCAGTGAACAAACCAATCCAATGGCAATTGTCAGAATTGCTTCTGGAGAAATTAATGAAACAAAATTCTTGGAAAGCTTCAACTACATGTTTAAATGGGATTGGTAGTGGAGGTGCAACTTCATAAATTTTACACTATGACAAAACCTATCTGATGAGATTTTCTAACAAGAGTAGGCTCGTAGAGCTTCATAAATTTGGCAACTTCAACCTCCTTGGAACAAAGGCAACCATAAATGTTGACAGCTGGACATATAATACACAGGCCATAGGGAAACTTTACACTGTGTGGTTGAATATAGGGAAAATGCAGAGTTCTTTAGACACTTCTTTGATGCTTGTGAGGTGGCTGCCACAATTGGACCATTGCTGGAAATTGACATGACAACTATTCTACACGAAAAATCAGGGCCAAGGTGGGGGCGAGAGACTTTGAAAAAATACCAAAGCATACTGAAGTTACTGACAAATATCCCATGATATATAGAGTGACTTTGGAGTTGGTTAAAGTGGTGAAACAAGGTTGGTATGAAGAGAAAAGGAAGCTGTAAGATAATGATACAAATCATGATACTGGCTTAGATGATACAAGGAAGAAAATTAAAATTGGTGGTGTGGATGCTGAAGGAAGCAAGGGAAGCATTTCACTGGGCAGTGTAGGGCTCAAGCAATTTGAGGAAATGAGAACAATGAATGATGAAATTCTCAAAGTTTAGAAGGAATATTTGACTGAGGTTGGTTTGAGGAAGAAAGTGGAAGCTGATTTGGATAAAGTGGTACAAAACCTGCATGAAATGGAAGAAAATAAGTGTAGACAGGAAGCCTGGAGGGATGGTTTCACTACACCACAACACCAATGCAATGACATATAACCTGTCGTGAGAACGCACTTAAGAGGGCAGATAAACTGCCGGGGTAGATATTCTCCCGGCAGATAGAACTGCCACAACAACGGCTGCCGAGGATTAGTTGTCCCGGCAGATAAACAATTCCCGGCAGTTTTCTGCCCCGGCCGTTGTATCTGCCGGCAGTTTATTTTCTCTCGGCAGATTCATCTTAGCATAGAAACTGTAGTTTACCGGTAGTTACAATGCCTGCACAAGCACATTTTCCCGGCAGGTAGTATGCCACGATCTACTTTTTCACAAGCAATCTAAATTGGTCTGGATGGGATATCCCTAATTTAATACCAAATCATAGCGTTCAAACAGTTGAACAGTCATGACAGATCAGATAACTTATTCGTATAGTTGAATCAAACTACACAAGTCCTCATTCAATAGCATAAGCACACGAAAAATATACGTTTCTTATGCACGCATGAACCAACCATATAAGGACATTGTGCCTCAAAGGCAAAGTACATATGTTCAAGGTGAAGAAATTGTGCTAGACAACCAAAATGAGCATACAATGGCCTGTGTGCTGAAACAACCAGCAAAATGCAGTGTAAAATTCAATGTCTCGTGGTTCAATAAACAGGGCATATTACATATATACATTATTACTCCGGCAAATTGTAGATCTTCCAAACCTCCAGGAACTTGTAGATCTTTCAAACCTCCATCAAGTTGTGTATCTTTGAGAAACCTACAACAAATCAGAAACTCAGAAATGGTGCTATCGTTTCATATTTTAAATCAACATATTATAGATGTCGACATGTCGATGTGCTGCAGTTTAACTCGTCAGCACAAAACTCTTCTAAATATGCAACACTTCATGATCACAACAAGCAATGCTTATTACATACATAATTAGATCAAGCAGAAGTTATTTGCGCTTCACATACAGAAATCTTCCATGGGCAAATATTGGAAAACAAGAATCTACACCACTATTACTTGCTTCACAAAACCGTACACTCCAAGTGCACTCCAAAGCATACATTAAAGTAACTGGGAAAAGTAAAAGTGACTATTACCTCGGTTTAGGACTTAAAAACTAACAGTTTTTAAGTTTAGCCCATATACAATACCAGTGTGATTAAATTAAGAAGGGTGAATGTGAAATTTCAAAGAACAAAGAAGCCAAGAGAAAATTCTGATGATAATGATTTAGAGGCTTTCAGTTCCTTCTGAAGTTCTCTAGACAATGACAAAATGTCAAACAACATATAAATAGTACTCTCTCAACTCACAAAGATAATATGTTTTAACTTTTTTGTGAATCAGGTGTATATAGGTCGTATTTCTGCTGAATGGGTAAAAGAAAACTCAATTAATTGCTTTACCCCATCAACATATGTTTGTGTGTGTAGCTTCTGTCCATCTCTTGTCCATTCTTGACCAGTTTCACTAAAACTGCCAAAGTATTGAAAGGAAGTAGACTTCTATTAACTAGCCGAGAATTATCACACAATTTTAACACTATATCACAGATTTTCTACATATGTAGAACTTAGAGTAATCACAATATTTAAACACCATATCAGTACAACACAAGAACTTAATGATATAAATACCGCTGAACCATGCCTACATATGTATATATCAAGTTCAGACAACAAACTACACAAAACAATGGAGATAAGCAAACAGAAAAGAAACAGAAAGAGGTTCTCTATCTGGCTGCTTTTCTACCATTGATCGATAAATGGAGATGAGTGACATAGAGCAAAAACCATTTTTTGCAAATCTTGAATGTAGTACCCCTACAAGGCTTCACTAACTTAGTCTGTAGTTGTAGCATCCATTTTTCTGCAATGGAAGATCTCTTCAGCATAAATAAACTTGGGCTATATGATGTCGAAGATACTAGCAGTACATTCTAGGCAATATGTTTGATACCTAATCATTATCTTCACACCTGCAGTGTCATAAACTCAAAACTTGTTGAACTATTTCTAGTTACTGCTCAGAAGAAAAAGGGTAGAAGTTTGCAAAGGCATCTCACCTGGCAAATGCTCTCAGTTGGGCCAAGGAAATACATGACGAAGCGCTGCCTAGGGAGAGGATGTAGATAAGGAGCCCTACAATAGTTGACACTAAACCCAGACAAATTATTAAATACCACCTTGTGAAATTGATAAGAGCTAAGATAGAGTCACCTAAGTTGAAATACATGATTAAATACAACCACACTAATAAGTAGTGGTATTATGTAAACAAGAGCAAATTGTTACTAAGACGGAGAGATTAATTGAAGTCAAATATTACATCGCACATGCTTTTTGAGGAAGCTATTGCTTAGACAGAGACCTCCTGGTAAGTGATTGGTCATGCCCAACATAGCAACCTCGCATCAGTATTCAACACAATAAATCATATCAGTTCTGAATTTTGAACAAAGTTTTCACTTTGCTAATTAAGTTCATCAGCGAGTATCAGTATCAATATTCTTCCTCTGCTTTATCATGCAAGTATGAGTCGCCATCACATTTTTGCCTAGATATTTTTCTTTCAAAATTGTTGACTATGATTCAAGTACAATTACAGAATCATTCTTTCATGATCTTTACTCACTCTTTCCTCGAGCAACACAACAACAATTGCAAGCAAGAACTAAGAGGTTATGGCGCCCACATGAACAGAGCAAGTAAAAGACCACACTACGAACCCGCCAATCAATTAGAACTGGGTCCAGCTCTGAGAAGCAGATTACCAAAGAATACAAATAATATTCTGAAATATCTAGCTAGCTTTCGGCCAATCGAAGCTTCAGGTCAACATACTTCATCCTATGACTAAAATTGCTAGACACAGAATAAGAGCAGAAGTTAGCAAAGAAATCGAACCTATCACATGCTCTCTGTTGGGCGAGAAAGCAGAGGAGCTAGCGCTACCAAGGGAGAGGCTGTTGAGGGGGTAGAGTTGCTCGCAGGAGGGGACGGACAGTCCGCTGCTTGGGGGAGAGGATGTAGTCACGCAGAGGAGGAGGCCCCGCTCGATGCTCCGGTGACAACTGCTGCTCGGGCAAGGAAGCTCGCAGAGTAGGGTGGTGGCGATGGATTGTCTGGCAAAGGATGGTGGTCAGCAGTGGAGTGGCTCGGCGACGAAGCCGGTCGGCGGCGGCTTAGATCCATGTCAGTTGATGTTCGGCGACGCTACGGTGGGGTGCTGGGGGCGGCGGCGGTAGTCGGCGGTGGTTGCGGGGCGTTGGCGGGTGGTGGTTGGGGCGGTAGGCGTGGCGGTCTGCGGTGGTTAGGCGACGGGCGTGGCGGGTGCGGTTGTTGGGGGCGGCGGGGCTGTCGCATCAGACTCGATTTGGGGGCGATGGCGAGGGCACATCGTGGGGAAGATTTGGAAAAGAGTGGGAGATTGGGGCCGAGTGTACTTTGTTCGGTGCCAAAATTTTCGCCTCTCGGGGGCTTTGCCTCGCTAGCCCGCGCTTTGGCCCAATGTTATTTCGTTGGCGGACCAAAAGTAAGTCCCCGACAGTAAATGGGCCATGGTTTGGTTGTCCCGGTAGATAGTGCGCCTTTACACGTGGAAATGACTACCAGAAGTCCATGTGCCCTTGTTCTTCAACTTCTACCGGCAGTTTCTCTGCCCTAAAGTACTTCTACCGGAAGTAACAAGTTTCCCGACAGATCTTTTGCCCTTATTCACATATTCCTCCCCGCAGTTAATTGCCCCCAATTAAGTGTTGTGGTGTAGTTTTTGATGAAGAAAGTGGAAGCTGATTTGGATAAAGTGCTACAAAATCTGCATGAAATGGAAGAAAATAAGTGTAGACAGGAAGCCTGGAGGGCTCTGGAGGAAAAAACTATAACTCCTGGGAGGAAGAAAAAAAAATAAAATGTTGGATATGATCAAGAATCAACAGGAGCTGATAGATAAGTGTATGGACAAAATTGATCTTTGGGATGAAAAATAACAGACTGGAGAGGATCTTGGAAAGAAAAATGATTATGAAGAAGATACTCCATAGGGTCCAGTAATGGAAGATAACTACACTGAACAAGTGGACTACAATGCCATCAATGATTCTGTGGAGTCTCTGAGATCCAAATTGGGCATTAGCACTAAAGATGACAAGGATAAGGACAAAGATGGGCCTACCAAAAGTAGTGACAGGAACCTGGACAAAAAAGAAGTTAGAATTGAAGATTTGGCCAAGCAAAGAGCTGCTAACAAAGACAATTATGGTAAGACCCCAATTATTTCAGATGAAAGAATTTCATTATTTGATATGGCAAAAAAATGTGGGTGTTGAACTTGGATGCACTATTGATCTAGTTAATCAAAATCTAGACCAGATTGCCAATATGGAGCAGACTAGGAGAGATCTATATCTCCAAAACATTAAGAATCAAGAGGAGGACACTAAAAAGTTAGCTCCCCAAGTCCCACTGACATTGGAGATGTTGTACTAGAAGAATTGTGCTCTGAAGAAGATCATTCAGACATAGAATTAGAATTGGATTACTATGATAATTTGAGAAAGATTTTCTCTAGCCATAGAAAAATGAAGATTTTCACCTCAGCTAATAGTGCTTGGAAGCATGCTATATCAATGTGTGGGACTAAAAAAAGAAAAAGAAGAAACAATGATAGGGATGTTTTGGAATGTAAGAGGGATCAGACAAGATGTTAAAAGAAATTTTATTAGAGAGACTATAATAGAAAAACCCTTAGACTTAGTGGGTATGCAAGAAACTATTAAAGGACATTATTCAAAAAATGAACTCCATAACCTTTCTGGAAGGAAATTTTTCTTTGGGAATGGATTGCTCCTAGGGGAAAACCTGGTGGGATCCTGGCAGGGATCAATAGTGATAACTTTGATCTTATGCAAGTGGAAAAAGGGCCATACTATATAAGGCTACTCTTATTTGACAAAAAAGCTAAATTTAGCTGGAACTTAGTGATTATATATGGTGATGCCCAAAAAGAAGGAAAAGCAGCCTTGTTAACTAAACTATCAAGATTATATATATCAAGATAATCCTCTTCCATGTGTTATTGGAGGGGACTTCAACATCATCAGAAATAGCTCTAAAAAGAATAAACCAGGGGGGACTGACCATTTCAGCTTTGTTTTTAATGCCATAATTGAACATGTTGGGCTTAGAGACATACCTATTAGTGAAAGAAAATATACTTGGGCTAATAACTTACCAGAACCTACTTATGAAAAATTAGATAGAATTTTAATCTGCCCAGATTGGGAAAATAAATGTCCTATGACCATTGTTACTACACTAGAAAGGGAGATATCTGATGACACCCCTTTGTTGCTGGACTCAGGGGAACAAATAACCGCTCCACCCATTTTCAGGTTTGGAAATGCTTGGATACTTATGGAAGGCTTTAAAGAATTTGTTGAGGAAAGTTGGGATATCAATTGTAGTGGGTCCAGTATGGACACCTGGCAAAAAATATTAGAAATAACAGATGGAAAATAAAAGGTTGGGTGTCAAATGCAAATGCTATGTATAGGAAAAAAAGAAGAAGTTGATGGCCATGTTAGATGTGATGGATAAAAATGATGAATCTAGAGGCATTAATGCACAGGAGAGAGAGAGATACAAAAAGAATTAAGGAGAGAGCTCAAGAATTTGCTTAAGCTTGAAGAAATAAAATGGTTGCAAAGATATAAAGATAAGGAAATTAGGGAAGGAGACTCAAACACTAGGTACTATCATGCTAAAGTGAATGGGAGAAGGAGGAAAAATAGAATTATTAAACTGGAACAAGATGGAGAGGTGATAGAGGGAGAAAAAGAACTTATGGACTATATTACTGAATTTGATAAGAAATTGTCTAGACAAGATCAGACTTCCAACATAAACTTAAACATTCAAGAGGCTGAGAGGATCTCTCCCCAAGCACAAGGAGAACTGATCAAACCTTTTAGTGTTGATGAGATTAAAGAGGTTGTATTCTTAATGGATAAAAATAAAAGTCCAGGACCAGATGGATTTGCTAATGAGTTTTATCAGAACTTCTGGGATTTGGTTAAAAATGACCTAAAAAGAATATTGGATGATTTTCATAATGGAAAGGTAGATTTAGTTATAATTACCTATGGGATCATTACTTTGGTGCCCAAAGTTAAAGATGCTAAGAAAATTAAAAAATTCAGACATGTTTGTTTGCTGAATGTCAGTTTTAAGATCATTTCTAAAGTCTTGATGAACAGAGTTAGGAAAGCGGTTAACCCTGTAATCTCACCCATCAAAACTACCTTTGTTAAAGGGAGATATATTGTGAAAGGGGTGGTTATTTTACATGAGGCCCTAAATTCAATTCACAAAAAAACAGAATGCTATGCTATTCAAATTGGACTTTGAAAAAGCATATGACAAAATTACGTGGGCCCTTGTTCACAAAATGCTCAAACTAAAACAATTCCCTGATAAGTGGTGTGATTAGGTGATGCATACCATGAGGGGAGGTCAGGTGGGAATAAAAGTAATGATAGTGTGGGACATTTTTTCAAAACCTTTAAAGGGCTTAGAGAGGGGTACTCTCTCTCGTCTGATGTATGATTTAGCAGTAGATGACATGGCTATGATCATGGATCAAGCTAGAATTGAAGGCTATATCAAAGGGGTACTTGCTGATATTCATGAAAATGGGGTGAATATGTTACCATATGCTGATGATACCATATTTCTGTTATAGAATGATGAAGATTCAGCTAGAAATCTAAAATTTATCTTAACCGCCTTTGAGAAAATGTCAGGACTGACAATATATTTTCATAAAAGTGACATATACCTTTTTGGGGAAGCCAAAAGTAAGGGAAATTTGTATCAAGAGATCTTAACATGTTCTCTTGGGGAAATGCCTTTGAAATATCTAGGCTTACCTGTTCACAATCAAAAGGATTAGAAACAATATGTGGAGAGATGTGGCTAAAAAATTGAAAACGATGTGCTTGTTGGCTAGGCAGATTGCTAAACATAGCGGGTAGAGTTACATTGGTGCAATCCTGTCTAACAAACATTCCCATTTATATGATGTCTTTTTATCTACTCCCTGCTGGGGTTAGGAAAAAATTGGACTTCTATAGAGCCAGATTAGTGTGGCAAGTTGAAGAGGATAAGAAAAAAAATCCCCTAGTCAATTGGAAAACTTGCTGCCTGCCAAAACAGCAAGCGGGGCTTGGGTGACAAATCTGGAAAATTTTAATATTTCTTTGCTTGCCAAATGGATTTGGAAGCTAGAAGATGAAGATGGGCTTTGGAAAGACATAATTAGATCTAAATATCTCAAAGATAAATGCCTTTTTGGTGTTAAATAGTGAAAAGGGGACTCACAATTTTGGGCTAGCCTCCTCAAAATCAGGGTGCTGGTCTACCCTCATATCAAAAAAAATCTTGGTGATGGTGTAGAAACTAGATTTTGGGAAGGAGGCATATCCTTCACTCTATTCCATTAGTAATGATAGAGAGATCACTGTGAAAGAAGTTATAAACAAAGGATGGGGAGGGATGTCTTTCAGAAGAAAAATATTCGGGGATTGTGAGACTCTTTGGGATAGCTTAAAAAAGAGATGTGAGGAAATCATAATGCATGGAGGAAGGGATAAACCTATGTGGATGTTGACTGGAAACAGGAAATTTTCTGTCAAATCTTTGTATTTATACCTTATTAAAACTGATGTTGGCTTTCCATAGAGATTTCTGTGGAAAAAAAAGTACCTGCGAAGATCAAATTTTTCTTATGGCTTCTAAATAAAAAAAGCATCTTAACTAGAGATATTCTGCTGAAGAGGGTTGTAGAGGTGACAAGCATTGTGTGTTGTGTGGAAAAGAGGAAACTATTAATCACCTTTTTTTCTCCTGCTCTCTGGTGCTATACTCATCTGGAGTCTGGTTGGGTGTGCCTTTGATCTCACACTCATTCCAAAAGATCCGAATGACTTTTTTTTAATTGGCTGAATAAATTCAACAAAGACGATAAGAAACTAGTATTGACTGGTGTTTTAGCTCTTTTGTGGGCAATATGGAGTAGTTGAAATCATATTGTGTTTGGCAGGAAAAAATAAACGACCCAGTTGGGATCGTTAAAAAATTTGTGTAATTGGATCACTAACCAGGCTGTTTTGCAGAAAAACGACCCACGGGAAATATCACTGATGCTGGGGGCAAGACTCATCGATCAGGTGGCAAGTGAAATCTACAAAGCTTCGTAAGGGTGGCACTTCGGAGTTCCAAGGCTTCAGGGAGCGGGCGCTGCTACTTCTTGAGATCCTTTCACTCTGCTTCCATGAGCTTTGCCTTTGCCTTTTGGATGGAAAATGTAATATGCTTGATGTGATGTCCGCTTAAGATTGAGTATCTAGTTCTCGTAGGAAGTATTTAGTCGCTGTTAGTGGCTAGGCTTTCTTTCAGTTTCAGTTGTCTGCTGGTTGCTACTGTAATAGACTACTACCTATGCACTTGCTTGGTTTCTCTAATGGAAATCGGAGGGGAAACACTCTTTCACTCAAAAAAAATCAAGAAGGCCCTGCAAGAGCAACAACAATAACGTGAAACTGTCAAGCATGTCCTGCCAGGAGGAGCAGCATGAACTTCAATCCATCAAAAATATCCTTGTAGACAAGAAGAAAGTACTTGAAGCTATCAAGAAGGCTCTGCAAGAGCATAAGGATTAAATTGAAGCTCTGAAAATTGCCATGGTAGAGCTTCTCCAACATCTTAAATCTATCAATATTGCCCCTATAGACCAGCAGGAGAACTTCAAGCTGACTACAAGCCCAAGGAAAGGAAACTTTGGCTTTCTAAAAGAGGCTAAATGATTTTTATGGAATGTTGCATTTTGAATTTTTGAAAACTGTAACAAAAATTCATGTCTGGACCCGACTGTAAGTAGCCATGTCAACATGTATCGGACCCATATGCCAATACCGTTGATCAGTCAAATCTATGACTCTATTTGTTATTGATCGGGACGGGGAAAAACTCTTAGCCAGACCCATATGGAAGCAGAAACTTCAGCATATGATGGACCCATTTAGTAGAATTATTCATTGTTCAATCTAACTAAGAGATAAATAGGGTAAGTTCATCGTCACCAAAAACTATCTCAGGTGATAAACCGTCCGATCAATGGGGACAGTCTTGGCCGTCAAAGAAAATGGACTTCCGTGGTAGAAGTCCATCCGTCGCCTAAGGTACGAACTTGGGTGACAGAAAAAGTGGAAACGTTAAGATTTTGTCACTACAGGAAACAGGTAATTTGCCATCAGGGAAGTACAGACGGCAAAGGAGGAATTCCAGACGGCAAAGACTTTGCCGTCAGTTAGCAGACGGCAAAGTCAGACGGCAACGTCGAAGCGGCAAAGGGCTACTTTGCCGTCAGTCTTTCGTCGGGATGACGGCAAAGTCTTTGCCGTCAGCCAAAGGGATATTTTGCCGTCAGTCGACATAACAACAGACAGCAAAGAAGAGCTCAATTTGCCGTCAGTCGATTTAGTAGCAGACGGCAGAGAAGCTCCTTTGCTGTGAGCCTCTAAAAATCAAAGACGGCAAAGAATTTTGTTTATTAAAATAAATAAACAGTACATCACATTATCAATCCACACTTTGTTTTCAGAATCGATGACGAACGGACAAATTTCACAATAGAATACATCATCACTTGTTGATCCACACCAAAACGACTCTATTTCATAATATGAACGGGTCAATAGCTCCTGTGCGACGTTTTTGAGGTGAATTGGCAAGAGTGCGACGTAGTTCGAGCGAATGGTTGTGGTGCGACACATTTGAGCAGGTAAATAGCCCACAAATGACATGGCTGTTAAACTCAACTGATGCCCTCGTTACCTATTTGGGGCTGGACCCACCACTTATCCACGCAAGCGCGGGACCCACCACTTGTCTATTCGCGGGACCCACCTCCTCGCAGCTAGAAGAGACGAGCGCCAGTGCCGTCCGCCCGCCGCCGCCCATTCATCCCCTTTCCCCAATCTTTCTCTTCTCCGGCGACCTAGCACAAATGTCTACCTCCTCCGTAAGACTCAAAATGGCGACAGTATGGGCAGTGCTGCTCTGGCGTGCCTGACTGCCCACACCTGACCCTCTTAAACGGTTGGTCACTAAGAGGGATGACAATGGCAATCTTAAAGGAATTTGTGAAATGCTTGAGCAAACCAATGGCAGGAAGGGATGGCAAGGTTAGATCTTAGTTCTTAGCCCGCTCTTTCGCTGTCTTTTGCTCTGATTTCTCCATATTTTGTTTTTTCTCCTCGAATTTGGGATTTAGGGTTCATGTTGTTCTTTTCAGATCTTGAAGAAATGTTACCATTTCGAGTGGATTGATGAATATGTTCATAGGATTCAGTCTGAGGGCTACGTTGACTCGAGTGTGGCCGCAACCTGGGAGCTCAATTTGGGCGGGATGCCGCCGATTGCTGTGGAGAATACGGGGAGCTCGGGCGGAGGGGCGGGCAGAGTCGTGCCGATGGCGATGTATGCGCCGCAATGCCGAACTGCATCGGAGTCCGAACTGACCGAGGAACTGAAGAAGATCAAGAAACACCTAATGCAGATGATCGATTTGCGAAGCAAGCAAATATCATGGCAGGGGGTTCTATTGTTGTATCATTGCTCCGTTTTGTTTTATTTGTTGTTCATCCATCATTAAAATGGGCATTTAGGCCTGTCGAGGTAGAGGATGTGATCATGCGCCATGCCAAGTTATGTATCTAAATTGAAGCAGCAATTTGGAACACAAATTATTCAGTGTTCATGCTATGTTTCCTCTGTTTTGTTCTTCGCCATTGCAGTACACACCCAAATTCAGTTTCTAGTAAAATACAAAATTGGGCTGCTGAATAGATGTTGGGCCGTGACCAGCCCACCCGCGTAGGGGCACCAGCCCGCCCACCTCTCAGTTCGTCAAATAAAATGGGGCCCAATAAAATGTTACTTGTTTCTATTTTGGCCTTTTCTTGCACTAAATTTTGTGATGGATCATTTTTTGATGCACTAAAACTAATGCATGTCAACGGTTCCATGAACTAAATGAGTTGCATGCTTGCATGAAGTGCCCTAAATTAGTTTGCATTTCCTCCCATGTCCATAGTGGGTTTGCATGGGGCTCCTAGTTGCATGTCCATGGTTTGGCCAATATTTTGAAGATGGTGTGTGTGGTGAGGGCGCCCGTGTGGTGATTGGGGTGTAGAAATCCGGGCCCGTGGCCAGTGGCGATTCTAGTGGGCATGCTTCAATAGGCTCAAGCCTGCCCTCTTAAAATGAAAAACAAAAATTTACTACTAGTTTTTAGCCCATCACAGCCCACTGTCTAGTGTCTAGCCTGTTGTTTACCAGTTCCAACCCTTGTACTGAGAAGTTAAGCCTGCCCTTCATTTTCATCCAAGATTCGCCACTGCCCGTGGCAACCCATAGCAATACACGAATAATAAGCAAAAACAACCCATAGCAATCCACAAATAATAGCACGAAACACACAATATATATAGTAGCATAACGATTATATAGAAGCATAAAGATTCCAACCCATAGTTCCACGATAGCCTTACAACTTCATGATAGCCTTACAACTTAAAGTACTAATAAAACTTAATAATAGTAGCTTAACGATTACAACTTAAAAAAACTAATACGATAGATCTCGCTAGATAGATAGGGGGGCACCAAACGCGGGTTCTTTGGGTTCTTCTTCTCCTCCTCCTCCAGGGCCACCTCGCTCCTCCAGGCCGCCCTTCACTCCTCCCCCATTGTTGATGGGAGTGCGGAGCGTGTGCATAACGCCGTTGTTGGGGAAGATGTCGTTGAAGTCGGTGTAGATATTGTAGGTTGTGAAAGCAATGAACTCACAACCAACCCAATACGCTCGCCCGAGGAGATGGAAAGCATCGAAAGGATTAGTGAACGTGGCCAACCACAATGCCGTTGTGGTTGACCTCCTCAAGATGGTATATCCGAGGAGAGCCGCGGGGGAGGTGGCGGAAGCCGGCCCCAAGGAAGAACTCCGTTAACTCCCTTGCGCCCCTCCACCTCGAGATCGCCCAAACCCTAAGGGTTCTCTCTACATACACTCCGTCCGGTAGAGCCTTTCCGGCACGGTTGGGGGGAAGCGGTAGGTGGGGCCGGTGTACTGCATGGTGGCGGGGTGGCTCGAGGGCTCGATCGCGTTTGCTGGAGAAGAAGGAAGAAGGAGGGCAGAAGAGGCGGATGGGGTGTGGATGAGGAGGGAGAGGAAGACGATAGTGCCCGTCTTAAATAGCCAAAGTGCGACGTGGTTTCACCCTGTAGAATTAATGGGCGGGCGGCGTTTGGTGGGGGCGTGGCGCCCCATGAAAGTGTGTACACGAGGGGTGGCGGCGTTTGGTGGGGCGTGGGAAGCGGGTTGTGATCCTTCGTGCCATCGGTCGCGGGTCAAGGGGACGGGCTCACGCCGCAGCGTCTCTGCCGTCGTGGGTCAAGGGGACACGCCTGCCCCGGGTTCTTTGTGTGTGCCGCCCGTGCATTCATGCCCTAGCCCATTCTTGCTAGTGCCTGGCTAGAGGGCAACGTTCGGTTGATGGGGGGCCCGTCGATGGGAGTCATGACAATAATGGACGCCTTCATTTGCCCATCTTGTAACGGGCAGCACGCCGTTTGAACTGCATCGATACCCCATGCCAGTATTGCGTCCTCAAAGAGGAGCACGCCATGTACAGCACGCCATGCAGCGTTGGCTTTTTGGTTCTCTTCATCGGGCTTCTGCATTGTGGCCGGGTGCATGCTTTGATGCGACGATGCATTGCTTCTAATGGTAGGCATGCGACAGCTTCTTTGCGTCGATAGGGGTGGCGGAGCAGGGCTACGTCGAGGGCATGCATGCAACGCAAGCGCAGTTCTGCGGCTGGGCATGCATGCTGCGGTAGGCTCGAACACGCATGCAATGATGGAAAGGGCACTGCGTGAGGCTTGGTCCATGCACCGCGTCAACTCTTGCCATTGGATTCAAATGAACGGTCCTGATGCCCCAACGAGAGGCGGATCCAAACCCCACCGATTCAACCAATCAAGCGCGTCTCATGCGGATCGATGCACACTGTAGCTAACCCTAGCGCCTGATCTCAACCGTCCACGCTGTGATCGACGGTCCGGTAGTGTCTTGAGGTTTTGAGGGGTTTTGGGAGGGGTTTTGAGGGTTTTGGCTGATTAGGGTTGAGCATAACTAATTAAAAATCAAAAATATATATAACTTGCACATAGTCTTATTATGTCGTGTAGTAACGAGAAAAAATATAAATATGGTTTACATACATTTTTACGAAAATTCCTTCACAAAATTGTCACTCCTCGAACAATGTAGTATGGAGTTCAAGGATGAGAGTAGTGGGCACCGAGAGAGTAGGTGGGGTTTTGAAAATGAAAAGTGTGTAAACCTCACCAAAACTTCATTTTGGATTGACTAAGAAAGATCTTAACTTACTTTTCTCATTTTCATGTTTTAAACTTGTTTTATATATAATTTTCTATTAAACCTTGTTTTCTCAAAAAAAAGAAAATAATAGAAAATTAATTCAATAAATAGTGAGACTTTAGATGTACACTATGTAGGTAGAATAGATGTGTAGAAAAATGATTTGGCTGGTTTAGAAGAGGTGCCAAAAAAACTTGCTTAAATACGAGGCCGTTTACCCTACCTTTGGAGGTCATTTGAGACACACTTTTCATGACTATGAGTTCAACTTACCAAAAGGGCTCGGAATGATCAGCAAGCAAACATAATTTCAGTTGAGGTAGTTTAGATAGCATTAAAACATCAATACCCCATCCCTAATTCACATTTGAGCCCAAATTTAAATTTAAATTAGAATTTTATTTGGCTGGTAGGTACCAACAAACAAGTTCGAATAGAAATACAGGGATACATAGTGACTACCAGTACGCATCAAGTTACAAATATTATTACATGCCCCAAATTTTCAAACTGTTCTCTGTTCTACCTCTTCCTACCATGTCGCGTGCCCTTCTTCGCCTTAGCACTTCTTGTTTTTGGTTCTACTACACACACAAGTTCACTGATCATCTTAGTTTTCTTCACTGGTCTTTTCAGCACCTCGCCAACACCCTCATGATCAGTGTCTTCCGTCTCAATGTTGATAGCAGTTTCAGTTTCTTCGGTGTGTACCTCCCGTACCTCAACATGGGTTTCTTCAGTCTGAACCTCGACACGCTCAGGTTCAGTTTCAACCTCGAGAGCAGTTTCTTCGGTGTGTACCTCAACATGGGTTTCTTCAGTCTGAACCTCGACACGCTCAGGTTCAGTTTCAACCTCGAGAGCAGTTTCTTCAGTTTGAATGTTGACTGCAGCAGGATTTTCTTTAGTCTGCTCAGGCTCAGGCACACTTCTCCTCTTTCTACCGCCACTGACTCTTGATTTTTTTGTTGGCCAACACTGTTCAACAACAAGGGGTTAACTTGCTCGCTTCCTCCTGGCCATTGGGAAAATGTTATACATATAGTAATTAGAAAAAAACACCAAATCAAAACACAGACAAATAAACAAGAACATACTTTGGCTTATCAGGAGTGTAACGGCATTTGACAGATCCCACTCTGTGCCCAAGTTCCTGGCACAACTTGCATCTATTTTTGTTACCTTTTTGGGCCCTTTTTGGCTTTCCATCTTTCTTTCCCTTCTTACTACTCCCACCCTTCTCAAACCATGCCTTGAATCTACTCTGTTTAGGCCTGCCAACCTTTCTTTTCATCAATGGAGGACACATGGAAAATTCAATGTCCACTTCAGGCCACTGAGACTGATCTGTAAGTGCTGGAATTGGAGTAGCATATGCAGCTTTGAATCTTGCTACCGAATAATATTCATGCAAATATGGGTGCATGTTTATCTTCGGTTGGGATGCTAAGAAGAGAATGGCATGGTCACATGGTTTACCAGTGTGTTGCCACTCGAGGCAAGTGCAATTATGCAATTCAGTGTTAACAACATGTCTCCTTCCAGTTTTGTTATCTCTAACTTCAGCACCCCAAGGTGAAGATTTTTCAACAAACAAATGTGAAAGATTTCTGCTCCTATTGACCACCTGTTGTACCACTTCTTTGGAAGCTTATCACCTTGCGCACAATCACCTATCCTTCTTCTCAATTCCCACAACCGCATGAGCATGATCCTGATTTGGTCAACCATGTCATGCAGGCAAATCTTTTAACTCCTTCACCTTGTTGTTGAAACTCTCTGCCAAATTGTTGTTGATGTGGTCACACTTGATGGCAGTGTTGAATCTTGACACTGTACCATAACAAAGAATGGTAGGTGTTCAGCCATGGACCAAACTCATCACATGCTGCCATTATCTTATCAAGATGATATTTGTGTGTCTGTCTAGTGTAAGATCTTGTTGAAGGAAATATGCCCTAGAGGCAATAATAAAGTTATTATTTATTTCCTTATTTCATGATAAATGTTTATCATTCATGCTAGAATTGTATTAACCGGAAACATGATACATGTGTGAATACATAGACAAACATAGTGTCACTAGTATGCCTCTACTTGACTAGCTCGTTGAATCAAAGATGGTTAAGTTTCCTAGCCATAGACATGAGTTGTCATTTGATTAACGAGATCACATCATTAGGAGAATGATGTGATTGACTTGACCCATTCCGTTAGCCTAGCACTTGATCGTTTAGTATATTGCTATTGCTTTCTTCATGACTTATACATGTTCCTATAACTATGAGATTATGCAACTCCCATTTACCGGAGGAACACTTTGGGTACTACCAAAGCGTCACAACGTAATCGGGTGATTATAAAGGAGTACTACAGGTGTCTCCAAAGGTACTTGTTGGGTTGGCGTATTTCGAGATTAGGTTTTGTCACTCCGATTGTCGGAGAGGTATCTCTGGGCCTTCTCGGTAATACACATCACATAAGCCTTGCAAGCATTACAACTAATGAGTTAGTTGTGAGATGATGTATTACGGAACGAGTAAAGAGACTTACCGGAATTTAGATTGAACTAGGTATTGGATACCGACGATCGAATCTCGGGTAAGTAACATACCGATGATGTGAAGGGAACAACGTATGTTGTTATGCTTGGTCCGACCGATAAAGATCTTCGTAGAAAATGTAGGAACCAATATGGGCATCCAGGTCCCGCTATTGGTTATTGACCGGAGATATGTCTCGGTCATGTCTACGTATTCTCGAACCGTAGGGTCCGCACGCTTAAGGTTTCGATGACAGTTATATTATGAGTTTATGTATTTTGATGTACCGAAGGTTGTTCAAGTCCGGATATGATCACGGACATGACGAGGAGTCTCGAAATGGTCGAGACACAAAGATTTATATATTGGACGGATATATTTGGACACGGAAAGGTTCGGAGAAGTTTGGAGCTCCGGAGGTTACGGAACCCCCGGAGGTATATGGGCCTTATTGGGCCCATGTAGGAGGAAGGAGAAGGAACAAGGGAGGCGCGCCCCAAGCCCAATCCGAATTGGGGAAGGGGCGGCCCCCTTTCCTTTCTCCTTCCCCTCTTCCTATTCCTACTACTAGTACTACTTCCTAATACTAGTACTCCTTCCTCCCCTCCAAACAAGATAAGGAAAGGAGAGGGAAACCTACTTGGAGTAGGTTTCCCTCCCTATGGTGCGCCCCCTTGAGGCCGGCCACCTCCTCCCTCCCTCCTTTATATACGGGGGAGGGGGGGCACCCTAGGACACACAAGTTGATCCTTGAGATCGTTCCTTAGCCGTGTGCGGTGCCCCCCTACACCATATTCCACCTCGGTCATATCGTAGCGGTGCTTAGGCGAAGCCCTGCGTCGGTGAAACGTCAAGATCGTCCTGCCTTGTCGTCTTGTGAACTCCCTCTCCCCGGAGCTTTGCTGGATCGGAGCCCGTGGAGCGTCATCAAGCTGAGCGTGTGCCAAGAACTCGGGCGCCGGAGTAATGCGCTGGGATCGGCTGGATCGCGAGGAGAACGTCGACTACTTCCTCCTCGTCATCATCGACTCGGAGGTGCCGGAGTAGCGCACTTGGGATCGGCAGGATCGCGAGGAGAACGTACGACTACTTCCTCTACGTTGTGATCGCTTCCGCTTTGGTCTACGAGGGTACGTAGACAACACTCTCCCCTCTCGTTGCTATGCCATCACCATGGTCCTGTGTGTGCGTAGGAATTTTTTTGAAATTTCTCGTTCCCCAACAAATGGTATCGAGCCTGGTTTTATGCGTTGATGTCATATGCACGAGTAGAACACAAGTGAGTTGTGGGCGATACAAGTCATACTGCCTACCGACATGTCATACTTTGGTTCAGCGGTATTGTGAGATGAAGCGGCCGGTCCGACATTACGCCAGACGCTTACGCCGAGACTGGTTTCACCGTTCACGAGCACTCGTGCTTAAAGGTGGCTGGCGGGTTTCTGTCTCTCTCACTTTAGTTGAACCGAGTGTGGCTACGCCCGGTCCTTGAGACGGTTAAAACGGAGTCTATTTGACGAAGTATCGTTGTGGTTTTAATGCGTAGGTAAGAACGGTTCTTGCTCAGCCCGTAGCAGCCACGTAAAACTTGCAACAACAAAGTAGAGGACGTCTAACTTGTTTTTGCAGGGCATGTTGTGATGTGATATGGTCAAGACGTGATGCTATATTTTATTGTATGAGATGATCATGTTTTGTAACGAGTTATCGGCAATCGGCGAGAGCCATATGGTTGTCACTTTATTGTATGAAATGCAAACGCCATGTAATTGCTTTACTTTATCACTAAGCGGTAGCGATAGTCGTAGAAGCAACAGTTGGCGATACGACAACGATGCTACGATGAAGATCAAGGTGTCGCACCGGTGACGATGGTGATCACGACGGTGCTTCGGAGATGGAGATCACAAGCACAAGATGATGATGGCCATATCATATCACTTATATTGATTGCATGTGATGTTTATCCTTTATGCATCTTATCTTGCTTTTATTGTGGTAGCATTATAAGATGATCTCTCACTAAAATTATCAAGAAGTGTTCTCCTGAGTATGCACCGTTGCCAAAGTTCGTAGTACCCGGACACCACGTGATGATCGGGTGTGATAAGTTCTACGTCCATCTACAACGGGTGCAAAACAGTTGCACTGCCGAATACTCGAGTTAACCTTGACGAGCCTCGCATATGCAGATATGGCCTCGGAACCCGGAGCCCGAACGGTCGCGCGTGAATCATATAGTAGATATGATCAACATAGTGATGTTCACCATTGAAAACGACTCCATCTCACGTGATGATCGGTTATGGATTAGTTGATTTGGATCACGTAATCACTTAGATGACTAGAGAGATGTCTGTCTAAGTGGGAGTTCTTAAGTAATATGATTAATTGAACTTAAATTTATCATGAACTTAGTCCCGTAGTATTTTGCAAATTATGTTGTAGATCAATAGCTCGCGTTGTTGCTTCCCTATGTTTTTATATGTGTTCCTAGAGAAAATTGTATTGAAAAATGTTAGTAGCAATGATGCGGATTGGATCCGTGATCTGAGGTTTATCCTCATTGCTGCCTGAAGAATTATGTCCTTAATGCACCGCTAGGTGACAGACCTATTGCAGGAGCAAATGTAGACGTTATGAACGTTTGGCTAGCTCAATATGATGACTACTTGATAGTTTAGTGCACCATACTTAACAGCTTAGAATCGGGACTTCAAAGTCGTTTTGAACGTCATGGACCATATGAGATGTTCCAGGAATTGAAGTTAATATTTCAAGCAAATACCCGAGTTGAGAGATATGAAATCTCCAACAAGTTCTATAGCTAAAAGATGGAAGAGAATTGCTCAACTAGTGAGCATGTTCTCAGATTGTCCGGTACTTCAATCGCTTGAATCAAGTGGGAGTTAATCTTCCGGATAAGATAGTGATTGACAGAATTCTCTAGTCACCAACACTAAGTTACTAGAACTTCGTGATGAACTATAGTATGCTAGGGATGACGAAAACAATTCCCGAGCTCTTCGTGATGTTGAAATCGTGAAGGTAGAAATCAAGAAAGAGCATCAAGTGTTGATGATTGACAAGACCACTAGTCTCAAGGAAAAGGGCAAAGGGAAGAAGGAACTTCAAGAAGAACGGCAAGCAAGTTGCTGCTCGAGTGAAGAAGCCCAAGTCTGGACCTAAGCCTAAGACTAAGTGCTTTTGCTGCAATGGAACTGGTCACTAGAAGCGGAACTACCCCAAGTATTTGGCGGATAAGAAGGATGGCAAAGTGAACAAAGGTATATTTGAGATACAGATTATTGATGTGTATTTTACTAGTGTTCGTAGCAACCCCTCGGTATTTGATACTGGTTCAGTTGCTAAGAGTAGTAACTTGAAAGCAGGAATTGCAGAATGAATGTAAACTAGTTGAAGGGGAAGTGAAGATGAGTGTTGGAAGTAGTTCCAAGATTGATATGATCATCATCGCACACTCCCTATACTTTCGGGATTAGTATGGAACCTAAATAAGTGTTATTTGGTGTTGAGCATAAGTATGATTTGATCATGTTTATTGCAATACGGTTATTCATTTAAGTAAAAGAATAAATTGTTGTTCTGTTTACATGAATAAAACCTTATATGGTTGCACACCCAATGAAAATGATTCATTGGATCTCGATCATAGTGATACACATATTCATAATATTGAAACCAAAAGATGCAAAGTTAATAATGATAGTGCAACTTATTTGTGGCACTGCCGTTTAGGTCATATTGGTGTAAAGCGCATGAAGAAAACTCCATGCTGATGGACTTTTGGAATCACTTGATTATGAATCATTTGATGCTTGCAAACCGTGCCGTTTGGGCAAGATGACTAAAACTCCGTTCTTCGGAACAATGGAACAAACTCTTGACTTATTGGAAATAATACATACCGATGTATGCGATCCAATGAGTGTTGATGCTCGTGGCAAGTATCGTTATTTTCTGACTTTCACAAGATGATTTGAGCAGATATGGGTATATCTACTTGATGAAACATAAGTCTGAAATAGTTGAAAGGTTCAAAGAATTTCAGAGTGAAGTGGAAAAATCATCGTAACAAGAAAATAAAGTTTCTGCGATCTAATCGCAAAGACGAATAATTGAGTTACGAGTTTGGTCTTCAATTAAAATAATGTGGAATAGTTTCACAGCTCACGCCACCAGAACACCACAATGTTATGGTGTGTCCGAACGTCGTAATCGCACTTTATTTGATATGGTGCGATCTATGATGTCTCTTATTGGTTTACCACTATCATTTTGGGGTTATGCATTAGAGACAGCTGCATTCACGTTTAAGAGGGCACCATCTAAATCCGTTGAGACGACACCATATGAACTATGGTTTAACAGTAAACATAAGCTGTCATTTCTTAAAAGTTTGGAGTTGTGATACTTATGTGTAAAAGTTTTCACCTGATCAGCTCAAACCCAAATCGGAGAAGTGTGTCTTCATAGAATACCCAAAGGTAACTATTGGGTACACCTTCTATCACAGATCCGAAGGCAAGTTTTTCGTTGCTAAGATGGATCCTTTCTAGAGAAGAAGTTTCTCTCGAAAGAAGTGAGTGGGAGGAAAGTAGAACTTGATGAGATAATTGTACCTTCTCCCTTATTGGAAAGTAGTTCATCACAGAAATCAGTTCCAGTGATTCCTACACCAATTAGTGAGGAAGTTAATGATGATGATCATGAAACTTCAGATCAAGTTGCTACCAAACCTCGTAGGTCTTCGAGCAAAATCCGCACCAGAGTGGTACGGTAATCATGTTCTGGAAGTCATGTTACTAGACCATGATGAACCTACGAACTATGAGGAAGCGATGATGAGCCCAGATTTCGCGAAATGGCTTGAGGCCATAAAATCTGAGATAGGATCCATATATGAGAACAAAGTGTGGACTTTGGTTGACTTGCTCGATGATCAGCAAGTCAAGTTAAATAAATGGATCTTCAAGAGGAAGACAGATGCTGATAGTAGTGTTACTATCTACAAAGCTCGACTTGTCGCAAAAAGGTTTTCGACAAATTCAAAGTGTTGACTACAATGAGATTTTCTCAACAGTAGCGATGCTTAAAGTCTGTCTGAATCATGTTAGCAATTGCCACATTTTATGAAATCTGGCAAATGGATGTCAAAACTACATTCTTTAATGGATTTATTAAAGAAGAGTTGTATATGATGCAACCAGAAGGTTTTGTCAATCCTAAAGGAGCTAACAAAATGTGCAAGCTCCAGCGATCCATCTATGGACTGGTGCAAGCATCTCGGAGTTGGAATAAGCGCTTTGATAGTGTGATCAAAGCATATGGTTTTATACTGAGACTTTTTGAGAAGCCTGTATTTACAAGAAAGTGAGTGGGAGCACTACAGCATTTACGATAAGTATATGTGAATGACATATTGTTGATCGGAAATAATGTAGAATTATTCTGCAAAGCATAAAGGAGTATTTGAAAGGAGTTTTTCAAAGAAGGACCTCGGTGAAGCTGCGTACAAATTGAGCATCAAGATCTATTGAGATAGATCAAAAACGCTTGATAAGTTTTTCAATAAGTACATACCTTGTTAAGATTTTGAAGAAGTTCAAAATGGAACAGTCAAAGAAAAGTTCTTGCCTGTGTTGCAAAGGTGTGAAATTGAGTAAGACTCAAATCCCGACCACAACAGAAAATAGAAAAGAGAATGAAAGTCATTCCCTATGCCTCAGTCATAGGTTCCATAAAGTATGCTATGCTATGTACCAGACCTATTGTATACCTTGCTCTGAATTTGGCAAGGGAGTACAATAGTGATCTAGGAGTAGATCACTGGACATTGGTCAAGAACATCCTTAGTGAGGACTAAGGAAATATTTCTCGATTATGGAGGTGATAAAAGAGCCCGTCGTAAAGAGTTACATCGATGAAATCTTTTTACACTGATCCAGATGACTCTAAGTCTCAATTTGGATACATATTGAAAGTGGGAGCAATTAGCTAGAGTAGCTCCGTGCAGAGCATTGTAGACATAGAATATTTGCAAAATACATACGGCTCTGAATGTGACAGACCTGTTGACTAAGCTTCTCTCACGAGCAAAACATGATCATACCTTAGTACTCTTTGGGTGTTAATCACATAGCGATGTGAACTAGATTATTGACTCTAGTAAACCCTTTGGGTGTTGGTCACATGACGATGTGAACTATGGGTGTTAATCACATACAGATGTGAATATTAGTGTTGAATCACATGATGATGTGAACTAGATTATTGACTCTAGTGCAAGTGGGAGACTGAAGGAAATATGCCCTAGAGGCAATAATAAAGTTATTATTTATTTCCTTATTTCATGATAAATGTTTATCATTCATGCTAGAATTGTATTAACCGGAAACATGATACATGTGTGAATACATAGACAAACATAGTGTCACTAGTATGCCTCTACTTGACTAGCTCGTTGAATCAAAGATGGTTAAGTTTCCTAGCCATAGACATGAGTTGTCATTTGATTAACGAGATCACATCATTAGGAGAATGATGTGATTGACTTGACCCATTCCGTTAGCCTAGCACTTGATCGTTTAGTATATTGCTATTGCTTTCTTCATGACTTATACATGTTCCTATAACTATGAGATTATGCAACTCCCGTTTACGGAGGAACACTTTGGTACTACCAAAGCGTCACAACGTAATCGGGTGATTATAAAGGAGTACTACAGGTGTCTCTAAAGGTACTTGTTGGGTTGGCGTATTTGAGATTAGGTTTTGTCACTCCGATTGTCGGAGAGGTATCTCTGGGCCTTCTCGGTAATACACATCACATAAGCCTTGCAAAGCATTACAACTAATGAGTTAGTTGTGAGATGATGTATTACGGAACGAGTAAAGAGACTTACCGATGAGATTGAAATAGGTATTGGATACCGACGATCGAATCTCGGGTAAGTAACATACCGATGTGAAGGGAACAACGTATGTTGTTATGCGGTCTGACCGATAAAGATCTTCGTAGAAAATGTAGGAACCAATATGGGCATCCAGGTCCCGCTATTGGTTATTGACGGAGATGTGTCTCGGTCATGTCTACATTATTCTCGAACCGTAGGGTCCGCACGCTTAAGGTTTCGATGACAGTTATATTATGAGTTTATGTATTTTGATGTACCGAAGGTTGTTTGGAGTCCCGGATATGATCACGGACATGACGAGGATTCTCGAAATGGTCGAGACACAAAGATTTATATATTTGACGGATATATTTGGACACGGAAAGGTTCCGGAGAAGTTTGGAGCTCCGGAGGTTACGGAACCCCGGGAGGTATATGGGCCTTATTGGGCCCATGTAGGAGGAAGGAGAAGGAACAAGGGAGGCGCGCCCCAAGCCCAATCCGAATTGGGGAAGGGGCGGCCCCTTTCCTTTCTCCTTCCCCTCTTCCTATTCCTACTACTAGTACTACTTCCTAATACTAGTACTCCTTCCTTCCCCTCCAAACAAGATAAGGAAGGAGGAAACCTACTTGGAGTAGGTTTCCCCTCCCTATGGTGCGCCCCTTGAGGCCGGCCACCTCCTCCCTCCCTCCTTTATATACGGGGAGGGGGCACCCTAGGACACACAAGTTGATCCTTGAGATCGTTCCTTAGCCGTGTCTGGTGCCCCCTCCACCATATTCCACCTCGGTCATATCGTGGCGGTGCTTAGGCGAAGCCTGCGTCAGTGAAACATCAAGATCGTCACCACGCCGTCGTCTTGTGGAACTCCCTCTCCCGGAGCTTTCTTTGGATCGGAGCCCGTGGAGCGTCATCAAGCTGAGCGTGTGCCAAGAACTCGGAGGCGCGCGAGTAACGCGCTGGGATCGGCTGGATCGCGAGGAGAACGTCGACTACTTCCTCTACGTCATCATCGACTCGGAGGTGCCGGAGTAAGCGGCACTTTGGGATCGGCAGGATCGCGAGGAGAACGTCTGACTACTTCCTCTACGTTGTGATCGCTTCGCTTTGGTCTCTGAGTGCGTGAACAACACTCTCCCCTCTCGTTGCTATGCCATCACCATGGTCCTGTGTGTGCGTAGGAAATTTTTTGAAATTTCTACGTTCCCCAACACTTGCTGCTGGCCACATGCGCCCAAATTCTTCTCCTCTAAATTTTTTGATCAAATTCATCCACAAATGACCGAAGCACTCCCTCTGCTCAGCATGTGGGAAAACATTTTTCACTGAATTTTCAAGCCGCTTACATGCATCTGTGTGTATAGCCAAAGGTGACACCGCCCTAGGCACCTTTTCAACTGGATCATGAACCATGTCCATGAAGCCTCTGTTTACAGTGAAACAAGCCAACAGCAATAGAAAACATCCAGTTGTGTCCATCTAGAGCATTGCATGCTGCCGACTGACCATTCCACTTGCCTGTCAAAAATGATGAGTCTATGCTCAAATATGGACGGCACCCTGCTTTGAACCCATCGATGCAAGGCTTCAAAGCCATAAAAACTTGGAGAACTTGACTTCACGAGGGTGATACCTCTGTATCTATCTCCACAACACTGCCAGGTGACCTCTTTTCCACCTCTGCTTTGAAGTTGTAAAGTATCCTAAATGTATTTGCCCAATCACCATATAAATTTTTCATTGCCCTTTGTTTTGCCTTCCACACTGTGGTATATTTCAGTTTAATGGGGTACATCTTCTCCAAGTCTACTTTGAGTTTCTTGGCAGTAGTGTTTGGTGTTTTGGCTAAAATTGGGGTGATCTTTTCTGCAACCCAAAGTTGCGATGTCATGGTTGATACTGTCTGTGAACTTGTAATACAAGTATGTTGATTGGGGATTTGGTTAACCCTGACAGTACTTCCATCAGGTTGCAGTCTAGAAGATATGTACCACTTGCAAGGCTTCACACTACCATCAAATCCTCTGCACCTCGCATAAAACTTCTTTTCTATCAGTCCAAACAGTCTTGGCATTAAATTCATGTTTCACTGCATAAGTCTTGAAACACATCCTAAACTTCTTCATGCTTGGGAACAACTTGCCTACTTCAATGACAGGGTTTTCTTTGTCATACACATGCACCAGCTCATCATCATGTGCATCATCTACTTCATATGCACCTTGTTCCATCAACTGCCCATCTACTTCTTCATCAGCATTAGCAGGCAAACTAGATTCGCCCTTCTCCTGCTTATCTCTGTCATCAACTGGAATGCCAAAAAGTTTGGCCATCTCAATGTCAGGGATTGGTGCAATGACCAAATCAGTAGGCTCATCTAATTCAACTACATTCCAATCAACAGTTGTTGCAGTTTCAGTTTCAGTTCGATCCACATGTCCCTCTTGGCTATTCTTTAAGTTCAGTACACATGGGAATCAATGGCCTCTGTGTAGCCCAATCATCGTCTACCATCTGCGCAGCCAATTGTGATGGCACATATCCAACCTTCAAAAAAATGTTCAGATCAATGAGCTCAGCAAAAAAATTAGCCCGTTTGCTTGTCCAGCCGTTTTGTCGATCGATTTCTTCAACAATCTGTTCACCATCTTCTATTCTAACATACTCTCCTTTCCAATCATCAAACCGCAATAAAGTGATACTTCTTGCTCTGGACCCCAAACAATTTTCTCCCCAATTTTTCCATTCATTTCTTCACTGCCGTCTCTCCCATGTTCAAGAACTTGTGGATCAATCTCTGTAAACTCAACCTCCCATTTAACAATTGTGTCTCTCTCAATGTTTTGTATGCTACCATCAACTAATTTTGCCATTGATGGAAAGAAATTGTTGTCAATTCGAAGGTCCGGCGGCAGCATCCCCTCTGTCGATGGCGGACGGTGTGAGCCCGTGAGAAAGAGCAGACGAGGCCACCCCTAATTGCATGCAAAATTGGATCGGAGAGGCGCATTACCTATTCGAATTTGAATCTGGCGGCTTCATCTCAGTATGCCCACGGGCTCCCTCACAACCTATCGATTCCATAAGCGAAAACAGAGGAAACGAGCTGAGATCTACGGGCCCGAGAGGAACGGAAGGCGACTAGGGTTTGAATTCACTCACCATTTTCTGAGGACGAAGGCTCCGCCACCGTTGAGAACGAGGCTCCGCCGCCACCGAGAACGCATAAGATCCGCCGCCACCGGAGAAGAAGGGGGCAGAGTGGTGGGCCAGCAGTCGGGCGGCAGGGCATGGTCAGCTGTTTTGAGGAACAATTAAGTTGGAACCACATGTCCTAACATAAACAAGCGGGCTTGGTTGACGACCAATTTAACCATATTTAACAGCCATGTCGTGCGTGGGCTATTTAACTGCTCAAATGTGTCGCACCACAGCCATTCGCTCGAACAACGTCGCACACTAGCCAATTAACCTAAAAAACGTCGCACAATAGCTATTGACCCAATATGAACGGATTACAAATGGATTTTTTACAGGAGAACCGCTCTATTCCAAGAGCGGCAGCTGGGGGGGCGGCGCGCAGAGGCGGGTGACCGGGCGGTGGAGGCGGGCGGCCGGCCGGAGGCCGCCGAGTCGCTGCCGGGGCAGGCGGGTGGAGGCGGGGGCTTGGATGGCCGCGAGGTGGGCGCCCGGTGGTGTGCGGTAGTGGAGGCCACCGAGGCGCCATGGAGGCAGGCGCCAGCGGCGGCCGGTGGAGTCGGGCTGCCGGGCGGTGGCGACGCGCCAGCGAAGCCAGCGGCGGCCGGGTCCCGCGAGGCAGCGGCGGTTGGTGGTGGAGTGTTGGTGCCTGGCAGGAGGAATCACGGGCGGGGGTGCTGTCTACGTTTGCGCCAGAGATAAGGTGGGGCCGGTTGCATCACATGGGGAGTGGAGAGAGAACGTGGGGAGTCGGGCGTGCTAGAGAGATCCTAGATCGTGGGGTGTGGATTGTGACACTTCATCGATCCAGGAGATCGATCCACGAGTTGTGTTTGTTTGCGTTGTCGTCTGCGTTTATTAATACATATGGCAAAGATCTTTGCCGTCTGTAATTTTTATTATAGACGGCAAAGTGCATACTTTGCCATCTGTAATAAAAAACACAGACGGCAAAGATCTTTGCTATCTGTATTTTTGTTTGCAGACGGCAAAGTAAGTAATTTGCCGTCTGTATTTTTCTTTTACAGGCGGCAAAATATATCTTGCTGTTAGGTTTTCTTTGCCGTCCGCTGATGATGGCAAACCCTTTTTTTGCCGTCTGCCTTGATGAATTGCTGATAGCAAAGAAAGTACTGACGGCAAATCTCTTGTTTCCCATAGTGTGTTTTTAATGGATGATGCTTCAGTAACAGTGGGGATGACGACCGGGAACTGTCCCAAACACACATTCAATGGCGAAAATTGATTTTACGTGACCCAAGTAAACTGTCGCTAAAAATCCTTTGTTTTATAGTGCTACTACACCGTGTTTCGAAGGAGATCTTACTATTTAGCATTGATCCGGAACTCTGCTGAAGGGGGAAGCCTTTTTCATCATGACGAACCTCGATCCACAAGCTCAATGATGAGTGGTGAATAGTCCACTACCTGGACTATGGGTTCATGGCAGTATAAAGAGCTGGAGACATATTTAATAAAAGGGACACATGTAAAAACTATCGTACTACCTTCTTAATTAATGGATGAGCTAAATCTTGTGGATATGTTTTGAAATAAATAAATAAAAGAAAATCACAACGAGTGGAGAAATGTAGCTCTCCACCAGTCTCTTTCTTTCTTCTTGGCACACAGACTTGACTTGTTCTCCCCGTTTTTTTTCTCTGGTCTTTCCTGTTTTTCTCCAATCAACTTGTGGTGGAAAGTTTGTCCCTTTCGACTTTATTTGGTTGTCATTTGTCAAGCACCAACTTTGAATGTTCGGATTCCTGATTGTTTTTTAGTAATTTCCGCTGTCTCCAAGTTTTCTTCACGACCCCTTCAAAAAACATTTATTTCCGATCGTGACCATTAGGCAATAGTTACCCATCACCGAGAGAAGTTTTTGTGCTACCAATACCTTAAAAAGTTAAGGAAAATTCTGAATGAATTTGTGTGTGTAGAAAGATATGTGTTAATTGTCACTCAAATGTCAAATCCAAATTCGATCTACACATGGAGATGCAAAAGATATAAATGGAAGATCCAGCTTCAGATCTATGCAAGGGTACAATGTCGATGGGTTTGGTTCCAGGGCACTGATTCTTAGGGGACAGGTGTAGGAAGACTTCGAGACTATAATCGACAAGGTCAAGTCGGCTCTAGTAGGGAGCTGCGACAGCGACGCATCGGCGGCTCATTTTATTTTTATTTATTTATTGCAAAAATGACTCAGATCTATTATCAAAATTCATCGGAAGTACAAAACACCTCAAAGATAATAAAAATTACGTCGAGATTCCGATACCATCGAACAACCACTACCGCCATCAGAACGAGCCACCGACGTGTCGCTGCTCGACCGAAGTCGGCTTGACCTTGTCGATGACAACCGGAAAGTCTTCGTGCATGTGCCCCAAAGGACCAGCGCCCTGGAACTGCAGTCGTTGTCGTTGAGACCCTGAAACGCTTTACACCAAATCTCGATACATTGCGAGAACCCTAACCTCACCATGCAAAGGAGACGGTAGGAATCTACGCCGGAGCTCCGTCGACTACGCCTAGATCAATGAACTCGAGATGGATCAGAGCCTGGAAGACAAACTTGAAGAAGAAGTGCCGCCATCCATCCGAGCACCGCACCTGCGAGGACTAGAAAAATCCTAACCTAATTACATACAAGAGCGGCGACTCGTTCTGACGGTAATAGTGGTTCTTCTCGGAATTTTCATATAATTTTTATTATGTTAGAGATACTTTATACTTCCAATGAACTTTTAGTTCCTTTTTGAAAAAATAGTGTTTGCACTCTATGCAAAAAAAAAAAAAGAGAACGTAGAAATACCCGGCAAAAAGAAAAGAAAAATACATAGAAATGAATTCAGAAGCCACCTCACTTGACCGACTCCATGTGCCCTGCGGCCTAACCGCATCCGCTCATTTCCTCCTGATCGCGACCTCACTGGAAGCCAGCAGACCTAAATGCACCGCAGGAAATTTCGTTTGAAGGAGACGTGGGAGGACTAGTCGTCCATAGGAAAGTTCTCGTAAGTCCAGCATTACTAGTACCCATCGTACTCCTTTCGCCATCAGCTGGTGCGCCAAGGCAGCGACTGTTTGTTCGTTTCATCTTTTGTCACTGTCGGGCGTCAACTCGCACTTGTCGCCGGTCTCCGCTCTTGTTTTTTTATTATTAGAAAAAAAATTATATAAGACCAGGTCTCATAAAAATCAGGTGAAACCCATCCCTCTCCTCGGCGTCAGCAGTTGAACTCCATGACGATGGTGGTCATGCCACGCCGCCTTGCTCTTTCGTGCTACTACCTCGCCGCCGCCATTCTCCTCCTCGTTTTCCTAGACGCGCCACTCACGGGCGCGCAGCCGCTGCCGTGGCAGCTGTGCAACGCCACCGCGGGGAACTACACGGATGGCAGCGCCTACCAGGCCAACATACGCGTCCTAGCCAGCGCCTTCCCCGTGAAGGCCTCCGCGTCCCCGGCCCTCTTCGCCAAGGGCGCGGCCGGCACGGGATCGGACGTCGTCTACGCGCTGGCCCTCTGCCGCGGCGACACCAACGCCTCCTCCTGCTCGGCATGCGTCACCGCCGCCTTCCGGAACGCGCAGCAGCTCTGCGCCTTGAACAAACGTGCCACCATGTTCGACGACCCCTGCATCCTTCGCTACTCCGACCAGGACTTCCTGGCCAACGTCACCGACAACAGGGGGAGGTCGGGCGCATTCAATGCCAACAACGTCAGCGCGGCATCGGCGGCAGCCTTCGACGCTGCCTCCGGCCGGCTCGTCAACGCCACCGCCGACTACGCCGCGGCGGACTCCAGCCGGCGATTCGGCACGGGGGAGGTCGGGTTCGACCAGACTTACCCCAAGATTTACTCTCTGGCGCAGTGCACGCCGGACATGTCGGCGGCTCAATGCCGGAGCTGCCTCAGGGACATCATTGTCCAGTATACTCCCCGGTATTTCCTCGGCAAGCCGGGAGGGAGAATATTCGGCGTGCGGTGCAGCTTCCGGTTCGAGACGTACTCTTTCTTCCTTGGGCGCCCGCTGCTACAACTGCCCGACGCGCTGTCTCCTGCACCGGCGCCAGCGGCCGCCACCAGAGAAGGCAAGTTCTCTCCTGCTTGATTGGTGTCATGTGTGAAAGAAATCTTCGACTAGAGGAGAGGAAAATTATCTGAAAATCCACATCATGAATTTGTTTGCATTGCACTTGCAGGAACAAGTAGGCATAGGACTGGACTGGTCTTGGCCATTACACTGCCTACCGCTGCTGCACTACTACTTCTCATTTCAACGGGCGTTTGCTTTTGGAGGAGGAGCAAACCGGCAGTACCATGTAAGCTAGCCCTTCTCCTATGGACAGAATTACTTAAACTATTTAGAGTGTCTACAGTCCGCCCAACCAAAACATCCGCGGACGCAACCGGACGCGCATCTGCAGAGAGTGACCGGTCAGCACTCCCTTTTCACCCATTGCAACCATATACCTCAATTTTCACTGAAATCCATACTAGATCATACAAGACACAAAGGCTACATCCTACGTAGCCAACATGTACTCATCGTCAGAGATATAGACGACATCCGTGCCGGTAGTGACAGACCGACCTACCACCTGCCGTATGGCCACCTCACACGGCTCCGGCTCCTCATCAGACTCCATGCCCACGATGATTGCATCCAACTCCGGCCAGTTATTCGCCAAGGTAGCGGTGGTTTGCCTCCACCTCCATGGCTCCGTCTTCGAGCGGATGGAGTCTAGGATGACCTGCTGCCCCGTCGCGTGCCCCTGCAGATTCCAGTTTGGGCAATCGGAAGCGTCGACTCTACTTCGCCTTCCTCTTCCTTCTCCTCCATCGCCGCGTCCAACACCTCATCCTCCTCCGAAGAGTCCGGAAGCAGGCTGGTTGCGATACGAGAAGCGCACAAGGGCTGGATCAGCTCTTGGAGCTGTCAGTGGATGTGGGGTGGCGGCATAGTGGGGGACGAAAAATGGGATGCCGATATGGTTGGTGGTTGCCGTCCAGCTTAAATAGCCGATTTTGGCCTCTTTTGTCGGCATGTCCTCGGCGTACTGTTGGTAATAACGGGTGTTCGCCTGGGGCCCACACATCAACCCGACATGACATCTGCGGTTGGGCATCCCATATCCACCTCACATGTGGGCTAGGTATGGGGGGTGTCGGACAGTCGGAACGTTTAGGCTGAATTTCAAAGGTCCTGTTGGGTGGCAAAATAATAACCGGGCAGTAATCAGGCAGCCCACCCGGGCGTTTGGGGCCGATTGGGGACCCTGGTTGCAGATTCTCTTACCAACATTAGCAGTCTACACACAGTCAATGGATTAGTTGGCCCAAGACTAACACAAGGGGAATGATACTGATTACCTGATCGAATTGTACATGTACCACTCATATTCAGCCAGTGATGCAATCGCACTGCCTGCCAGAAAATCTCTTAACATTTTATTACCTTTAACTGCTCATGCTTAATTGATTGACTCCACATGTTCAGAAAAATAGTTTTTTGCGTAATTGACTGAGATTTGATTCTATTGTCTGGGTCTAATATTTTAGGTATATGCTGATGATCATTCTTCCCCTACAATATTTTTGTTGCAACAGATTCAACTAATCAGGATGAAATCCAAAGCATCGATTCCCTCCTTCTTGACTTATCTACCCTGCGGGCCGCAACAAATAACTTTGCTGAAAGCAACAAACTTGGCGAAGGAGGGTTCGGTGCGGTTTACAAGGTAGGTGCTAATCCTGCATTCAAACCATATATAGTACACCCTCTGTAAATTAATATAAGACCTTTTAGATCACTAAGGGAATGACTTAAAAGGTCATATATTAGTTTACTGAAGGAGTTCTACGGAGTATGCAAAATGTTGATTGTATTATCATTTCTTTGGTAGTAAGGTAACGTATTGGATTGCATTGTACAGGGTGTCCTTTCTGAAGGTGGTCAGGAAATAGCAGTGAAGAGGCTTTCGCAGAGCTCCACACAAGGAATAGAAGAACTGAAAACGGAGCTGGCTCTAGTTGCCAAGCTTCAGCACAAGAATCTCGTGAGGCTCGTTGGTGTTTGCCTGGAAGAAAAGGAGAAGCTACTCGTGTATGAATACATGCCGAACCGGAGCCTCGACACCATTCTCTTCGGTACATTGCATCACTTCTCTCTCTAGCAGTTTTTGGGAGCACTCTCGCTGTCTCTGCCCTGAATTATGATGGTCTGTTGGAGCAGATTCTGAGAAAAGCAGGGACCTGGACTGGGGGAAGAGGCTGAAGATCGTGAACGGGGTTGCTCGGGGCTTGCAGTACCTCCATGAAGACTCGCAGCCAAGGATCATCCACCGGGACCTCAAAGCGAGCAACGTGCTGCTGGACTCAGATTGGAACCCAAAGATTTCGGACTTCGGTTTGGCAAAACTGTTCGGTTGGGATCAGTCACAGGCCGTCACCAGCCACATCGCTGGAACATAGTAAGCACAGCCTAGATAACACAATGCTAATACGTCATGGTAGAACACATTTATTTATTTACACAACGAGGTTTTGCTCGCTTTGCACACAGTGGATACATGTCGCCGGAGTACGCGATGCGCGGGCAGTATTCGGTCAAGTCGGACGCCTACAGTTTCGGCGTTCTGGTCTTGGAGATTATCACGGGAAGGAAGAATAGCAGCTTCGCCAACTCGGAGCAATCCATTGACCTCTCAAGCCTCGTGAGTGCTACTGCTCATGCTGATAGGTAGATATATGTACACATCATTGTAACATATGTATGCATGCATAGGTATGGGATCACTGGACCAGGGGAACGGTTGAGGAGCTGCTGGATCCGTCCTTGGGAGGCCGTTCTCCGGGAGGCCATTTGCTGAAGCTGATTAACATCGGGCTGCTGTGTGTCCAAGACAACCCCGCGGACAGGCCGACCATGTCGATGGTCAACATCATGCTCAGCAGCAACACAGTGTCTCTGCAGGCGCCGTTGAGGCCAACATTCTGCATCGACGAGATGGAGGGATTCTCAGGCATGTACTCTACCGAGGGCAGCAAGCCCGAGGGGGTGTCAGTGAACGAGGTGTCACTCACGGAGCTCGAACCTAGATGACGAGGGCGTGAAATCGATTTCACTATTATTCACTATGCCTGGATTCATAGTTTATCGCCTTTACTTAATTGGCTATAAATCTCAATGGTAAAAACACGAGTATAATTAATAAGTTGGATTATGTGCACCTTTGAGTGCAGATATCGAATTCGGAGGTTTCCCTTTTTGGCAACTTTTTCAGTTATGAAACTATATCTGTAAATGTAATGTAATAGCCGAACAAAGTTGTTAGGGTCTATGTATCCACTTTATTTTTGCAGAGGTCTGGGGATTCCATAAATGCTTCGAAAAATATATGTGGGGGCTGAGGATGGTTGTACTAATGTAAGGACCCGGATCCTGATAAGGAGGGACCCAAATCTCCGTACTTGCCTAGTTACCTGATCAATTTTTTTCTTTGACAAACTAGTCACCTGATCGATTGATAGCACATATCATAGTATTATATGGCAGAATCAGTATCTTATATTACACAATGAAAAACATAGCGCACTACAAAATATAGCGAGGCCTTTCTTCAAATACTACACAAGTTACAGTGCGCGAATTGCGTGCTGTATGTTAAAATAGTGTTTGCAAAAAATTACTGAAATATACCTAGATATAAACTATTACATCAACTAATTTTTTCACAGGAGTAGTACATACATAAGGGCCAAATCCAAGACATAAGTGCTCCCAGGAAGTGTTTGTGGGCAAGCGCACAACATATATAATTCAGTAGTGTGCATTCGATTTTCTCTAAAACAAAAACTGTGAACTCAATGCAGACCTTAAAATGTGAGTCTATGCAGCATAGTAATTGATTTGTTCACACTTGGACTGTTGAATAATAATTTCCTTTTGACGGAAAAACATCCGACCTATTTATCTTCAATCATGCTGGTACAGCGAACACCAGAAACAATAAGAATTATATCCAAATCCATAGACCACTTACCAACGACTACAAGCACTGAAGCGAGCCGAAGGCGCGCTACCGTCATCGCCCCTCCCTCACCGAAGCCAGGCAAACCTTGTTGTAGTAGACAGTCGAAAAGTCGTGGTGCTAAGTCCCTATAGGATCAGTGCACGAGAGCGGCAACCATCGCCGACGAAAAAAGTCCTAGATCTGAAGGATCAAACCTGAAAGCACACGAATGTAGACGAACGACGAACAGATCCGACCAAATCAACCAAGGACAGATATGCCGGAGACACACATCAACACGCCCACCAACGATGCTAGATGCACCATTAATACGCGGGCTAGGCAGAGAGCACCTTGTTCCATCTTGTGGGAGACGCACCTTGTTCCATTTTGTGGGAGACGCAACCGTCTGTCCTTACTGAGCAGGACACAAACCAGAAAAAATCTCGAAGACTGATCTAAAAACGGAGCCCTACAACCGGCAAAGGCGGGAGACACACAATTTTGTTCCGTGTGTTTCTGCTGACAGCGGTTGCGTTCGAGGAAAATTTGATATGGTTTTCGATACACAGAACACTTGAATCGGCAGTTGTCAACTCTTTAAATTGTTGGGAATTCAGCATGCGCATCAAACAACATGGGCAATACGTAGAGGCGGAGACCAAGTCTTCAGTTTCCAGCAGAAGCATCTTCGTTCTTAACAAAAGAGAACAAGCTGGGAAACTGAAGATCCAAGAGCTCCTCAGTGCACCGTTTGTCCTTCCAAAATGACCACAGGAAAAGGATAAAACATCTTCCACCAAAAAGACCACATTATAGGAAGAATCTGTCTGCAACAGACAACTTATCTTCAGTTCCCACAATAATAACTAAATATGTAATCAAAAGGTCAAGATAAGAAGTAAAGCATTGGCTGATAATCCATTTACAAAATCAACTGTACGAACCGAGTATTGTCCCTCAGTTGCATGCTTTGATGTGATAGCATTATCACCGCAAGATCGGCAATAAAGACTGCAGGTCAATTGTAGGCAGGGACCTCACAATGACCATGCATTAGGTACAAGTGCAAGTCTGCAAGATCATGTGTCGAGTACCAGTACCCAATTTGGTAAGGGGCAGTAGTGGTTGCACCCGTGGTCCATAATATCACTTCCTAATCAGAACTAGTCAGATAGATGTTGCAGATTTGGTGGGAACTACTGTTACTACGTCTACAAGTTTGATGACGTGCCCTGACCTCGCATCAACACACACCATACATTCCGGTGGCCTCACCAAGCCGAGATTACTAACCATTCTAGCCACACCCTCTTTGTGCACCACATGGACACACTCTAGGATCAACCGCCGCCATCTTCCGCCATCCAACCTTCAAGAGCGATCAACGCATTGACCTTGCCATGCCATTCTATCGTTGATGTCGTCGTGACGCCAAACAACGCCACCTTCCTGCGCTTCTCCGTCCACAAACACCCATCGCCAAAAACCGCTGCGCCACGCCACCAAGAACCGACATCGGCCTTGTGGTAGATGTAACGCCACTCCTCCTCCTGTCCCCTTCAGGAAGCTCCATGCCCCCAGGATGGAGAACGGCACTCAAGGTGCCGTCATCGTCCGATCCAAGAGCGTTACTGGATCTCACCGTGTACTCTATATGTACCGCGTGAGGTCAGCTCAACATACTGTAATATTTTAGGCTTCATACATTTTCTACAATTACGTTAGTGGATACATATATACAAGCTTGCTTGAAACAAGAAGGACTATTAAAGTAGTTACTGCCTGTGATACGTACTGTAGGAACATGGATCAAACATTTTATACAGGAAACCACTATTTTCCAGGATTCAGAACATGAGCTCAAGCATGGTATTACAACTAGAAGGATTGGGTGTGCTTTGATGCGCCGTTGATCTTGTTGGGTATCTTAAAAAAATACAAACTCTATTCCAAAATACAAGGTCTATTACCTTTTGAAAAGTCAAACCTTTTATAGTTTGATCAAATTTGTAGATAAATATATCAAAATCCATAATAACAAGTTGATATAATTAGATTCATCATGAAATGAACTTCCATATTATTTTGTTTAATATTGTGGATGTCGATATTTTTGGCTCTAAAGTTGGTGAAATTTAGTAGAAATTAAATTTTCCAAAAAACCAATACCCATTATATTTTCGAATTGATGGAATATTTAGTTCAGCAGGGCTGGGAGATGATGGAGTGTTTTTTTTATAACACGGATATTTTGTGGGCCTTTCGCGGTGTGATTATGTGTTATCCGCTAATAAACTCATATTTATGTAAGGAAATGTCTGCATCGGTAAATGCTTGTACTATATTAGTGTTGCAGTATCAGATGGTGGCGTTTCTTTTTTTAGGTGGTGGGAGGATGCGCGAGATTGGTATTTTTCTATAGGCCGCTTGCTGATAATTGATTTAAAAAATCACTGGCCTGATCAAAATAGTAAATTAAATCTAAAATTGAATACCTCAATCTAATGAAAGAGCTTCCAAATTAGGGAAAATTAGTAAATTAAAATAATTAACAGAAAAACTAACGCCCACATGTGTGGGCGTTAACAGATTGCCCACACGCCTCCATCATCACTCATTTTGCCACGTATGAATAGATGACATCAGCAGAAATCTTTTTGGTTTTCGGCTTAAAAATGTTTTATCTCCTAAATAAAAAAGCGAACTAAAAATCCATTTTCACCATTAAATTCGTCTCGATGAGATCTTCAAAACTAGACCCCATGTTGATATGTTTTAACGATTATTTTTTTGCCCAGAAGTTGCCATGATGTTTACACTATAGTTGCCAAGTGCTTGAACTAAAGTTGCCATGTGGCAATTTTAGTTAGTAGATCATGGCAACTTTAGTTTTTTTATGATGGCAATTCTAGTACTTTGACCATGAAAATATTTTTTTTATTGAACCATGGAAATTTTAAGTGCATGTATCATGACAATTTTAGTTTATGGTGCATGGCAAGTCTAGTTTCTTAATTCTCCGTTTTATAATATGTTAAAATTCACTTTTAAATGTAAAAGAAAATAGTTGAAACATATCATGACAACTTCAGTGTAAATATCATGGCAATTCATGTGCAATAGACATGGCAACTTTTAACCAAAAAAATTTCACCGAAATATATCGATATGAGATCTAGTTTTGAAGATCTCGTCGCGGGGGATTTAATGGTGAAAACGGATCTTCAATTTAAGAGATAAAACATTTTAAAAACTGAAAATCCGAAAAGATTCTCGCATGCATGCATGTGATGATGTGGCAATCTATTTGCATTAGAGATGTGTGGTGCGTCTCTTTTCCTGCCACACGTGTGGCAGTTATCGACGTCCATAATTAACTGGAAGAGCTCCTTGGAAAATTGTTGACCAGATCAAATTCGAGTGACCCAATTCTAAATTGAAGACATCAATGAATTGTGGCGCCTTAAAAGTTAGGAAGCATAGTGTATAGTCTATAAAAGAAATGAATGGAAGAGCTTTGGGAAACTGTTGATCGGCTCAAAATTGGATGAACCAACTTCCATTAGAGACCTCAATTGATTGTCAGGCCTTAAAATTTTGGGACCTTAGTATTGTTGACCCGATCAAAATCGAGTAGAACTAATTCTAAATTGAAGACATCAATTAATTGTGAGGCCTCAAAAATTAAGGAGCATAGTGTGTAGTATAACAAAATTGAATGGGAAAACTTTGAGAAATTGTTTACTCGGTCAAAATCGGGTGGTCCAATCTCTGTTGGAGACCTCAAACTGAACGTGGGCTCTTTAAACCTAGGGAGCTTAGTGTTATAGAGGATTCATAGGCAAGATCTCTCTTTCACATGAGATGAGACATATATTTTGCAGTAAAATTCATTGTTCGTAATGGGGCGTCAACAAGTACTTTGTTAATACCTATGTTTCGGATTCCAGTAGAAATGAAGAAGATGTGGTATGACGATACTGCCTGCACTTCTCATATTCTAGTGATTTTTGATATTTTGGTTCCACGCGAGGTCTAACTTGGTGGTACAATTCCAGCGCCTCCTCCATGACCTCAGGCTGCAACAAAACTTCTGATCACCTCTTGCTCGATGGATGCTCGTCGGTGAAGTAATCTATCAATGTTTTCCATGCTGAGTCTACTTCCGTCTTTGCAAGCTTGTCGAAGACCAGTGGAAGTATGCATGGATAGAAACCAGCGACGGCAAACAGCAGCAGCCCAATATAATCCGCCTCTATCTCGTGCCTACATTGATCATCTTGAACTTTGAAATACATGCATATGCAGGTCTGATAAATGATGCAATGAAGCCCTAGATCACATGCTACGATGTATAATGTATGGTAGCTTATGTTTACCTCCGTAGCAAGACGTATAACGGAAACCAGTGGCTGATCATGTCTGATGTGTGCCTTGCAATAACGTGCCCAACCTATGTATACATGTTAGACTAAGTATATAGTAGATATATGTGTTGTAACATAACCGGAATTTGTACGGTTCCCTCTTATAAATATATGACAGCAACAGGAAGAAGGCACCAATATCAGCTAGAGTTGACAACAGAGTGTGTCGTTGCTATTACCGAGTCGACTATGGCTGTGGATGACTTGGTCGATTTAGAATAGCTATTCTCGATGAGCTATCATTGCTGATGGTCGTCAAATTAGGTCTCATCCAGGCACTTCGACGAATTGCGAGGTCTGAGAGTCTGGTTAGGCGGTTCGTGGACATGTCTAGATGTGACCTTGTTATTGCACATCTAAGTGACTCAACAATTATAAAAAGGAAAGTAAAAAATAAAAAAATACCCATATGAGTCACCGCCGAAGATCAACGCCATAAGACTTAGATATGCAATAGCTATGAAGCATCTAGATGTGCTTTAACAAAACAGTGAAAATATTTGCAAGCAATAGTGCAAAAATTAAAGAAAACTATTAGCTTCCTCATGGGCAAGAAACGAAGCAATCTCAGCGTCACTGTTGCAATACTCGAGCACTCCAGTGTAGACAATAATCTTGCCGACCCCTGGTATAGCTGCTACCCGGAACTTGTTGAAAATATATTAAGTACACGAGAAATCATTTTTGGCGAGTGTCAGAATCTTTGTCGAGTGTTTTTTGTCGGACACTAGACAAACAAGGTCTTTGTCTAGTGTCATGAAAAAAAAGACTCGGCAAACAACCGAAACTCGGCCAAAAGTTCATTCCCGAGTCTTACACTTGGCAAACAAAAGGCACTAGGAAAATGGGGGTCATTGCTGAGTGTCACGGATAAAACACTCCGAAAAGAGCGAAACTAGTGAAAAATGTGGTTTATGCCGAGTGTCACACTCGGCAGAAGCGGGTCTTCTCTGCACAACACTGTTTTAGCTGTACAGATAGCATACGATCTCGGATGAAGATGATCCAAAAATCAAAGTTGTTCATTTTGACATTACAAGCAATGTTGCTTTAGGTCAAAGTTGTTCATTTTGACATTATACACAATGTTACATTTGGTCAAAGTTGTTCATTTTGACATTATACACAATGTTGCTTTGATGTGAGAGCATTATCACCCCAAGATCGCCAATAAAGACTGCAGGTCAATAGTAGGCATGGACTTCACAATTACCATGCATTAGGTAGAAGTAAAAGTCTGCAAGACCATGCGTCGAATACCAGTACCAAATTAGGTCAGGGGGAGTAGTGGCTGCACCCGTGGTCGATAACATCATTCCTCATCAGAACTAGTCAGATAGGGGTTGCAACTTTGGTGGTTCATCCATATTGTGAATTTGGAATTTATCCAAACACATTTATGACTCTGGCAGTATGGTAGTTACGCAGTGCTTCAAGTTAGAATGCTTCGAGATTTAGGGTTGTGCAATATGATGAAGACGCAATTGATGACGGCAAAGCAGAGAAGGCGACGGTAGCATGATACTTCAAATTCAACTGCAATCGTCCTTTTTTTCTCCTCCGATTGAGGGCTAATATTAAAAGTATAATGTTTTTATGCTAGAGATAAGAGATGGGAATAGAATAGGTTTAAAATACACATTTTAAGAAATTGGAAGATTACCCCTGGCCTCTACATCGAGCGATGCACACATCCATTATATTATATTATTCAACAGAACCACAAAAAATAGTTACAAGGATCAACCCAAAGCCACCATTGTGAGATTACTAACCGTTCTAGCTACACCCTCCACGGGCACCGCATGCATACGCCCAAGGATCAACCGCGGCCATCTTCTGCCATCCAACCTTTAAGAGGGATCACATTCACCTTGCCAGGCCATTCTGTCGTAGATGTCATTGTGACGCTATACATCGCCGCCTTCATGCGCTTGTCAGTCCGCATTCACCCATCGCCAAAACACCGATGTGCGACGCCGCTAAGACCCGTCATCGGCTTTGTGATAGATGTAACACCGCTCCTCCTCATGTCCCCTTCAGGTAGCTCCATGCCCCCAGGAGGGAGACCGGCACCGAAGATGCCGTCATCATCCAATCCAAGATATTAGTGGATCTGACTGTGTACTCTATATGTACCCCGTCAGGGTCAGATCAACATACTGTAATATTTTAGGCTTCATACATTTTTTACAATTCCACTAGTGGATACGTATATACATGCTTGTTTGAAACAAGAAGGAATATTAAAGTAGTTACTGCCTATGACACGTACTGTAGGAACATGGATCAAATATTTTATACTAGAAATCACTATTTTGGAGGATTCAGAACATGAGCTCAAGCATGGTATTACAATTCATAGGCAAGATCTCTCTTGGACATGAGATGAGACATATATTTTGCAGCAAAATTCATTGTCCGTAATGGGGCGTCAACAATTACTTTGTTAATTCCATTGTTTCTGATTCCAGTAGAAATGAAGAAGATGTAGTAGGACGCGATACTCCCCGCACTTTTCATATTCCTCTGTTTTTGGATACTTTGGTTCCACGCGAGGTCTAACTTGGTGGTACAATTCCAGCGCCTCCTCCATGACCCCGGGCCGCGATAAAAGCTGTGATTGCCTCTTGCTCGATGGATGCTCGTCGGTGAAGTAATCTAGCAATGTTTGCAATGCCGAGCCTACTTTTGTCTTTGCAAGCTTGTCCCAGACCAGTGGTACTACGCGTGGATCGAAACCAGCGATGGCGAACAGCAGCATCCCAATATAATCCGCCTCTATCTCGTGCCTACGTTAATCATCTACAAATTTGAAATACTTGCATATGCAGGTCTGATAAATGATGTGATGAAGGCCTAGACCACACGCTACGATGTAAATGTATCGTAGCATATGCAGGTTTGAAATACTTGCATATGCAGGTCTGATAAATGATGCGATGAAGGCCTTAACCAGTTGATGATCATGTCTGATGTGTGCCTTGCAATAATGTGCGCAACCTATGTACACAAAAGAAAGAAGGCACCAATATCAGCTAGAGTTGACAACAGATTGTGTCGTTGCTATCGCCGAGTCGATTATGACCATGTATGACTTGGTTGATTTAGAATAGCTATGCTTGATGAGCTACTGGCCGTCAAATTAGGTCTCATCCTTGCACTTAGACGAATCCAGATGTCTGAGATCCTGATTGGGCGGTCCGTGGACATATGACTTGAAAATATGAGGGTGCGCCCCAATTGACTCAATCAATTATAAAAAGGAAAAGAAAAAAGAAGAAACAAAATATCCACATGAATTTTCACGGAATATCAATGACATATGACTTAAATGTACAAAGTTATGACACATCTAGATGTGCTTTAGCAAAATTTTGAAACTATTTGCAAGCAAAAGCGCTAAAATTGAAGAAAGCTGTTAGCTACCTCGTGGGCAAGAAAAGAAGCAATCTCGGCGTCACTGTTGCAATAGTCGAGCACTCCAGTGTAGATGGTATAGCTGCTACCTGGAACTTGTTGTCTCTGACAACGATCACCTCCCAGTCGAGCGTCTCCATCCAGTCCAGGTTTACCCCACGGCCACCCCTCTGATTCTGCATCTGCCTAATGGCGAGGCCAATCTGGGCTGCGGTAATGATCTCACGGACAATGTGGCTGACCCGGAGTGTATGGGGGTGATGCGGGCTGATGATCTCGGAGTGGCGCTCCTTCTTGAACTTGGCGAAGTCGACCTTGGAAAGGCCGTGCAGCTTTTCGTGGAAGATCACGACTAGCTGGGTGCGCCCGGTGAACGGCACGGTCTGGCCCTATCTGAGATGGAGTGCGATGACCGATGCGCTGGCAGCGAGAACTGCCGCCACAGCGACCTTCCGAGGGTCGTGGTGCCATGGGATGGTCTCCTCCGGTCTGCGACTGCGGGAGCTGATCAGCGGTGGCGGTGGCCGTGTGATGACGTGACCGTCCGACTTGGAGAAGAATCCTCGTGTGACTACCCACTAGTAGAAAAAAGAGCTAATGTGAGATACATTAGTCTCGGTTCAATTTTGGCCCGGTACTAATGGTACCATTAGTCCCGGTTCGAACGGCTATGTATTAATGCCGGTTCGTGTTGAACCTTTAGTATCGTTTAGTGCTACGAACCGGTACTAAAGGGGTGGTGGCAGGCTGGCGTCAAGCCGGGGCCCCACGAGCCTCTTTAGTCCCGGATCGTGCCACGAACCGGGACTAAAGGGGTCTGGCCTATAGTCCCGGTTGAAGACACAAACCGAGACTAAAGGGCCCATTTTCAAACTCTACCACCCCGCCCCCAAAAGTGGATCGCCATTTCAGTTTTGTAAAAAGGAAACAAACATGATAAAAACTTCAAACATTAAAATCCTTCGATATGTAGTTAAGTTACTACAACTACTAGTTAGGAAAATTAAAAAACTTAAATTTGGACATGTTTTGTAAAAAAGTGTTATGAAAATGTAAAACGGACATATCTTTTGCATACGATGTCGAAAAAAGCATAATATATCAAAACAAATCAGCACGAAAATCCGCATCCGATTTTGACCGCCCACGGCCTGTTTGTAATTTTATAGAATCCTCAAATTCTAAAAGGAAAAAAAGATATGCTCAAATTTCAGGTTTTTTAATTTTTGTTAAATCTGGTCAAATTGTGGTCAAACTATGGTCAAACTAATTATTCAAGAAATATTAATGTTAATGAATAGTTATTTTAGTTTTTTTGACTTTTAGTCAAACTGTGGTCAAACTATGGTAAAATCTGGTCAAACTGTGGTCAAACTACTTATTCAAGAAATATCTCGGTTACTAAATAATAATAATTTTTTAGAATAATAGTTTCACTAAAACGGTGAAACACGTGACTTCATGCTCAAGCTAAATTCCTGAGGGTTAATAGGATTGACAGCTTACTATTGTCAGGTAAACAACACGTGCAGACTTGGAAACTAGGGGAAATAAAACTCGGAAGTTAAGCGTGCTCAGGCTGGAGTAGTGAGAGGATGGGTGACCGACGGGAAGTTAGATGATTTAAAATGATGAGGGGTGATTAGAGCATGGGTGACCGGCGGGAAGTTAGATGATTTGAAATGATTATGGGTGATTAGAGCAATGATGAGCGGTGATTAGAGACAAAATCGTCAAATAATTCAGAAATTTGAAAATCAGAAGAAAAAAATTATCAATTTTTTTTTTAAATCCTTTAGTACCGGTTGGTGTTAGCAACCGGTACTAAAGGTCCCCCAGATCACCGTGCGGGCTCGTGCCACGTGGTGGGCCTTTGGCCCCGGTTCGTGCAGAACCGGTACTAAAGGGGGGCCTTGAGTCTCCACCCTTTAGTGCCGGTTACAGAACCGGCACTAGTAGAAAACAGGGCATTAGTCCCGCTTCGTAAGGGCCTTTAGTCCCGGTTCTAACACCAACCGGGACTAAAGGAAATTTTATGATTTTATTTTGAAAATTCTTTTTGGAATTTTTTTATTTTGAAATTTCTGAATTATTTTAACCTCTAATCTCTAATCACCACCCCTCATCACTGCTCAATTTATCCTTTAATCTCTAATCACCCCTATCATTCCAAATCATCTAACTTCCCGAACGGTCACCCATCCTCCCACTCCCCCAGTCTGAGCACGCTTAACTTCCGGGTTCTATTCTCCCTCGTTTCTAAGTCTGCACTTGTTGTTTTCACGACAATAGTAAGATGTCAATCCTATTAACCCTCGTGAATTTTGCTTGAGCATGAAGTGACACATTTCACTGTTTGAGTTTGAAACTATTGTTTTAAAAAACAATAATTATTTAGTAACACTAATATTTCTTGAATAATTAGTTTGACCATTGTTTCACCATAGTTTGACCACAGTTTGACCAGATTTGACCAAAATTCAAAATAACAAAAATAATTATTTTGTAAGACTAATATTCTAGAATAATTAGTTTGACCATTGTTTGACCACAGTTTGAAATTTTTTCGATTTTTTCCACTCTAGATCTTAAAAGCCTCGTAACTTTTTTTCTGTTAGGTTTTTGACGATTTTGAAAATGTTTAACGGGGTTCCCGATGTAACTTTTCGAGTAGATGATTTTTCATATAAAAAGCTTTTTCATCCGAGTCAGTATGCAAAATTTATGCCCATTTTACTAAATTCTAGAGAGATTTTGCAAATAAAGTCGAAATTCACATTTGCAAATTTTCCCAACAACTAGACCACATATCACATGGGAAACTTATTTTTCTTTTGACATTTTCATCATTTTCCTTTTCTTTAAACTGAAAAGGCGATCAGGGGGGTGGAGTTTGAAAATGGGACCTTTAGTACCGGTTCGTGCCATGAACCGGTACTAATGCCTCAAACCCCATTAGTACCGGTTGGTGGCTTGAACCGAGACCTTTAGTCCCGGTTGGTGCCACGAACCGGTACTAATAAACATCGCCTTTTAGTCCCGTTAAATGGCACCAACCGGGACTAAAAGGTCCAGACGAACCGGAACAAATGGCCCACGTGGCCCCTGGGCGCACGAACCGGGACTAATGCCCCCATTAGTCCCGGTTCTAGACTGAACCGGGACTAATGGGCTAATTCGCCTGGACCAAAGCCCTATTTTCTACTAGTGCGGGACTAAAGGCCATTACAAACCGATGCTATAGCCCGGTTTTGCACTACTGACCTCCAGGTAGCACCGGCGATTCCTGCAGAGTAGGAAGATGCCGGAGAAGATGGAGCCCGACTTGTTCCTCAGCATCATCGCATCTTCTTCTCTTTCAATCTTGTATGCATGCCTGGCTTGTTTCTTTCCGCTTTGTTTTCCTGTTCGTCGTGGTTTCCTGACCCTGCACTGGACGCATAATTCTTTTTTTTTGTCTGTAGCATATGACGACACGATTCATCCTTTCACACGGTCCATCTTTTTTATATGTATATGCTGTTGTTTCAAAGAGAAAAGGTAACCGCAACCTGAAAAAAAATTCAGGGACCAATTGGAGTTCGTGTGACGGAATCAAATCATTGTATTGGCTGGCTCTACGGACCTACGGGGAAATACCTTACTGACATTTTTAAGGTGTTACCTGAAAATGATCCCACGAAAAATCGCAGTTTGTTGAAACCTCTTCTTATACGCAAACCACCAAAACAGATCCCACGATGGACAAGCCTAATCCCGTCTATGTTCTTCCTCCATTGGAGATGCGGAGAGAAAACCAAATTCAAAGGAAAACCGATGGGGTTATTCAAGTTCGCAATCGATGTGGCTGCTGATTGCGGCTATATCTAAGCTTCAATCCGTACACGAGTCTTGCCCCAGACTGAGGCCCCCAATCACCCATGGCAGGTGGTGGCGCCACCGCCACGTCGGGGACACAAGCAAGAGGGCGGGGGCGACATCAACAAATGACGTCGCTGCCGTTGAATGTGCTTACTTAGTGTTGGGGTTTATTTTCTTCGTGTTAAGCACGACTACGCGTGTGTTACATCCATGTGTACGCGGGTGTCCGTGTTAGCTTCGAATTAAGCCATCATTGAGTAGCACCGACCCCGCCACCCTCATGCGTTGTGCGGCCACTTGTGTCGACATGCGCTGCCGTGTCAGGGATGACCCCGGCCTCCGCGGCCGACTCCGCCTCCGGCATGGTGACCGCTTCGTGCTCCCACTCCTACGCGGTCATATGTTTCACCGGTACCTATACCAGGGCAGTAACAAGCGCAAGGAGGAGCTATTCTTGATGGACAATAACACAGTGAGCACCGCAAGGCTGCGCAGGACCTCTGGCTTTGATGGTTTCCACCTTGCACCACGCGACGGCCTAGTCCTTGCCCGCGTGGACCGAGAGCTCCGCGTGTGCGACCCAGCCACCGGCCGAAGCCAAACCTTGCCAACCGAACCAGTGTACCCAATGGGCGTGGTGGCTAGCCAACAAGACAATGTTGAGACAAATTATGTCTTGCTCATCGGTGAAGATGATGAGGGTGCGTCCGCAGTCGGGCATTATTTCAATGTGGTCATGGCATACCTAGAGGTGGCAAAACACCACCACCATCTGCAGTTTCAAACCTTCACGTCGGAGCACGGCGCCTGGGGAGAACGGAGATCCGGGTTCCTAACCTTCAGGGCAGCCTCTTGCAACGAGGCCTCGGTAGGGCCTTGGTCATTGGCAGCGCTTTGCACTGGTTGTGCGAGACTGACAAAAGGTCCTACATCCTGAAGCTCCACGTTGGAGGGGCACATTAATGGCGGCGGATGTCGGCGGCATGGCGCTGTGGAGGCTCGACGTCCGATGCACGGAGATGGACTCGCGCAGGAGGAGGTTGCTGTTTGGCGTCATGGTGGCGTCAATGGCGGAGTGGCCAGACATGGTAGAAGCCTCAATTTGATCTGAAGACGGACCTGTGGAAGATGGCGGCGACGACACACGAGTGCGTCTGACCGGATTATGCCCCAGACCCGGTATATGGCTCGGCTGGGGCTTCCGAATGTGTTTTGGCTTCCGGCTTTTGATGTTAGGTTTACGTGAGTGGTCTGGGTAGTGGCCCGGATAGCACCCCTTCATCATTTTGGATAGGAGTAGTGGCATATGTTGCCAAGATGGTGGATTCAGGCACATTGGTGTAATACTTTGTATGGTCCTCGAGAATAATCAATAAAGTGACCGTATGCATCTTCCAGATGCAGAGGCCGGAGGTCATCCTCCTTTTCTAAAAAGAACGTTGGAGGGGCACATGTGACAACGACAATACTCCCCGAGAGCTTCCCTCGCAGCGCGTCCCACCACCAACTCCTAGTGATGTCGTCGGCCGGCGGGAACCTGATCGTGTTGGTTGCCGATGGACGCAAAAAATTGGCTTGGGTCCAATCGAAGCAGACGACCTAGTGGCAACAACAACCACAAGTACTGATAGAGACAGAGGCAATCTCGCGGTTCCTTGACAAGTTGGGCAAAAGTAGGCTGAGGCCAGGCAAGCTCAATCCAGTCTGGTTCGCCGAGAGAAGTGGCATCGTGCTCATCACTTCATGTTGTGGTTTCTTCTTGCTCGACCTGCGGTCGATGGATATTGTGAGGTGGTTCTCTGATCATGGGCTCCAAAACATGACTGACAATATACCCTATGAGATGAATTTGGCAGCTTGGGTTCCAACATTCAGTAGCAATTTGTGATTCATCCGTTTTGGGTTCTAGTCCAACTTTATGCAGGTGTAGGTGTGTGCATATGTATGACTTTGATGAGAATAATAATTCAATTTTAGTAGTTTTATTTGCCCCATGTTTAACAAGTTGTTGTCTTGATGTAATTGTAGCTCTGTAATTTTGCTTGCCTTACCCCTCTAAAATCCATGTAGTCTTACCTAGTGACCCATTGGTGAGCAATTAACGGCTAGATTTTTAGCCCTAGCACTTATAAGATTTTGGGTCCGATTTTTCTGACGAATTGGGATTTTTTTTATTTCGCCTGGAAGCAAGACTTCATCTTGTTACCCTCCCATGACCCAAGGAGGCTAGGGAAAACTCTCCCCCCAGGCTTCACCGACGAGTCCGTGGATTCATCTCCCATCTACCCGGTGCTTCAGCGGCCGGTGCCGGAGAGTGAAATCCCGGTTTCTCCATTCCGGTTAATAGTTTAAATTATAGATTTTTAGTCCTCGTGGGCGCGGTGCTCCGGCGACAGTGCTTCTTCTTCGTTGAGTTTGTCTTGTTCGTCGAGTCTGAAAATTCTTCTTCATGGTCGAGATTGTCTTCCGGCCTTTGAACCTCAAGTTCTACCTTCTCGATGTAATCGACAGAGCTTTGGCGTAGGTTCATGCCATCTCCTTGGGCGATGAGGTTAGGGTTTCTACTCATATGGTGAGATCTGGTGTTAGGGGTATCTATGCAAGGGTTCAACGGCGACGAATGCAGCTCCAGAGTGGTCCTTAGGGGTACATGCACGAAGACTTCCTGACTATCATCAACAAGGTCAAACCTGCTTTGGTAAGGGAACGGTGACAGAGGCGCGGCGGCGGCTCATTCTAACGGCAGTAGTGGTCGTCTGTTGGTCTTGTATATTTTTATTATATTATAGATACTTTGTAGTTCCGATGAATATTTATAGATTTGATCCTTCTCACACAAAAACTAGGAAAAAAAATTCCTAACAATATTGTGATCTTTTGGCTCTATTGCTTGAAAATCATATCATCACTCAAGCGCCTTTCTTCTTCGTCTTGCTATCATTCCACCCCAGCCATATACCGCTATGTGAACCGTCTGTCGTTGGCCATCACTCTGAACCTCCCACCACCATCATGTGGAAAAAGTCTGTAATACACCTTCAACTTGTAGATAAAAGCAAAATCAAACCCCAAACTTTGAATCCCTGAAATTGGCACACAGAGAACTCTCTGAACCTTATACTGGGCCAGCCCATCAGGCAAACTTAAATTGCAGCCGGACGGTACTAGGCTTGCCCACCGGGCAAACTTAAAAATACCAAAACCACTGGGACATTGTGAATCGAACTTTCAATCTCGCGTTGCTGACCAAGTTCTGATAGCCACGTTATCTGATAGCTGTTGGTGACAAATAAGAAGCATGAAATATTTAACATCACATGGAAGCATCGAGATTTGTAAACATTTCTGAAAATTTTAGGCATATTTTCTTGAAAATTGTCAACAATTTTGAAATCCAAACATTTATTGGAATTATTTTTTTGGAAAATACAAACAAAATTTGAAAATGTGAATTCCCTAGGATTTTAAAGTGTGAACACTTTTTTAAATGAATAATTTTGAAATCTCAACAAAATTTGAAAGTGCGAATAATTTTTGAAAATGTGTTCAATTTTTTAAAAAAAGTTAGAAAGTGGTCGCATTTTATATTTTTATTCAGGTTTCAAAATTTGTTCCCATCTGTACAAAGAAATGTTTATGTTTCAAAAATTTCTTGTCTTGGAAAATTGTTCGCACTTATTTTCTTTTGGTTTCAAAAATTATTGATGTTTTCAAAACTTTGTTCATTTTTTTCGAAAATTGTTCGCGCTTTAAAAATTTGTTTGGGGATTAAAAAAATGGTTCATGTTTTCAAAATTTCTTTGTATTTATTTTTGAAAACTGTTATATAAGAATACATGGATTTCAAAATTGTTGACCGTTTCCAAGAAAATGTTTCAAAATTTAAAAAAAAATCAAATCTCGACATTGTGGGGTGTTATTAAATATGTTGGCGCTTCTCATAAATGTCCAGAAGTGATCAGCTATAGTGTCTAGCAGGATGAGCTTAGAGCATTTCCAGCCGCGCCCCCAACATGCCCCCCTCCCCCGGGCGAATTTTCGCGCCGGCGCCCAGAAATCGGCCCAGTCGCGCCCCTAGGAGCCCGTTTTTCGCCGGTTTGTGCCGAAATTTGTGCCGGCAGACCCAGGCCGAACCTGACGCGTCGGGGGGCGCCCGGGGGCGCCGGGGCAAGCGATTTTGCCGCGAACTAACTGCAGGCTGGCCGAGTCAGCGACACTCGCCTCGTCGTCCTCACAACGCCTCGATTTCTTGCAGGGAATCAATGCCAAGGCTTCCACCGGTCAGCCTTCCATTGATTCCTCACGGGCGGCGCGGCGACGCCCTCCCTCCCGCCACGCGTACACACAGCACCCGGTCTCTATAAAAGCAACGCCTCCCCCTCGCCTCTGGCCAGACCCTGCCGTGCTCTGCCTCTCTCTCTCCCCCCGTGCGCAGCCGCCGCCGATGTTCCTCCCCTCTCTCCCCAAGCCCATCCGCGACGATGTACGAGCGATTCCCCGGCGATGGGGCGGCGGCCAACGGCTTCGGCCGCCGCTCGCTGCACGAGTAGGAGGCGTACTTTCTCTTCGAGGCCAACATCTCAGCACCTCCCGACATGAGCGCATGAGTGGGAGACAATTGCCTAGCCGTGTGCGGTGCCCCCCTCCACCGTTTACTACCTCAGTCATATTTTCGTAGTGCTTAGGAGAAGCCCTGCAGAGATCATTTCACCATCACCATCACCCACGCCGTCGTGCTGACGGAACTCATCTACCACCTCGACGTCTTGCTGGATCCCAAATTCTCACCGCAGCTTATGCACACCCTAAGCAATACTAAACCTCGGCATGGGCGGCCCGGCAGGCACGCCCCAAAGCCCGATATCTAGGCTGGGCTCGGGCCTCACTTTCCAGCTCACAGCCCAGCCCGAAGCCCTGGAAAAGCCAGGTGAACGATTAGAGAGCAAATGTAATGATAAGTTGCAAAATGTAAAACTGATTTGCAGAATAGTGTACGATTTCATTGATTCTAAATCTATATTGGAAGATCTAAACTATTTCCAGTGTCACCCATCACCAACAATTTTATATTTCAGTTAAATAGTTCCATTGGAAAATAAAATTTGCAGAAATCTGTTTACTCCCCCCTCCAGCTAAAATTGCTAGCAAATGCCATATAATACAACTTAGAGTGAAAGTGCTTGATAAAGTAATTTATTACTACAACTCTTGACAACCCTCTGTTCTCTCATGTTTTAAAGTAGAAGACTCAGATTGATTTTGAGAAAAATTACAGTGTTGCAATGCCCTATGCATTACAGGTGTTAGAAATTCGGTTGCTGAAAGTGATTGAATAGCACACAATATACTCAAGGAGTTTCTCTTCTTACAGACTTATTAGTTCCCATCTTTAGAAGACGACGCTCTGCTTTTTGGGAATATGTTGTGGTCTTTCTCGAGATGCCTCCACAGGCGAGAAGTGCCTATTTCCGTGGCAGTTGCGTAGTTATTGCTGCAATGGTTGCATAAGCCCGTTCTCCGTCCTTATCCTCTCTGAAGTGCTGCCATACTTCTGATCATCCTCTTGATTTTGCTACAGTAGTTCCTTCCCCAGAAAAACAGTGTTGAGCTTCAGCATCATCTATACTTGCTGCAGTTTTTCGCATCCTTTTAGGAGGCAGCCCCAAAGACGATTCAAGATGCCTCTTAGTTCCTGAGTTTTGGGCATCTTTTTCCTTCGGCTCTTCATTCCCAGTCACAAGAGTATTAGTTCGGACTACCGTTGATGCAGCAACATCTTTGCAGAAGTGTCCATCGGCCTGTTTCTTGAAACCATGGACAGTGGTAAGATGTCTCGCCAGGTGAGATGTGCCATTTTTCTGGAGAGAATACGCGGAAAAACATCTTGTCCCAATGAGATAGAGCGGACAAGATCCCACGATTCGTGGGATATTGTTTTTGTGTGGGCTCACTTTGTGGGATTGCCCACATTTCGTGGAAGAATTTGAGGGGGGCATCAGATAGGCCCCACATATGGAGGAGGTAGGTTGGGAGGTGGGGACCCCTTGGGGACGCCCCATGTTGTGGAGGGGGACCCATGCGGCAACCGTCTAAATCCGTTGAACCGACATCATATGAATTTTGGTTTGGCAAGAAAACTAAGCTATCGTTTCTTAAAGTATGGCGATGCGACGCTTATGTCAAAGAGCTACAGCATGATAAGCTTGAACCCAAAGCGACAAAAATTGTGTCTTCATCGGATACCATAAAAAGACAATTGGGTGTACCTTCTATCATAGATCCGAGGGCAAGATCTTTGTTACAATAATGGCAAGACCTTTCTAGAGAAGATTTTTCTGTTAGAATAAGTCAGTGGGAGGAAGGTACACTGCGACTTCTTGAGCTTGCGTTGATTTTTTTCTTGAAGAGGAAATGGCGATGCAGCAAAGTAGAGATAAGTATTTCCTTAGTTAAGAACCAAGGTATCAATCCAGTAGAAGAAACACACAAGTCCCCAATTGATGTACCTGCAAAAACTAACAAACACTTGCACACAACGCGAAAAAGGAGTTGCCAATCCCTTCACGGTCATATGTTTCACTAGGGGCTTCTCTCTTGAAAGAACACATACGGTGCGTAAACAAATTACTATTTAGCAATTGATAGAAAAACACATAGTTATGACAATATCCAAGGCAATGATCATGAATATAGGTATCACGTTCATGACAAATAGACCGGCTCCTCCCTGCATCTACGCATGGGAGGCATCAGGAAAGGAATAGTCACACCCCTCGCCAAATCGTGTACAAGTACATTGAGAATGTCTTCGATTTTTTTGAGGAATATCTTAAAATCATCTTCTAGCATTTTCTCCCGATGCTCTTCTACTAAACCTCAAGCAGCCATAGCATTTGCTATATGGACATGGAGGATGTCTACGGTAGGAGGGGAAATTTCTGGTGCTACCGCACTTTATATGCTACCATGATATGGTGGCATCATGGTCATTAGATCTGTGATCCAGCAGACAATATCTCAGGATGTGGACCAAAGCACCATTTAAGGAATGTTTGGGAGTTTTCTGCAAAACTTGCATTGATCTATGTTGGCCGCTCGATCCACGATCCAATGGCTCAGAAGGCCATATGACGGTAGCATCTAAATGTATGGTAGCACCAGATATGCACTATGGTAGGGATATGCTTGGCAGGACACCATCTTGCAACACATGTATACCTGTACATATGATAGATTCCATTATCTCCTTGGTACACCAGCTCCATCATCCTTGGCCAACAATTGAAGTAGGACAAGTCGCCTCCTTTTTCTTTGAAGAGGATTGCACTGAAACTACACTTACACTCGTCTTTGGTCATTAGCATTTAGCATTGCAGTGATAGGACGACGACTCTCTCCAGGCACACATGGTTGTGCACTCCGTTTATATGACTACTTCTGTTGCAGGGTCGCGGCACCGACTAGAGACTTGGTCCATTCGTTGGCACACTGGTCGTTGTCCGAGGTCAAACTATGGCGGATTATGCGACGAGCGTTGGGTGCTGAGGTGGCATCGGCACCAAAGTGGATTCATGTTTCACCCACGGTTGAATGTATGTATGGTTTGCACTTTGAAAGATTCGATATGATGTCCGTGCATGTTGGGGAAAGGATGATCGAAAATGGACTCGAGTGTGGAAAAGCTTAGGTTTTCATGACCGTGACGGTTCATACTTGATTTCCGTGTCAAGGATGGAAAATCAAGGCCAGGAGAAATTGAAGGCTGGCGACCGAGGCAGCAAACACAAGAAAAAAAATGATCTATAGGTCCAGAAATGTGGAACAGTGGACTCATTGTACGTACAACAATAACATCTTGCTCCTGTACGAGACGAACATGGCTTAGCTCACTAGTAGAAAACAGGGCTATGGTTCTGGGCCAAATTTCACATTAGTCCTGGTTCAATCACGAACCGGGACTAATGTGAGCATTTATCCCGGTTCGTGCGGCTAAGGCATTAGTCCCGGTTCACCTGTGCCCTTTAGTCCCGGTTTGTGCCTCAAACCGGGACTAAAGATTAGACCTTTAGTCCCGATTTGAGGCACGAACCGGGACTAATGGGGTTGAGACCTTTAGTCCTGGTTCGTGCCATGAACCGGTACTAAAAGTCCCTTTTTCAAACTCTACCCCCCCAATCGCCTTTTCAATTTAAAAAAATAAAAGAAAATGATGGAAATGTTAATAAAATAAAAGAAAATAAGTTTCCCATGTGATATGTGGTCTAGTTGTTGGGAAAATTTGCAAATGTGAATTTCGACTTTATTTGCAAAATCTCTCTGGAATTTGTAAATATGGGCATAACTTTTGCATACTAACTCGGATGAAAAAGTTTTTTATATGAAAAATCATCTACTCGAAAAACCTAACAGAAAAAAAGTTACGGGGCTTTTAATATCTAGAGTGAAAAAAATCGAAAAAATTTCAAACTGTGGTCAAACAATGGTCAAACCAGGGTCAAACTATTATTCTAGAATATTAGTGTTACTAAATAATTTGTTCAGTTATTTTGAATTTTGGTCAAATCTGGTCAAACTGTGGTCAAACTATGGTCAAACTATGGTCAAACCATGGTCAAACTAATTATTCTAGAATATTAGTGTTACTAAATAATTTGTTCAATTATCTTGAATTTTGGTCAAATCTGGTCAAACTGTGGTCAAACAATGGTCAAACCATGGTCAAACTAATTATTCAAAATAACTATTGTTTTCTAAATAATTATTGTTTCTGAAAACAATAGTTTGAAACTCAAACAGTGAAATGTGTCAATTCATGCTCAAGCAAAATTCCTGAGGGTTAATAGGATTGACATCTTACTATTGTCAGGAAAACAAAAAATGGAAACTTGGAAACGAGGGAGAATAGAACCCGGAAGTTAAGCGTGCTCAGGCTGGGGGAGTGGGAGGATGGGTGACCGTTCGGGAAGTTAGATGATTTGGAATGATGAGGGTGATTAGAGAAGAGGATAAATTGAGCAGTGATGAGGGGTGGTGATTAGAGATTAGAGGTTAAAATAATTCAGAAATTTGAAAATAAAAAATTATTCAAATTTTTTTTTTAAAAAAAATTCAGAAAAAAAATCATAAAATTTCCATTAGTCCTGGTTGGTGTTACCAACCGGGATGGATTGAACCGAGACTAAAGGGGGGAGGCATTAGTACCGACCCTTTAGTTCCGGTTCACCAACCGGGACAATAAGCCCTTTTTCTACTAGTGGCTGGACGCCCTTATGTCTCGCTTGAAGCGAGGCCTAGGGAACCCTCGCTGAAGGTGGGAGCGAGATCGGCCGGTCCAGACAAGCGGGATGTTAGAGCCTCATTTTTTTTATAGGTTTTCAGTTTTAGTTTTTGCATCTTTTTTACTTTTTTTACGCCTGAACATATTCTAACTATACATTACAAAACGCACTCTAAAAAACATTTGAAAAATGTTTACCTAGCATTACAAATGTTAAATGCGTACAGAAAAAATATGTATCACGTATACGGAAAATGTATAAAAACATAATGTGTATGAAATTTTTTGATCATCTATTTAATTTTTTTAATAAAGCAATTGAAAAGATGAAAAAGTATTTAAAAAATTTTAATTAAGTATTTTAAAATTATTAAATGTCTATATAAAATATTGACCATGTAGTAAAAAAATGTATTGGAAACATGTTAGAATGTATTTAAAAAATGTTTAATTTATGTGCTCCTTGGCTTCTGCATGGCTGAGCGATGACCATGTACGGATCCAAGCAGTTGGTCTGTAGATGACATGCCAAAAAATTGTAATGGATTGTCCATTAAAGATCATATCATTTCGGCATTTCAACATAGCCCGACATAATGCACGCACCCCGACTCGAATATGTGCCGCAATTTTAGGCTCTACTCAATCTAACCAGGTCCCAAATAAAATGGTAATACTATTTGGAGGGCCTAGGTTAAAGGCCACATGTACCATTCGCCATAAAAACTTGGCCATTGGGCATTTGAGAAAGAGGTGTTTGATAGTTTCATCTTAATCACAAAAACAACATCGTTTACAACCCTCCTATCTGCTCTGGGGCAGTGACCAGCTGTAAACATAGGCATCATAATGCATTGAAAATAAAGAAAATAAAGACCCATAATTAATAGAAAATAAAGAAAATAAACATCGTTCCCTGGCATAATTAGGCATCATAATGCGTTGAAAATAAAGAAAATGCCCCAAAACATAATTAGGCCCATAATGACCCATGGCATACCATTAGAAAACAGTAATATCATTAGCATTATCTTTGTGATAACTCTGAACACATCATTCCTAATTTTCACACTACATATACATTATTATAATTAAATTCTTCTAAAATATGAAATGAACTGAATATTCATAAAATCCACAAAAATACATTTGAGCCTAAAAGCCCATATCTACCCATTAACAGTCTTGGGCCTGGAGAGTTCAACCCACTTTCTCCCGTAGGCCTCCCATCGGCTCACACCCAACCAGAACAAAACACCCGAGCGACTGAAAACTCTCACCCATTTCATCTCCTCCTCCCCTTGATTTTTCGCTCTAACTGAGGAGAGGTGACTGCAGCACATAGCTCGCCGGCCATGATGGCGCTCGGTGGATGACCGTGCAGCAGATGGAATCCAGCGCGCTCCTTCGTCAAGTGTCGCTCCCGCGTCACGATGCATGTGCCATTAATTTAGCCCCTGGCCTTTTCTTTTGAGAAGTTTTATTCATAGGGTTTCCAATTGGGGATTTGCCATCTCAGGTTAGGGTTTCAAATTGGGGAAATTTTGGGGTTTTCCTTAAATGTTAAATTCCCAAGCTTCTACTTGCTAAATGTGTGCTAATTAATAATATTAACTTATGCAGGATTAAACATCATAGTTATTTCATTAGTGACTAACCAGTAGCAAATAGTGGCTTAACCAAAACTTGCTAACCCTAAACATCAATCATTAGCTTTAACATATGTCAGTTGAATTTGAGCATGCATAATTAGTCTTAAATGAAAATATTAATGGGCATTCAACCTTTAGCATGGACAATTAACTTAAACTAGAGACTCATGTGGCATCAATCATGTGGTGCTACGTGAAAAGTTGTAGGGTCAAAACTTTCTGGTTTCTCTCGGGTTGCCATTCGATGGGGTGCGGTGAAACCCTAGCTAAGCAACCTCAACTCCTCCTGCGGCCACAAGATTGTTCAGACATGAATGGAATCTGCATATCTCAAAGTATTCTCATCCTTTACTTTATCGTTGGCGCACGTCAGCGGGCAAACCCGTCGGCGGCCGGCGGCGGCGAGATCTAGTTCGAGCGCTCTCGCGCGGGTCGGGCGGGTTCTATCGGTGCTGCGGGATCTCGTGCTGTGGGCACGCGCGAAGGAGCTTTACATCGGTGAGGAGGTTTGTGGCGCGGCGGGGCATTGGTCAGGAGTCGCTGCTCTTGCAGCGGCAGAGCTTAGCGCGGTTCCTGACTCCTACGTTGTGGTGCCTTCTCCTTGTTCCGTGGTCGCGGGAGATGGAGGCGGCGGCGCGGGTTGGATGGGCCCGATCTGGGCTGCAGGGCCGTGGCACAGGTGAGTGCCGGAGTTTGCCTGAGGGTGGCGGTGTGGGGTCCCGATGATCCTTGGTCGGGCCTGGAGAGACGCCGGTGAGTTCTCAGTCGTGGGGATGATTTTCATGGCAGTGTGGCCCTTCGTGCATGTTTTGGATGGACCTCGACTTCTTGGCTACATTTGCGGAGTGCTGCGCCGGTGGCGGTGTGGTCAACTTGGGCGGTGTGGCCCCAATCCCGTGGTCAGGGATGGAGGTGTGCGGTGATTCGGAAGAAATTCCCGTCCGTACTCGGTCAGTGCTGGCGGCGACGGCGCCCGTGGGTGTTGTTTCCCTCCTTGGAGGTGTCGCCAAGGTGTGTCGGAATCTCCCTCGCTCGCTCCTGGGGTTGGTTGTGGTCTTCGGGCGAAAGCCTAGGTTCGGAGTTGAACCGGCACGACGGTGTCGTTCTTAACGTCGCTACTTTGTTGGGAGCATCGCGCTTGATGACACGTTCTTGAGGTCCCATGTTGCGCTACTGCCGGTGGTCGTCGATGTCCAAGGTGATCTTCAATGGCACTATGTACGTCATCGTCGGTGAGTCCAAGATGGTGGCTTTAGTGGATCGACCATGTCCGCCATCTACTTGCCACCTTCTTTTCGGTATCAAGGGTGGATAGTGTGTCGACAATTGAAGTCCAGTCGGAGTTGGTGCCGTCTTTGGAGGTAACCCGCATTGATCGAGACGCGGCAATGGTGCTTAGTTTTGGGCAAGCTCTTTTTGCTTTGTAGTTGTGTTGGGGTGAGGTGGTGATGTCTTTCAGTCGGAGTTGCTGTCGTCTTCGGAGGTAACCGGCATTGATCGAGACGCGGCAATGGTGCTCTGTTTTGGACAAGCTCTTTTTGCTTTGTAGTTGTGTTGGGTGAGGTGGTGATGTCATTCAGTCGGAGTTGGTGTTTTCTATGCTTGTTGTTCGCAACAAGTTGTAGCCTTCTTGTAATTGAAATTCTGCCTTCAATAAAAATATGGTACACATTCGCGTACTCTTGAAAAAAAAAGCAGAGCAGTGATACCTTTACTCTAATTGAAGTAGAAGAAACTGCACTGGATGCTGCTGCAATAGTGGAGATAATTCCATCATCTAATTCCTCAATAATTCCATAGTTTATTCTGACATGAATCATGCCTAATGCTACTATATTAGGGCACCTACAGTACCAACTGTAATCTTGTTGAAACCTCAACTTAGTTAAGCATGTTGTCTAGTCTATTAGTTGCACATTTTGAATCATTATCATTGTCCCCAAATTATTCCCGGCAGGTTATTTGGTCAAAGTCATAGATTAACGTGCTATAGAAGTCAAAGGCTGTTACTTTGCATGTAACACGAGTCGAATTTGAAAAGCCTAGAGGAGAATGTTTCCCTCATTAGACACATCTGTCAGCGGTCACCCGGGGTTGTGTTGCAAAGAAGCTGGTTCTTTATAATATTTTCCTGTCTTTTCTAGTACTAGCTGGCAGCAATTCTAACTGTATTTGTTCAGAGCCAAGGACTATTGCACTTGTTTTCTAGTAACTAGAAAACACTTTGCCTTTAAATTTTGCTGTGTTTGTTCAATAAGGTTTGGATACCTGTCCTGCCTGATAGGTTCTAACTGCCCTTATTATAAATTGAAGTGGATTAATGAATTAGGAAATGCTATGTAACTGGAGGTACCCCTATATATCTAATGATACCATTATAACCTGCAGTCAGATTTTTGTTTCATGTGCTTGAAAGAAGACCCTCTTTATGTTTGGTAGTTCGGTCATTTGCTCTGTTTTTGTGCCAGTCTTGTGGTAGCTCTGCTTGCCTTGCTTGTGATATTTCGAGAAGTATTTTATTCTACCATTGAAGAATCCGTTTTTGTTAGTAATGTGTAGGTCTATCCATATTTTAGACAATAATTTCCTAAACAAGTAGTCTGAGTGTGACTGATTCACGATTTCCTATTCGAAGCCGCGATGATGAACTGGTGCACATAAATTTCAATATCCTATTCAGTCTACTACAAGCAAAAGATTATTCCCGGGGTGTTTCTGTTGGTGTCACAAGATAGTTTGCTTTAGTTTTCTGGTATTAGCATGCCCTGGTTATTGTTTACATCACTTCCTGTTATTGTTTCTTACAAAATATGAGAGCTCATGCCTTAAATCTTCATACTGGGCTGTACTATAATGGCATGTGCAATGTAGATAGACTTCTTGATTATTGATAGATCATTTCATTTCCTCATGCTAATTGTATGTTTGGCACCATATTACCCTTCCAGTTATTTTTGTTCAAGTTTTTTTCATCAGAAAATAAAACCATATCAAATTGGAAGTTCAGTGTAACTTAATGGCATCATAAATCAATGCTTTCTTCGTTCAGTGTTGTTTTAAAAAGCCATTTCCAGCCCTTTTCTGTACAACTTTGTTCTTCACGAAAAAAAAACATGTCCAACTGTAATATTTGTCAGTTATGTTAGACACTAACTTTACTGCTGCTAGATGACAAGTGGTAAGTGTAATTTAGCAGCAATGCAGAAGTGAACTTGGAAGGGTGACTACAGTGACTAAATTTGGGGAAAGTTGGTTCAAGTGTAGGAATTCGAAGTGGCTTATTTTGGGGGGCAATTATTTCATTCTCCTCTTCTACAAGCTAAGGCTGCATACAATGTACATAAAGGGGAAAACATGACATTTCGATAGTGAAGCTACTATTTTCGTGTAGGAGTTTTCTTCCTTTTGGTGTAGCTTATATAATGACAAAGTAGGCTAGTATGTCAGTTTTCTCAATTATATTGTGGAGAAACAAGGAGAAGACACTGACCATAATCTTGACATGAGGGCAATCAAGCATTCAAGATAGTTGGTAGCACGTCCAACAATCCCCATAAGAGCGTAGTCCTTGTGTATGAGCTCATCAATTATGCCCCTTGTTCCCGTGTTCACGCTCTTCATCTACAGCTAGCATGTGATATAAGGAGAAGGTGCCCTTAGTTGCGTAGAATGCAGAGCTGAGAAAGATGTGATGAACTATAGAGTATCTACTATGTGACAAGTATTGGACTGATGGTGCCAAGTGCCGAAGCTTTATGATCTGTTCTCGTACATGCATACAGTACTTCTCCATCCAACCATTCCCAGCAGTCGTCCGTATTCAACCTCAATAAAACCTGTTGGATGCTAATACTGCATGTTCTAGCTCTTTTCTTGTGTTGGGTGAGTCCATTACAATCTCCTCCATGCATTGTTACACCAGTGATGCTTCATTAAATACTTCACTTAATGGTCCATCAACCATCAAACTGCTTAGTGTAGCCATGGAATGAACTTTCCATGCCGCTTTGCTGAAGCATATAGTTGCTCACGTGGATTTCTATTCTCCACTGTAAGCCATACATTGGTAGACTTCTTCTTCATAGCAAAATTATTCCTTGTTTATATCCCAAGACTTGGAGCATCTATAGCTAACCGTACTTGGCAAATTTGGCACCCTAAACGTCCGTGGACGCGCCGAACGACCGTTCATATGTCGTGCTGGATAGGCACACTCCTCATATATAGACCCTCAAATCCATCCAAATCCATGCATGTCTATCATATACATGAATATCACAAAATTCTTGAGTAGTTCCACAATTCAAACATAATATACATATTTGAAACGTAAAATTTATTTGACGTGCACAATTCAAACATTATACTCCTTGGTTTCCTCCTTAGTTTCCATTGTGGATCCACATATTCTGCACAAGGTCATTGAGTAGTTGCACATGCATCTGTTGATCTCGAATATTCCGATGTATCTGCAGAAAATTCATAATCTAATCAGCATCTTATTCTGATATGTGGACTTGTTCTCCGGGCTTCTCAAAATCATGAGTTTGGGCTGCCCCTTCACCCTCGTCCTCAGGGGCGGCCACCCCGGGTAAAATTTTGGAACCTAGGAGTAACCCCGTACTAGTTTGGCCATCATGTGGGGTGAGAGAGAAGCTATATTCTTGTTTTGGGGTCTGTACTGCATGTCTGCATCGCTGGGGAGGTCGAGCAGGAATAGGAAATGAGAGAAGATACCATTTTGTTTTATGAGATGGGCCATCAGTTAAGTCACATAAATTGGCTCTACAGGCCCAGTTGAACTTAAGAACATTTTATCTTTACAGTTTCCAATGGACGATCGATCCAGAAAATCGATCAGGTCATGGATCACGCCTCCACGCACGCCGACTCGTAAATCTCAAAAAGAAAAAAATCTCCAAAAAAACGCACGCCGACTCGTGCCTCACCGCGGCGCTGCCAAAGTCCCACTGAAGGCGCTGGATGGGGAAGGATCGATCGTCCCCTTCTCAGGGCGCCGCCGGGAGACATCATCTCCATAACAACACACCCCGCTGAAAATTGCAATTAGCAGCCAACAATGCAGTAAGCAGCAGGTTCTTCCACTCTCTTCGTAAGCTTGTCTTCTTCCAGGGACTACTTCTCCCATTCCATTCTATCATTCTTCAAATTCTTGTCACATTGGCCTAATGGAATATAGTAGCGGTCCAAGTTAGATTTTATATGCGTATTTTGTTGTGTTATATATTTTTAGCCTAGTTATTGATAATCAAACTACTTTGTACAAATAGTTTTGTTGATATTCTTGCCTGATTCCATACTATTTAGCCAAGTAATTTTGTTGAATATCTTATTTAAGTGTATCATGCCGTCGATTTTTTGTTTCCTTTAAAAGTCCACCCCGGGTAACTTCAAATCCTGAATCCGCCACTCCTCGTCTTCTACAGTCATATTGTGCAAAACGACACAACATGTCATCACCTACCACACATATCTGATTCCCACTTCATTGCGTTGCAGCCCCACGAACAATGGGCCAACGAGCTTGGAGCAATCCGAATACCCTATCCACAACCTCCCTAACTGCTTCTTGCATTGTTATAAAGTGGCTTTGTTTGATGCGATGAGGAAGGGATGATATCATGTTATCCGTGACGAGGGCGGCATCAAGCAAGAGCAGTAGTGAGCTGCATTTCCCTTACTAGCTAGCTGATAGCAGTTCTAAATATCCTTGTTATAACCTGAGGTGGATTAATTGATTGGGAATTATGATGCTACGTTACTAGTTGTACTCTTATATATAAAAAATCATAAGACTTATAGTACATTAAAGCACAATTGGCCAATAATTTCTCAGAGGAAGATCTGGTACTGGCCTTTTAGTATGTTCAGTTGGTGGTAGCTGGTAAGTAATGGGGAGGTGGCATGCTTGGAGGAGCCGCAGCGTCCCTTGGGCACACACTCTATTGCGCCGGCCAATAGTATCCATGATGGCCGTGTCCCATAGGGATACACACTACACGACCCGTCCAATTGTTTCTGGAAATTTCTAAAAAATATATTTTGGAATTTGCTGAACTTTGCAACTTGTTGGGTTATTTTATTTGCGCTTATGAAACAAATGAAAAATACCATAGGACGGATAATCGCCAAATGGTGATTAAAGAACAACTCAACATTATAAAGTGGGGTGTTAAAAGAATTATAAAGCGCGGATGACTATGTGTATTTGTAGGCGAACACCTTATGTCTGTGTCTATTTTATTAGTGGTACGATTTTTCGCTATTTTGAATAACTGTAGTGGACACCAAAATATTACCTTCTGGTCAAAATATTTTGGGAAAAGTACATAAGATTTTGATTATTTTTTTACCCTCAAACTGTTTGCAGTTTTCTCAAATAGTGAAAAATTCTGTAATAGGAAACGTATAGGTGTGCATGTAGTAGTTGGACTGAAGAATAAAAGATGGGGGAAACTGCAAGTGCAATTTCCTGTCTGTTGAGTCCTCGCCATGATTTTCATCTACCATTTCCGTTGCTGTAACCAGACTGATCAGCATCCATCAGTTCGTCACCCTGATGAAACAATGAACGAGAAATTCTTGCGAGGCTCGAGTCGAGCTGGGAAAATTATTCGTAGCTCCACCCAGAACAATCATGGAAAAAATGGTTGTAGGCCTACAATTGAAATAAGCGATTCGAGGATGATCAAATGATATGAAAAGAACTGCAGTGTGAGTAGTAACTTCTAGGAATGGCAGGAAACATATATGTGCATCCAGTAGCAGACTGAGGCGAAACTGGCAGATGAATTCAGTTAGATACTGCCAACTTCATTTTTAAAAGCTGACCGTGGTGAATAGAAGCACAAAAAGTGGTGCTCTGTAAGTTGGAAGCTTCTTAGTCGAAGAAAGAGTAGCTAAGCACTCGGTAAAATAACTACAAGCTAGAGCACATCCACTTCTGAACGGTTTCTTCACACACGACTCTTGTCTTTGGCTACACTGCCATTTCCCGTGCTAGCTGTCAGAATTGCAGAAGTGTCTTTTTCAGCATTACTGATTCGGTTTGACGGAACCTAGCTAAATCGCAAGAAATATTCGGTTAAATATGGGTTGGTTTTTAAAGATGGCTGTGGGTAAATGAAAAAAAAATGATGCATTTGTAACCATTCTCAAGAAAAGGAACACAGACATTTCTGAAAAATCAATGCTTGATAAAATAGACCCTTCTGAACACAAAGACTTCATAAAGTAGATCTCAAGACTTGCATCACGATCTTCACTCCATTGGCACTAGCAGCAACATAATGTGGTCGTTAATTGCTGGTGTGTGACATGTAGATAGGTGTTGGTGCTGAAGCTGAATATAAGCAAGGATGGAGAGTCCAGTGCACAAGCAACAAGCTAGAGTGCTAATTCCCCTTTCTAGAAACGAACTGGGAGAACAACTAGAACTAGCAGTGCAATTGGAAGAAAGGGAGAACAAAAGGGTAGGCAGAATGCAGAGGTTATATACTCCCTCCGTCCCAAAATGTCTCAAGTTTAGTACAACTTTCTACTGAAGTGGCACTTATTTTGGGACGCACGGAGTATCTGTGAGGGATATTAATTTATACTGGGTGGGAGGAGGAGATGATCAGCGGACTGGGTCAAGAGATGCAGAAGTGCTCTTCACATGGGTCGGGTATGCCTATTCTCTCAGATCTCACACATGTATCTTGTATAACTCCGTACATGATCGGCGGACGGATTCAAGTGATGATTGATCCACTTGAAGCATTACGAGTGGATGGAGGCAGCCTCTAAGGTTAGAGGCGCCTTAGAGGCAAGGGCGCAAAGCTGACCATGTGGCTGGTTTGATAAATGTGGTGCTACTTATTATTATTTTTAACTAGCAAAGTGGCCCGCTCGATGCACAGGCTAGAATTTTATAAATTTTAATAATGACAATATATTATTTGTTTTGTCTAAACAAAAATTGAAACCAAATGTAATGACAATAGCAAATATAAGACTTTTGTGAACATAGTTTTTTCTTAGATATGTTTTATCTTCTATATATATAGTTTATCAGAGAACAATTGCACAAATTCTTGTGTGATTTGATTCATTTGACATGCTTACTGTTATAAGGACACCCTTTTGATTTTTGACACTGGCAGTAGTTTGAGGATGAGCAAGAGTATCAGATAAGTTAATCCAAGTGGAGCAAGTGCTGCCACGCTCTCCATGTTGTTTGCCATAATCATTTTAAATTTTCTCATGGTTGAGTTCGATGAACCCTACTAATGTATATTTAAGTCCTTCATGCCTTGCTTCGCATGCTACATCATGTTGTACTGTTCATCGAGGAGCTCAGGCTGAGGGTGCTAGTCGTTCCCAGTGAGAACTTCGTGCTCGATTGACGCTCACTTGCCTCCGTTCTGACAGCTAGCTCCTCTTCCAATCTTTTTTTGGCTCTTTTGTAACTTTTTAGAAGCTCTTGCTAGCTACGTGTCAGCTGTGAAGTCTCAACCCACAGCACCTCGATCGGCACAAGATGAACTATGGATGAACTTGCAAAAATCCGACTTCGATTTTGCTTATCTGGTTAGTGTATATACCTTGTTGACTTGTGCCTGTGCTTCTTCCAGGCCTTTTTATTTTTATTTTTATGGATGTCTATGGTCGATAATCTAAGTTGTTCTTGTGATATAGTTCTGTATGAAATTGATACTTCTGCTAATGCCTTTTTGTCAGCTCTGCTAAGGGCATGAAGTGTTCATGAACTAAGTTGGAAGAATATTATGAATGATATATGGACTAAATAGTTAAGACTGAATTAAGGAAACTGCAAGCAGTATTCACTTTTCCCAGGAAGCCCAGTGCATTGGTAAGTAAGTTAGAAACTTTTGCTAGCTAGGTGTCATTGATCTGTATCCTCAGGTGCTGTTTTATTGTCAGCATTTGGGAACTGCGCAGATAAAACTTATTTGCATTACATAGGTAAATACTACTGCAGATGTTCAGTTTTTCAAGGAAATTACTGGTGTTTTTCTATCAGAGACAGGGGTGTGTTACTTAGTGTTCAGAACCAAACTTCTGTTATAGATACACAAGTTAAACTAGAGCAAGGCGCACAATAACCTTGACATATTGCAGTTTCTCCTCCTTTGAGATGTCTTCGAGACAAGATGCAAGAAATGGTAAGCAACACCCTAACCTAGAGCATTTCCATTGCTAAGAACTAAGAATCTAAGATGCATTTCTATTTACAAACTTTGAGATTCCTATGAATCAATGTGATGCCACTTGACACAGAATCTTATATTATGATATGCTATGGAATAAGACGAACCATAGCTAGTAAAACCGTATGATTGTTGTTGCGCAACATAAAAAAATAGTAATAATGATTCTGCTTTCGCGTTAAGTTATTGAATTTGCATGGAACATTGAAGCATAGTCAAACATAATAATTCACATTCACATTCAAAAATGCGATGCATGGATAGCAGCCGGACACTTATCTACCCCCCGCGTCGCCTTCCCCCTAGGGCGACGCCACCAACTCCCGCGGAGCCTAGAAACCTAGCCGCCGCCACCTCGAACTCCCTCCTCCTCTCCCTCCGCCGCCGCAGGGGGATGCCGCCGGGCTAAGCCCGGGGGCCGGTGACGGTGGCAGGGGATCTCCTCTCTCACGCGTCTTCGGGTCAGGGCGGGACCCCTTGGGGCGCAGTGGCGCAGCCGATCTGGTTCTGCGGCGCGGTGGATGGTTGCGGCAGGTGGCAGGTGGGCGGCCCATCCTCGGACGGCAGCGGCTAGGCGTGGCGGCCGGCCCAGTCACGGTCGACGGCATGGGCTGCGGACACAGCGGCCGGCCTTTCGGGCGACGGCAACGGTGGATGCGGTCGATGGCGGCGGCAAGCTAGGCTGTGGCTTGCAAACTGCCTTCAGATCGGCGGCTGCGGCATGTAGGGCCTGGTGGTCTCGTCCGCGGCACCTCCGGCCAGATCTGTTCTGACCGATGCAACCGGCTCTGGTGGTCATCTCTTCCGTCAGAGGTGGTCGGCCTGAGGTTGGGTGTTCGGATCTCCGGATACGTCATCCAGTACTGGCTGCGAGTCAGGGAGACATAGTTGCCGGTGAAAACTGTGCTGACGGCGAGCGATGGCGGTGGTCTACGTCGTTACCTTGATGCAGGCATCATTGTGTGACTTATGTCGACCCACTCGTACTGCTCTGGGGAAACCTTAAGATCTGGTCTTCCAGATCGGACCATGGCGACACTGCGGTGGCGTTTCTCTCTTGGGAGCATCGTTTGTGGAGCAATGCTGGTGGTGAGAGGCAGGAGGTGGAGCGGCTTCGTCTTGCACAGAGCTTCGGTGGAGATGTCAATTCATGCCTGGCCGACAGGTGCTACGCTTTGTCATGCCTGGTTGGCAGGTGCTACGCACGACAGATCTTCCAGAGACTTCAAGCTGTGTCGGCTGGTGGTACTTGACGGCATGGTGTTGAGGTGTACCGGCGACGACCGCGACGTGCTCAGCATTTCGCGCGCAAGGTGGTGGTGTCGTTGGGCGCCGTGGTGGCATTGACGGTGGCTAGACCGGGCAAGGATGATGCGTCAGTACAACTCTGAAGATGGAGAAGTGGTAGTTGGCGGCGACAGCCTCTGAGAGCGCGCCGAACCGGTGTGTGCCCCATACCCGACATGTGGCCTGGTTGGGGTCTCAGGTCTTAGATGTTAGGCTTGGCTGCGAGGTTTGTGGTATTAGGCCCAGACTATCAGCATTCCTTCATCAGTTGGACAGGTGTAGCGACAGTTGTTACCTAGACGGTGGCTTCAGATCTACTGATGTATTTCTCTGTAACGTCTTTTGTGAATAATTAATAAAATGACTGCATGCATCGCCGAGATGCAGAGGCCGGGGTGATCCTCCTTTAAAAAAAAACATTGGAAAATGGTGAATCACAATAAACCAGATAAATTTATTGAGTGAATAGTGCCATTGGTCCAAAAACTCACATAAGACGAACACTATAGCCCACAAACTCAAACATTGCACACATAGCAACATATACTCATTTAGATGATACAGTTTGGTAAAAATGCGGTTTAGAGGTTTTCTTCGAGGAGGTTAACTGCGAACGGGTTTTCAGGAAAATAGAGTGTCTCCCGCTTCAAAACCAAATGAGCCTTTTCGAGCATCGTGGACAGTGATAGCACTGCTTCCTGTTCTCGGTGTCGCCATAATTCCTGCCTCACTCCCGTGTCCGTGCTCTCAACAGGCAACCAGGCAGCTGTCCAACGAGAGGTTAACTGCTCCACCATGCTCTGCTCCCTTAGCTCTGGCATGTGTGGCAGCCCTAGTGCTGTATACCCACCATCCTCAACTAGAGGTTCGTGAAGAAGTAGGGCGACGTGGAAGGCAACGCTGGCTACTCATCCTAGGACATCCAGAGCGAAATCGTATTCGTGTAGGTGTGCCACGTTGTGGCAGGACTGCTGGATGCACGCGCTGCCACTGTACACCGCAACATAGTTGCCTACAATTCCACTGTGCCCTTGCTGCTGGCACGCGGAAAGCGAAGACACTGAGCTGCCTGCTCTTCATGGTTAACTCATGGGTTTCCCTATGCACAGAGTACCATGCCATGGATGAATCTTTCTTTCCCTTTGCCTCACATGCCTATCTACGGGCTCGAATTGGTTCTCACTAAGAGAACCAAGGCGCGAACGCCATGTTAAAGAGTCCACCATAGAGTTATAGTGGTAGATATTAACTATAAAGTTTAGAGTGTGTTTACAGAAGAAGAAAGATGGATTGGGTGAGGGAGATTCATGTTGAATGAAGAGTAGAGTACAAGATGTATGTAACCCCTGGGTCGTCTTATATATTAGCTGCAGAGCATTAATACTCCCAGTACTAGTAGTAACACATGTTAGGATGAATGATAGAGCTAACATTGCCGATAGCTGTTTATTTTTACGGGTACCCGATAGCTGCTACATGCCCCAAAAAATATGTTCTAACATTATTTTTTAACTTTTAATGCCCTGGAAAAGGTACACATGACAGGTGGCACATAGAACATTCTTTTAAGAAAGTAACCCAAAGGGCATCTTAGAGCGGATTAATATCACGGAAAATAAAGGCCAGTACAATGTATAAACAACTGGATGTAGAACGATGAGTAAAAATAAAATTATATAAAAAAACATTGGTCTTCCTCTTCCTCTGATTGTACATTACCCGCCAGAGATTGGAAGTTACATTGAACCAACAATAAAGTAAAGTGACACCTGTGAACGACCTTGCCATACGCGGCTTTGAAGAATGCAATAGCAACTTGCCCCTTTAGACGAGATCTAAAAATCGCTGGAGCATCACCCCATGTAGAACAGGCTTGAGATCCATCAGCATCAACACAGATGATTTGACAAACTAGGCCAAGCCACAAAACACTAGTAGAAAAAGGACCTAATGTGAGACACATTAGTCCCGGTTTGATTTTAGCCCGGTACTAATGGTATCATTAGTGCCGGTTCGAACGGCTATGCATTAATGCCGGTTCATGTTGAACCTTTAGTACCGGTTCGTGTTGAACCTTTAGTACCGGTTCGTGCCACGAACCGGTACTAAAGGGGTGATGGCAGGCTGGCTTCAGGCCGAGGCCCCACGATCACCTTTAGTACCGGTTCATGACACAAACCGGTACTAAAGGGCTAACCTTTAGTACCGGTTCGTGCCATGAACCGGGACTAAAGTGGTCTGACCTATAGTCCCGGTAGCAGACACAAACCGGGACTATAGTGTAATTTTCAAACTCTACCCCCCCCCCCCCCACCCTTATCGCCATTTCAGTCTTAAAAAAATCAAAATAAAATGATAAAAACTTCAAAAAATAAAATCCTTCGAGAGGTAGTTATATTCCTACATCTAATAGTTAGGAAAATTTGAAAACTTAAATTTAGACATGTTTTGCAAAAAGTGTAGGGAAAATGTAAAACGTCTATAACTTTTGCATACGATGTCGGAAAAAAATGTATAATATATCAAAAAATTCAGCACGAAAATCCGCATCCGATTTTGACGGCCTATGGCCTATTTGCAATTTTTTAGAATCCTCAAATTCCAAAAGGAAAATTGATATGCTCAAATTTCAGTTTTTTTTATACTTTGGTTAAATCTGGTCAAACTACTTATTCAACAAGTATTAACGTTACTACATAATAGTTCAAGAATATTAGTGTTACTAAATAATTATTTGAATTTTTTGAATTTTGGTCAAATCTGGTTAAACTATGGTCAAACTATGGTCAAACTTATTTAAGAAATATTAGTTACTAAAGAATTACTCAAACGGTGAAACGTGTGACCTAATACTCAAGCTAAACTGCTGAGGGTTAATAGGATCGACAACTTACATTTGGCAAGAAAACAAGAAGTGCAGACTTGGAAAGTATGGGGAATAGAACTTCGAAGTTAAACGTGCTCAGGCTGGGGGAGTGTGAGGATGGGTGACCGGTCGGGAAGTTAGACGATTTGGAATGAGTGGTCCACACTTGAGAAGTTAAGAGTGGTGATGAGAGACTAAATCATCAAATAATTCAAAAAATTGAAAATCGAAAATAAAATCCAAATTTTTTTCCAAAATTTTCAAATAAAAAATTCAAAAAATAATAATACCTTTAGTATCGGTTGGTAACACCAACCGGTACTAAAGGTCCCCCATACCACGGCGCGGGCTCACGCCACGTGGTGGGCCTTTAGTGGCGGTTCGTGCCGAACCGGTACTAGGGGGGGGGGGGGAGGCTTTAGTCTCCACTCTTTAGTGCCGGTTGCAGAACCGGCACTAAAGGCCCTTATAAACCGGTATTAAATCTTCGTTTTATACTAGTGAATAAATATAGAATAAGATGTCGAAGTCGTCACAATAATAGCCAGCCAAAGGCTTGCCTTGAAAGACACACAAACTGACAAGCTCTAAAAGGAACCAACAGATCTGCGACTCAAATTCTTACAGGCCTTAGTTGACGCCGGATCAGATGTCATTTAGGTAGAGAGAGACCTTATTCCAACACGCCATCGCTGTCACCACCTCATTGATGTCAACGGAGAAGTATAAACATAAATAAAATAAAACAAGACAGATAGGTCCCCACTCCTCTTGCCGCCGTTGAGGCCGTTGGATAAGAAAGAGGAGGGGGACCGGGGCAATGGCGAAAGCTGTGGCGGCTAGAGTTAGGAGGCTTTGGTTGCATCTTTTATTTTGGCAAGCTTGATTTAGGTCTGGCACATAGACCTTTTAGCTAAATGTTCTTCACTACTAGAAAACGGCCCATTTATCCCGGTTTCAGAGAGGCCCTTTAGCCCCGGTTATTCAACCAGGACAAAACGGTCAGGACTAAAGCCCATTACTTTTAGTGCCGGTTGGCTTACAAACCGGGACTAAAGGGGCTCCACGTGGCTGCTGCGCAGCGCTCAGGTAGGAGGACCTTTAGTCCCGGTTGGTATTACCAACCGGGACCAAAAGGCTCCACGTGGCTGCTGCGCAGTGCTCAGGTAGGAGGACCTTTAGTCTCGGTTGGTAATACCAATCGGGACCAAAAGCCGGCCACGCGTCAGGAAGCCCAGGCGTTGGGGTTTTTGTTTTTTTTTGAAGGGGGGGGGGGGGTAGGGGTTTTATATTGTGTTAGCTAGCTACTACATATAAAGAGAAGTGACCTCTCTTTCTCCATGCTTGGTCGGCGCTAGCTACTACATACGTCGACCAAGCACGGAGAAATAGATTTCACTTCTCTTTATAGGTAGATATGTAGTTGCTAGTGTCGACCTTACTACTACATATAAAGAGAAGTGACCTCTCTCTTTCTCCGTGCTTGGTCGACGGTAGCTACTACATATAGAGAGAACTCGACGCTATAGTAAGCAAATGAAGGAAACCATTAATTACACAAGATCATCATGAACATATATATAGAGAGAACAACAAGTTTTCGTATATTTATCCGACGCTAGCTACTACATATATACAATATATAACATCCCTCACATCCTCATCAAGCACCAATTTCACATTCAACTTTCGTATGGCGTTCTCCCTTTTTAGATATAACGTGGTGAAGAAAAAAGAATCCCGCCAATTCCTCTTGAATAGCTCGTGTGCGATCAGTTGGTAGGAGTTCATCCCGCATCCGCCAGATCTAATTTAAAGAAGGGGGTGAATACATATATATGAATGAAACTCAACACAATTGAATGTAATAAAATAAAATTGTGAATGTTGTTTACGTACTTCATATTGTTCAGCAGAGTAGCCCCGCTCAGAGGTGTGGTGGCGAATGAACTTGCGAACATGGTATCCACATAAATGTTGGGGAACGTAGCAGAAATTCAAAATTTTCTACGCAACACCAAGATCAATCTATGGAGATTCTAGCAACAAGAGAGGGAGAGGATGAGCATCTTTATACCTTTGAAGATCGCTAAGCGGAAGCGTTACAAGAACGCGGATGAAGGAGTCGTACTCGTAGCGATTCAGATCGCGGTTGATTCCGAGCTAAGCACCGAACAACGGTGCCTCCGCGTTCAACACACGTACAGCCCGGGGACGTCTCCTCCTTCTTGATCCGGCAAGGGGAGAGGAGAAGTTGAGGGAGAACTCCTACAGCACGACGGCATGGTGGTGATGGAGCTCCTAGTTCTCCGGCAGAGCTTCGCCAAGCACTACGGAGGAGGAGGAGGTGTTGGAGGAGGGAGAGGGCTGCGCCAGGGGAAGGGTGCGGTTGCCCTCTCTCTCTCTCTCACTATATATAGGGGGAAGGGAGGAGGGGAAGGTGCCCTAGGGTTCCCTAGGGGAGGGGCGGCGGCCATAGGGGAAACCCTAGATGGGTTTTGACGCCCCCACTCCCTAGGAAACTTGCCCCCCAAGCCGGGAGGGGCGGCTGCCCTAGGGGTGGCGCCCCCACCTCTCCAGGTTACGTGAGATGGGGTGGGAGGGGCGCTCAGCCCCTTAGTGGGCTGATGTGCCCTCTCCCCTTGGCCATAAGGCCCCCCAAAGCTAGCCGGGGCCTCCAAAACCCCTTTCGGACACGCTGGTCATCACCTGGTACCCCCGAAATAATTCCGGACTCCAATACCCTTCGTCCAATATACCGATCTTCACCTCCGGACCATTACGGAGCTCCTCGTCATGTCCGGGATCTCATCCGGGACTCCGAACAACATTCGGTAACCACATACTATTTCCCATAACAACTCTAGCGTCACCGAACCTTAAGTGTGTAGACCCTACGGGTTCGAGAACCATGCAGACATGACCGAGACGTTCTCTGGTCAATAACCAATAGTGGGATCTGGATACCCATGTAGGCTCCCACATGTTCCACGATGATCTCATCGGATGAACCATGATGTCAAGGATTCAAGCAATCCCGTATGCAATTCCCTCTGTCTAGAGGTATTGTACTTGCCCGAGATTCGATCGTCGGTATGCCGATACCTTGTTCAATCTCGTTACCGGCAAGTCTCTTTGCTCGTTCCGTAACACATCATCACCGAGTGGGCCCAGAGATACCTCTCCGTCACACGGAGTGACAAATCCCAGTCTCGATTCGTGCCAACCCAACAGACACTTTCGGAGATACCCGTAGTGCACCTTTATAGCCACCCAATTACGTTGTGACGTTTGGTACACCCAAAGCATTCCTACGGTATCCGGGAGTTGCACAATCTCATGGTCTAAGGAAATGATACTTGACATTAGAAAAGCTTTAGCATACGAACTACACGATCTTTGTGCTAGGCTTAGGATTGGGTCTTGTCCATCACATCATTCTCCTAATGATGTGATCCCGTTATCAACGACATCCAATATCCATGGTCAGGAAACCGTAACCATCTATTGATCAACGAGCTAGTCAACTAGAGGCTTACTAGGGACATGGTGTTGTCTATGTACCCACACATGTATCTGAGTTTCCTATCAATACAATTATAGCATGGATAATAAACGATTATCATGAACAAGGAAATATAATAATAATAACTAATTTATTATTGCCTCTAGGGCATATTTCCAACAATAAATTATTCCCGCCTTCCTGCCACAAGCACTTTACGAGAATAGAGTTCAATCTAACTGGTAATCAAGCATGATAACAGTATTGATGAAATTAGAATCAATGAGAGATGTGTGGAACTAGCTAGTGCTACTTACTATGGGGCTTGTAAATCGCAGCTCGTTCTTCAGACCCGGAACCATTCCGGCGAACAATTTCCAAACCCTGCCCAACCGGGAAAGAAAATGATTACTTGATATCAGGAAATGAACGAGAGTCACTACTAGGAAAAGGGCTATAGATGATATGAACACTAATGGCGCACCAGACATGTGGTGCTCCACTACTATATACTTGTTAAACCAGACATGTGTGAGAACACATCCACCGTGCAAATACTAATGGCGCACCACATCCATGGTGCGCCATTAGTGGTGCGCCATTAGTAACAATTTTTTTTAATTTTTTTTTCAAAACTAGTAATGGCGCACCAGAGGATAGTGCGCCATTACTAGTTAAACTAGTAATGGCGCACCACATCCACGATGCGCCACTAGTAATTTTTTTTCAAATTTTATTCAATTTTTTTTCAAAACTAGTAATGGCACACCAGGGGACAGTGCGCCATTAATAGTTAAACTAGTAATGGCGCACCACATCCACGGTGCGCCACTAGTAATTTTTTTTCAATTTTTTTTACTTTTTTCAAAACTAGTAATGGTGCACCATGTGTGCGGTGCGCCATTACTAGTTGAACTATTGTAATGGCGCACCACTCCCACGGTGAGCCATTACTAACTTGGCCCAAAAAATTCACCGCATGCCCCCCCCCCCCCCCCCGACTCCCTTTTCAGTTTTAGAAAAAGTAAAAGAAAATGATGGAAATGTAAAAAAAAAGAAAATAAGTTTCCCATGTGATATCTGGTCTAGTTGTTGGGAAAATTTACAAATATGAATTTCGACTTTATTTGCAAAATCTCTCTGGAATTTGTAAAATGGGCATAACTTTTGCATACGTACTCGGATTAAAAAGTTTTTTATATGAAAAATCATCTACTCGAAAAGTTACAGCCGAATTTAACTGGGGGAACCCCGTTAAACATTTTCAAAATCCTCAAAAACCTAATAGAAAAAAAGTTACGGGGCTTTCAAGATCTAGAGGGGAAAATGGAAAAAAATTCAAACTTACTAGTGGCGCACCATTTGCTAGGTGCGCCACTAGTAACAGGAAAAAAGATTGGTTTCGAAATATTTTTTTCGAATTTTCTTTCAAAAGATGATACGTAATATTTTTCAAAATTTCATCATACTCATGAATATGAACAAAGTCGTAGACATCAACAAGGTTTAATAGGATTGGTATGATAGATATATCAACAAGTGCCTGTTAAGTGAGGTGGTGCTGGGGTTGGATAGAACTGCGAAGTTAAGCGTGCTCGGGCTGGAGTAGTGTGAGGATGTGTGACCTTCCGGGAAGTTTGACCACTTAGTGTGATTTGACTTGAGATTAAGCATATTGACCCGAGATTAAGCCATAGTGACCCGATATTAAGAAAAAAACGAAAACAAATTTGAAAAAAAATTGAAAAAAAAATTTCTGAAAAAAGATTGAAAATAAATTGTTAGTAATGACGCACTCCTATGAGGTGCGCCATTAGTATCTGGTATACTAATGGCGCACCAGCGGTGCGCCATTAGTATTAAATTCTAATGGTGTGGTGCTAGTGGCGCATCTGTAATGCGCCATTAGTAGGAAAAATAGGTGCGCCACTAGCAGGCCTTTTCCTAGTAGTGAGTTGCCTATATGGTGTGATAATGACTCAACTTACTTCTGGAGCATTGCAGCCATGTCCGCATAATCGTCGGGATCTTTATGTCTCGAGTCTGAGTCAGTTACTACTGCCTCGTCAAGCTTAACAATTAGCAGCACAAAGTGGAACGTGCACATGCATAACTCATCCATTACATTACTTAAGTATATAACCTTGAGTAAGCGAAACCGAATATGCACAAAACAGTAACACTCACTTGAAGTTGTAACGAAAGAGTATTTGGCTCTTGTTTTGATGTTGAAGGAACACTTTTAGCAAGTTACCCTCGGTTTCATCATATTTTTCTTTCATCGACCATTCATTTACGGTATTTGGGCTAATGAACCCAATGTCATAGTTTTTTTTTGGCATTCGATGATCTTCAGTCTGCATTAGTGAGGATAATTATATATACATGCACTGAAGAACGAGCTTAGCTAGAGACTTAATTACAGAAGTAATACTTACAGACAGTAGCAAGCCGTGAGTTGTTTGTAGAGGGCCTCTTGATTGAATAGCTAGAAGACTTACAGACCACGTTCCCATCGTCCTCTACCTCGACTCACCATCCTAAAACGCATGGCGCACCTACTTCGTGCTCCTCTTCCGCTCCTACCGCCTCATCGAGCATGTTGATGGTAGCGTCGACATCCGCGACATGAAGGACGACGACGAGTGGCTTGTTGTGGACGCCTGCATCGTCAAGTGGCTTTTTCTCACCATCTCTACATGTCTCTTCAACATGGTGAACTCCCGCGACCCGTCGGCGTATGCCATGTGGACACGGCTGTGCGACCTCTTCCTCGACAATCAACTCCAGCGTCGTGTCTTTCTCCAAGGGGATTTATTCATTATGCAGCAAAACGGTCTTTCGGATCGACGAGTAATGCACGCGGATGAAGGTTCTCACCGACGAGCTACGCGACGTTGGCATGATCATCGACGACTCCGTCCTCCTCACCAACCTCCTTCACGGCCTTCACCCTGACCTCGGCCAATCCGCCGCCAACCTCTCCCTCATCACGCCGAGGTACGCCAAGGCGGTCACGTATCTTCGCATGGAGGAGAAGCGTCTTCGTCACGCGGCTCGGCAAGCGCCTCTCGCCGCGCTCCACGCCAGCACTGTGAAGGTCCCCGCCGCCATCCCGGAGCCTCCACGCGCGCCGGCTCCACAGCCGCCCGCCGAACCTGACCAGGGCCGCCAGAAGAGGCGGGGAGGTCGCGACTGCCACGGCCTCAACGGCGGCTCTTAGCCCCGCCAAGAGGCTCCACCCGCTCCTGCTCAGGCTACGGCACCCCCGCCCTGGCTCACCGGGTACAACCCCTGGACAGGGGTGGTGCACGCCTACTCGATGCCTCTTCCGCGGCACCTGTTCCGGGCCTACTTGGCCCTCGCACGGCTCATCATCAGGCCCTCTTGGCCGCGTAGGGTGGCTCTGGACCCGGTGGTTCCTCGGCGTACAGCGGGACCGTGGCCCACGACGTCGTCATGAAGCCACCCTACGGCGCTGCACCCACCGACTACAACTACGACCCGACGCTTCTAGCCGCCTTCCACGCCACCCCTACCCCAAGCACCTACTCCGGCAGCGGGGACTGGTACATGGACACAGGCGCTGCTGCTCATATGGCATCGCACTCGGGTATCCTCTCTCGTGCCTCCCCATACCCCCTTCTCTCTCGCATCATTGTCGGTGATGGCTCTACACTTCCCATCACCCACTATGGCACGTCCTCCCTCCCTCTATCATCGTCTTCCTTACCTCTCAACAATGTTCTTGTGTCTCTGTCCTTAATCAAAAATTTATGTTCTGTTCGTACTCTTACTCGTGAACATCCTGTTACGGTTGAGTTTGACAAACATGGTTTTTCTGTCAAGGATGCCCACTCCCGGAATGTTCTGCAGCGATGTGATTCCCCCGGCGATCTTTATCCGTGGTCCCGTCGCTCTCCACGCCAACGTCTCTCTCTAGCATGCTCGTCTTGGCCATCCCGGCGCCGTCGTTCTTCATAAAGTTTTGCGTTCTTTTCCCTTTTCATGTAATAAATCGGAGGCACACACTTGTCATGCCTGTCGCGTAGGAAACATGTTTGTTTGCCATTTTCTTCTTCATCATCAATTGCCACATTTCCTTTTGATGTTATTCACTATGATGTTTGGACATCTCGTGTGCCCAACAATTCGGGTTTATCATATTACCCTGTGATTTTGGATGATTTTTCTCATTTCACTTGGACCTTTCCGTTGCGCCGCAAATCCGATGTTGCTTCCTCCCTTCATGCTTTCTACGCTTATGTTGCCACCCATTTTCACCACACCATTGCCCATCTTCACCGCACCCTCTTATCCACTCACGGAACCATTTTTCGTCTCACATGTCCATATACATCTCAGCAAAATGGTCGTGCCGAGCGTGTTCTTCGCACTCTTAATGAGAGTATTCGCGCATTGCTCTTCCACACACACATGCCTGCCCGGTTTTGGCTCGATGCTCTCGCCACAGCTACACTTCTTCTTAACATCCGGCCTTGTAAATCCCGATGGAACTACACCCCTCATCATCTCTTATTCGCGTCACCTCCTTCATATGATGATCTCCATGTCTTCGGTTGCCTTCGTTATCCCAATATCACAGCCACGACACAAAATAAGATGGCGCCTCGCTCTATCGCTTGTATTTTTCTTGGCTACCAACCCAACACAAAAGGCTTCCGTTGCTACGACCCGGAGTCCCATCATGTGATCGTGTCTAGGCACGTTTATTTTGATGAGGTTGTTTTTCCCTTTCAGCAGGCATCGTCGCGTCCCTCACCATCTCTGGACGCCTCTCCTCGATGGACTCGTGGAGTCCTTGTGCTCCCTCCACCCCGTCGCTTAGGCGTGGTTGCATTATCTATCACATTACGTGATAGACCCTTTGTGAAGGGATCTGCCAAGTTTTTCGACGTTTGGATATAATCAATGTAATAACTCCGGAGTTCCTCAGTTTCCTGACAGATTTTAATCTCCTCTTCACATGCCTTGAGGACTTAATATTGTCCTTAGAACTGTTTATCTTGACGATCACAGTTTGCTTATCACAGTTCATGAGGATAGGGGGTATTGGTTTTTCAACCATAGGTAAGTCCATCAATAGCTCACGAAGCCACTCTGCTTCAACAAAGGGCAGTGTCTAATGCTGTGAGTTCTGCTTCCATAGTTGACCTCGTTAAGATGGTCTGCTTGCAAGACTTCCAGGAAACAGCGCCACCACCAAGTGTAAAAACATAACCACTTGTGGCCTTAATCTCATCAGCATCAGATATCCAGTTCGAGTCACTATAACCCTCCAGTACCCTTGGATACCCGGTGTAGTGAATCCCATAGCTCGCAGTGCCCTTCAAGTAGCGCATAACTCTCTCAAGCGCACGCCAATGATCATCTCCCGGTTTTGACACAAACCGACTCAGCTTGCTCACAGCAAAGGAGATGTCAGGCCTCGTGGCACTCGCCAAATACATAAGCGAGCCAATAATCTGAGAATACCTCAGTTGATCTCTAGTAATCCGTTGATTCTTTCGAAGCAACACACTAGCATCATATGGAGTTGGAGAAGGCCTGCAGTCGCTATACCCAAAACGACTCAAAACCTTTTCCACATAGTGAGACTGAAGCAGTGTGATCCCACCATTCTCATCTCTCAACAGCTTGATGCTTAAGATAACATCAGCTACTCCTAGATCCTTCATCTCAAAACAGCGAGATAAGAAATCCTTAACCTCCTTGATTAAATCAAGTTTGGTTCCAAAGATCAATATGTCGTCGACATACGCATAAAGAATAACTCCTTCGCCCCCACCATAGCGATAGTACACGCACTTGTCACCATCGCTTACTACAAAGCCGGCAGCAGTTAATGTTCTTTCAAACTTCTCATGCCACTCCTTAGGAGCTTGCTTAAGGCCATATAAAGACTTTAACAACTTGCACACCTTTCCTGACCAGGTACTACAAAACCATCTGGCTGATCCATGTAAATTTCCTCCTTCAACTCTCCATTGAGGAAAGCCGTCTTAACGTCCATTTGATGAACGAGAAGACCATGTGAGGCAGCTAGTGATAGTAGCACCCGAATTGTGGTCAGTCTAGCCACGGGTGAGTAAGTATCAAAGAAGTCTTCACCTTCTTTCTCGGTATAACCCTTAGCCACAAGCCGTGCCTTGTACTTTTCAATCGTACCATCAGGTCTAAGCTTCTTCTTGAACACCCACTTACATCCTACAGGTTTGCACCCATAAGGACGGTCAGTGATCTCCCAGGTTCTGTTAGCTAAGATGGAATCCATCTCGCCATTTAACAGCTTCCTTCCAAAGAGTCGCATCAGGAGATGCATAGGCTTCTGAAATAGTCCTGGGTGTGTCATCCACAAGGTACACAATAAAATCATCACCAAAGGACTTTGCAGTCCTCTGTCTCTTACTCCTTATAGGAGTTTCATTGTCACCCTCAACTGGATTCTCAACGTGTTCCATCGCAATGGTGGGTTCAGGAATTACAGTGAGTTCCTCACTAGATGGAATAGGTATCTCCTGATTTGATGAACTTGACATATCCTTCATAGGAAATATGTCCTCAAAAAAAGTTGCATCATTAGACTCCATAATCGTACCAACATGCATGTCGGCTACCTCAGATTTTATTATCAAAAATCTATAACTGATGCTATGAAAAGCATAGCCCAGAAGAACACAATCCACGGTTTTTGGTCCAAGCTTGCGCTTCTTGGGAATTGGTATATTGACTTTCGCCAAACAACCCCAAGAACGTAGGTAAGAGAGTTTCAACCTTTTCCTTTCCCGTTCCTCAAATGGAGTCATGGTCTTATGCTTTGTGGGAACTCGGTTTAGGACATGACACGCGGTCATTAGCGCCTCCCCCCACCATTCCTTGGAAAGACCCGATGTGTCTAACATGGCGTTAACCAAATCAGTTAGAGTTCGGTTCTTTCTTTCGCCACCCCATTAGACTGAGGTGAGTAGGGAGGCGTCCTCTCATGGATTATACCATGTTCCGCACAAAACAGATCAAATTCATTGGAAAAATACTCTCCACCACGATCGGACCTAAGCCGTTTAATTTTTCGATCAAGTTGGTTCTCTGCCTCAGCTTTGTAGTTTTTGAAGAAAGTTAAAGCCTCATCTTTTGATTTCAGAAGATACACATAACAATATCTAGTGGAGTCATCAATCAACGTCATGAAATATCTCTTTCCACCTTTTGTCAACACGCCATTCATCTCACAAAGATCAGAATATATAAGCTCTAGTGGTGCCAAGTCTCTTGCCTCTGTAGTCTTATGGGACTTGCGAGGTTGCTTAGCTTGCACACATACTTGGCACTTAGAGCCTTTGACAGCAGAGATTTTCGGTACTAAATTCAGATTGGCTAGCCGCGTCATGCAACCAAAGTTAATGTGACAAAGTCGTGAATATCAGACCCATTGTTGTGGCAAACATTATTAATAACTTTAGTGCAAATATCTGACAAAGATAGGCGGAACAAGTCTCCGCACTCATAGCCTTTTCCAAAAAATTGTCCACACTTGGAAATTACAACTTTATTGGACTCAAAAACCAACTTAAAACCATCTCGACATAAACGGGAACCGCTAATGAGATTTTTATTGATGGACGGCAAACGTTCTTCAGACGCATGGTCTTCCCCGAAGTAAACTTCAGATCGACCGTACCAACACCTCGAACGATGGCATGTGACCCGTTCCCCATCAGCACGGGAGAAGTCCCTGTGGCCTGGTAAGAAGAAAACATGGAGGCGTCAGCACTAACATGTACATTGGCACCGTGTCAATTAACCAATCAGGGATTGAAATACTGAAAGGATGGTAGGAAAAATACTGTAGATTCCTTCATATCAGTATCACCGATGAAAACATTAGCGGACTTGCCGCTCTTCTCATGTTCGCGCTCCTCAAAGCGGTTAGGACACTTCGGAGCCCAGTGATTAGGATCACCGCAGACATGGCAAAGTCCCTTCCCCTTATTATGAGAATTCTTCTTGAAGTTGGTAGAATATGATGGCTTGTTCTTTGTATCAAACTTGCCTTTGCCCTGAGTTTTGTTCTTGTTGTTTTGAACTTGTTGGGCTGGAAGTTCTTCTTCTGTACCATGTGGGCACTAGAAGCTCCCTCAGCAACTCGAGCACGTGTGTCTTTTGCTCTCGCCTTCTCTTCAACATCAAGAGTACCAATGAGATCCAAAACGGAAAACTCCTGTCTCTTGTGTTTCAGGGAAGTAGCAAAATTGTTCCACGAAGGTGGAAGCTTGGCAATAATGCCTCCGGCAACAAATTTGTCCGCAACACACACTTGAAGTGCTCAAGTTCTTTTATGAAGCGATCAGTATCTCATGAGCCTGCTGTACAACAGAGCGCTCATCAGTCATCTTGTAGTCATAGAATTGCTCCATGACATACAACTCGCTACCGGCGTCCGAGGCACCAAACTCGGCCTCGAGCGCAGCCCACATGTCCTTGCTGTTGTCAAACGACATATATGAATCCACAATGGACTCATCAAGAACACCCAGAAGAGGGCCTTTAAAGAGAGTATCGATCTTCTCAAAAGCTTCCAGCTGTGCTGGATTAAGATCGCCCTCAGGCTTGCCCTTAATGGACCATGTCGTCGAGGATGAGGTTGCCGAGGTCGGGGAAGATGTCGCTGCGTCATTGTCGCCGCTGCCAGCGATCGCCGCAGTCGCGCCCCCAAAACCTGATCGCCTCTCCCGTGACAGGATCACGAGAGGCGGGTTCCGGAGGCTCGCTGTCCCTTCTCCCGGTGCACGCCGAAAGGAGGGATGGAGAAGACTTGCTTGGCGGCGCAATGATCTGGAGCGCTGGTGAGAAACCATACGAAGCGGCGGAGGCTAGGGTAGACGTCTGCCTGACTATATAGTCGTGGGAGTAAACCCCACGTCCGAGTCGTCACGATCCAAAAGAATCGGAAACGGATCAGTAATTAACGCGTCCATTAATTATTAATTAATGACTCATTAATTTTTCCCGAGCAGCAAAAATATAGACAATGTGCATAGCTCCGTCCTCGGCTCGGCTCAATCCCGCAACCACAAGGGCGCTGTCGTGGCGAGGCGGCGAGGAGGAGGAGCGCGTGTGTAGGTCTCCTCTTCTCATGCTCATACAAGTGGTAGAAGAGCTCACCTTATAAAGAGGTGCAACTCTCTCTCAACTTATGAGGTGGGACTAAACTTTAGCCTTACTCACTACACTCACATGTGTGCATGAATGGGCCAAGAGAATTTCAGAATTTTAGTTGGGCTTTGGGCCAAAAGCCCACTAGCAAATTCCAACACATAAAGCATACTGTGAGCCTAGGACTTCAATTCAAACGTTCTAGCTCCACTCTTGTTAGTGCCTTCTCTGATGCTGATTGGCAGGATGTAGTGATGACAGAAGCTCAATAGGAGGCTTTGCAATATTCTTTGGTTCTAATCTTATTTCTTGGAGTGTTAGGAAACAAGCTACAGTGTCAAGATCAAACACTGAGGCTGAGTACAAGTCACTAGCCAATGCAACTGCTGAGATCATTTGGGTTGAATCATTGCTTCATGAGTTGGGTGTTAAAAAACATCGTACATCATGTTTGTGGTGTGACAATTTAGGGGCTACCTATCTCTCTGCTAACCCAATCTTTCATGGCAGAACCAAGCATATTGAAATTGACTTTCATTTTGTAAGAGAAAGGGTTGCAGAGAAGAAACTGGATATCAGGTTCATTCCTTCCAAGGATCGGGTGGCAGATGGCTTCACCAAAGCACTACCGGTCAAACCATTTGAAGATTTCAAGAGGAATCATAATATAGGATAGTTGAGATTAAGAGAAGGTGTTAGAAATAGAGATAAATCTCTATGTAACATCTTGTGTAATCTCAACAAACTCTATCTCCTCTCCCTCTCAACGCATCTATCTTCTCATTGTAACAAAACGAATCCTGGCGACCGGTTCTGGTGTAAACGCCACGGTAGGGGCTTTTCCTACCCATCATCAATATAAACACTGCGGCTCTCCTCCAGGAGAGTAGGAACGCTTCCATCTAACACTGCGGATGCAGTGCAGGCTCCAGCAATGGAAGAGGGAATCAATTCAGTGGAACAAACTTGTCGCTATGGTGTTTTCCACGCACTTGTCCTATTTTCTGAAATGCCTAGCCTCTACATTCCAGATTAGATACACTGACACTCCCTAATGAATATAGTAGGTCTTGTGTAAAGAATCAAGCCTGAAACAATAAAGGTTCTTTTTAAAAAGGTAATTGAGTAAACCAATGTCAGAATTATAAACGGCCAGGTTCTAACCAACCTTATCCCAGGCTGCACGGCATTTGCTTTAGCAAAATGTATCTCTGTCGGTGATTTCTTACCAATAGCTGGGAACCAGTGCAATTTACAAGGACCCTTTCGGGACATACTTTGCCAACATGGAACTGCATCCAAGCTACTCCCCCCGTCCGAAAATACTTGTCGCAGAAATGGATCAAAAGGGATGCATATCTAGAACTAAAATACGTCTAGATACATTCATTTCTCCGATAATTATTCCTGAACGGAGGTAGTACTTGTGAGGATGTTGTTCTCTCCACCGACTAAGATTCAGTTAAGTGGTCTTTGTCTGCCAATAGGAATTTTCCAATACCAATGGTATTGGTAGTCGAGTTTGCCAATGCCAGGATTAGAAAGAGCCAGGCTTTGGGACCTTCGGTGGATGGTTATATAAAGCTTTTACTCAATCTTTTCAAAGGCTGCACAGCATTTTGCTTTAGCAAACATGTCTCTGCTGCTGAGATTATTTGGAAATGGTTGGGAGTCGATGCAATTTACAAGGACCCTCCGGGGAGATATGTTACAATTATGGAATAACATCTAAGATACTTGTGAGTATGTCGTTCTATGCAAAGATGAATAATTCAATTAAGTGGTCTTTGACTGCTAATGCGATTTTTTCTATTAGCTCTTGAACAATATTAAATTCCCACATAAATCTCTTTGGAAGGTGAGGTTTCCCCTGAAAATCAAAGTTGATCTGAACAACTTTGCTTGTGGCTTTAACCCTATACTATTCATGACTTATTTAGCTCCTGGTTTCCTAGCTTGACCCAGCAAGACCATTTTTTCATAAAGTGGGTTTGGCTGTTGTATTATGCACGATTTGGAGACTTTGGAATGATCTTTGTTTCTAGAACAAAAAGGTGCTTGATCCTTTTTTTTATGATTCATGCGGTTGGTTATTTGTTAAATTCATGCTCAATCTCAACGATGTCATCCTGGAGTACTTCGACAGACAACCAAGCTACACATTTCTCAGGCTGAGTGGACTGAGACGAGGAGCTGGATCCCCCTTCGGCTTGTGACGAAACCAAAGCCCACGGATACTAATGGAGAATTCAAGTGAAAGTGGCGGTGGCGGATGACGTTTCCATGGTTCTTGCGGACGACAACCTCCTCACCGAGATCATGTTCTGTGTCGGCCTCCCACCCGCCCACGCCCGTGCTGCCGTCGTCTGGAGACATTGGCTTGGCCTTGCCTCTGATTGCGAGCTCCAACCACCCTGCCTCCTTGGTTTTTACCTTGATGACGCTGTTTTTCTTTAGTCAGAAAGAGTTCCCAAGGGTCAGTGACCACCGGTCCACGCTTCGCCCTGATGCCACACCTCCTTGGAAGCCGCCGCCATCATCCACTGCTCAAGGTTCAACTTGGAGACCAGCCCGAGTGGCAGCGTGAGGACATACATCATGGACGGCCGTAAAAACAGAGTCCTGACCTTGCGCCAAGACAGAGGCAGAAGCGGATTGGCGCATCAGGTGCACAACCTGCTGTGCCCCTTGAGAGCCATGGACACCGTCCCACCATTCCCAAGTTGTATGACATTGTAAACTTCCCTTCTATTTCTATGTGACGGCAGATCAAATCTGACTTCATGGATTGATGGTCAACTCCTCGCGAGATGCTGTAGAATAATAAGAAGACGGGCTTTATTTTCCTAGTGGCGTTAGTTGTCTGGTCTTTACGGAAGGAGTAACTGATCTTCCACAACACTCCCTTTCCCTTGAGACGCTGACTGATAACATCCAAGCTGAATACCAACTTGACTCGCTGGAGAAGTATTGCTTGAGCAAATGCATCACTGTAACTTTTGAGTGCACATAATATTTGACTGATAACATCCAAGAAGAGCGATTTTTTGTAGCCCGAGCTACGTGGTACCCACTATCGTAGACGTCCAATATGGGCTTCGATGCATAAAGATGTGTGCCCACGAACGGGAGTTTAGCTGCTGCGCCAGGTGCTCAGCGCTTAATAGAAGCGAGGCAGCGGGTACTGTACATGACATGATGGATCAGTCAGACTAGCCCTGCATGCTTTTGTCCATTCTGGCGACTCGTGGATTCCATCACGCAACAATAGACCGATGGCCAATAAAGCTGTACAGTGTTCACTATTCACATGCAGCTCACTGCAGACGCACATGGTTGAGCCTAAGAATGTTTCAGCAGGATCTTCTGTGAACCTTACTGATTTTGGCGAGAGGAACACATGAGTAGGCACATCGTTATCTGGAAATAAATCATGGTCTCAAAACTACTGCCGCCTATTATCGCTTGCGTCCTCCCTCCGCGAGAGATATGTAGAGAGAGAGAGTTGTTAGTGCACCGTATTTTGCCACAATAAATTATGGGAATTTTATAATTTCTAGAGCATATAAATTCAGTACAGGAGGTGATGTTCGTAGGTAGACATTTGATTGTCAACATGAGTCGTTTTTTCTCATTGCAATTTGCAACAAAATATTCAGATGATAACCTAGTCCAACTTCTCGTAAAAAATATGAAGAAATGTGGCTTTTCTCCTATACAATATGATATTATAATAGTTGCAACTTGTATGGGAGCTTGATGCTGGACAGCAAATCAACTAGTATAAGTTTATCTCATAGCAAGAAAGCCTGCTGCTACAGGGACGTTTCAGCTCACGGACAAGACAAGGCTGGACAGCATCTGCTGATGACACTGTAGTGCGGACAGGACAAGACTGGATATCATCTGCTAATGACCCTGCAGCGAACAGCTGTGCGCTCGTGATGCAGCTTTCCTGCACAAATCTTGAAGTAAAAGAACGGTGAAGATAAGAGAGACCGTGGAGGCCGAGCTAGCAAGGAACTTTGCGTATTTGACTGTGTTTGCTAGTAGCAGGTAGCAGTTCCAGTCGTTTTTGTTCAGAGCTGAGGACTGCCATTATTTTGTTGTTGGTTTGCAGTGAATTACAAACCAGTTATCTTGTTGTCAGTTCCGACTAGGATATGAGTTTGTAGCTGAGATCTTGGTTTCTTGGTTGAGAAAAGATGTTTAGTATTCATTATTGTTGAGTACTCGTCTGAGATCTTTGCTTGTGTTGTAGGCTTCTTGTGGCATTTGCAGAGATGCCTTACTCGTCATTGATAATTCTGTTTTAGTCAAGGATCATGTGTAGCTGTAAGGAAACAGTAATTTTACAGGCCATATTTTACCGACTCCACATGGACGGCCATTATAATTGTGCTGGATCAGTAAGGATTGGGCACCAGCCTGGCGAGGTTCCTTTGTATAGCATGATCAAAGGAAAATGCATGGATCATACCTGGGGCAAGGGGGTGAAGTAATTGTCAAGTGTACAAGGAAACATAAGTATGCATGGAAATAGAGACGTTCTGGCTTTAATTCTTCTAGGGATGTGGCAGTTGTGCATGAATAGGAAAGCCGATAGTTTTTTATGGTGCTACGCCTTCGGGTCCTCATGTAATAAGTAAAAATTTCTTTGAGGGTAGGACTTGGAAGAGGGCAGGCCTTTTTAAGGGTGACGTCGAGGCCCTTTTCAAGGCCGTGGAAAAGTGGGCGAGTGAGAGGAGTTAGGTACTGTGTTTGAGTGAAGGTGGAGTTGGGGTAAAGTAATATGCAATTGCCAACGTGGAGGGGCTCTTTACTCCCGTCCACTTCCTTAATATAAAGTACGCACACTCTTCCGTATTCAAGAAAAAAAGTAAGTGTGCATGGATCATACTCCCTCTGTAATAAATACTGCCAGCTTGATTTTTGATGGAATTGGTGTTCTGCACAGAAATTGCTGTTCTGTAAAACAACAAGCATCTGGGAGACGGAAACATGCGAAATGGAGTTTGTACAAGCACACAAAACAAGCTGGCATTTATGTGCATGCCGGCCATATATCAAGTTTATACATCTATCAGTGGCTGATATTCCTTCTTGATGTTTTTACATCTGTCAGTGGTTCCATTATACCACAATTTTCTGATCCAACTATCGATTAAAAAAAAACCTTTTACAGTAACTTCTTGTTGATTTCAACGGTTGGCAGATAATTAACCCATGGTTTTAGCACAGAACCAAGCTTAAATTCCGGGTTGGTGGGTTTGTGATAATATTTCAGGAAAAGAGTGCCCGGTGGCAGAGTTTCCGTGTACAAGCAAGTCTATTAACACAAGTGTGTACAATTTAGTCATAAGATATTAAGTAGTATGACTCGATGACTTGCGATGCCACAGCAATGGTTGGATCTAGGTGTCACATCACCCTAGTTGCATTATAAGTACTCATCAATAGTTATCAGGTTTTTTGGACTGCCTATATATGCACCAAAGGAAGAGAAGGCAGTAGCAAATCAGCCCGTGATTAATCTTTTGAAGTTGCCACCTAAAGGCTACATGTAGCATCGTCGAGACTTGCGAATCCACGTTTCCCTTTGCCCCCCATGCCCTAATTGCACGAATGTTGTCCCTTGTAGAGAAACAGGTCTTCTTAATGCCCCTACTCCCCTGATTCACGGAATTCTTTTGGTTTGTACTCATCCAAGAGAAGGTCCACAGCTTGGGGAGGATGTGTCCAAGGCCTTGTTGACAACTCAATGACCATGATCCATCACTTTCCGCCACTTGTTTTCTTTCTCCCCAACTACTTATTATATCACAACAGGAGAAGTACATTAGCCGCAAGTAGCAAACATGCTAGAGGGTTATGAAGTTAAGTGGAGGAAAAGAGGAAGGTAAGCATATATATACCACAAGAAGATGTTTGAACTACAAGAAGAACTCAATGCAATTGGAAGAAGAGAAAGAGTAAGAAGGCTATAATTAATGCAGAGCCTAGTATTGGGAGAGGGATATCTTTACTCGGAAGGAGTTGATAATGAGCAGTGATTGGAGCCAAGTGAGGCATCAATTCATTTCACATGGGCATGCCAACATATGGTCAGTTCTGGCACATGCATCATGTCATACATCTCCATCTAGCCCACTCCAACATGTCATCACCAACAACATTTTCTTGCAAAGAAATGTACTGAATGGAAAAATATAACAAGCATTAAGCTTCAAAATGTCCCAATCAATTAACTCTTTCACATATATGATGGTTTCTTTATGTTGTTTTAGTGCAGTTTCTGCCACTTTCCAGTTCCAAGAGAGAAAAATAGTGAAAGGATCAACATGAACAAATATATTGTCTAGAAATAGCCAGGCGGCAATGGCTACATTTATATTTAGGTGCTAGATTTAATTTCGCCCGGAATCAATATAAAGAATTACATTGCTAAAAGTTCACGAAACTGATCAAGAAAAAAACTCAAATTATTCTGCTAGATCTCGTCGATCCTTAATCACATGAACAATATTACAGCAAACACAATCCAATAGTAAGTGGAATGAATCTTGTTAGACATGAGGTATAAACTTATGTAGGGATGATGTATCCTGTTCCACGAGCAATTTCTTTTGGAAAATCTTCTGAAACGTATGACTCAAGTTCGAGCATGAAGTCGCCAATATACATAGATAGAACAATCACATTTGAGTCCTCTTTATACTCCAATGTCTCCATCTGTTTGAGGTCACTACACATTTACTGCGAAAAGAGCACCTCGAGTCGAATGGTTTTCTGCAGCACCCCGCAAAAAAATGGTTTTCTGCAGCGGTACCCATTGGACAACACCATCATAGTTAAGTTTCCTCTTCCACAGTTTCATGTTTCAGCAGAACTTCAAAGCCAAGGCAACTATCATTTGTTCGTATGACCTGAAAGGAATAACCGCCAGTACCATGGGTGTGTACGGCCTTCCCCACCACACCAAGGCGTTGTCTTCCAATATCAAATGCAAGGACGTCGCCTCCACATAACAACCAAAAAAGTTCATTCCGAATGAGGATGATGGGCCTTATTTGGAGAATCACATCTACAGTAGTTGTCGAGACAATATTTTCCCATACACCAGACAACAATTTGTAGAGGCAAGCAGAAACCTACGTGCATCCACTGCAAACCAAAACCAAGTGCACAGCAAGGCGGTGTGCCAAACCCGGAATGTCTCCCCTTCGGTTTCTTGAAGTACTGGAGGAAAATACGTGTGGCGCTGCTATACGGTGAGGGGATTCCACACAACGACCTCCCATTGCCAATTGATGAGTAGGATAGCAAGCTCGTGGTGGCTTCCGAGAATGTCCTAGTAGTGATATAATTAGTTGCTTGAGCGTAATGGTAGTACACATGAAATTTATAGAGCGCCGGTGGAAGAGAAATTTGAGTGGAACTCTGACGAGGATAACATTCTTGATATTGAATATGATGTGGAAGAGGATAACGTTCTTGAAGAGGGATATGAAGGAAAGTATTATTTCCTTCGGTTTCATCCTTATAAACAGATTGTTTTCTTAATTTCATCAAGGAGAAAAATAAGAGTACTAGCATATGATTGGAACAGCTCGAAATTTCATGACATGGGCAATGTGTGTTCAGCATATTACAACCCAGTCTGTGGACTACCATTTGGGGAGATGGACTCAGCTTTCCCGTATACGCCTTGCTGGATAGGCGAGTTTCCAGGAAACGAATTAGAATCTCGATTTGAAGATAAGTAGCTTTCTAGGGAAAGTCAGAGTTGGAAGAGGAATCCAACCTTACATGCATGGACGTGTATGAGATGTGCAAGTTCCATGGTCGCGTAAAGAGGATCAAGGACTCTGCCACCAAAATTCTTCGCAGACGCCACTAGTAGGAACCCACCTTCACTAACGTGAAGGCCAAGGTGACCAAGTTCGGCCTTGGGAAGGCCACCAAGAAGCAAGAGTGTGGAAGTTAAAAGTTGAAGGCAGGGCAAAAGAAATTCCTATGGCTGACTGCTAGTACAAAGAAAATTTTAGGCTGCAGATCACATGCTACCAAAAAGGGATACCGTGAATCCTTACGTATTACAACGTTGCATTTGCACTTTTTTGGCGACGAGAAGTAACAATCGGGGGAGGGAAGAGAGGTATTCTCCCCATGCTCACCACGTACCTGGGGAGCACGTATCGCCATGGGAGCAGGTAAGCCCCATCCTGACGTGATTGCATGCAAGCTGTTTGACTAGAACAACTCGTGAGACCAGCACGTCACCAAAATGATATAGTCTAACAAGTGCTACATGCGACTAATTCTTTCCCTATACCTCCCATGCCTACAACATCAAAATGGTTCTCCCATGAAGAGAAACATGGAGAGAACATCATATCAACGAGTTATCATATGGTTTTTCGCAATAAATATCAATTGAAAACTATAGGAAGTATTGACAAAAAGAAGAGATGGACCGGCAAGGAGGATTATTGTCTCTACGATGAATCAGGAGTTATGTGATTTATATAGCCTTGAGTCGTCTTATACACTAGGTGTGGTGCATTCAAACCCGTGGTACTATTGGTACTCTGGTAGCCAGGCTGGCTTGATCGTGGAGCCAACTTCATTGCTAGCTGTTACGGGAATCTTCAACTTTAGCTACAACTAGTAGGGTGACCCGCGCATTTGCGCGGCTAGATTTGTATATTATTGTGTGGTAATCTATTTTGGCAAAAAAAAATAGAAAGCATAGAAACATTGTATGCTAAATACACTATGTGAATATTAAATTTCTTATATGCTAGTTAGATACGTGTGCCATATGGGTTATTTTATATTCAATGCATCGCCACAATATCGTTGATTCACATTCAATATATAAGAATGATTGATACACTCTATGCATCATGTATAAAATATTATATTTAGTGATAATCTTTTAGTGGTATCAATTGTTTCATAAGGATCATCATACACTAATGTAAAAGATTGCATCATGTATCTTCTAGCTCATTGTATTGTAAATTATAAAGTTTTCTACTGCTTTAGCTTTCCCGCTTATACCTCAGCGAATAGCGCATGACTTCGCGGAGGAGCGCCTCCTCAGAGTCGATGGGGATTGAGCGATCGCGTTGGTGGGTGGAGTCACCCTCTGTTGCAATCGAGGCCTTCTGTCGGTCGCAGCGGGCGGCCTTGGACTTCGACTCCAGTAAGAGCATCTGCACAGGAGCCATGAGTAGGAGCACCTAGTGCTCCTATGGCAGAGCTAGTGGCAGAGGGAACGGGAGAGAGCCGACCTACTCCTGATCTAGAGCGATGCAGAGTCGGATTGGCGATCACGAGACGCACTACTTCGGCGTGACCCGGAGGAGCTGGCGGTGAATTCCACGGAGCTCAAGCTCCCGCCGGTGTCCAGCCAGACCGCTAGATGGCGATGTAGAGCATGAGCACCTTTCGTCCGACATGTCACAGCCAGAGCGAGAATCCTCATTCACGAGCCCATCCCAGCCCATGAAATCGGCCTCACTATCGGAGTCATCACCGAACCTAGCCATCGCGGAGGTGACGAAGTGATTGGGAGAGGATGAGGAGGAGAAAAAGGGGCGTGAAGAGGGCGGAGGGAGTGAGGATTGAGGGTTTGACTAGGGTTACGTTAGGTCCGATGGGTTTTTTGAGGAGACAGTGATAGGGGCAACATGGGCCATAGCGGGACGCTTCAATGTGGCGGCGGTGCCCGGGCGCGTCCAGGCCTCCCCATATCAGCCCCACATATGAGCTAGATATGAAGGATGCTGGACTGCCCGGCCATTTGGGCTTGTTGTGAAGAGCCCGGCTGTGTGCGGTTTTTGCGTCCGGTTAGTGACAACGCAACTCGCCCAAACATTTGGCGCGGATGTGTGTGTGTGTGTGTGTGGGGGGGGGGGGTCCGTTTGTAGGGGTATGCGAGTGCGGGGGCACACACCTGTCAAGTCATGCCGCCCAATGAAGTTGCCTTGATTCGCACAATTGTTCAATCCCGCACGAGCGCACGATAAGTTTCGACAAGATTCAAATATATAAGTTCTTAAAAAAAATTGTCGGTCGTAGACACAAAATAATTGATTTTTATTGGTCCATCCTAGTAAGTTTTAACATTGAAACTTAACTCACTTTTTTGAAGTCATCATAATATATTTAAATAAATCTTATTTGAAGGCGCTGGTCAAGATAAAAACGATTATGAAAACATAACTCAATTTACAATTTTTGTTTAAAAGATATGGAACTTTGAAAATCAAAAGCCAAGTAGAAAGCCAGCACAAGGGACTTGCGTGGCCCCACACTTACGTGCTGTGAATCCTCATCTCCAAATTGGGTCACTGAGAAGGTAAACCACACCGACCTGGAGAACAATAAATGCGTAGCTGTGAATTTATGAATTATGCTGCTCGTTCATTTGCAAACTATTGTATACAGCTATTCCATCGACACAGACAAGCACGATACTCCTAAAATCCACACAGAAATTGTTTTATCGACTGATCTGATGTGTAAGACGGCGAGGACGATGGCAACGAGAAATATGGGGGAGAGCTAGAGTGAATGAGTGACTCTGTGTGTGGATATGGTCCAATGGGAGTGATGGAGCGAGTGGATAACGTTGTACCGTAGTGTTGGTCGTGCCCGGAAGCCCGCCACTGCTAGTTCCTAGTGGCAGGCGTTGTTATGGACCCACCAGCTAGGTCAAGTCTATTTTTTAAAATCCTTTAGAAAATGGATGTTTTTTCCATGATTAGTGCACACCATTGGAAATCCCATGGGCGAGTCTGGCAACTTTTTTAGTTTGTTTGCTATTTTCGAAGCATTAATGTTTTTCCGGGCACTAAAACGGAAAAATGCTCTACAAAATATCGTCCAAATGAGCTTCAAATGGGATGAACCTTGGCATGGTGTACTCATTAGAGTGCTACAACAAAAAGTTGATGCTGCTCATGTACACACAGAACATTCTTCACTGAAGTGTCATGTTTCGAACGGAAAACTGCAGTCTGCCACAAGGAAGTGAACTTTTTGAAATCGTTTGAAATTCTAACTTTTTCTGTGATTAATAGACACCAACCAAAGTCACATGCTCAAATTTGTTGACTTTTTGGAGTTGGTATGCCATTTACCACAAAAAATGCCATTTATCACCATCCCCGCATTCTCTCACCATACGTGTTGTAGTCACCACATGGAGTTTCATTATAGCACTAGCAAGCAGGTGCGTCTTCCCTGACACTGGAACGCACCCATTTGCAGCAGTGCTGAGAAACGTGTAAAATCCGCAGCCTCCTGTGGAGCATTGTTGAGCATCTCGCCATGGCAGCATCCAATGCGCCCCGTCGTAAAGTTGTCGGGTACTTCGCTGCCCGCATCATAACATCCATGTCCAATGATGAAACAGTGCTATGCCATGTCTCAACATCGCCTGGCATCTCACACCGCCGATCACCTCCCTGTTGCATCATTTGCCGCCCCCTTCACAGCGTCACCGGCAACTCACCGTCGCAGCATCCGCTAGCCACCTCGCTGCCCATTTCGCCGCATCCACATCCCCGGTAACATTCCATATAATGCTCAAGGTCGCATGTACTAGATTTAGTGGCCTTTGTGAGTCTACATTCCCTTTGCCTCGCAAGCCTAGTTGACCTAAATGATTCCCCCTTTTAGAGAATCAAGTCCACCTAATCACTTGATTCATACTATCCTTCAAACTGCCATACTCCAGAAGCATGTCTAACTCCCCATTGCCAACTAATTGACATGCTCCATCAGTTGCTTATTTTCCATCTGCCCTTCCTCTTATACCATGACACGAGAAGTGGATTATATGAGGGAATTACTAGACAGGCTAGAGGGGTCATGAAGTTTAGTGGCAAGATTTTACTAGGATGTGAGCAAGGTATATATAGCAGGAGGATGTCTCAACTAAGATTAGGATACAATGCATCTCGAAGAAGAGAGAAGGAGGCTAGGTAGACTGCAGAGCTTAAATATTAAGGTGTGAGGGTTATTTATACAAGGTGAGAGGAGGAATCAAGAGGAGTAGAAAGTGACGCAACAATGAATGACACATGGGAATGCATGACATGTGGGTTCTCACACGTGCACTCATGTTACAACTCCATCTAGCCCAGTCTCACATGTACATCGCCAACCAACTTCAATCAAACTTATTGGATCCAGCGACCTCTTTTGTTTTCTTATGTTTGTGTGGAAACATGTCATGACTTCCCCCTGCATTCATAATCTATTACATTTCAACTGTAAATTGACGGGACAACGATGGGCAAAACCCATCCTGAACCAAGATGGATTAACCAACCACTAGTGCTCAAAAGCGTAATAACATCGTCCGGAAAACATTGTTAGCGACACATACAGCCAAAGCCGCTAGCAGTATGACGCAACTGGTATTCTTGGAGTTGTGGTGACGCCTCTCCATGCGGTTGGTATTGGACCTAGCTGTGGAGTAGAGGCTACATCTTATATATTTTATTTACTAACTAGAAGCAGCATACAAGCCTCCATGCTAATCCTCAAACCAACGTTGTCATCTTCGTTAAAAATCTACGTACAATATTTCAATTTGTGGTGCAGACGTCGATGTACGTGAACAAATTTTCTCAACCAAAAATCACGATGCACACAACCACAAGAAATATATTCGCAGACAAAACAAATCCCGGCCACAAATCGATGATACATGTATACTCCCAAATTTGTTAGGGACAACACATAGTAATCTGAAAATGAAAAGAATAGTGTTAACAAATTTGATTTCTAAGTCACACATATATTAATTAAAAAAATTCTAGATTATATTTAAAAAAATCAAAATTGCTAAACTAGGAAGTGATAACAAAAGCCATTGTTTTTTCATAAGTTCGGGCATGCCGTTCATGTTTTGTATTTAAGGAATAAGACTACAATGATGAAAGTGAGAGCACTTAATTCTTTTTTAGTAGTTTCCAAAGGAGAGATTCACATAGGCACAGGCCGGATAAAGCTATATATCAAGGATAGGACGCCGGCTAGCTAGCGCTCATCCCCTAAAGAATAGGAGAATAATAGCATCACCACCTTTCCGACTGGCTCATTTGGGGTGTCAGAAGGATCATTTAATTTTTTTTAAATTAAACGTAACTTTTAAAACTTACATGTATGCATCCAAAAATTTAGCGGAGCTTGCAGAATATTCGACAAACATCCAAATTTCGGTATTTAATTAAAAGATATAAGGATGTCTATAACAATATTATAGTCCAAGTACAAGAAATATTCGATCAAAAAATTGAAGATACAGAGAATTATTGAAAAGATAAAAGAAGGCTTTCACAAGTTTAAAGAGCCCTCAACAAGTTCAACGATCTCCGAAACATTTTAGAAGTACAAGGATAAGTTTGAATTGAGTTGCGACCCTTATCAAGGCATGAAGCACACCAGTATGTTGAACTGATAAGCACTTGGTTGGAAGGGGCATCAATAAGCTAGATATCGATGAGTGGACGGGGTCAAGAGTGACCGATATAAACTAACCTTGCAGAACGGTTTTTGCAACGTGTTTTAATGGAATTCACACATATGCATGTCAAACCATGGAGTAACCATGCCAATAGTAACCGGTAGAGAGAAAATCATAGATAATATATGTGTAATAATGTTAACAAGAAAACACATCCTCATATGTATTTAGTAATTTCTAAAAATTAGAAACATTAAATATATATATAATTATATATACATCATCACCAATTTTAGTTGTGACATAGAGCTTATAATATTTTATATGCTATGAAAATAAGTAGTAAAAATATTGATTTAAAATATTTTGTATTTCTATTTTCTACAAAACTATCAAAACAATACTTACAAAACCTCAACGAACAATATTGTAATAGTTTTCCACAATAACCGGTGCAATATTACAAATTGCTAGCCCGTGCAATAGCACGAGGTGACGACTAGTGTCTCTAACTGGAAATTCATTAGTAGCGCTGATACAATATGAGAGGCCACTACACATCTCATATGCTATATTCGATGTGGCACCACTGACTTGTGGGTCTAAGCTGTTAGTTAATACCTAATGTTAGATAACCCCTAAGCATTAGTTTAAATTATTCATCACAACAAATTAAACTAAATATTGATTAAACATTAATGAAACTAAACTAGATAACAAAATGTTCAAATCACAAAATATGTACTACTGTAATAATTAACTAATTAAATTAAATAGACGCCTCCTATGTGGAGCTTTCTGTCTCAACCTCATGGTTACCTCCTCCTCATACATAATCCAGATGCTAGATAAAGCTTTCTTCAATGGGATTGGCCACTCAGGGTCAATCCACTCCACATAGTTGCACTTGCGCCCATCCTATGAATGTGTGAAAAAATGAAATAATATTCAAAAAATTTACTGAAAACAATGCAAAACAATTAAACTAATTTAATTATGCTAATGTTCTACCTGTACTGTTGTAATATCAGACACATAAAAATGTAGAGCAATGTTACTGGTAAAAATATACAACATAATGATAAAGAAAAGCAAAAACAATATTGTATTTCTTACTACTGCATTGCCTACTTCTGATAAATAATACAAAACTAAAATACTTATAAAGAAGAAATATGGCAAGTTACTTATACTTTTATATCATGATTAATGGCCAAAGCATAAAAAATTGACAAACTCCTACGGTGCACTACCTACTCATGCATTTGCTACTATTGTTATAACAAGAATTATGGCCAGAGCTTTATAATTTTTACATCCTAATTGTAGACTAATTCTACTAGTCAACTCAGAAGTTATCAATTCAAAGATTTCGCAAAATCACTAAAACAGCTAAGCAATATAATTTGTACACTTTAACACCTAATTGCACTGGTCACTTACTTTTTTTGCACAGCCTAGAAACCTCCTGCCGCTATGAGTGGATTCAAATGCCACCAACTTTTCACCGGGGGCTCGATGCTCACAATGTGCAGCATGATTCAGAGCCAGTCCGCTCCATTCCGTGCACTCCATGGTTCTAGGTGGCTAAATAAGGAAAATGGTTTTGATTTATATCGGGAACAGAAATTCCCCTTTCTCCCTCAAACCCTAATCCTAACCCTCGATGTGGTTCAAAGGAGAAGATGATAACCAGGCTTGTCACAGATTCATCGTCAGACGACGTTGCCAGATCATCCAAAGACACCATGTCTCCCTCACGTCGGCGGCCGAATGCTCGTTGCGGCGGCGGATGGCGGCGGCACCTGCGGCGCAAGAGGGGAAGGAGCATCGGAGAGAGAAGTTCAATGAAATACCCTACCGCCTGTGATGTACACTTAAATTGCCGTGGTAACGGCCGTCTGGGCGCAGCCGTTTGCCCTGGCCACGTGGACCCGACAGGTGGGCCAGAGATGTCAGATTTTCACTTAGCCGGGGCTCACATCACGTTTAGTGCCTTTTTATTATTCACTTGCCACATAAGTGGTGGTCTTTCATAATTTTCGCCAAAAATGATAGTTTTGATGTACCCTAGCCACAAATGTAGTTGTTCTCATGAATTTACTCTCACGGATGCTATTTTGCAGAACCGGTGTTTGTTATTAAGCATTACTAAATCAGTTTCAGTCAACGATGTATCTATAGCACTTGTATTGCTTTAGTAAGGAGTCGATACCAGTGTGAGAATGAGCTGTTGATGAATTCACTATTGCGAAACATATTTGCATGTAGGTGATAGTTAGTCACTAGTGCATGTAGCCAAATGTATCCATTTTGTTCCCGCTATTCTTTTTCTCTTTTTCCTTCAACTAGCATATATGCCCATGCATTGCAACGGACACAAAATAATATGCATTTAAATTTAGTGAAAATTATATGTGCAAGTGCACATGAAAAGGAACATTTCGCTTCTTGGTTTCGCCGGTTGTGAAGTAACCTATTCGCTATTTTCCATTCATTGATCGAGGGCATTTAAAAGTTTTGTTACGTGATCGTAAGCCAAATAAGATCTATGAATTATTTATTCTACTTTTCCTTTCAACGGAGGAGATTTTAAGGTATGAAGTATCTCGATATTGCAGGAAACATGAACCATTTTTTAAATCCTTAACAGTTTTTTCAAAATTATGTACACTTTTAGAGAAAGCGAACAAAATTTCAAACATGAAAATCTTTTAAAATTCACACACACATTTTTTAAAAACACCATTATTTTTTATAAAAACATGAAGATAATAATTATTTGAATTTATGAACATTTTTTTTAAATGGGAACATGTGTGGAAAATTCATAACATTTTTTGAAAATGTGTATATTTTATATGTTTGAATTGTGAAAATTTCATTGAACCAAGAATATTTTTCGAATTTGAATCATTTTTTAAAATGGCATTTTATTTTTAGAAATCTCAAACAATTTTGAAAAACAATTAATTTTTTGAAAAAATGGGGAAAAAATTCAACTTCCGGATATTTTTCAAAATAGCAAAAACAGTTGGAATTCCGAAGATTTTCCAAAATTTGAGTTTTTTTAATTCTGAACATTTCTGGAGAATTTTAGATTTATGAAATAAATTCCATAAGAAAAATAAACTTGGAAGGCCAAACAGATAGGGGAAGGAGAATAAAAACAGAAGTAAAACACAGAAACAAAGAAAAACACAGCCCAGTATAGCTTTTCCTATGCGAAGCTCCAACTATTTGTCGTCCGTGCTGAAATAGACTTGTTTTTGAAGCTCCGTGGACAGAAAAGTATGTGGGCTGGCTTCGCCGGGCCACAACGCGCGACAATGTAGGAATTTCTGGAAAAGTCTATTTTCTCTAGTAAACGAACGCATAGGAATTTAGTACCACCTCGGATAGAAAGAAAATAACTTTTTCTACGGTGAACGGACGAATATATTGGTGAAACACACTTTGCTTTATTAGTAAATATAGATATAGATTTAACGAGACTGGTATAAAATCTCGTTGAACCATAACTATTTCGAAAACTAGTTAATGAGTCATTAGTAATCAAGGATAGCATGGAGCAGCTTGTAATGGTATTGTCCAACACAAGAGTATGGCTAGAACAAGAGGTAGCTGCATCAAGCAGGTTTAATTTATGGATGTTGGATGAGGATGGCATGTGGGGCTGGGCTGGATGGAGCAGCACTGTGCATGTGTAACTTATATTCATTCAGCGTTTAACTCCATCGATCCCGTATCCGTTTCCCTCATACGTTCCTAAGCTTTGCATCCCAGGCAGATAGGCTCCTCTTCCTTGTTCCTTCTCATCCACCTCTTCTTCTACTTAATTATATACTCCCTCCGTTTCAAACTAAGTGTCTCAAGCTTACTTCAACTTTGTACTAAAGATAGTACAAAGTTTAGACACTTATTTTAACTCCAGTTGTAGAGTGTGAAATAAGGTAACGGGAACCTAAGTGATGAGCTCCAAAACATGAAGTGGCCCTTCAGAGGGTTTCCGACGTGATACCACCTCACTTGACCCACATGTGAAGAACATGGCCAGTCTTCTCTCCTTGTTTACCGGCAAGGGAGAACCATTCCAAGTTGTGTTCATGGGAAGCACAAGGAAAGAAAGAGGGACCAGAGGGGCAGCAGATAGTTGTATTGTCTACTTTTGTACTCTGGATCTTCCATTTACCTCTGTCTGTACACCATACAACTGATTAGAGTGTGTTTCTCATTGTACGAAAAAGAAATGAGGGGGTCAAACAAGAGAGATTAGAACTAACCGTTGGGAAATCTCAGCAACATCGATCAAATCTGCCTCAGTTGAGGTCCCACTGACCGCTTTCATGACAAGCAAATGCAGGTAGGGTGTAGCCGTGCAGGGAGAGTAAAATCTTGCTGGGGTTTCCCACGAGTAAAAAAACTATAAGAAACCTCAAATCTGTAAAGGGAGAAGTAACCAGTGCACCTTACTTCCGGTCTAGCCATTTCCAATCAAGAAGCAGATTTGCCTTGTGTACCGAGCCCATTTTTGTGTTTGTTGTTCATGTTGTAGATCTAATCTTTCTGACTCTGAATGCGCATATATGTATGTAACACCTTGTTGCCTAATTGGCTACTTTATCAGTGTTCTTCTTCCATCGCTGGGTCAAGCTCTTTGAGGCGGACGGTGGTCGAGCAGTTCTCGACCACAGTGACGAGCAAGACATGGGCGCAAGACAACGAGCTGGCTAGGCGAGCACACTTGTGGACGTGGGCACGAGGTCCGATGGCACGTGAACTCAAGCTCTGCTGGAGACAATACACATGTACTCCCTCTGTCCCAGAATGTAAGACGTTTTTTGACTCTGGTCTTTTGACTCTACACTAGAGACTAGAGTCAAAAATAGTAAGCTCCAGGGCGGACCCAGGAAAAACTTGAGAGGGGGCAAACATGTATGGCCATATCCCTGAATTAACCAGGCAAGTATCCATATAAACTAAAATCTGAGCACAATCACATCATTCTACACAAGATTAGTCAGTTCATTGCAACTGAAAGGAAACTAACAATACGAAAAAAATGACTTACATCAGTATGTCGATATCTTATTTGAAAGTTGCAAAAGAGAACATTGACACATTGTTCTAAAATCTAACCTGGAACATGCAAGAAGAAATTCCTATCAAATAGAGAGAGAAATAATAACATTGAAGTATACCAGTATTACAAAAGAAAAGGAGCTTTAGCACAATACCTTTTATTTTATCCGACAATGATCTTTCATCTCAAGAAAGCGTTTAACCATAACTTCATTATAAATTGTATTCAACAATTGATCTTCAATAAAATATTGATTGATCTTCTCAATCATCATTGACTTAAACTTTCTAGGAGTAAGCACATGAGCCCCCCCCCCCCCCTCCCCACACACACACACACACATGAAGTTCTTTCTTCTTACATCACCATGCTTGTTGGTAATGTAGTATGCAATCCTCTTTCCTTTTAGATGGATCCGTAGAAAGCTTGTTCAAACCAACTAGTTCATGAATCTCGGAGGTTGTTAATTTTTTTGAAGAAGAAAAACACCCCCCTTAGCTTCCTAGGGACTTTGAATGCCAAAAACTAATACGTTAAATACATTATGAAATCGCCTACCATCATACACAATGATGAAGTGTACTATGAACAAAGGAAAAAATTTACATGTAAAATGATATGAATTAAATTGGAGATTGTCAGTCCGGACTAGCCAATTTTGTAAAATGAGAGATGCATACCAAATTTACATGTTGCAAAAACGAAGTTTGAACTGACCTGGTCCTCTAAATTATACAAAAGTCAATGAGACTAACATGATTTGTAACCTAGAAATTGCAATCGAACAAAATTTTTGGCAAGAAGAAACCCTAGAAGAACTGTACTATTTACCTCGATATCAATTACACCCCGTTCGGATGTTGATATTGAGGCCCAGATTTTGCATTGGCATTAGACAGCCCGAATATCTCTGTTTGGATGGCCATGGAATTGACACTCGGTATTGGCCCAATATATTGGTCGGACTGCTTTCCTTCCCTACTGCTACTATCCCGAAATTAGAGGCTCGTACCTCGACTTCGTTCTGAATTCGTGGATCGAGCGCCCCACTTACCGGTTCGTTCGCCCCTCCTGGAAAACGCAGAAGCAGCGCGCGGAAGGAGTAGATGAAGGACGGCGCACAGCGAGCTCGCCGGCAACGCAGGTGCCTCTCCTTCCCTCTTCATCTGTCAAAGGTGTTCCCCTCCGCCTCTCTCATTCCGGCATAGGAACCTCCGGCGTAGGCTCACAACCCGCGCCCCCACCCCACCTCCGACACACAAGCACTACGACGGCCGCCGCCTCCTTGCCTCCCATGGCGATGGCTGCATCTCACCCCGCCCCCCATGGCTGCTGCTGCTTCTCCATGGGCACTATCCCCTAGGCCCCCCCATCTCAGGAAACCCTAGAATCTTATATTCCCTTCTAATTTCTATGCAATATTCATCCTGTTACAAATAAGCAATTCCAATGTAGAGAATGACCATCCAAACAAGCTTGAGAATTGAGCCCCTTATGCGAATTCCAAGTGTCAATCCCGTGCACATCCAAACAATAGAATTCGGATTCATTATCAATATCAAAGTCAAGCTGATTTGATATTGGGGTCAATTCAATACCATGGCCTTCAATATCAACATCCAAACAGAGCATTAGATTATTGGAATGTGGGAATTCTAGAATTGGTCGACCGGCTTCCGTTGTGGCGTCGTCATGCAAGGCTGGGAGAGATTGGCAACGGCAAGTCGCCGACTGTCGGCGGAGAGCAGGCGACTACACGAGGCAGCGATCACATGAGCTTTGTGGTAATGGTATGGACGGCCGCCATCTGATGCGTTTTTTTAGGGCGGGCGTCGTGTGCGTACGTTGAGCAGGCCGCAGGTATTATTTTTTTTTGAGACAACGCAGGCCGCGGGTGTCCAACAAGTTACGCAATCGTAGCTAGGCTTGCTGGCACTTATTAGGGCATCTCCAGCCGTTGGCCCCCCCGGGACGCATACAAATCGCCCCTGGGGGCGAGCCGGCGATACACTCGGCGCTGGGGGCGGTTTTGCGCCCAGTCGTCGCCCCCAGGCGCCGAAATTGGCCCACTTTGCAGCCCAATTTCGGCGAATAAACGACCCATATGGGCGAGAATAGGCCCATATTCGGTGTGGTTTCGCCGTGTCTCGGCGTTTAATTATCAACACAATTATTCCTTATCACATATTTCATCACAGAAAAATCAAATACTTCAACAAAATACTACAACAACAAATAGTTCAATACAAATTATATAGTTCAACAAATAAAAACTCGTATTTCATCACTTGGCGTCCCCCTTGAGCCTCCATAGGTGCTCAATCAGATCTTTCTGCAGTTGATGATGCACCTATGGTCTCGGATCTCCTGACGCATACTGAGATAGGCAGTCCAAGTTGCCGGTAGCTGGTGATCAACTTCGGCTAGAGGACCTGCCTGTAGTATGGTTCAGTGTCAAACACTGGGTCTTCTTGCTCGCTCTCGATGATCATGTTGTGCAAGATGACACAGCAAGTCATGATCTCCCACATTTGATCTTTCGACCAAGTCTGAGCGGGGTACCGAACAACAGCGAATCGAGATTGGAGCACACCAAATGCCCGCTCGACATCCTTCCTGCAAGCCTCTTGAAGCTTCGCAACCCAGGCGTTCTTGCCTCCTGCCACAGGGTTTGAGATCGTCTTCACAAATGTTGACCATCTCGGATAGATGCCGTCAGCTAGATAGTACCCCTTGTTGTATTGGTGCCCATTGATCTCGAAGTTCACCGGAGGAGAATGGCCCTCAACGAGCTTGGCAAAAACAGGAGAGCGCTGCAGCACGTTGATGTCTTTGTGAGTTCCTGGCATATACCAAAGAAGGAGTGTCAAATCCAGAGGTCCTGTGTGGCTACCGCCTCAAGCACCACACGGCAACCGCCTTTGGCGCCTTTGTACATCCCCTGCCAACCAAATGGGCAGTTCTTCCATTTTCCAATGCATGCAGTCGATGCTTCCAAGCATCCCAGGAAATCCTCTTGCTGCATTACAGGCTAGGATCTGAGCAGTGTCTTCCGCATTGGGTGTTCTCAAGTATTGTGGCCCAAACACTGCCACCACTGCCCGACAGAACTTGTAGAAACACTCTATGCTGGTGGACTCGGCCATGCGCCCATAGTCGTCGAGTGAATCACTGGGAGCTCCATATGCAAGCATCCTCATCGCTGTCGTGCACTTCTGGATGGAGGTGAATCCAAGAGCGCCACTGCAATCCATCTTGCACTTGAAGTAGTTGTCGAACTCCGGATGGAATTCACAATCCACGAGGAAGAGCTTTCGGCTCATCCGATAACGGCGCCGAAATGTTCTCTCGCCATGAAGTGGAGCATCGGCGAAGTAGTCGGAGTAGAGCATGCAGTAGCCTTGCAGACGATGCCCGTTCTTTGCTTTCACCCGCCCCGGCGCCGAGCCACCTCGACGCGGCTTTTCATTGCTCGCCAGCAGCTGGGCAAGGGCGGCGAGCACCATCAGATGCTCTTCTTCCTGGACGTGGGCCGCGGCTTCCTCCTCCAGCGCCGGGCGAAGCTCTTCCTCCTCATCCGAGTCCATCGCCGAGACAGTCAAAACGCCAAACACCTTGCGCTCGGTGGGCGTGTACCCGCCGTTAAACCGCGCCTCCGCGGCCGGAAACGCCCAGCTGCTGCGGGAGGGGCTGCCGCGGCGAAGCGCTGCTATTTTCCGGCAGGGAATGGCTATCTAGCGGAGTAGGCCGGCGGCCGTCGCCGGGATATAGCTAGTGGTGGCCGAGGGCGCGGGGGGTGCGAGGCGAGTCGGGGGAAGAAAACCTTGACTTTTCCCCTGTCGGTGTGGGTCAGGCGTGCTTTTCCCTAGCGCCGGAGCCCCCAACGGCTCCCCAGTGCGCCGGGTTCGGCCTGTGACCGCCGGGCAGAAAAAAAGTCCGAACCGACGATTTTCGACGTCCTGAGGGCGCGACTTGGCCGTTTTTTCGGCGCCGGCGCCGAAAAAGTGGTCTGAGGGGGCCTGTTGGGGGCGCGGCTGGAGATGCCCTTAGCGGGCTCGGGTGTAGCCTATCTCTTAAGTCTGCTAGTTCTTTGATGGTGGGCTGCATTTACAAATTTGGCATATATGTAGCTTTGAAGAAAAACAAATAACTGGGCTGAGTGGTGGCAAATGTATTGGGCCAGGCGGGGGCACACTCAGATAGGCAGGACTACTATATAAGTGTACGTGAAAATCAAGTGGGGTCAGCTGCCCCCACAGTCTTCAACGTGTGTACGCCCCTGCCAAGCTCCACTAGAGACATTATGGGACGGAGGGAGTACAAACATACTGCTGTTGGATCAGTTGCCTCTGGACAAGCACACACGTACACACAAAAAGTACGTGCCACCATCACTGGTGGAAAAACAGGCTTCCGTCCAGCCCCATAAGTCGCGAAGCTGTAGGAACCGCGACTAATGGGACCTTTAGTCGCGGTTCTGGAGGTGAACCGCGACCAAAGGCCTGGGCCAGGCGCTCGGTGGCCAGCTGGTGCACGTGAGGGGCTTTAGTCGCGGTTGGCCAGGACAACCGCGACTAAAGGCCTTCGGGCACCTTTAGTCACGGTTTGCCAGGCCAACCGCAACTAAAGCCCTCCCCTATATATACCCATCCAGCAGCCAACACTTAGCCATTTGGAGCCATTCTCTTCACAAGTGGGTGTAGGTTTGCTTTTGGTTCCTCTTATGCACATAAGGTGTTTGATGAAATGCCCCAAGAGCATGAAACAAACATGACATGAAGTGTTGGAGCCACACTCCTCGATCGCGGTTAGCAACTTGATGAACCTTTGATGTGTCATTGATAAAATATGCATGTGTGTAGTTCATTGTTTAATTTATATTGTTTGTAGCTAGTTAGTTTAACAAATGCATGATGGTTAATTATATATTTTATATTATAATAATGCAGATGAATCGGCAATGGATGTACGGTAACCGACTCTCCGCGAAGTTCACTACGGGTTTGAAAGATTTCCTCGTAGTGGCTAATGCGAACAAGCGGGGGGTTTTGTTATCTGTCCATGTGTTATCTGTAAGAATCGGAAGGTTACTCTTCCTCGAGAGATGTTCACATGCATCTGCTTGCACGGTTTCATGCCAAGCTATAATTGTTGGACCAAGCATGGAGAAAGAGGGGTTATAATGGAAGAAGATGAAGAAGGGATGATTTCATCGATCAAAGCTATCTTGCTCATTTCGGTGATACTTTCATGGAGGATGCTTTGAAGGTGAAGGGGAAGGTGAAGAAGAGGCACGTGATGATCCCGTTGATGATCTTGGTCGGACCATTGCTGATGCACGGAGACGCCAAACTGAAAAGGAGAGGAGAATTTGGATCGCATGTTAGAGGATCACGGAAAGGCGTTGTACCCGGATCACGATGATGGTCTGAAAAAGCTGGGCTGCACACTGGATTTTCTGAAATGGAAGGCAGAGGCAGGTGTAGCAGACTCGGCATTTGAAAACTTGCTGAAAATGTTGAAGAATATGTTTACAAAGGATAACGAGTTGCCCGCCAGTACGTACGAAGCAAAGAAGGTTGTCTGCCCTCTAGGTTTAGAGGTTCAAGATACATGCATGCATCAACGATCGCATCCTCTACCGCGGTGAATACGAGAATTTGAATGAATGCCCGGTATGCACTGCATTCGTTATAAGATCGAGGCGATGACCACGGTGACGATGTTGAGGGCCGTAAACCCAGGAAGAGGGTTCCCGCCAAGGTGATGTGGTATGCTCCTATAATACCACGGTTGAAACGTCTGTTCAGGAACAAAGAGCATGCCAAGTTGTTGCGATGGCACAAAGAGGACCGTAAGTCGGATGGGGAGTTGAGACACACCGCAGATGGAACGCAATGGAGAAAGATCGACGGATGGTTCAAAGATTTTGCAGCCGACGCAAGGAACATAAGATTTGCTCTAAATGCGGATGGCATGAAACCTTTTGGCGAGCAGAGCTCCAGCCATAGCACCTGGCCCGAGACTCTATGCATCTACAACCTACCTCCTTGGTAGTGCAAGAAGCGGAAGTTCATTATGATGCAGGTGCTCATCCAATGTCCGAAGCAACCCGGCAACGACATCGATGTGTACCTAAGGCCATTAGTTGATGAACTTTTACAGCTGTGGGGTGGTGTCCGTGTGTGGGATGAGCACAAACAAGAGGAATTTGACCTCTGACGTTGCTTTTTCGTAACCATCAACGATTGGCCTGCTCTTAGTAACCTTTCGGGACTGTCAAATAAAGGGATACAATGCATGCACGCACTGCTTACATGAGACTGAAAGTGTACATTTGCCAAATTGTAAGAAGAACGTGTACCTTGGGCATCGTCGATTTCTTCCAAAATTCATCCGAAGAAAGAAAGGCAAGCATTACAACGGGCAAGGCAGATCACCGGAAAGCCTGCGGAACGACCGGTGCTGAGGTATTTGATATGGTCAAGGATTTGAAAGTCATCTTTGGAAAGGGTCTGGCGGACAATCAGTTCGAAGGGAGCCGACGGGCACGCAGCCATGTGGAAGAAGAAATCTATATTCGGGAGCTAGAATATTGGAAAGTCCTAGATGTCCGCTCTGCAATCGACGTGATGCACGTTACGAAGAATATTTGCGTGAACCTCCTAAGCTTCTTGGGCGTGTATGGGAAGACAAATGATACAAAGGAAGCACGGCAGGACCAGCAACGTTTGAAAGACCACGATGACCGGCATCCGGAATGGTTTCAAGGTCGTGCCAGCTACGCTCGACCAAAGAAGAGAAGGTCATCTTTTTGAATGCCTGAGCAGTATGAAGGTCCCGTCTGGATTCTCGTCCAATATAAAGGGAATAATAAACATGGCGGAGAAAAAGTTCCAAAACCTGAAGTCTCACGACTGCCACGTGATTATGACGCAATTGCTTCCGATTGCTTTGAGGGGTCTCCTGCCGGAAAATGTTCGAGTAGCCATTGTGAAGCTATGTGCATTCCTCAATGCAATCTCTCAGAAGGTAATCAATCCGGAAGTTCTACCACGGTTCTGAGCGATGTGATCCAATGTCTTGTCGGTTTGAGTTGGTGTTCCCGCCATCCTTCTTCAATATTATGACGCACCTCCTGGTTCACCTAGTCGAAGAGATTTTCGTTCTCGGTCCTGTATTTCTACACAATATGTTCCCCTTCGAGAGGTTCATGGGAGTATTAAAGAAATATGTTCAGAATCGTGCTAGGAAGAAGGAAGCATCGCCAAGGGCTATGGAAATGAGGAGGTAATTGAGTTTTGTGTTGACTTTGTTCCTGACCTTAAGCCGATTGGTCTTCCTCGATCGCGACACGAGGGGAGACTAAGTGGAAAAACACGATCGGAAGGAAATCAACGATATGTATGGACGGCCATTCTCATTGAAGCACACCACACTGTCTTGACCAATTCTAGCTTGGTGGCTCCGCATTTTGAGAAACACAAGAATATTTTACGTTCGACAACCCGGGAAGCCTGAATCCTGGATTAGGAAGGCCCACATGGAGACTTTCGGCAGTTGGTTGAGAAAACATTTAATGAATGACAATGATGTTGTAGATCAGCTGTACATGTTGGCCAAGACACCATCTTCGACTATAACGACTTTCCAAGGGTACGAGATAAATGGGAATACATTTTACACGATCGCCCAAGATAAAAAGAGCACCAACCAAAACAGTGGTGTCCGCTTTGATGCAGCAACCGAGAATGGGCAAGAGGTCACATATTATGGTTACATAGAGGAGATATGGGAACTTGACTATGGACCCTCCTTTAAGGTCCCTTTGTTCCGGTGCAAATGGTTCAAGCTAACAGGAGGTGGGGTAAAGGTGGACCAGCAATACGGAATGACAATGGTGGATTTCAACAATCTTGGTTACCTTGACGAACCATTCGTCCTAGCGAAAGATGTCGCTCAGGTTTTCTATGTGAAGGACATGAGTAGCAAACCGAGGAAGCGGAAAGATAAGAAAAGCGATCAGTACATCATGCGATGATCCAAAGTGCCACATTGTTCTTTCAGGGAAAAGAAACATCGTGAGAGTGGAGGACAAGACAGACATGTCAGAAGATTATAATATGTTTGCTGAAATTCCTCCCTTCAAAGTGAACACCGACCCAAGCATTAAGTTAAATGATGAGGATGCTCCATGGATACGGCACAATCGTAAGCAGGCAGGGACACAAGGGAAGAAATGATGTGTAATAATTTATTGTACCAAACTTTGTTGAATGGATCATGTGAATTATATTACCCGTGATGTGTTTGGTGTCCATTTTGAATGATTCGAGATACCACTGATGATACATGAAATTTGGAGTGATTTAGTCATACTCCTGCCTAGGCGTATAATATGCATACTCGTAGTCTTCATAGCCGCCGTCGTCGTTGTCTTGGTAATACGCCTTCTAAGTTGCCGCCGTCGTAAATGCCGCTGCTGTCGTCATTGCTGTAAATCGTCGTCGAGGCGGCGCTTGGCTCGAATCGAGGGTAGCGCAGCGGGGATATCGCCCGGCCGTGATGTAGTCCATGACGCTCTGCAGTCCGCCATACCACCATAGCCGACGGCCGCCTCGTGGAAGTTCCCAGAGGCAGACCGTCCTCCTCATACTGGCGAAGTGCCCTCTCACGCCGATTGATGAAGAAGGCGTCCCAAGTATGCTGGTTATCGGGATGCCAGCGGGGATTCATCCGCTGCTCCGGCGTGAGGTCGAGGGAGTCGTGGTTCGTGAGGGCCGCCGGGCGCGCAGTACCGGGAGGGCCGGGAGGGACCGGCTCGCCGCCGGCGCGTAGGCTCCAGCCGGTGGGGACGCTGATAGCCCGGTGGACAAGGGTAGTTCGAGGCGCAAAGCTCCTCCACCTGCTGGTAGGTTAGAGTGGGTGCGGTGGAAGCCATGAGAGAGTGATGAGAGATTGTAGAGATGTGATAATGCTGGCCAAGCCGGGCTACATATATGTAGTGAGAAATGGCGGGAAAAATGGGAGCGGGAAGACAGGAGGCGGGAAGAAAGTGGCGGGGAAGAAAGAGGCGGGAAGACAGGGAAGAAATGGCGGGAAGAAGAGGAATCAGAGCTGGTCATCTAACCTTTAGTCCCGGCTGGTTGGTGCAACCGGGACTAAAGGTTAGACAGGACGCGTGGGTAGCGCATGACGCCCTGTCGGAGGAACAAGACAAAGCAGAAGCGGCGCCGTGCCTATAAAAGGAGCATCGATACGCGCGAAGATAGAGGCGTGAAGAAATGGCGGGAAGACATAGGCGGGAAAGAACTGGCGGGAAGACTGGCTCGGGAAGAACTTGTGGGAAGACAGGCGGCCGGGAAGAACTTCTCTGAATTTTTTTATATATTATTTGTATTTTTAGAATTTTGAAATGAATTAGTTCTATTTTTTTGATTTTTTGATATATTATTTGTATTTTTAACATATTGAATTGAATTAGTTTTATTTTTGACATATTATTTGTATTTGCCTCGTAGGGTTTGGAGACGGTTCGTAGATACAAAGGACGTACAACTTTATATGCATTAAATTATGTATGGAAACTTGTTCAAAATTGTATATGGTCATCCGATGATATTGAATATATATTGTATATTCCTCTTGAATTCTTTTGGTTCTAATTTCAAATTTGTTTGAAATTGTACATTCATATGCATGTATGTAGTACCGTAGAATATGTGAAACTCCTTCAAAATTAAAATAAAGCACAAAAGAAATAAAACAATACAAATTAAACAGAAAACAATACAAATTAAAAAGAAAACAATACAAATTAAACAGAAAACAGGTTTGGGGGGGGCTAAAACCCTAAACCTGCGGTGGCCTTTAGTCGCGGTGGCCAGACCAACCGCGACTAAAGGTGGGGGCGCGGGAACGCAAAAAAACCCGCCAAAAACCCTTTAGTCGCGGTTGGGCAGGCAACCCGCGACTAAAGGGTACCCTTTAGTCGCGGGTCTCGTCGCCAACCGCGACTAAAGGGGGGGGGCTATAAATACAAGGCCTGTTCCTGATTCTCGTCTTCTCCGATTCCCGCCTGTTCGTCTCTGCCGCGCCCTCGACGCCGCCCGCCGTCGCCCTCGCCCTCGACGCCGCCCGCCGTCGCCCTCGCCCACCGCGCTGCTCATCCGGGCCGCCGCCCGTCGTCCCGGCTTGGTGCTGCTCATCCGAGCCGCCGCCCGTCCGACCCGGCCGCGCTGCTCATCCGGCCGCCCGCCCGTCTGTCCCGCTGCTCATCCAGGCCGCCGCCCGTCCGTCCCGGCGGGACGACATGTACTGCAGGCGTGGGAGCCCGCTGCCAGCTACGCCCGCGAGACGGAGCGCCTCTCCGCCAAGGAGTCCCTCCTCGCCGTGAGCTTCTCCCACCTCGTCCCCTGTTCCCCTTCCTTGCAGGACGAATGGATAGTTGGCTACAGCCGGCAAAAAAAATTGAAAACACAAACAATTTTCTGAAACTCCGGAACAAAATTTGAAAACACGAACAAATTTGTGAAAATCGAACATTTTTTGAAAATATGAACATTTTTGAAAAATAGAACATTTTTAAAAGGAGAACATTTTTTAAAAAAGAAAAAGAAAAGAACAATAAACAAAAAAAGAAAAGAAAAATGAAACAGAAAAAGAAAGGAAAAGAAATGAAAATAAAAAAAGGGTTGGGAACCCTCGGAAGGTTCCTAAAACCGGACGTGAAGGATTTACGTGATGGGCCGACCCAAATCGTTCGCTCTGGTCGCTCGTAGGTGCGTTCGCTCGACAGTTTGACGCAGACAGCGTCATATAGGAAATTCCAACGTATCCTAATCACTGTTTCGGCGTCGGCTACAACGGGCCGGTGCATTAGCAGCAGTACAGCCGCGGAGGCTGCAACTGCAGCCCGGCTAAGACACAGGCTCGCCATATCCAGCCCTGTGTGACGCTCTTTGCATCAAAAAAGTCGACGCGTCTCACAGGACGTAGCTCACCTGGGCCGCCCATTTTGGGTTCGCGACATGACAAATTGGAATTTCCTCCTCTCCGTGACGCCGTCGTCACGCCGCCCGTCGCGCTCTACCGCGACACCCTCTCCCACCCCTTCCTCGCCCCTCCTTTTGCCACCGCCCTTCGCCACCGCCACCGCCCCCCTTCTTCACTTAATTAATTTGTTTTTACTACATGTTTTCAGGACTGACATAATGGCGGACGATAGAGCTGACCCGAAGGACAACTATGATCCGGACGGTGAAGCACATATGTACGGCATCATAAACGACGATATTCTATATGTGCCGACCGGAGAAGAAGAAGATGATATCTCTTCTTATCTGAACCTTGACGGTGAAGATGAAGGGCGCCGTCAGCAAGATGATGCCGAACAAACGTCGATAAACGCACGATCTTCAAATGGAAGTAGCAACCACCTCCGCGCCGAGGTATATATATACATTGAGCCTCTGGTGATACAAACTAACTGATTTGAATAAATATGTGTGTACTAACGCCGCAACTCTCTTTCTTATTTTAGCCCTCGGCGGATCGTCGAAACAATCGAGTACGTCGTCAAAGCGTGGCGCAACCAAGACGATGAAATAAGGAGAAACATGCACCATCGAGGTTGTCGACGATTGCAACCGGCAGGCAGCTGGAGCCCCGCAAGAACGCCACCAAGTTTGTCAGCCAATGCGGAGCCATTGTTAGAGACAACGTCTCGATCACCGTCCAGGAGTGGAATGAGCCAAAGAAGGCACGAATTGATGGTTTCACTTTTGTCGATAAGAGAACAAAAAAGATTGCTTCAAGAAGCTTATGGAACATTTCGTTCTACCTCCGAATACAACAAATTCGATGAGGAGGGTAACAAGATTGAGGAAAACAAGGAGAGGAAGAGGCTAGTCAAACAGTTCGCTCTTCATAAGATGGCCGACGCATTCCGGAAATTCAAGCAAAATCTAGCCCGTGACTTTGTCAAGCAGAACAAGACTCCGGATTTCAAAGGACAATATGAGAAACTGAAACATGATTGGCCAGAATTTGTGAAGCAAAAGAAATCGGAGCAGTTCATTCAAATATCGAAAAAAATAAGGAAAATGCGGCTAAGAAGGAGTACAATCATGTTATGGGGCCAGGAGGGTATCGCATTTGGGTGCCTAGGTTGGAGAAGATGGAGAACGAGCTGAGGGCGCGAGGAATCCGTCCAGTGCGGAGGATGGGACCCAAGGGCCAAAAGCTGGTGGTACGGGCATGGGGGAACGCTGAACCCGGAGACAGGGGAGTGTGTTTACCGGGCAAATTAATTAAACCCACCCAAGCCCTTATTGACGCAATGAAGGATGCTCAACAGGGAAGATCAAGTTCAACAGAGAGAACGACGCTACCGACAAAAGCCCTCGGGAATCCTGAACACGGAGGACGTGTACGAGGCATGGGGCACATTCCGTGGAAAATAGGGTTCCCCCAGAACGATGACCCGTATGGTTACAGAAACCGTAAGAGAAAGATGGATCGGGAAGCAGATGTTGTGGCGCGGTTGGCATCGGAAATGGATGTGATGAAGAAAACCATGAGTGTACTAGTAGCCGAAAGAGATGCAGCTCGGGTGCAGCATGAAGATCATCCGGCGGATCTCGGAAGCCAGCGGCGGAGAAGCAGCGTGGCTTCCAAGGAGGCCCCACCGGCTGGTGCAGATGCACCGATGATCGAATTTACTGCACCGGAGCCTCTGGTGGTCGAAATTACTGCACCGGAGCCTCCTCGCTACCCCGTGGACGATATAAAGGAGATGAAAGAATGTCATCTGTATTATCCTATCGGGAACATGTCCATGAAGGTAGCCATCGGCAGTGCTTTACCATGTTTACAGAGCACTCCACCACAACAACCCCATTCAAGATGGCTATGCTCGTGTCACGGTGGAGGACATAGTCCAAGGGTTTGAGGACACAGAGATTGACATTGCTACACGAAGGGGAGAAAAGACTTGGAGATGTCAAGCGCCATTTCATTCTATGGCAAAAGAAGTTTATCAAGTTTCCAGGCGAGGCGCCAAGGACAACAAGTCCACCCCCCTACGGTGGTGGTGGTGGCGGTGGCGGTGGTGGTGGTGGTGGTGGTGGTGGCGGTTCACCTACACCTCCGTCACGTCGACCGACGCCGCCCCCAAGTCCACATCGTCCGGAGGGTGATCAGCCGCCGCCCCCCAGTCCTCGTCCGGCGGGTGATCAGACGCCGCCCCCCAATCCACCTCCGGCAAAGAGGCAGAAGCAGTCCTGGATTATTAACCCGGACCCTTATGTACCTAAGACCACAAAGGTACCGGAGCCATCATCAAGCCTCTCCCCACAAGGCCTTGGGAACTTAGTGCCGAGGAAGTCGGCGCGGCATGGCTGCTGATTTGGAGAAATGGAAGGCGGACTGCAAGAAGAAAAGAGAGCCCGAGCCCAAGCCAGTATTTTCGATGAGCAAAAGAAGTGGGCTAAGTCATTTTTGAGCACACCGTCCCAAGCCGCGAAGAATCTGCCTAACGACTATGCACGTGAACTTCGAGGCAGGCACTCATGTTCAAGGAGAACAAAGAGCGGGAGAAGGCCGAAAGTAAAAAAGCGGAAACAAGTTGCCCAGCTCGCGGAACAAAGTAAACAATCGATTGCCCCGCTTATAGTGGAAGCCTTCTGTCCGGATGCCCCCGAGATCATACAAGCTGCAGCAACACAGGGATTGACTGTAACGAGTGCCAGAGAACAAGCGGCCAACTTAGGTATTATTCTTCGTGAACTGTTAGGCCTTGATGAGGCGCCAGTGAAGGAGGTAGTAATTACATATGTCAAGAATGGGCCTCTCGTCGAGCCTGCGCAGGAAAAGTATCTACCTCCACAAATGAAAGGTCTGCTGAAATGGTACAAGGGTTACATAAAAAATAAAAACGTCAAAGAATATATTTATGCGGAAGTTAGACATGAGCATCACTTCAAACATTACTATGTACAAATTGAACTGAGTGAATTGTTCCAGCTTTTCAATCTCTGCGAGCTCGACAAATCTATCATCGGTTGCTACGTTACGTAAGTGATTTATTAATTTCTACCCCATCTCGTTCATATTGCCTGCACTATATATATGTCTTAACTATATTGTTGTGTCCGCTACTATACATGCAGAATGAAGATTAAGGAATGCAGAGTAAGGAACATCCATGATGTTGGGTTCATTGACCCACACATCGTTAATGGACATGTGTTGGAGCGTCACCCCTTGACGTGGAGGCAGACCTGTGGCAGTTTCTTACAAAGCAGGAACTCAAAAGTGATATTCTATTTCCTTACCATTTTGGGTGAGTGTTTCTGTCTTGAGCACATTCTCTTTTGTTTACTCCATGCATGGTATGTGGCCGGCTAATCGATGAGTTATGCATGACGTACTGTGCATGTATCGTGTCCGCAGGTTCCACTGGATTCTGCTAGTAATTAAAGTTAACACCTCAGAATGTCTTTGAATGTCTCCACGACTCTCTGAATATGGATCCAAAGCTTTGGCGCGGCATGAGAAGAATGCTGCAGAAGTAATTATTTTCATTCATTTGCGCTCTATATCGATCGGCCTATTTCGTTCATTTCCTAATATCAAGTAACTAATAACTCTCTTGTTCATTTAATTTTCTTTGCCTCGTAGGGTTTGGAGACGGTTCGTAGATACAAAGGTCGGTGAATTCAAAAAGAGCTAGAATTCAAAAGGTCAAAGGCTAAGAATGCTGGGGATATTCAGCCACCGGAGACCAATCTATGTGGATACTATGTTCAGGAGATGATCCGAGATACACCTCTCGAGCGGGTTCCGAGTGATACCAATGCTCAGAGGAATAACCTCCGGTGGATGCTTAGTCCGTAAGCTTGCTTCCCACCACTTCAAGAGGAACTAGCTGGATGGTTCAGCAGGAAGTCCTCCATCCTAAAGGAGAACACTATTACGAGGACGTAGAACTTTATATGCATTAAATCATGTATGGAAACTTGTTCAAAATTGTATATGGTCATCCGATGATATTGAATATATATTGTATATTCCTCTTGAATTCTTTTTGGTTCTAGTTTCAAATTTATTTGAAATTGTACATTCATATGCATGTATGTAGTACCGTAGAATATATGAAACTCCTTCAAAATTAAAATAAAGCACAAAAGAAATAAAACAATACAAATTAAACAGAAAACAGGTTTAGGGGGCTAAAACCTAAACCTGTGGCGGCCTTTAATCGCGGTTGGCGGAAGAACCGCGACTAAAGGTCCTCCACCGACGGTCACCGCTGGCCCACGTGGCCGGGCAGTTAGTCGCGTTTCTTAAGCAGCCGCGACTAAAGGTGGGGGGCTTCAGTCGCGCTTATTTGGTCGCGGTTGCCCAACCGCGACTAATGGCAGTTGCGAACCGCGACCAAAGGCCTTTTTTCCACCAGTGCATGTACAAGCTGGACATGACTATTCTAATCATGAATTCGTGATTAGAGCATCTCCAGCCGTTGGCCCCTTGGGAGGCGCCTAAAATCGTCGTCTGGGGGCGAGCCGGCGAAAAAAACCGGTCTGGGGCGAGTTGGCCCGCAGTCGCGGGCCACAGGGCCGCCCCCAGGTGTGTCTAATTGTTTTAAAAAAAGAAAAACGTTCGGCGACGTTCAGTTAAAACACGGCTAAACTCGACCAAACTGCGCGTAGAAGTCGTCGTCGTCGCCGTCGCCGTCGTCATCATCGTCTCCTCCGGGGGCCGCCATCCCTGCTGCACCCTTCCCCAGGTTGGCAAGGCTGGTTAGACGGTCCGTGGGCGTCCTCGTCCTCGTCGCTGTCGAGGATCACCATGTCGTGCTCGTCCTCGCGCCCACGCCCACGGGCGGCTATCTCCTCCAGGTCTCGGCGCTGCCGGACCATCTCGTCGCGGAGGTAGTCGTCCCGCACCCACTTTAGGGCCTCCGGGTCGGAGAAGCCACGCCGGGCTATGGCCTCGTACTCCGCGGGGAGGCCGGGCTCTGCCTTGGTCCTGACGAGGAAGAGGCGTCCCGAGGTGGGGTGGAGGCGGCGATGTGGACGCCGGAGCTGCGGGTGCCGTGGCTGACCGGTGTGTCTTGTGGCTCCGGCTTAACAGGGACGAGGCACGGAGAGCCGGTCGAGCGGCCGGACAAGGAGAACGCCCCCGGGTCCATGTGCCTCGGCGTCCATGAGATCCCACGCCGGCGGGAGAAGGACGGTGGCGCGGGGTACTCCAGTGTGAGTGTGTTGCCGCCCTTGATGTGCTCGAGGACGGCCTCCAGCGTGCGGCCGGGCACGCCCCACCATCGGCGGCGGCCTTCAGAGTTGAGCCTCCTGGAGGGCACGACGCCGTTGGTGGCGTCGAGCTGCGCGGCGTGGCGGCGATGGAAGAAGGCCTCCCACAGCAGGCTGTCCGGGACGTACCGTGGACCTTCGTACGCCGTGCCTCCCCGGTGGACGACGGTGGCACCGGGAGCCCGCCGACGCTGATCCTCCACGCCCCCGGCACCCACATGTCTGGCGGGATCGGGTACTCAGCCTCAAAGAGGAGCCGAGCTTCGTCCTCATGAAGGTGGCGGCGGCCGAAGCCGTTGTCCGCCGCGCCGTCGCCTTGGAAACGATCGGCCATGGGTGAACTGGAGACAACGAGAGGAGAGGGAGGAACGGGGAGGAACGGGCGTCGGCGATGGAGAGTCTGTGGGTCACCGGCGCGCTGGGGGCGGCTTATATAGGCGGAGGCGCCGAGCGTACGCGTGGCCGCCGTGTGTACACGTGGCGGACGAGGGACGTGCGTCGTCCGGTCTTCATTGCGCCGCCCGTGAGACATCAATGGAGGCTGACCGATGCCGCAGCGCGCGGCAGCTTTGGCATTGATTTGCCGCGGGAACCGAGGCGATGAGAACGATGAAGCGGCGAGAAGAGCCGAGTCTCTGCCAAGGAGACCCTGCCGGTTTTCGCGCCAAAAGCGTTTCGACCGGCGCCCTCAAGCGCCTTCCCCTCCCCAGCGCGCTGGGTTCGGCCTGGGTCCGCCGACGCTGATTTCGGCCCAAACCGGCGAAAAACGAATTTCTGGGGACGCGACTGGGCCGTTTTTTTAAGCCGGCGCGAAAAAAAGGACTGGAAAGACCTTTCTGGAGGGGCGGCTGGAGATGCTCTTAGCTCTACTTGCGAACGTCGTCAACTGCCGGCGGCAGCCGCAGGCGCAGGTGGCATGGGCGCGAGCTCGGTATATGGCGCAGGCACGAGAAGTTTTCGACTTGAGGACAAAGCGGACGCGGCCGGCAAGGGCTGCGGAGGCACACCAAGGACGCGGCCGGCAAATAGGTTGCCTATATATACCCATCGCTGCGGCAGAGTACTCTGTTTTTTCTGGCCGGCGAGGGGAGGGCATTTGGGTGCTCTAGCTCACCTGCACATGAGGTGTTCGATGAAATGTCTGAGCCACGCTAGTTAATTGTTCTCCTCTCAAAACTCGACCTTCGAACTCCATTTTCCCCGAGATTTGTCTAGGTTTGGCTGTCCGTCACGTCTTGTCCCCGTCTTCACCGCCGTCGATCGCCCGCGCCGATCTCGTCGCCGGCACCACCGTGGTGAGCCTCTTGTTCTTATCTTCTTTCTGAAAGAAAAAAAATCTTACTTCAGATAGATACTTGTCTAATTTTCTTATTTTTATTATTTCTTGTTATTATACAGTGCGATGGTTTTGGTATCCGCCCCCATCGGCCCTCGTCCTGTCTGTGTTTCGGATGTGGTGTATATTATCTTTTGATAACTATTTGATTCATTTATTGTTTATGACAATTATGCCGACCAATGTGACATAGATTTTATTTATCTAGGAGGTGGTTGAACCGGAAATTCCAACCGACCGTATTGTCGAGAGGTTAAATTTAGTTGAAAAAGAAAACAATTACTTGAAGGAAAATATAAGAAAAATTGAGGAGGAGAAGGTGATATTGGAGTTGCATGTTGCGGATGTCGTCGATGATCACAAGATCAAGATGGATGCAATGCGGTTGAAGATTAGAAATATTAGAAAATATGCCATTCATACCAAGTCTTGGTATCATTATGCAGTTGGATCAGTTGTTACCTCGGAGTTCATTTCAAATGCTTTTCAATTTCATGGTATTATAGCTCAAAATAAGCAGTAAATGCATGAAAAATAACAAATGAAGTCGGAAAGGGTTGTACATTGATTATGTGGCTTTGAATGGTGCATTTTGAACACAGAAAAAAATATGGAGTTCAAATAAGTTCAAAAAAATAAAATCTCTTTGTAACGGACGAGTTTCCGTATGAAACCCTGATACTTCGAAGGAGATTGTCTGTTTTGTACACGAAGTGCATCCAGTTTTTACTTTCTTGCACATGTATTGTGGGTGAATTGATGATACCATGCCTACTTCGAACCTTTTTAGAGTTCATTTTAAATGCTTTTCAATTTCATGGTCTTATAGCTCAAAATAATCAGTAAATGCATGAAAAATAACAAATGAAGTCGGAAAGGGTTGTAAATTGATGATGTGGCTTTGAATGGTGCATTTTGAACACAGAAAAAATATGGACTTCAAATAAGTTCAAAAAAATGAAATCTCTTTGTAACGGACGAGTTTCCGTATGAAACCCTGATACTTCGAAGGAGATTGTCTGTTTTGTACACGAAGTGCATCCAGTTTTTACTTTCTTGCACATGCTATGTGGGTGAAATGATGATACCATGCCTACTTAGAACCTTTTCAGAGTTCATTTTAAATGCTTTTCAATTTCATGGTCTTATAGCTCAAAATAATCAGTAAATGCATGAAAAATAACAAATGAAGTCGGAAAGGGTTGTAAATTGATGATGTGGCTTCGAATGGTGCATTTTGAACACAGAAAACTATGGAGTTCAAATAAGTTCAAAAAAATGAAATCCCTTTGTAATGCATTTAGTTTCCGTATGAAACCCTGATACTTCGAAGGAGATTGTCTGTTTTGTACACGAAGTGCATCCGGTTTTTACTTTCTTGCACATGCTATGTGGGTGAAATGATGATATCATGCCTACTTGGAAACTTTTCAGAGTTCATTTTAAATGCTTTTCAATTTCATGGTCTTATAGCTCAAAATAATTAGTAAATGCATGAAAAATAACAAATGAAGTCGGAAAGGTTTGTAAATTGATGATGTGGCTTTGAATGGTGCATTTTGAACACAGAAAAAATATGGAGTTCAAATAAGTTCAAAAAAAAATGAAATCTCTTTGTAACAGACGAGTTTCCGTATGAAACCCTGATACTTCGAAGGAGATTGTCTGTTTTGTACATGAAGTGCATCCAGTTTTTGCCGTAAGCTATGTACTTTCTTGCACATGCTATGTTGGTGAAATGATGATACCATGATATGTGACACACCATCAACCTCGGCACGGGAACACCACCGTCCGCGCCAGTCTTCTTTATGCTGTTGGGTTCCTCGCGTACTTCGAATGCTGCCGCCGCGCTCGTAACCTAGCCGCCGCGGCCGCCGCCATCAGGCTGCCTCCGCCGCTACGCCTGTCAAATGCGTCTGGGACGCGACACCGTCCACGATGCTCGCGCTACGACTGCAGGGGGATGTCAGCCAATCGGCTACTATTCTCTCCAGTCTAACCGTCTGCGACGTTCTTGTTATTTCAAACGCTACCGCTATAACTGCGAAGTGTTAGAGATATATTTAGGATATATTTATTTGGTAGTCTAGGATTTTTATTCCGTCTCCTACCTTATCTCTAGGAGAGGCATCTTGCCTTTCAAATCTTGTACTCAATATGTACTCGCCCTCGAGGCTCAATAATACATCCGCCATATTTCGCAACAATCCCTCTCTCTCCCTTCTAACAGTATGGAACCAACGCCCAATAGGGATTCACGGCCAAGAGTTAGGATATGTCAGAGTAGAAGAGCGGAGGAGCAGCCTTACGTGGTGAACCAACGTCCAGGTTGGCCTTCAGAGGACACCAGGTAGTACCACCACCCCTCCATTTGCTCGTACACTATGTCTAAAAAGATGTACATTGTATTTAAATCGTAGACAGTGCTTTATGCAGTTCATGTAGTTTTCAGGAAGCAGAAAGGCATCCGAGGCTGTTCCTTCATGGTGTATACATCCGAGGCCACATTCGGTTCAGAAGCATCTGCAACAGCGAAGTCCTGTTATAAAGGAGACGCTTATTTACAGTGTATGCCGGCCTTCACAGCTACGTGCATCTAGCTTCTTTCTGAGACCAGCCAAATCGTATAGTATTAGCTTAACAGTAGGCGAAGATGAACCAAGCCACAAACACACAAGCAGAGGCCATGCCACTTCAAACTTTGTGACTCTGTGTCCTCCCCCTGAGCCCATTCTGCCAGTCAACAAAAGATAGCCCAACATACAAAAACGGGCAAAACTTCGTTCCGTACACTATTGAACTACTTACTCAAGCACTATGAATCGATTGGGAGGGTCTATGGTGGTAGTTGCTAGGAATTTGACCAGACACGGCGTGAGATTGGACAGCAATGTGCCCTTTTGGAATACCAAGCACTACTTGGTGAACTAAACAACATTTCTCGCCTTCCCGGTGCCTCCGGTTCTCAGATTGATTTTTCCACGTGTTCTTTCTTCTTACCCTCGCGCTCTCAGCCGCTAGCTCTGTTGCCTTTCTCCATTTGATACAGGGCAATAAGCATGTCTTGACTAGCAGGTGGACTGATTCTTCTTGGTAGATGGAGCTAGAGGTATATATAGAGGATCCATGTGCAGTGACGGGAGACTTCTTATCATCACTTATGCTTGCCTGTTGTGGCTCAGCAAAGGAAAGGACAAGAGGTTGCTGGCTTTAATTATAGACATGGTGTTAGCATGCAAGTTGAGTGGCAACTTTTACTGACGAGCACTTTTAAGATGCTTACTTTGGTACGTGATCCTTTTTCTTAGAGAAAAGGCGCAAGGCCCGACTTCAAATTAATGAAGCCATCAACCGGCTAGGATACAACAGTGCTGATACAAAAGCGAAAGCTTGAAGAAAAACTGAAAGAGAAAAGGCGGCGTGCACGCACATTACAGAGCTAAGCAGAGCAATAGCGAGCAGGGCACCAACACAGCGAAAACAGGATCAAGCTGCCGAAGAACTCTACGCAAGCTAGAACAGCGGAGCAACTGCAATCAATCGATGGTGTTAGCATGCAAGTTGAGTGGCAACTTTTACTAACCAGTACTTTTAAGATGCTTACTTTGGGTACGTCCTCATTTTAAGAGACTACATAAGGCATTTTATTAACAAAAAACGATCACAATTCAATCAAAGAAGAGAAATAGTGCCATTCCTCCTGCTGACGCCCACTGCTTATGTCAACATCTTTACTTGCCTCAAGATTTAATTAGACATAAACCGCCCAGTCAGCCATCAGTGACATGATAATTTACTTGTTTTCAAAATAAGTTTTTTCAGAAGAGGAGGTTAAATGCCCGGCCTCTGCATCAATCGATGCATCCGGCCATCTTTATTAATTATTCCACTAAGGTCTGATAAAAACATACATCAACCCACCCGAAGCCAGCACTCACACCTATAAACTTGAGAATGCATAGTGCTCTCACTCCCTATATCTATAGCCGATGCCGTCGCTGATCCAATCATATAATGTATCGGAACCAACAACCGGTGCGGCAAACTGAAAGCGTACACCACATGCACAAGTTTTAGAAGCCGTCATCATCATCGAACCACTGTCCCATCTTCAGGAGAGATATCTGCATCATCCTTGCTGGTCTGACCAACCGTGGACGCCACCGCCTTGCGCTCGTCCATCCCAACACAGAGACTATGGAAGACTGTCCTGCGTAGCAGCTGCCGACCAGGCATGAGAAAGCGTAGCACCTGTCGCCCAGGCATGACTTGACATCTCCACCGAAGCTCCGTTCAAGACGAAGCCGCTCCACAAATGATACTCCCAAGAGAGAAATGACACCATAGTGCCGCCATCGTCCAATCAGGAACACCAGATCCTAGGGTTTCCGCCGGAGGGGTGGGTCGACAGTAGTTACTCAAAGATGATTTCATCAAGGTAATGGCGCAGAACGCCGCCATCATCTGTTAACGGCTCGGTTTTCACAATAAACTATTTCTCCCGGACTCGTACCGGGACTAGATGATGAATCTCGAGATCCGACCGCCAAGCCTCTGGCCGACCACCTCCGACGGAGGTGATGACCACCACCGCCGGCTGCACCGGCCAGAAGAGACCTGACCGGAGGTGCCGCCGCCAGTCCACCAGGTAATCCACACGCCACCGCCGATCCGAAGCCAGATGACGCACCGCCGCAGCATAAGTCGCCGCCGCCCGTGACCGGGCTGCCCGACCCACCGCAGTCGCGGTCGCCCGTGGTAGGGCCAGCCACTGCCACACCGCCATATCTGCCGCGCCTCCACACGCGCAAGGTCGCCGCACCACCCGTGAGATGCGGGAGACAGGAGGACCCCGCCACCGCCGCCGATTCCCGGGCGCATCCCAGCGGCGTCCTTCGGCGGCCACGGGGTGAGGGAAGGTAGTTGGGTTCGGCCCCGGCAATCTTTGTTGGGATCTTCAAGTTTATCTTCTTCATTTTCTCCCTAAGCAATTGCAGATCATAAAGCCGATATCAAGGGTTCTTAAACTGGATTCATATGTTAACTTACAACCCCATTAAGGTCTTTACAAAGCACATGTACATAAACTCTGTAGGAGAATCAAGCCACACCATACTACTTGGTGTATTCCAGACATCCCTTGCTAAATTCTCTTATTTCCTGGCTGGAATTTTTGGTCTGTTGTTTACGAGTAAAATGCATAAAGCCACCACTTTCGCTTCATAGATCTCGGGAAACCACCACTTTAGAAAACGTGCCACTTTGCACCACAACAAACTTTTGACAATTGCAAAAACACTGATCCGTTTTGTTAGTGCGTTTTGACGTGGCCAATCGCGAGCAAGCCGACAACGGTCGATGGGGCACCGCTAACGGCCGTTAAATCTCGTGTCCGAAGTGATTGGGCTGGCCCTCACTCCCATCACTCACTCCCATCCCTTGCCCTCTATCTCTCTCCTCTCTCTCGCGGACAGGGCGGCGGTGGCGGCTCCAGATACATCGGCGAGGAGTGGTGGGGGCAAGGTGTTGTGAACATAGCCATTCACCTTGGCTGGCTGGCGCGGCATGGCGCAACCGCGTAGAGGAGGAAGATTGTGCGGCCACATCATATTCATCCATCATAGAGTTTTCGTCATCCCCACATTTAGAGCAAAATTCGTTGAGCTACTTTCAAATGGTGTTGGTCCAGCCCTCAGTGGGCTGCCTCCCTCTCTTTAGTAGCAAAATTTGTTTGTGGAATTCTTGGGTTGATCTGGAAACAAGGGTTTGCAGGAATTCTAACAAGTTTTGTTGTTGACTGAATCTTGTTGTGAACTTATGCAGTTAATTGAATATTGTTGTTTGTGGCTCCACAAAGTTGTTCACCGAACCTAGTCCGCAGAATCTTTATTGTCACTTCACCTAGTTGTTAACTGAATCTTTGCTCTTTGTCACTGTACCTATGTGTTAATTCAAACTTAGTTCACTAAATATTTGCTACCTTTCACTGTACGTAGGTATTAATTATAACTAGTTAACTGAATCTTTGCTCCCAATCACTGTACCTAGGTGTTAACTGAATCACTTATGTGTTCCTCTGAACCTAGCTGTTATGTGACCACATGAAGTTAACAGAATCAGTTCACAACAAGATTCAGTTAGCTGAATGAATGTGTTTAGCAACTAGGCTCGCAAGAAGATTCAGTTAACTAAATGAATACATTTAACTGAATCAGATAAGAACAAGATTCAATTCACAGAATGAATGTAATTAACTAAATCAAATCACAACAAGATTCAGCTAATTGAATGTTTACTGTTGTAAGTGAATTTTAATGTCCTATTTGACTGAATTTTATGGTTTGCAAATGGTTAATTATTCTAGAATTAGTTACTTCACTGATTGATAGATGTAGTTGAATTGTTCTTGTGGACTGACTGAAACTAACACTAAATGCCACTACTAAATTTTGCATGGTGTTGTGCAGTGTACATGAGTTAATATTGGGTTGAGTGATGCAGTGGACAAATTGACCACAGAAGGAGTGAGTCAGTGTACACCGATTAAGTGATTCAACCAATGTGAAGTGTCAGTAGGTGTGCTCAATTTAATGTTCAGATTGTGTTGATTAAAGGCAGCAAGTGTCCCTTGTTAGGAGAGAACTTGTAATATTCAGACTTGCAATGTTCAGATTATTCAATCAAACTATACTGATAGGAAAGAACTATAGTAAGCTGAATGAAAAAAGAACACATACTGCAATTCTTCCACTGACACATAGAACAGAACTATATATAGCTCTTGACATTGATACCTACAGTACCATAGTGAGCACAAGGCTTCATATACTATGAGCAAAAATATTCAGCTACTATGAGAACAAACATTCAGAAACCATGACCACAAACATTCAGATAGACAGATAGATATCATAGATACATGAGTTCAGAAAGCACACATAGTAATTTGCTACTGCAGAATTTAAGTTCAGAAACTAAGTTCTTCAGACACTAAGTTTAAAAACTAATTGAACCTATATATTGGTTCAGATCTCGGTGCACAAATTAATAAGGATAGTGCGGCATTAGACTCACTCTTGGTGGAGCTTTAGAAGACAGAGATATCGGTGAACTGGCCCCATGATGGGGACTACTTCTTCTTCCTCCTGTTGCTTGTGCATGTCTCCACCTCCATCTGTTGCTGCATCTGCGGCGGCTCAATCTCCATCAGAGGAGTGAGGGGTACACTGGCACCAAGTTGTCGAGCGCGGAGTTGGTCATGGTTCTGGTACATGTACCAGCAGGCCCTCTGGTATAGATCCGGGGAATCCTTGGCCTCCCAAATTGCCCAGACCAGGTTCTTGATCAGTGGGCTGTGGAAGTCTAGCAATCGGGCGCTCTCATCGTGGTTGGCAAAGTGGCCTCACTACACGAGCATGATTCTTGAGGTTGCTACGCTAGCGTACCGGGTGCTCACATCACACCCGTAGGTGACCTTGGTTATGTCACCGTCGAAGATCTCCTACAACTCCTGGTCCCATCCGTGGCCAAATGCGATGGCGTGCGTTGGAGGTTTTCTTTGTGTTGGGTGGGAAGGAGGAAGTTAGATGGAGAGGAGCGATGGAGAGCGGTGGTTATCTATGCATGGAGGGTGAACGCGAACGAATGCGCTGTGTGTGGAGTCTGGGGTTTTCTGGAGGAACCAATCGAAAACAAACTATCAGTCGAACTGCCATCACATTTTTTAGAAGAATCGAACGAGGAGAGGTCAACCGAGCAGCCCAGTGCAACAAACGATCGAATGCTCCCAGTCCAACCCAGCAAACGATCGAACACGCGCAACCCAGCCCAGCAGCTTCTTTAACCACTTGGGCGGTTACATTCTCTATAGTATCTTTATATAATTAACTTGGAATTAGTAGAGGGTGTGGATTCTTCATTTCATGAAAGTGAAAAGCCTTGTGGATTGCAATATTTGGAAGTGCTATAGATAGAAAGCATGCCAAAATGCCTGGAATGGGTTGGATTGGAGGGTAAGAATGTATTCCCTGGGCTTGAGATGCTAAAAGTGTGTGTCCGTGAGGCGCTGAGAGCATTGCAAAATGTACCTACCAGTATTCAACATGTTGAAATCCATAATGCTGGACTGTTGGCCATGCCAACATTTTTTTGGAGTTCTGATACAAGCATGTCACCATCATCGGACCTGGATAAGCTCATGATTTCCCACCATCAAAATTTAGAAACTTTATGGCAGGGGTGTTCTCTATCTGTCGTTGAGGAGTTGTCCATCCAACAATGCACAAGCTTGTCATATCTACCAGAGGATTCATTTGGTTCACTTTCCTCCATGGAAACCCTTGAAGTAGTGAAATGCCCAAATTTGGTGACAGGATTGTGCAGAAAAGCTGAACAACAACTAGTTCATTCAATGAAAGGTCTTAATTTCATTGGTAATGTTATTTTTAGATGGTTGTGCTTTATCAGTTTTCCCATCAGAAGTGTTTGCATGGTTGGCAGGGTTACAAATATGGTATTTGATAATTGTGCAATTACGTCTCTTTCCTTTGTCGTGGCCTTCGCAAGATTGACAAATCTTGAAAACTGATCCATATGGGATTGCCGAGAGCTAGTTTCAATCAATGGGATCCATGGGAGTCCATCACTAACGTCACTGTATATCCAGGGATGCAATAAGATCACTGCAGATCCGTCTATGGCCGTTCTTTTCTTGCGAATCATTTGTTTTCTTCCAGATCTAGCTGAATGAACTAGAGAAGTAAACCATTGACCTTTTCAGGTACTTCCGGTCTTTAATCTGTGTTTACGGAGCATGAAAGTGACCCAGACATTGATCAACTACCATTGGTAGGTTATTTTTAATAGTTCTCAATTATGATTTGTTAATAGAAATATGTTCCGATGGGGATTATTCTGCACCCACCTGATATAATCCTAAACAGAGTAATGCTCTAAATATATATCTGTGAAATGTTTTCCCTAGATTCCAGCATTCAACCATTTCTAGTTTTCCTCAATTAAATACTTACAGTAAATCTGAAGCAAGTTGCACGTTAGTATACGTCTCTGTGGCAGATTACTAGGTACTGGTGGAGATAATATATTCATGTGAATCTTAGTTAATCAAGTAACTCAACACATCTGCTGCTGATCTTTTCGTTTGTTTGGTACGAATATCTGTAATACCCTATTATTCTATACCTATCTTTTTGGGTTTTGCTTCTCAACTTGGATACAACAGTTCTACATAAGTAAACTTCTTCACAATAAGTAATTATTTGTCGTGACAGAACTTTGCTAAAACAATCCATTCTATCCAGAAACTTCACATGGGGGCTTACGGGGCCCTCGGCCCTCTTCTGGTTGCCTCTCAAGCTTCAATGGTCCTTCTCATTCCATAGAAGAGCACCATAAATTTTCATCGCATTTCGACCTTCCTAGATATGGTTTTGCTGCGAAACAAAAATCATGAAAAAACAAAAACTAACACTGGGCACTGGATTAATATGTTAGTCCATAAATATAATATAAAAGTGCACTAAAACAGTATATAATTGATGTAAATCTAACATGAATACTTTATAAATTATAGATACGTTGAAGTCGTATCAGTCACTCATCTCCCTCATTGTTGACCATGTCAAAACCGTGAGTGCCCTTGTTGTCTTGAATCCCCTATAACAAAATTTTGGCCTGGATGTTTCCATGTCCATGGAACCGTTCAAGGGCTATTGATGGTGTTAATACCCAGGGGTACCTTAGGCCACCAGACGTCCGCCCACCAAGGCGGCCTGTGAGACCCTAGGTGGCTACACTGCCCTTGCCATCATCCCGTCCTATGGGCCCTCTAGAAGGAATCTTATTGTGCAAGAACAGAAAGACGGATCACCACTAGGACTCTCCAACCGCAATAGTAGACTAGGATTACTGTAAACTCTAGGGCTCGTTCGAGACCTGCCTTGTACTTTCTGCCCCCCCATCATATTAATAGCAAGAGTTGGAGTGTTGTTTAATCTCCAGAGAAGTAAATAGCATAAAACTACTACTTTACAGGGTATGGTTTCAAAAAACTACCGGATTGTAATTTTTCTTAGATATCAGCCAAGAGGGTGATCGACTGTTTCAAAAGACACTAATCGTCCAGTGCTTTACTATTGATCGTGATTATGACAGTTGGGGCCTGCACGTAAGAAAACTGATTGTTTGACTGTTTACTGCCATTAACTGGCATGTGTGGCCCACATGTTAGTGTCTCTTTGTCATAATCTAATAAAGAAATCAATAAAGCATTTGGGTCCCGGAAACATTATTTTAAAGCAATCGGGTCCCTATAAAAATTTAAAAAAGAAATCAAGTCCCTGCAGACTTAAAGAAAAAGCAATCGGGTCCCTCGCATGCTCAAGCTCGAGACGATCTGCGCCACCGCAGAGCTCCCTCACGCGCCCGTCGGCGTGCAGTGCGCGTCGCCGCGGAGCTCCATTCGGCCGCTGCGTCCTCCTGCCTGCGAGTTGTGCCTGGAGCCGCCGTGAAGTCCCAGCCGCGCAGCCTCTCTCTCTCGTCCCTCTTCCTGGGCTCGGCGGCCCGAGGCCCTGGCCATGGCGCTCGGCTCGCGGCGGCGCCTGCTCCTGGGCGTGTCGGCTTGAACCCTGGCCATGGCGCGCGGCCGCCCTTGCTCCTTGCTCATTGGCGCGGCTCGTGGCGCTCCTTGGCGCGGGCGCGCGGCAGCCCGTGCTCTTGGGCGCGCTCGCGGTGTCCCTTGCTCGCCTTGCTCCCGGGCGCGGCGGGCGGCAGCTCTTGCTACTTGGCACGACCGCGGTGGAGGTGGTTGTCGGTGAGTGGTGCAAGTGCTGGAGCTCGGGCATTCGCCGGCAGGAGGATATGGAGAAGAAAGAGAGAGGGGGAGAGAAGAAAAGGTAGGAGTTAACGGTCAAACAAATGATCAAATAATTAGAGTTCTGACGCATGGGCCCAATTGTCATAATCGTGATTATTTGTAAAACACTTTGTCATCAGGGGTTTTTGAAACAGTCGACACACCCACTTGGTACTTATCTAAGAAAAATTTAAAACCGGTAGTTTTTTGGAACCCAGCTTGTAAAGTATTAGTTTTATGCTATATACTCTCTGCAGAGAGAGGGCATTAACCTGGTTAAATTCTGCTCCATATTTCCCCTCTGGGCTTTCCAGCTAGTTGTGGCACCGTACGGGTCTGTTAGAATTCACGCCTACAGCCATGTTGATCTGGTCGGATGTTAGGGGAGCGACGAAGCATGCACCAGATGGTGGCACAGGGACATGGTACTGTGTGGATCATTATGCATGGGCACCAAATTATGTACATCAGAGTTGAGTGGGATGGCCACATTGTCCGGGATGGTGACATGCTCACCGGATAGGAGGTTGTGCAGGGCATGGGCGTGCCAGTAGTGGAGTGAGACCACCAACCAGCTGCCTGGAGAGAAGTTGCAGAAATAGGACCCACGACCGACACCAGAGAGGGAGAGATATGGACCCTCGATTCTGCCAAAGATTCTATAGCAGGAGGTTCGAGAGATGGACGGCATGAGGAGCCATGGAGGTGGGAGCGATTTTGTGTTGTAACTTGTAACGTGATGTGGCTTCAGTGTTCGTTAACGGTGGAGAACCTGGAGCGATCGGGGATGCATGCGAGCAAGAGGAAGATGCGCCAGAGGATGTCTTGGTGGTAGTTCGACCAGTAGGCCACAGCCGCCACCATGGTAGTCCCGGTCTCTCGGGTAAGAAATTGAGGGGTATGAGAAAGAGAGTGAAGGGATTCTGGGAGATTCAGCTTTAACCTCGTGCATGCAACAGCTAATCCCGCGGGAGAAAAAAATCTTATCCATTCTCTCTCTCAGGATTAATTGTCGCAGACATCAGAACAAAATTGAATCTATTGATATCCCTATCATTCTCTCTCATACCCTCTTACCCAGGCTTGCCACAGCACGAGCCACCACCAAGAAATACTCACCAGCATCTTTTTGTTGCTCGCATGCATCACCGACCGCGTCAGGTTGTCCGATGTCAACGAGCACTCGTGCCGCATCGTGCTGCAGCAGAACCCGCCGTCGCTCCCGTGGCTTCTCGGGCCGTCCACCGCCCGGACCTCCTGCTACTGATCTTCAACGGATTCGATCGTCCACCACCATCCCTCTCCGCAGTCGGCCACAGGCTACGTTTTTGTGGCTCCTCTCCGAGCGGCTGGTTCGTGATCTCACTCCACCACTAGTGCGGCCATGCCCTGCTCAACGTCTGCTCCCCCTCCCAGACCGCGTGCACATCTACATACTAAGGTACTCCATGGATAATGATTCACGCACCTGGCATGTACACCGCGCCGCCGTCTAGCGCCCGCGTCGTCGCTGCCCTAACATCCAGCTATTGGAAACATGCCGTTCTGGAGTTAGGCATGGATTGGTAGTCGTCGATTCACTCACGCGCGCGTGCGTGCAGCATCTGAATCTGGTTGCCTTTCTCTCACTCGGCCCTAACGTAGTTGCCGGTGCAGATTGGGGAGCTGAGGTAGGCAAAGGGCAATTAAAAGGAGTCTATGCCTTCGCTATTTTCTTATTCGCCGATGGAAAATCTCATGTCTCCATGGGAGCCCCGTATAAATATTGTACTATTATAAATACTCTGCTACTACGTGTGATTTATTCTGAAAAATATGACCTGCGATTTGGTTCATAATGAGTCAATAAATTATCAAATCCCGAACATTAAACAGATCCGATGCGTTGAATGACTCCAAAAAGATATGGAAAATAATTAAGGATTTATTCCACTCAAATTTCCCTTATTAATCCATCAAATGCAAAATATACGGCATATAATTTTTTCCTAAATCAACATTTTCTTTCTGATGCAAAAGCTCATGTTTCCGTGTCAGGCCCCTATTAATATTGTAATACTACCTGTGCTTTATTCTCAAAATACGAGCTGCGATTTGGTGGGGGAGACTTGTATGAGATCTCACATTTAGGTGAGATTTATGAGGTCGATTTTTTTCAAAAAAGATACATGTTCAAACATTCTCAATTTTTTTGTACATACACATCAATGTTTCAAGTGCATCCTTAAAAAGTTTGTGCTCCTAATTCAAGTTACATTAATAGAAATAACAAGGCAAAATCATATGTGAATACTGTCAAGGTACTATACACCCAAAACTGCCACTATTCACATTTAAATTTGAGTTTTTTGAATCTCTAAATGTGCATGGAGTTTTAGACATACCCCATATGAATGTTGTCAAATAATTTTAGATTCTTTTGAAATGTCTAAATATAAAAAATATAGGTTGATCTCACATAAGTGTGAGATCTCATACAACTCTCCCCCACGATTTGGTTCATAAAGAGTCGATATATTATCAAATCCTAAACATTAAAAAGATCGAACGCGTTGAATGTCTGCAAAAAAGATATGGAAAATTCATTAAGTGTTTATTGCATTCTAGTTTCCTTAATTAATCCATCGAATCGAAAATATATGACATATTTTTTCCCTGAAAATCAACATTTTCTAAGTTTGAAAATGTATACGGAAATAAAAGATCTATTTCTATAAAACTAAATAAATATCATTACATCTTTCATGAAATATATTTTTATAATTTATTTCTTACATCTGGTAGCTATGAATATTTTTACCCATCGGGGCGGCGCAGAACGAGGAGATTGAGGAGGAGGCCTGGCGCTCGCGCCAAGGACAAGCGGTGATGGATCGAATCTGGCCAGAAGGAGAGGCCATGTATCGGAGCGAGCTCAGGAGGTCGCAAATGAAGTACAAGTGGAGAGGGAAGATAATAATGGAGAGGAAAGAGGAGGCAGATGGGCTGAGAGGAGATCGCCGACGTGGCCCTCGTCGGCGGCGGCCGGCGCTTGCTCTCCGGTGGGCGGCGCAGAAATAGGTGGACGCGACTGGAGGTGCAGAGGGGACCTAGCGAAACGTCCTTTTTACTCATGGAAGGCGGGTTGATTAGGCAAAACTGCAAGGATTACGATTACGATTTTGTCAATACAAATCATAAAAGCGTATTATTACATGAGAAGAAAGCGTATTGTGACGGTGAACCCACGGAGTCAATCCATGATTTATTATTACTAGCAAAAGAGCTCGTGCGTTGCAACGGAAGAGTAAATAACACACGTTCTTAACCCAATAACCATGACTCAAGACCCTAATGTGTTCACGTCCTTTATTTTCACATGGCATCACATTTGTGTTGTTGATGGTGGTCTCAGTACTCATACAACGAAAGTGTGGTTGAATGCGTTCAGTTCTAAGGCGTCTCTCTCGCGCACACTTGCTTGGAATAAAATGAGAAATATGTTCTTTTTCCCCGCGAGGTTTTTCACAGGTGTGCATGCGTGGTTATCGATGGTTCCTTTCCTCTCTATCAGTAAGAAAGAAAAACGGATCTACATTATCGATTAAGTTCACATCAAAATAATATTTAAGAAATATTTAGCAGCTAAAAATAGAATCATATTTAGATTCTACACATTTTTCTAATCAAGTTTCATATATAACATGTTAAAATCGGAGTTACGGTTTAAAAGATATTGATAATTTTGTTTTAGATAAATTGCAGATTGATTAAACGAAAAGTTAGGGGGTTTTACGTTAAAATGGAAAAACGATTCGGTTGGCTTAAATATGGACGGCGGGTTGATTACCTACAACATCAGAGGGTTTTTTGAGAAAATGCAAAAAAACGGTTCGGAAGTGACTTAAACGTGTATCGCGGGTTTATTATTGAAAATAAAGGGGCTTTTTTGCAAAATGTATGACGAACGACGACAAACCCAATTTGCTTTACTAGCAAATGAGTCTGTGCGTTGCAACGGGAGAGTAAATAACATAAGTTCTTAACCCAATAACCATGACTCAAGACACTAATGTGTTCACGTCCTTTATTTTCACATGGCATCACATTTGTGTTGTTGATGGTGGTCTGAGTGCTCACACAACGAAAGTGTGTTTGAATGCGGTCAGTTCTAAGGCGTCTCTCTCGCGCACACTCGCTCGAAATAAAATGAGAAATATGTTCTTTTTCCACGTGAAGTTTTTCACATGTGTGCATGCGTGGTTATCGATGTTTTCTTTCCTCTCCATCAGTAAGAGAGAAAAATGGATCGTACATTATAGATTAAGTTCACACCAAAATAATATTTTAGAAATATTTAACAGCTAAAATAGCATCATATTTAGATTCTACACCTTTTTCTAATCAGTTTCATATGTAACATGTTAAAATCGGAGTTGCGGTTCAAAAGATATTGATAATTTTGTGTTAGATAAACTGCGGATTGATTAACTGAAAAGTCAGGCGGTTTTATGTTAAAACGAAAAAAACGATTCGGTTGACTTAAATATAGATGGCGGGTTGATTACATAAAACATCAGGGGGTCTTTCAAGAAAATGCAAAAAAAAACGGTTCAGGAGTAACTTAAACGTGTACCGCGGGTTTATTTATGGAAAATAGAGAGGTTTTTTTTTTGCAAAATATACGAGGGACGACCAGAAACCTAATTTGCTTTATTATTATTAGGTAAAGATGTAATTTTCAATAACAACTCGCTTGAATCAAGGGGAATATGAATAGCACCTGACTTCTAATGGACGTAGAATAAACCGTGTGTACAACTCTGCTGATCTGACACAATTTGACACCATACAAAATGAAATGGCTGTCATGGTCTGACCATCATATGTTTTAAAACGATTTATTTAACCTCTCAGTCGTTGGGGAAAAATCAGCATGCACTCCCAAAACAGAATGAACAATAAGGATAAGACACATAAATAATGACGGTGAAGTGCTTTGCTCACTTCTTACGATTTCATCGTATGGAAGAAACAGTAACCCTGCCAAAGAGTTGGATAACTCCGCCAGGTGATATCCATAATTCGACTGAACCAAAAATATTATATAGCCAAAAATGGAACTTGTAATAAATTCACCTTCCCATTATTAACGGATGGATTGGTGCATGATCTCATAATCACCTTTGTAATAACATTTCTTGTTGTTCAGTATCCCAGGGTAGAACTCCCATGAGGCCATGACAATGAAAGATAGTTTCGAATGAAGTATGCAAATATTTCTTACTCACCACCGTAAACCTGGGCAAGTGAAAAATGAGTGGTCAGAGTTGCGAGGATCGGAAACCAAATTGCTCTACTGCTAAGACTACTTAAATACTGAGATGAAAAAGAACTTGTAAAGAGTAAAAATGCCAAATCGTATGGTATATTTGAGTCCCTAAGGATGCAAGGTCTTCTCAGCATCTTGGTACATGGAAAACAATCGAGTATATTTTTTTTTGAAAGAAATCAAGTGTAAATTATATTAGCCTTGCCATTTGACAATCTCCAATTAGACATTAAATATTCCTAAACGAATAAAGCCCCACCTACAATTGGACACCTATCCACTAATCTGTGATCTACAGCTCGTGAGCCAAAATGAGCCACAAACCCCAACTGAAAAATGTAAGTTCTTTTTAGATCCACATGAACCAGAACTATATACCATACAGTGTTGTGATCTAGATTGAGGAGAGACAGAAATGGGAGTCAGTTAAGCATCAAGGCGTCCGGTGGGGGCACAACAGAAACACCTGCTGCACGTCCTTCTACTCCATTTGACATCGGGCATGGCATATAGTACCTCATAGCCATGGCTAGTGGGCCAATAGCTCCTGTGCGACGTTTTTGATGTGAATTGGCTTGAGTGCGACGTTGTTCGAGCGAATGGCTGTGGTGCGACACATTTGAGCAGGTAAATAGCCCAGGGCCACATGGGGTGTTAAATGTGGTTAAATTGGTCGTCAACCAAGCCCGTTTATGTTAGGACATGTGGGTCCAACTTAATTGCTCCTCAAAACAGCTGACCGTGCCCTGCCGCCCGACCGTGCCGGCCCGCCACTCTGCCCCCTCCCCCCCCCTTCTTCTCCGGTGGCGGTGGATCTTGCGTTCTTGGTGGCGCCGGCGGAGCCGTCGTTCTCAATGGCAGCGGAGCCTTCGTCCTCAAAAAATGGTGAGTGAGAACCCTAGTCCCCCTCCCGTTCCCCTCTCGGCCCCGTAGATCTCAGCTTGTTTCCCCTGTTTTCGCTTGTTGAATCGACAGGTTGCGAGGGGGGCCCATGGGAATACTGAGATGGAGCCGCCAGATTCAACTTCGAATAGGTAATGCGCCTCTCTCCGATCCAATTTTGCATGCAATTAGGGCCTAGTCTGCTCTTTTTCACGGGCTTACACTGTCCGCCACTGACAGAGGGGATGCTGCCGCTCGGACCTTCGAATTGACGGTCAATTTCTTTCCATCAAAGGCAAAATTAGTTGATGGTAGCATTCAGAACATTGAGAGAGACACAATTGTTAAATGGGAGGTTGAGTTTACAGAGATTGATCCAAAAGTTCTACAGAACATGGGAGAGAAGGCAGTGAAGAAATGGGTGGAAAAAATTGGGGAGAATGTTGTTTGGCGTCCAGAGCAAGAAGTATCACTGTTGCGATTTGATGGTTGGAAAGGAGAGTATGTGAGAATGGAAGATGGTGAACAGATTGTTGATGAAATCGATCAGCAAAACGGCTGGACAAGCAAACGAGCTAATTTTTTTGCTGAGCTGGTTGATCTGAATATTTTTTTGAAGGTTGGATATGTGCCATCACAATTGGCTGCGCAGATGGTAGATGATGATTGGGCTACACAGAGGCCATTGATTCCCATGTGTACTGAATTTACAGTAATAGCCGAAGAGGGACAGGTGACTGGAACTGAAACTGAAACTGCAGCAACTGTTGATTGGAATGTAGTTGAATTAGATGAGCCTACTGATTTGGTCATTGCACCAATGCCTGACATTGAGACGGCCAAACTTTTTGGCATTCCAGTCGATGACAGAGATAAGCAGGAGAGGGGTGAATCTAGTTTGCCTGCTAATGCTAATGAAGATGTAGATGGACAATTGATGGAACAAGATGCAGATGAAGTAGATGATGCACATGATGATGAGCTGGTGCATGTGTATGACAAAGAAAACCCAGTCATTGAAGTAGGCAAGTTGTTCCCAAGCATGAAGGAGTTTAGGATGTGTTTCAAGACTTATGCAGTGAAACATGAGTTTGATGCCAAGACTGTTTGGACTGATAGAAAGAAGTTTTATGCGAGGTGCAGAGGATTTGATGGTAGTGTCAAGCCTTGCAAGTGGTACATATCTGCTAGACTGCAACCTGATGGAAGTACTGTCAGGGTTAACCAAATCCCCAATCAACATACTTGTATTACAAGTTCACATAGAGTATCAACCATGACATCACAACTTTGGGTTGCAAAAAAGATCACCCCAATTTTAGCCAAAACACCATACACTACTGCCAAGAAACTCAAAGTAGACTTGGAAAAGATGCACCCCATTAAACTGAAATATACCACAGCGTGGAAGGCAAAACAAAGGACAATGAAAAATGTATATGGTGATTGGGCAAATACATTTAGGATGCTTTACAACTTCAAAGCAGAGGTGGAAAAGAGGTCACCTGGTAGTGTTGTGGAGATAGATACAGAGGTATCAGCCAAAGGTGAAGTCAAGTTCTCCAAGTTTTTTATGGCTTTGAAGCCTTGCATAGATGGCTTCAAAGCAGGGTGCCGTCCATATTTGAGCATAGACTCATCATTTTTGATAGACAAGTGGAATGGTCAGTTGGCAGCATGCAATGCTCTAGATGGACACAACTGGATGTTTCCTATTGCTGTTGGCTTGTTTCAGTCAGAAACAGAGGCTTCATGGACATGGTTCATGATCCAGTTGAAAACATGCCTAGGGCCAGTGTCACCTTTGGCTATACACATAGATGCATGTAAGGGGCTTGAAAATTCAGTGAAAAATGTTTTCCCACATGCTGAGCAGAGGGAGTGCTTCGGTCATTTGTGGATGAATTTGATCAAAATATTTAGAGGAGAAGAATTTGGGCGCATGTGGCCAGCAGCAAGATCTTACACTAGATAGACACAAAAATATCATCTTGATAAGATAATGGCATCATGTGATGAGTTTGGTCCATGGCTGAACACCTACCATTCTTTGTTATGGTACAGGTCAGCATTCAACACTGCCATCAAGTGTGACCACATCAACAACAATTTGGCAGAGAGTTTCAACAACAAGGTGAAGGAGTTAACAGATTTGCCTGTGCATGACATGGTTGACAAAATCAGGATCATGCTCATGCGGTTGTGGGATTGAGAAGAAGGATAGGTGATTGTCTGCAAGGTGATAAGCTTCCAGCAATGGTACAACAGGTGGTCAATAGGAGCAGAAGTCTTTCACATTTGTTTGTTGAAAAATCTTCACCTTAGGGTGCTGAAGTTAGAGATAACAAAACTGGAAGGAGACATGTTGTTAACACTGAATTGCATGATTGCACTTGCCTCTAGTGGCAACACACTGGTAAACCATGTGAGCATGCCATTCTTTTCTTAGCATCCCAGCCGAAGATAAACATGCACCCATATCTGCATGAATATTATTCGGTAGCAAGATTCAAAGCTGCATATGCTACTCCAATTCCAGCACTTACAGATCAGTCTCAGTGGCCTGAAGTGGACATTGAATTTTCCATGTGTCCTCCCTTGACGAAAAGAAAGGCTGGCAGGCCTAAACAGAGTAGATTCAATGCATGGTTTGAGAAAGGTGGGAGTAGTAAGAAGGGAAAGAAAGATGAAAAGCCAAAAGGGCCCAAAAAGGTAACAAAACAGATGCAAGTTGTGCCAGGAACTTGGGCACAGAGTGGGATCTGTCAAATGCCGTTACACTCCTGATAAGCCAAAGTATGTTCTTGTTTATTTGTCTGTGTTTTGATTTGGTACTTTTTTCCAATTACTACATCTATAACATTTTCTGCACAGGAGGAAGCGAGCAAGTCAGCCCCTTGTTGTTGAACAGTGTTGGCCAAAAAAAAAGCAAGAGTCAATGGCGGTAGAAAGAAGAGAAGGGTGCCTGAGCCTGAGCAGACTGAAGGAAATCCTGCTGCAGTCAACATTCAGACTGAAGAAACTGATGTGGAGGTGCACACCGAAGAAACTAAACCTGAGCGTGTCGAGGTTTAGACTGAAGAAACTGAACCTGAGCGTGTCGAGGTTCAGACTGAAGAAACCCATGTTGAGGTACACGCCAAAGAAACTGAAACTGGTGTCAACATTGAGACTAAAGACACTGATGACGAGGGTATTGGCGAGGTGTTGAAAAGACCAGTGAAGAAAACCAAGATGATCAGTGAACTTGCGTGTGTAGTAGAACCAAAAACAAGAAGGGCTAAGGCGAAGAAGGGCACACGACGTGGTAGGAAGAAGTAGAACACAGAATAGTTTGATAATTTGGGGCATGTAATAATATTTGTAACTTGGTGCGTACTGGTAGTCACTATGTATCCCCATATTTCTATTCGAACTTGTTTGTCTAAACCAGCCAAATAAAATTCAAATTTAAATTCAAATTTAAATTTAAATTTGTGCTATTGATGTTTTAGTGCTATCTAAAGTACCTCAACTCAAATATGTTTGCTTGCTGATCATTCTGAGCCCTTTTGGTAAGTTGAACTCACAGTCATGAAAAGTGTGTTTCAAATAACCTCCAAAGGTAGGGTAAATGGCCTCATATTTAAGCAAGTTTTTTTGGCACCTTGTCTAAACCAGCCAAATAATTTTTCTACACATCTATTCTACCTATATAGTGTAAATCTAAAGTCTCATTATTTATTGAATTAATTTTCTAGAAAACAATTTGTTGAAGGAAAAAATTAGAAAAATTGAGGAGGAGAAGATGATATTGGAGTTGCATGTTGCGGATGTCGTCGATGATCACAAGATCAAGATGGATGCAATGCGCTTGAAGATTAGAAAGATTAGAAAATATGCCATTCATACCGAGGCTTGGTATCATTATGCCGTTGGATCAGTTGTTACATTGGTTGCGATTATGATCGCATTTGTTTTCGCATTGAAATGTTTTACATAGTTTCAGTGTATGGTTTAATTAATTTAGATGCTCTGCAGAGCTTTATGTTGTTAGATGAGAACTATGTATGTACTTTGGTTTTAATGTGATGATGAACTTCTATTAATTTTGTCACTTAATTATCTATTCATGATGTTCTGTAATGATTTTTGACACACTTAATTATATATAATGCACGCAGATGAACCGGCAATGGATGTACGGTTCAAGACACACCTCCGAGTACATTAAGGGCGTGCATGATTTTCTCGAAGTGGCTGAGGCAAACAAGCGGAATGGTTTTATGTGTTGTCCATGCCCTGTAGAATACGAAGTCTTACTCTGACCGAAAAAATCCTCCACACCCACCTGCTTTACAAGGGTTTCATGCCACACTATAATGTTTGGACGAGGCACAGAGAAATAGGGGTTATGATGGAAGACGGCGAAGAAGAAGAGTACGATGACAACTATGTGCCCCCTGAATACGGTGATGCTACTGAACATCAAGAGGAACCAGACGATGTGCATGATGATGCTGCAACGGGCGAAGCTGCTGAAGATCAAGAGGAACCAGACGATGTGCCCGATGATGATGATCTCCGCCGGGTCATTGTCGATGCAAGGACGCAATGCGAAAGTCAAAAGGAGAAGCTGAAGTTCGATCGCATGTTAGAGGACCACAAAAAGGGTTGTACCCCAATTGCGAAGATGGCAACACAAAGCTCGGTACCGTCATCGAATTGCTGCAGTGGAAGGCAGAGAATGTCATGCTCGCCAAAGGATTTGAGAAGCTACCAAAATATTGAAGAAGAAGCTTCCAAAGGATAACGAATTGCCCGACAGTACATACGCAGCAAAGAAGGTCGTATGCCCTCTAGGATTGGAGGTGCATAAGATACATGCATGCCCTAATGACTGCATCCTCTACCGCGGTGCGTACAAGGATCTGAACGCATGCCCGGTATGCGGTGCATTACGGTATAAGATCAGACGAGATGACCCTGGTGATGTTGATGGCGAGCCCCGTGAAGAGGGTTCTCGCGAAGGTGATGTGGTATGCTCCTATAATACCACGGTTGAAACGTCTGCTCGTAAACGGAGAGCATGCCAAGTTGATGCGATGGCACAGTGAGGACCGTAAGAAAGACGGGAAGTTGAGAGCACCCGCTGACGGGTCGCAGTGGAGAAAAATCGAGAGAAAGTACTGGGATGAGTTTGCAAGTGAGCCAAGGAACGTATGGTTTTCTTTAAGCACGGATGGCATTAATCCTTTCAGGGAGCAGAGCAGCAATCACATCACCTGGCCCGTGATTCTATGTATGTATAACCTTCCTCCTTGGATGTGCATGAAGCGGAAGTTCATTATGATGCCAGTACTCATCCAAGGCCCTAAGCAACCCGGCAACGACATTGATGTGTACCTAAGGCCATTAGTTGAAGAACTTTTACAGCTGTGGAATGGAAACGGTGTACGTACGTGGGATGAGCACAAATAGGAGGAATTTAACCTAAAGGCGTTGCTGTTCGTGACCATCAACGATTGGCCCGCTCTCACTAACCTTTCAGGACAGACAAACAAGGGATACCACGCATGCACGCACTATTTACTTGCACTGATAGTATATACCTGGCAAGCTGCAGGAAGAATGTGTACCTGGGCCATCGTCGATTTCTTCCGACCAACCATCACTGTCGAAAGAAAGGCAAGCATTTCAAAGGCGAGGCAGATCACCGGAAGAAGCCCGCCTTGCATCGGTGATCACGCATTTGCTATGGTCAATGATTTACACGTAATCTTTGGAAAGGGTCCCGGACTAGCTGTTCGAATGACGCTGAGAATCACGCACCCATGTGGAAGAAGAAATCTATATTTTGGGACCTACCCTACTGGAAAGACCTAGAGGTCCGCCCTTCGATCGACGTGATGCACGTGATGAAGAACCTTTGCGTGAACCTGCTAGGCTTCTTGGGCGTATGGGAAGACAAAAGATACACCTGAGGCACGGGAGGACCTGCAACTCTTGCACGAAAAAGAGGGCATGCCTCCGAAGTAGTATGAAGGTTCTGCCAGCTACGCTCTTACGAAAGAAGAGAAAGAAATCTTATTTGAATGCCTGCTCAGTATGAAGGTCCCGACTGGCTTCTCGTCGAATATAAAGGGAATAATAAATATGCCAGAGAAAAAGTTCCAGAACCAAAAGTCTCATGACTGCCACGTGATTATGACGCAACTGCTTCCGGTTGCATTGAGGGGCTTCTCCGGAAAGCGTCCGATTAGCCATTGTGAAGCTATGTGCATTCCTCAATGCAATCTCTCAGAAGGTGATCGATACAGAAATCATACCAAGGCTAAGGAGTGATGTGGTGCAATGTCTTGTCAGTTTCGAGCTGGTGTTCCCACCATCCGTCTTCAATATCATGACGCACGTCCTAGTTCATCTAGTTGACGAGATTGTCATTCTGGGCCCCGTATTTCTACACAATATGTACCCCTTTGAGAGGTTCATGGGAGTCCTATAGAAATATGTCCGTAACCGCGCTAGGCCAGAAGGAGGCATCTCCATGGGCCATCAAATAGAGGATGTCATCGGGTTTTGTGTTGACTTCATTCCTGGCCTTAAGAAGATAGGTCTCCCTAAATCGCGGTATGAGGGGAGACTGACCGAAAAGGCACGCTTGAAGGGACTCAATAATATGCAGGGACGGATATTCTTGGTCTCAAGCACACTACACAGTTCTATAGAACTCTACCTTGGTGACCCCAGTATGTCGATGAACACAAGAACGATCTGCGCTCCAAACACCCGGAGCAAAGGCGACGATCGGGTTACATGTGAACACATCAGGAATTTCAGCAGTTCGTTGGAAGCACGTATCAGAGGTGACAACACTGTTTGTTATGAGCTGTACTTGTTGTCCAGGGGACCATCTTCGACTGTATTGATTTGGAAAGGATACGAGATAAATGGGAATACATTTTACACAATTGACCAAGATCAAAAGAGCACCAACCAAAACAGCGGTGTCCGCTTTGATGCAACAACCGAGAGGGGAAAGGACACATATTATGGTTACATAGTGGACATATGGGAACTTGACTACGGACATGATTTTAAGGTCCCATTGTTTAAGTGCAAATGAGTCAATCTGTCAGGAGGCGGGGTACAGGTAGACCCACAGTATGGAATGACAACAGTGGATCTGAAAAATCTTGGGTACACTGACGAATCGTTCGTCCTAGCCAATGATGTGGCACAGGTTATCTATGTGAAGGACATGTCTACCAGACCGAGAAAGAGAAAAGATAAGGAAGCGAATACATCATACGATGAGCCAAAGCGCCACATAGTTCTTTCAGGAAAAAGGGACATCGTGGGAGTGGAGGACAAGACAGATATGTCTGAAGATTATCAAAAGTTTCATGAAATTCCTCCCTTCAAAGTCAAGGCTAACCCCAGCATCCTGATAAACGATGAAGATTATCCATGGTTACGGCGCAATAAGAAAATGACACAAGCGAAGAAAAAGTGAAGACTTTCTCCCGCAACTATTATGATTATACCATGCCAACTTTGTAACTGACGAGTATGATACCATGCCAACTTTCAACTTTTTCAGAGTTCATTTGAAATGCTTTAATGTCTTATGGTTCGGCCCTCGTAATACTTAAAAATAGCAACAATAAGTTTTTTGTTGTAAGTAGAAATAAAATAAAATAAATAAATCAAGAAAGAAAACAAAAAAACAAAAATAGTTTTTTCAAATTTTAAAAATAATGTCACTAATAGAAAGTTTATAATTTTCCTAAAACTAAAAGAAAAAAAGAATTGAAAAATAAAGCAAAAAACAAAATAAAATAAATAATGCAGAAATCAAAACAAAAAATAACAATAAGTATTTTGTTGTAAGTAGAAACAAAATAAAATAAATAAACCAAGAAAGAAAACAAAAAAACAAAAAAAGTGTTTTCAAATTTGAAAAGTAATGGCACTAACAGAAAGTTTATAATTTTCCTAAACCTAAAAGCAAAAAGAATTAAAAACTAAAGCAAAAACAAAAGAAAATAAATAATGCAGAAAACAAAACAAAAAAACTGGAAAAAAAATAAAAATAGCAACAATAAGTAAAGAAAACAAAAAAACAAAAAAAATGCCTCCTACTGGGCCCCCATGGCCTGAATACGACATGAAACCCTACTATTGGCCAGGATTCAGGCCCGCAGTAGGCCCAGAAGGCCCATCAGGCACAGCAATAGCAAGTAGGCCCGAAAGCCTGCGGTGGAGAGGAGCTCGAGAGGGGTGCGGCATTGGGGCTTATAAACCACTGCGCGCCCCTCTCAACTAGCGAGGTGGGACTAAACTTTGGCCCCGACGCGTGCAGCAAAGACAGGGTTTTGGTCCCGGTTGGTGGCACCTACCGGGACTAAAGGGGCATTGGTACCTGTTCGTGGCACCAAGCGGTACCAAAGGCCGCCGCTCCCCGCCCCTTCGGCTGCCGAAAAAGACGCCATGGGTCCCGGGTGGTGGCACCCTCCGGGACTCCAGGGTGCCTTAGTCCCGGTTGGTTGCACGAACAGGGACCAATGGCTTTGCTATATAAGCAAACACTTTGCAAAAATTCAGCATCTCATCGCCAGTTGCCCCGATGACGCCGACCCTCCTCGACGCCGCCGGGCTGCTCCACCTCGCCCGTCGCCGCCGCCCGCCGCCAAGGCCGCCGCCCCAACCCGCGCCGTCCTCGTCGCTGCCTCCCCGAGCCACCCGTCCGCCTCGCCGCCTCGAGCCCCTGCCCCATCGTCCGCCCAGCGCCGGCCCCTCGCCGCCCCATCGCCATCGTCATCTCGCCGCCCAGAGCCGCCACGCACCGGCTCTGTTTTTTCATTTTATTAGTTTAATTTTTTTGTTAACAAATATAAATAAAATGTATATTGGGATGTATTTGGCTATGTGTATGTAGATGTTCAAAATGTATAAAAAATTGTTCAGAGCATGTTTTTCTTCATATATGTATTTTCTGTTCATATGTGTATAAATGTTTTCATATATGCAAAAGATAGATTTTTAGAAAAGTTAGGTTTTTTTCTGTTCATAGATTTTGTTCGTGATATTAGTTATTGTAGAATATGCAAATGTTTATATATTCATATGAACAATGCATTAGGCAAAACCTTTGTTTTTTTTCGAAATTTTCTATTTGAACATTTTTTTTTGAAACAAGCAATACTAAAAGAATGAGAGGAGAAAGGAAAATAAGAAGAGGAAGAAAGGAGAAGAAGAGGAGAGGATGAAGAGGAGAAATAAATAAGCAGAGGAAATAAGCACAAAAAGAAGAGGCGACCACCAAACGAATAGAGGACAACAACAAAATAGAAATTTTCTATTTTTCTTCTTCTCCTCTATTCCTTTCTTCTTCTCCTTTTTTTTCTCCTTTTTTTTTCTTCTTCCTTCTTCCTCTTTTCTTCCTTTTCCTTATTTTACTTTCTCGAGGGAGAAGAAGAAAAAGAAGAGTAGTAGAAGAAGAAAGGAATAGAGGAGAAAGAAGAAACTTCAAAACGAGGGGGGTACCGATACCCCTCCCGATAACATTATTTTCCCATGTATATGTATGTCGCGTCGTTGTCGATATAACCCCCTCGAGATAACCTCGACATGAGGGGCGGTCGATATATATACCCCCTCTCGACCATGATAACTTATACAACGGCAGCACCCCCTCGGCCCTCTCGCTCGACTAAAACTCTCGAGGACACCCAAACCCTAGAGAGAAAACGATGTTGGTCTCCTACCCCCTCCTGCCGCGCCCCTACCCGACAAATTAACTCTCTCGAGGCCACCCAAATTAACCCTTGAAGCGTTGTGTCGAGGCGACCCCAAACCCTAGAGAAGCAGCGTCGAGGCCACTAACATGATTCCTTATTGTGATTAGCTAGCTAGTTCTACGTTTGCCACTAATATATATATATATATATATATATATATATATATATATATATATATATCCATCTGTACCATGTTTTAATAATAATTGACATGTTGTAAATATTTGCAGAAACTATGGAGCACTCCCGAGACGAAGAAACAGAAGCGATGTTGGGGCACATAATCGCACAAGGAAGTGATGAAGTTGCATCATTTCTCAACGACACCGATGGTCCCGAAGGACTGGGTGAAGAAGAGGGCTATGTTCATGATTGCTTCGACCCATTAATGCCGATACAAGAAGAGGACTATGTTCATGATGGCTCCGGTGACACAATGGAGGTACAAGAAGGAGACCGTGCTGACTGCTCCGGTGACCGAACCGAGTCCGGACAGGTGTATATATATATATATATTAGTTAAGCCCGTGCTGACTAGTTAATTGATGCATCCATTGTTTTGGTATATGTACACATATTAATACTCTCGTCCTTCTTCCTTGTAATTTCTAGCCCTCCGGATCAAGCACAACTTCGGTAAGGAGACGAGGCCCGAAGAAAAAGTTGAGCTCGGATGAAAAGTTTGAGATTATAGAAATCGCGCCCGACGGCGAACCAATTGAACCCATCCGGACAAGGAAGGCATTTTCTGCTCAGTGCGGGGTTCTTGTTAGGGACAAGATACCGATCAGCATCCATCAATGGTATAAGCCTAAGGAGGAAGACCCTGAGGTGTCTTATGTCAATGATATGCAAAAAGAAGATCTTTGGACTCAGCTGAAGGCAAATTTCACCCTACCGCCAGAGGAGGATCCGGAGAAGCCAGTTAAAGAGCAATTAATCAAGTCTTGTGCTCTTAAGAAGATGGCAACCCTAATGAGGAGGTGGAGGAAAGAGCTGAACCAGTTTGTCGAGAAAGAAAAGACACCAGAATTCATCGGCAAATATGAGAAGATCAAAGATCATCGCCCGCATTTGTGGCCCACAAGACATCGGAAAAGAGTAAGAAGATGTCGGCGACAAAGAAGCAAAATGCTGCGAAGAAGAAGCTTCACCATCGCACGGGTCGATGGCTACCTCAAAGCCCGACCTAAGTGGTCCAAGGCTGAGCATGATCTGCTTGAAAAGGGATGGAACCAGAGACAATGTACTGGCCAGACCGTTGCCGGACTTGGTTCTTCGGGGCTGGCGGAACCTTGGACCCTGTAACAGGGAAGTGCCAGTGGACGGACGAGCAACTGCAAATACCAGTCAAGAACCTTCGACACTATATCGATGCAGCGCAGCGAGGGACGTTCCTGTTGGAAATATGCCCTAGAGGCAATAATAAATTAGTTATTATTATATTTCCTTGTTCATGATAATCGTTTATTATCCATGCTATAATTGTATTGATAGGAAACTCAGATACATGTGTGGGTATATAGACAACACCATGTCCCTAGTAAGCCTCTAGTTGACTAGCTCGTTAATCAATAGATGGTTACTATTGGGGATGCAACTATTGAGTGTGAACCGCCCTGGAGGGGCCGGTTTACCCTCGTCCATGATCCAGGCCCACGAAGGAGGCCCAGAGCCCAGAGGCAACTTAAGGTCCATTTATGTAAACCGCCTTAGTGTTGTAGCTTGTGTTGTAAGACAAGAGAGGAGAGACCGAGCCGGACACTTGTATGAGCCGGATCGGGACTCTGTAGACCGGTCGGGCGTCAACCCGTGTATATGAGGGGACGACCCGGCGGCGGATTAAAGAGAGAGAATTCGAGGCTAAAGAAAAAGCTATTGCTCCCTAGTCGCCGAAATCACATCAATCCCATAACAACTGGACGTAGGCTTTTACCTTCATCGAAGGGGCCGAACCAGTATAACTCCCGTGTCTTGTGTCCGCTTTAACCCCTCTAGGTTAACCCGTGCGATGGCCCTACGACTAAGTCCTTTCACAAGGACATCTGCCGTGACGATTCCATGACAGTTGGCGCCCACCGTGGGGCTATCGCGCGACGGTTGGATGATCTTAGAGGGCAAGTTCTAAGGACTCCAAGGTTATGCTGTGGGCCGGATGACTAAGAGTCGTCGCGGCAAGCTCTACATCGACGATGCGGACTGGGGCCCCGAGGCCGGCTCGGTTGAGTACGGATACCGGTTCCCCTTTGGCGGCATACACGTGTTCATCGGCAAGATCGGCGAGCCAGGCTGGGCGGACATCTGCGCCGACCTCGTCGAGACGGCTCAGCTGAGCGAGGAAGAGTCCTGCCCTGGCTAAACCGGCGGTCAGGCGTGCTTTCGTGGGAGTTGTCCATGGAGGCTACGAGGACGGATCAGCATCCGGCGGCGAAACCGTTGTCTACTCTGGCGACGAGTCGTCGGCCGGAGAAACTGAGTCTCTGTACCAGCTGCAAGATGGCCAGATCGGGGGCTGTTCCGACGGTGAGAGTATTCCGGACCCCTTCGATCAGCCCAACCGGGTTGGGATCTTCATGGCCGGTACGCAGGCGGCGCTTCACTCTTCGACTGCGGCGCCCCTGGTCGCCGGTTCAACAGCGGTGATGGCAGCCGGGGAAGGAGGCCCTGTGCGCCCGTCGGCCCAAGTTTTGTCAGAGCTTTTTGACGCATTGGCTGTGCTCATGGCAGAAGCTAATCCGCCGGATCAGGACCTGCACAACGCGGAGATTGCAAAGGTGAGGGAACAGATCACTAAAGCTAAAGCGGACCTGGCAGCCGCGGACGTGAGGATGGCGGCGGAACGGGCCGCTTTGGATGCGCAGGCTTATAGGCTCATGCTTGATCAGAGCGCGTCGCATGAAGTCATGAAAAGAAAGTACAGGTCCCGTTTACCCTCGGTTTTCGAGGGAAGGGAGCTTTTCAATACCCCAGGGGCAGGGACCAGTAATCCGCCGCTGGTGGTAAACCGGCCGGAAGCACCTGGGACGGCCGCGCCGGTTCAGCCCCGTGTGATAGATCTGCCTCGCCATCATACCGGTGCGCCCCAGACTGTGCAGACACCTCCGGGTCTTTACTCCAACCCGATGGATAACCTTGTGGCGGCTGCGGCACGGTTGGAGGCGATTCCAATCGAAGGCGATTCACCACGGGCGGTAGAGACACGCCGGGTTAAGGAGCTCCTCAGGACGGCCCTGGCTCAGCAGGAAGCATATTCATACAGTCGGGATCGGATCCACTCCACCCCCCGCCCAAGCCGGAGTTATAGCCGGCGCGCAGATGAACCGGCCGTGTCAAGCAACGCGCAGCGCGGTCCGCCTCGAGGCAACAACCCGGCTGGTGGCTTTGAAGACGCTCAAGTGGTGGTGGACCGGGCCAGGGCACGCAGGGAGGCCGAATTGGCAGCGCAACATGAGGACCATCAGCTCGCGCCGGTTCGTCCGACCATCTTCGAACCGGGGGTCACGTCCGGATCATTGGGGGTGCCTTGTCTCGTCCCCGCCTTACGCAATGTGTGTTTACCTAAGGACTTCAAAGGACCCCGCAAGGTGCCCAACTACACCGCCGATTTGGCTCCAGAAGCGTGGATAGAAAGCTATGAGATGGCCATGGAGATGCTGGATGTGGATGAAGCTGCGTGTGCGAAGTATTTCACCATGATGTTGGAAGGTACGGCTCGTACTTGGTTGAAAAATTTGCCACCCAACTCAGTTAGTTCGTGGACCCAGTTACGGACCCGGTTCATTCAGAATTTCAAAGATACCTGTAAGCAGCCTATGTCTGTGGTGGATTTGGCGGCTTGTGTCCAGGCAGAGGGAGAATCTACAACACATTGGGTGCGCCGCGTTTCAGAGGTCTTGCATTCATCAGACCGGATCAACCCGGATTCTGCTATCTTAACCCTAGAGGCCAATTGCCGGTTCGAACCGTTGAAGTTGAAGCTGGGTCGCATGAAGCGTTTTTGCAATGACATGGGCACGCTCATGGGCGTTTTGGTAAAGTATGCTGACTCTGACAGTACCAAGGATCCCGAGTCGCAAGGCGACGAAGTGGGGAAGGGAAAGCAGAATGGCAGTTCCAGAAGCCAGCAGCATCATTCATGTAATGGAGGGAACAAGCGTAAAGCAAACGGTAACATGGGCTTCGTAGCCGACACCAACGCGCAGGACAAAAGTCAGCGGCGCAAGGGTAAGCAGTCAAACCGGGGCGGTCATAATCCGGATCGTCTGAATTACATATTAAATCAACCTTGCCCGAGGCATGGGACGAAGGAGTCACCGGCGAACCACCTTTGGAAGGATTGTTATATTATGCAGGAGTTCAAAAACTCTAACTCTTTCCGGTATGATCAAGGGCCCGGCGGCGGTTCAGGATCCGCCCCGGGTCACGGTGGAGGAAATTCCGGCCCAGGATTCGGTGGTAATCCGGGCGGGCAAGGCAATCAGAACAATCAAAGCAATCAGGGCCAAGGGGGTTACAATCAACAGCAGCAGCAGTCGGGTTACCAAAGTAATCCAAAGCAGTTAAACAGCGGACAGTATCATGTCTTTACCACCAGCATGGACAGACGGGACCGTAAACTTCAAAAGCGGGCGGTCAGTGTTGTTGAACCAGCCGCACCGCATTACCTGCGCTGGTCAGAGCAACCTATTGTATGGAGCAGAGAGGATCATCCTCCTCGAGTTTACAATCCGGGTCAGCTGGCCCTAGTAGTGGCACCTCAGGTGGGAGGCTACAAGTTCACCAAGGTACTTATGGATGGAGGAAGCAGCATCAACATCTTGTACTATGAGACCTTCCGGCGTATGGGGTTAACAGATAGGCATCTTAGGCCGTCCAGCACAGTATTTCACGGTGTGGTGCCTGGCAAGTCGGCATACCCGATCGGTAAGATAGCTCTGGAGGTGACCTTTGGGGATGAACATGACTCCAGATCGGAAACATTGACGTTTGAGGTGGTGAAGATTCAAAGTCCTTACCACGCCCTTTTTGGGCGGCCGGCTTATGCTAAGTTTATGGCACGGCCTTGTTATGTTTATTTGCAGCTGAAAATGCCGGGTCACAAAGGGACGATAACGGTTCACGGGAGCCGCCGGAATGCTTTGGAATGCGAGGAAGGTGATGCGGCTTATGCAGAGTCGGTTTGTGCCACTGAAGAGTTAAAGTATTATAAAGACAATGTTGATCCGGCGGATATGACCCCTTTGAAGAAGCCGACTACAGAGCATGATCCGAATTTGAAGTTCAAATCGGCAGCTAAGACAAAGCTTGTTGATTTTGTGCCCGGCGATTCGTCCAAGCAGTTCACCATCAGTGCCAACTTGGATCCTAAATAGGAAAGCGCGCTCATCGAGTTCATCCGTGAGAATCGGGACATTTTTGCATGGAAGCCTTCTGACATGCCAGGTGTACCGAGGGAACTCGCTGAGCACACTCTTAATGTTGACCCCAAGTACAGACCGGTAAAGCAGTTTCTTCGCCGGTTCAATGAGGAAAGGCGCAAGGCCATTGGAGAAGAAGTTGCTAGGCTCTTAGCGGCAGGGTTTATTGTTGAAGTCTTTCATCTAGAGTGGCTTGCTAATCCGGTGTTGGTCCTTAAAAAGAATGGCACTTGGCGCATGTGTGTGGATTACACAGATCTTAACAAAGCTTGTCCAGCAGATCCTTCGCCCTCCCGCATTGACCAGATCATTCATGCTACGGAGGGTTGTGAGCGTTGAGCTTTTTGGATGCGTATTCGGTTATCACCAGATTAAGATGGCGGTTAAGGACCAGGAGAAGACGGCGTTTATCACCCCTTTTGGAGCCTTCTGCTATGTATCTATGCCTTTTGGGCTCAAGAGCGCCCAAGCAACTTATCAGCGTTGCGTACAGAATTGCTTGCACGAACAGATCGGCGTAACGTGCACGCTTATGTGGATGATATCGTGGTAAAATCAAGGCAGAAGGAAACGTTGATTGAGGATTTAAAGGAAACTTTTGATAACTTGCGGGTGTACAAGATGATGCTCAACCCGGCCAAGTGCGTCTTTGGTGTTCCGGCAGGCGAGTTGTTGGGTTTCCTTGTGTCCAACAGGGGGATTGAGGATAATCCGGAGAAGATTACAGCTATCACCTCCTTGGCTAAACCAAAATGTATCAATGATGTCCAACGTTTGGCAGGCCGGATTGCTGCGCTAAGCCGGTTTATCAGTCGCCTAGGAGAGAAGGCCATTCCTTTGTACCAGATGCTGAAGAAGACGGATCAATTCGTCTGGAGCTCAGCCGCTGATGAGGCATTGGAGGACTTTAAGCGGCAGCTGGCCAACCCGCCAGTTCTTGCCGCTCCCATTGACAAGGAGCCGCTCCTGTTATATGTTGCTGCTAATGCCAGGGCAGTCAGTGTGGCCATTGTGGTGGAGCGCAAGGAGGCAGGGAAGGAGTATCCGGTTCAGCGGCCAGTTTATTACATCAGCGAGGTTCTCATCGAGTCCAAACAAAGATATCCGCATTGGCAGAAGCTGGTATATGGAGTTTTTATGGCAAGCCGGAAGCTGAAGCAGTATTTCCAAGGGCACCCCATCACAGTGGTAAGTTCAGCTCCTTTGGGCGATATCATACAGAATCGGGAAGCGACTGGCCGGATTGCTAAGTGGGCTATAGAACTTGGGCCGCACGGTTTAAGGTATGTGCCTCGGACGGCAGTAAAGTCTCAGGAACTTGTGGATTTCATTAATGATTGGACGGAGTTGCAAGCACCGGAAGAAAAGCCGGATCATACCTATTGGACCATCCACTTTGATGGGTCTAGGCAATTGGAGGGCTCGGGGGCTGGAGTCGTATTAACTTCCCCACGAGGTGACAAGTTCTGCTACGTTCTTCGCTTAATGTTCCCCTGTACTAACAATGCAGCTGAGTATGAAGCTTTGCTCCATGGTCTACGGATGGCTAAGGAGATGAATCTAAGCCGGGTCAAGTGCTTTGGTGACTCGGACTTGGTGGCCCAGCAAGTATTAGGTACTTGGGATTCTAAAGACCCGCTCATGGCTGCGTACCATCGGGAGGTGGACATGGTTGCAGGACACTTTAAGGGTTATCAGGTGGACCATGTGGATCGCCGGAAGAACGAGGCGGCGGATGCTTTAAGCCGGCTCGGGTCTCAACGTAAACCGGTCCCGCCCAATGTCTTCCTTGACGTACTGCACAATCCGTCAGTTAAGCTTCCTGATGAGGTCGATTTAGCTATTCCTGATCCGGAGGCTCACTTGGTGGCAGCCTTGCATGTCATTCCGGATTGGACCCTCCCTTATTTGGCATACATGAACCGGGGCGAGTTACCAGAAGACGAGACGCTGGCCCGACAGATAGTTCGGCGGTCTAAATCTATGACCATACATAAGGGCGAGTTGCATCGTTGCAGCGTGTCCGGGGCGTTTCAGCGCTGTGTGTCCCCTGAGGAAGGCCGTGAGATATTGCATGAGATCCATGAAGGGGATTGTGGTCATCATGCCGGTTCAAAATCCTTGGTGGCCAAAGCGTTTCGCCACGGTTTCTATTGGTTGACTGCCCATGCTGATGCAGAAGATCTGGTCAGACGATGTGATGGTTGCCAAAAGTTCTCCAGACGTGCTCATGTACCGGCCCAAGAATTGAGGATGATTCCAATTACTTGGCCGTTTGCTACTTGGGGGCTGGATATGGTTGGACCTTTCAAAAGGTCCAAAGACAAGAAAACCCACCTGTTGGTGGCGGTTGATAAGTTTACCAAGTGGGTCGAGGCAGAGCCTGTTAGTAAGTGTGATGCGGCCACGGCGGTTCAGTTCATCAAAAAGGTGATTTTCCGGTTTGGGTTTCCACACAGTATCATCACGGACAATGGCACCAATTTGTCCAAGGGAGCCATGAAGGAGTTTTGTGAACGAGAGCACATCCGGCTTGACGTTTCTTCAGTGGCCCACCCACAGTCCAATGGTCAAGCGGAACGAGCTAATCAGGAGATCTTGAAAGGTATCAAACCCCGGCTTATGGTTCCTTTAGAGAGGACGCCGGGTTGTTGGGTGGAGGAGCTACCATCGGTGATCTGGAGCATAAACACTACCCCTAACAGATCCACTGGATACACACCGTTCTTTATGGTCTATGGAGCGGAGGCGGTCCTTCCCAGCGATATCCGTCACGACTCGCCTCGCGTGGCAGCCTATGTTGAGACAGATAGCGAGGCCGCACGGCAGGACGCTTTGGACCGACTGGATGAAGAGCGGGATATGGCGGCTGCTCGTTCGGCGGTTTACGGCAGGATCTCCGTCGATATCACGATCGTGGTTAAAACCAGAACCTTTCAGGAAGGAGACTTGGTGCTTCGGCTCATTCAAGACCAGAAAGATATGCATAAGCTATCCCCACCTTGGGAAGGGCCCTTTGTGGTCAGCAGGAATCTGTATAACGGGTCATACTATCTGATTGATGTTCGAGAGCGGAAAGACTCACGCACGTCAGAAGAGGAGACCAACAGGCCATGGAACATAGCTCATCTTCGGCCTTATTATACCTGAGCCATCGGCTCCGCTTATGTACATATTAAGACAATGTATATATTATGAATAAAAGCAATAAACCGGATCCTCGGCCAAAGCGGGGTATCCGTTCTGTATAAAGTCCGGTTTGGGTACATGGAGATGTTGCCGTGAAGCGGCCTCCGGTTTAACCCTTTGCCTTGATTTTCAGAAATTTTTGTCACTTGGGGGCTTGGTCGTGTCCGAACCAATGCAATACCTCTTGACAGGCGAAAGCCACCAGATCACTTGGGGACATGGTCACGTCTGAACCAGTCACGCCACTTGGTCGGCCTAAGGCCATAGAATCACTTGGGGGCTTTGGTCGAACCCGAACCATCGCAATGCCACTTGATCGGCATCATGCCACGAGTTCAGTTGGGGACCTGGCTGACTTGAACCATCGCTACGCCTTATAGGGAGCTTGGTCCTGTCCGACCATGGTAATACCATCTGATCCGGCTCAGTAAGTCCTTTGCAAAACGGTTTTTATCATTGCCTTTCCTTCCATATGGTTTTTATACCAATCATTTGATTTTTGTTTGCTTTCTTAAACCGGCAAACCTCTTTAAACCGGATTCCAGTTGTCAGAATTCGGTCCATTTTTAATCTGGTGATTTTTGTTCCGGTTTGATTTTTCTGTTAACATCCCATTATGGAGTAACAGGGGGCTTATCATGCCCGACACGGTTTACATGGTAAACCGGCATTTTGAAAGCACAGGAGTTATTTTCTCCTTTGCAGGTAATGGTTTCTAAACCTCCGCCTCAAGATTGGCTAGGCCAACTGTATGACCGACGCTGGTAGGTATTTTTATATCATACCGTTTGATCATATACATCCCTACTTTCTTATATAAATATATGGGCGTCACAAGCCGGCTGGCGACACAAACCGCCGTGGCGGGTTAAAGAATTTGTGATTGCAGGCAAAATAAGTTGAGGGTTCATCATTCCACAGTATCAGCACCACCACGCAAAAGGTTACAGATTGAGGTTATAAAAGCCATTGTTCGAAATAAAGTGCTGACTATCCTATTACAAAGCCTTTTAAGGCCCGGTGTTTCATGTGGTGTTATGCCTTGAAGCTTCGGAGGCGTCGCCCGGCTTGACGGCTTACGCTTCTTCGCCGGGTTGACGTGAGGTAGAGGCGGCGCCTGGCGTCGGTTCAACTTCTTCTTCTTCCTCACCCAAAGCCCGGAAGTCATTGGTAGACCAGTCAATCTGGGTTAAGGCCTGAAAGACAGCTTCTTCACTTATCAGCTCAGCCGGATCAACGTCAGGGGCGTAAGTGTGCTTACGGATTGGAGGAACAAGGCTCTGCACTTCAGGGATGACAAACTCCACCCGCTTGTTGTTTGCATCATAAAAAGAGCGGTGAACCGCCAGGTTGGCTTCAGCTGCCAGTTGACTCGCCAATGGACGCATTTCCTTTGTTATCCGCTTCAGGGCGTCGTTGTCAAAAGCTTCACCGTTCTCTTGAGCACTGGGGAAACCTTTGGCTATGTCAGCCGGATCAAGATCTGCTATCCACGCCTTGGCGCGAGTCAGAGCTAGTAGGGTGCCAGCCCGAGCCGCGGATCGCTTTAACTCTTCAAGCTGCCCCGGAATCATGGACAGCCGGTCCAGTGTCTCTCTGATCAGGGAAGGCGCCGTGTTGTCGTAGGATGTAGCACATATGACCCGCTGGGCGCCGGTATACAGCTGTTCAATCAGCGTATAAGCGGCCTTGAGCTTCTTCCGCACATCAGAGCCCATATGTGCAATGCGCTTGCCTGCACCGGTTTCAGATAACTCAGGGTAAACCGGCGGAAGTATTAAAATTAAGATAGTCAGTGAAAATTTTCTTACCAGAGACGGCAGAGGTCATGGCATGCACTTGGCGTTTGAGTCCGTTAAGCTCTTCAGTCACCGTTTTAAGGGCTGCTTCAGCTTCTTCCGCCCGTTTTTTCAAACCGGCCTTCTCGGTGTCCCAGTTGGCCCGCTCGGATTTGTACCACTCCTTCAGCTGTTCCATAGTGGCCAAGGCCGTTTTCAGTTCGTCCTTGGCCTTAGTGGTTTCTGCTTGTTGAGTTTCCAGATTGGCTCGTAGATCCTTGAGCTGCACGTTTTGCTGGTATATTTCATTCTGGTAACAAAGGGAGCACATTAGTTGTTTCATCATAAAGTCCCAAGCTCAATATAAATATTCACCTTGGCACTTGGGGGCTAATGGCTAGTTGATCTCAGTTTTGCCATGAGGATACAGAAATTAAGTCCCGGTTTAACTATACTAAGTTGAACCGACCCTTGGGGGCTACAATACTGCAGTTCAAAGCATATGTTCTTTATGAAAAATTAAGTCCCGGTTTAACTATGCTAAAGTTAAACCGACCCTTGGGGGCTACTCTACAGCCACAGTACAGGAAAGACATAATTCATTACCTCAAAGCGGTCCTTCATCCGGTTTACCAGACCAGCTTCAAAGTCACGGCTGGTATAGAGCCGGTTCAGAAACCCGGAGTGGAGTTCTTGGGCAGAAAAATTGTCGTAAGCGGACAGATCAGTTTTCCCCTTGTCTTTACCCATGGTGGCAGACTCTCCCTTGGCACTATGTTTTGTTAAAGCGACCGGCTGGCTAGGGGCAGTATAGCCAGTGCCCGTCACAATAACATCATCATTCTTGGCCGGGCTGGCTGGATCGGCGGTCTTCCTTGGGCTTGGTGCTTTCTTGCTCTGGCTCGGTGGTTCAACAATTACAACCCGCTCTGTGGACGGGTTTGGTGGAGCAGGCTGCGAGGTTTCCACTTGGACCTCCGGTTCAGCTTCTGGCGGATCAGCAGTATCGTCTTTGTACAACTCGCCAGAGCTTTCCTTGGCGGCTTCAGGGTTTTCGTGTGTTTGTTCTGGGGTCTTTTCCGGATCAACATCTGCAGTAGGATCAAGGGTTTTCGCTTTCTTACTCAAGCGAGCCTTGGTGCTGCAATATTCAGAATTGGATTAAGACAAATCGACCAAGGCAATGGTGAATCGGGTCAGACGGACAGCAATTACATACCCTGCGGCAACTTTCAGCGGAGGCAGTTGTGTGGTGGACGAACCACCAGACGAGTTGGAAGAGGCCTGATAATTCGGGTCAGACGGATTGAGAGGACATCGGAAGAAACCTTTTAAGGGATAACGCTTTTCAGGAGAGCAAGTCACCTCTGGACGACGCTTCCGGGTTGGAGTGTCTGGTAAACCGGATGAGGTAATCCGTTGGCCCTTTGTCTTGCCGGTCGTCTGACGCTCTTCAGCCTGCTGTGTCTTCAAGGAAAGATTTGGATTCAAGTAAGCACATGAAGGATATTTTTTCACTTTCCGGACGGCGCGATGAATTCTTTTAACCGGTGCAAGATCAGATTCGGAAGAAAGAATGATTACCTCAACAGGGTCGGCATGACTGGCTTCGGCATCATCCTGGGAGGTGAAATTGTCAGTAAAAAGAATACAAAGGGACAAGTCATAAGCAAGAAGAAACACAAAGCGGAAAGCCGGTTTACGGCGGCTCCCCTGTAAGAATATCAAGTTTTACCTCAGCTTCTGATTCTTCGTCCTCCGGCGGATCAGAGGACTCGGCGGCTTTCTTCTTGCCTGCCTTCTTGGTGGCCTTGGATTTCACACGCGGCGCCCGAACCGGTTTAGTGCGTTTCCAGAAGGAGCTGTCAGCCTGAGAAGTAACAATAATTAATGCATATCAACAAAGTATTAAGGACCCAAAGGTGGTGAGTAGAGCTTTACCGCCGGCGGTTGATTGGCAACACAGAATGGAGCCAACCCGGTTAGACTGCAGACGGAGATCGGTTTGTCAAGCATCTTCTTTACAATCTCTGTGACCTCCAGTTCAGCTATGGGCAGCTCGTGACGTCTTTGAGGATCTTTGAGGCTGCCGGTGTACTCATGCATCAATCCGGGCCGGCGGCTTAGTGGCAAAACGCCCCAAGAAACCCAACACCGCACAAGGTCCACGCCAGTTAAGCCATTGGCCATTAGAGCTCGGAGCTTGATTATTTGAGGCGCGAAGTTCTTCCGTTCATGGCGGTTAAGCGTCTTGACGATGGATGCTGGTTGCTAAGCCGGTGAGGACGATAACCCGGCAAGGGGTTCTCATTGGCAGGAGCAGTGTTCCGGCAGTAGAACCAGGTTTGGTTCCAATCCTTTGGATGGCTGTGGTGTTTGGCGTGAGGAAAATCCACTTCCTTCCTCTTCTGGATTGAAACGCCGCCTAGCTCTGTGTTGGGGCCATCAGAAAATTCGGTACGGCGGTTCAAGTGGAAAAAATCCCGGAACAGCTCCACAGATGGTTCTTCCTGAAGATAGACTTCGCAGAAGACTTGAAAGTTGCATATGTTTGACACGGAGTTCGGGCCGATATCCTGCGGATGGAGTCTCAAACTTGCAAGGACGTCCCGGAAAAATTTTGAACCGGGCGGGCAGAATCCCCGGTCTAGGTGCTGCATAAACACAATTACTTCTCCCTGTTCCGGCTCGGGAGGAAACTCGCCATCCGGAACACGCCAGTGGAGGACGTTTTTTGGAGCCAAACCGCCAGTGGTGACATAGCCGTTGAGTTGCGTTTCAGTAATTTTGGACCGGACCCAATTGCAAGCTGAGAATTGAGGAGCCATTCCGGAAGACTAAGCTGCGAGAGAAAGGAAGAAACGGTTCACCATTAAAACAGTTCAGGCATATCAGATATTGTTAAACCGGCGATTCAGCAACCGGCTTCCCATTCCGGTTTAACTGAGGACTAATGGAGTGACGGATTAGCTATCAAAAGGTAAACCGCCGAATAAGGCAGAGCTGAAAAATTTACTAAGTGTGGGCAGAAACAGGTTTCATGCGCGGATGGAAGTAATTGAGATCTACCGAAACTCTAGTAAGAAAAATTTACGACCTATGCAAACCTCATAGAGAGCAGGAGGGTTCGGGTATTCTACACTCATAGATCCGAACAAAAGGAAAGGTGCCTAAAGGGTTAATTGGACAGCGGGGCAGCCACCTGCACAGGATGTACGGTGCGGCTGAGTCGTACAGCCATGGCGGAGCATATATGAAGAACTGATATGAACACCTACGAGCTATGAGACGAACAGGATTTTCAGATGGGATCTTGGTCATGACAGGAACCTTACCTGACAAGCAGAAACCGCGGAGGAGCGCTGGTAACTCTGATACGATCAGGTGGATGCAGCGGCCCGGCGTTGAAGCGTCGTTCGAAGGACGGGGGCGACGGCGGAGCTTCAGGGCTGGAGCGTCGCGAGGAAGGAGAAGAGTGGAGAAAGAAGAAGAGAAAGGGGCGACCGGTCTATTTATAAGGGACCAGAGCAATCAACGGGCGCGAGAATCGAGGAGTCAAAAGCGGCGGACGGTGCAGCGGCCGCCTCGATTTCCGGGATAGCATTAAATGAAGGGAATCTTACTGTTGGGATTTCTTTATTAAAGATGACGTCAAGGTGCCCTGACACGGGGATCGGAGGATGACGTCACGGCGGTTCGAGCAGATGGCGGTTTAAAAAATATGAAAGAAGATCAAGAGTTTCCTGAAGATGTTGAAGATTAACCTGAACCGGTTCAAGTCAATCTGGGGCCTAATGTTGGGGATGCAACTATTGAGTGTGAACCGCCCTGGAGGGGCCGGTTTACCCTCGTCCATGATCCAGGCCCACGAAGGAGGCCCAGAGCCCAGAGGCAACTTAAGGTCCATTTATGTAAACCGCCTTAGTGTTGTAGCTTGTGTTGTAAGACAAGAGAGGAGAGACCGAGCCGGACACTTGTATGAGCCGTATCGGGACTCTGTAAACCGGCCGGGCGTCAACCCGTGTATATAAGGGGACGACCCGGCGGCGGATTAAAGAGAGAGAATTCGAGGCTAAAGAAAAAGCTATTGCTCCCTAGTCGCCAAAATCACATCAATCCCATAACAACTGGACGTACGCTTTTACCTTCATCGAAGGGGCGAACCAAAGATAACTCCGTGTCTTGTGTCCGCTTTAACCCCTCTAGGTTAACCCGTGCGATGGCCCTCTGACTAAGTCCTTTCACAAGGACATCTTCCGTGACGATTCCACGACGATTCACGGTTTCTGACCATGGACATTGGATGTCATTGATAACGGGATCACATCATTAGGAGAATGATGTGATGGACAAGACCCAATCCTAAGCCTAGCACGGATCGTGTAGTTCGTATGCTAAAGCTTTTCTAAAATGTCAAGTATCATTTCCTTAGACCATGAGATTGTGCAACTCCCGGATACCGTAGGAATGCTTTGGGTGTACCAAACGTCACAACGTAACTGGGTGGCTATAAAGGTGCATTACAGGTATCTCCGAAAGTGTCTATTGGGTTGGCACAAATCGAGACTGGGATTTGTCACTCCGTGTGACGGAGAGGTATCTCTGGGCCCACTCGGTAGGACATCATCATAATGTGCACAATGTGATCAAGGAGTTGATCACGGGATGATGTGTTACGGAACGAGTAAAGAGACTTGCCGGTAACGAGATTGAACAAGGTATCGGATACCGACGATCGAATCTCGGCAAGTACAATACCGCTAGACAAAGGGAATTGTATACGGGATTGATTGAGTCCTTGACATCGTGGTTCATCCGATGAGATCATCGTGGAACATGTGGGAGCCAACATGGGTATCCAGATCCCGCTGTTGGTTATTGACCGGAGAACGTCTCGGTCATGTTCAAGATGGTTCCCGAACCCGTAGGGTCTACACACTTAAGGTTCGATGACGCTAGGGTTATAAAGGAAGTTTGTATGTGGTTACCGAATGTTGTTCGGAGTCCCGGAATAGATCCCGAACGTCACGGGGAGTTCCGGAATGGTCCGGAGGTAAAGAATTATATATGGGAAGTCCTGTTTTGGTCACCGGAAAAGTTTCGGGTTTTATCGGTAATGTACCGGGACCACCGGAGGGTCCCGGAGTCCTCCAAGTGGGGCCACCATCCTCGGAGGGCTGCATGGGCCAAGTGTGGGAGGGACCAGCCCCTGTGGGCAGGTGCGCCACCCCCAAGAGGCCCATGCGCCAAGAGATAAGGGAAAGGGAGAGTCCTAAATGGGGAAGGCACCTCCTAGGTGCCTTAGGGAGGATGGACTCCTCCCTGGCCGCACCCTTCCTTGGAGGAAGGGCCAAGGCTGCGCCTCCCCCCTCTCCCTTGCCCCTATATATAGTGGAGGGGAGGGAGGGCAGCCACACCTGAGTCCCTGGCACCTCCCTCCCTCCCGTGACACCTCCTCCTCTCCCGCAGGTGCTTGGCGAAGCCCTGCAGGATTGCCACGCTCCTCCACCACCACGCCGTTGTGCTGCTGCTGGATGGAGTCTTCCTCAACCTCTCCCTCTCTCCTTGCTGGATCAAGGCATGGGAGACGTCACCGGGCTGTACGTGTGTTGAACGCGGAGGTGCCGTCCGTTCGGCACTAGGATCATCGGTGATTTGAATCACGACGAGTACGACTCCATCAACCCCGTTCACTTGAACGCTTCCGCTTAGCGATCTACAAGGGTATGTAGATGCACTCTCCTTCCCCTCGTTGCTGGTTTCTCCATAGATAGATCTTGATGACACGTAGGAAAATTTTGAATTTCTGCTACGTTCCCCAACAGTGGCATCATGAGCTAGGTCTATTGCGTAGATTCTTTGCACGAGTAGAACACAAAGTAGTTGTGGGCGTTGATTTTGTTCAATATGCTTGCCGTTACTAGTCCAATCTTGTTTCGACGGTATTGTGGGATGAAGCGGCCCGGACCGACCTTACACGGACTCTTACGTGAGACAGGTTCCACCGACTGACATGCACTTGGTGCATAAGGTGGCTAGCGGGTGCCAGTCTCTCCCACTTTAGTCGGATCGGATGTGATGAAAAGGGTCCTTATGAAGGGTAAATAGCAATTGACATATCACGTTGTGGTTTTATGCGTAGGTAAGAAAGCGTTCTTGCTAGAAACCCATAGCAGCCACGTAAAACATGCAAACAACAATTAGAGGACGTCTAACTTGTTTTTGCAGGGTATGCTATGTGATGTGATATGGCCAAGAAGAATATGATGAATGATATGTGATGTATGAGATTGATCATGTTCTTGTAATAGGAATCACGACTTGCATGTCGATGAGTATGTCAACCGGCAGGAGCCATAGGAGTTGTCTTTATTTATTGTATGACATGCGTGTCATTATACAACGCCATGTAATTACTTTACTTTATTGCTAACCGGTAGCCATAGTAGTAGAAGTAATAGTTGGCGAGGCAACTTCATGAAGACACGATGATGGAGATCATGATGATGGAGATCATGGTGTCATGCCGGTGACGATGATGATCATGGAGCCCCGAAGATGGAGATCAAAGGAGCAAAATGATATTGGCCATATCATGTCACTATTTGATTGCATGTGATGTTTATCATGTTTATGCATCTTATTTGCTTAGAACGACGGTAGTAAATAAGATGATCCTCATTAAAATTTCAAGAAGGTGTTCCTCCTAACTGTGCACCGCTATGTAAAGTTCGTCGCTTCAAGCACCACGTGATGATCGGGTGTGATAGATTCTTACGTTCACATACAACGGGTGTAAGCCAGATTTACACACGCAGAACACTTAGGTTAACTTGACGAGTCTAGCATGTACAGACATGGCCTCGGAACACAAGAGACCGAAAGGTCGAGCATGAGTCGTATAGTAGATACGATCAACATGAAGATGTTCACCGATGATGACTAGTCCGTCTCACGTGATGATCGGACACGGCCTAGTTGACTCGGATCATGTAATCACTTAGATGACTAGAGGGATGTCTATCTGAGTGGGAGTTCATGAGATGAACTTAATTATCCTGAACATAGTCAAAAGATCTTTGCAAATTATGTCGTAAGCTCGCGCTTTAGTTCCACTGTTTAGATATGTTCCTAGAAAAATATAGTTGAAAGTTGACAGTAGCGATTATGCGGACAGTAGAAAGCTTATGTCCTTAATGCACCGCTCAGTGTGCTGAACCCCAAACGTCGTTTGTGGATGTTACGAACATCGGACATACACGTTTTGATAACTACGTGATAGTTCAGTTAAACGGTTTAGAGTTGAGGCACCAAAGACGTTTTTCGAAAACATATGAGATGTTTCGAGGGCTGAAATTGGGATTTTAGGCTCGTGCCACGCCAAGAGGTATAAGACCTCCGACGATTTTCTTAGCCTGCAAACTAAGGGAGAAAAGCTCAATCATTGAGCTTGTGCTCAGATTGTCTGAGTGCAACAATCACTTGAATCGAGTGGGAGTTGATCTTCCAGATGAGATAGTGATGTTTCTCCAAAGTCATTGCCACCAAGCTGCTAGAGCTTCGTGATGAGATATAACATGTCAGGGATAGATATGATGATCCTTGAGGTATTCACGATGTTTGACACCGCGAAAGTAGAAATCAAGAAGCAGCATCAATTGTTGATGGTTGCTGAAACCACTAGTTTCAAGAAGGGCAAGGGCAAGAAGGGACACTTCATGAAATGGCAAATCAGTTGCTGCTCCAGTGAAGAAACCCAAGGTTGAACCCAAACCCGAGACTAAGTGCTTCGTAATAAGGGGAACAGCCATCGGAGCAGAATTACCCTAGATACTTGGTAGATAAGAAGGCTGGCAAGGTCGATAGAAGTATATTGGATATACATTATGTTAATGTGTACTTTACTAGTACTCCTAGTAGCACCAGGGTATTAGATACCGGTTCGGTTGCTAAGTGTTAGTGACTCGAAACAAAAGCTACGGAATAAACAGAGACTAGCTAAAGGTGAGCTGACGATACGTGTTGGAAGTGTTTCCAAGGTTGATGTGATCAAGCATCGCACACTCCCTCTACCATCGAGATTGGAGTTAAACCTAAAATTATTATTTGGTGTTTGCGTTGAGCATAGACATGATTGGATTATGTCTAACGCATAATCTGTTATTCATTTAAGGAGAATAATGGTTACTCTATTTATTTGAATAATTACCTTCAATGGTCTTGCACCTAAAAGAATGGTTTATTGAATCTCGATCGTAGTGATACACATTTCCATGCCAAAAGATATAAGATAGTAATGATAGTACCACTTACTTGTGGGACTGCCATGTAAGTCATATTGGTGTAAAACGCATGAAGAAGCTCCATGTTGATGGATCTTTGGACTCACTCGTTTTGAAAAGTTTGAGACATGCGAACCATGTCTATTGGTGTATACGCATGAAGAAACTCCATGCAGATGGATCGTTTGGACTCACTTGATTTTGAATCACTTGAGATATGCAAATCATACCACATGGGCAAGATGACTGAGAAGCCTCGGTTTCAGTAAGATGGAACAAGATAGCAACTTGTTGGAAGTAACACATTTTGATGTGTGCAGTCCAATGAGTGATGAGGCATGCAGTGAATATCGTTATGTTCTTACTTCACGGATGATTTAAGTAGATACTGAGTGTATTTACTTGATGAAACACAAGTCTGAATTATTGAATGGTTCAAGTAATTTCAGAGTGAAGTTAAAGATCATCGTGACAAGAGGATAAAATGTCTGTGATATGATCATAGAGACGAGTATCTGAGTTACGAGCTTTGGCACGCTATTAAGACATTGTGGAAATTGTTTCACAATTAATACCGCTGGAACACCATAGTGTGATGGTGTGTCCGAACATCATAGTTGCACCCTATTAGATATGGTGCGTACCATGATGTCTCTTATCGAATTACCACTATCGCTCATGGGTTAGGCATTAGAGACAACCGCACTCACTTTAATAGGGCACCACGTAATTCCGTTGAGACGGCACTGTTTGAACTATGGTTTGGAGAAACCTAAGTTGTCGTTTCTTAAAAGTTTGGGGCTGCGACGCTTATGTGAAAAAGTTTCATCGTGATAAGCTCGAACCCAAAACGGATAAATGCATCTTCATAGGACACCCAAAACAGTTGGGTATACCTCCTATCTCAAGATTCGGAAGCAAAAGTAATTGTTTCTAGAAACGGGTCCTTTCTCGAGGAAAAGTTTCTCTCGAAAGAATTGAGTGGGAGGATGGTGGAGACTTGATGAGGTTATTGAACCATCACTTCAACTAGTGTGCAGCAGAGCACAGGAAGTTGTTCCTGTGGCGCCTACACCAATTGAAGTAGAAGCTTATGATAGTGATCATGAAGCTTCAGATCAAGTCACTACCGAACCTCGTGAGGGCGACAAGGACGCCAGCGTCTTGCTTGAGTGGTACGGTGATCCTGTCTTGAATGTCATGTTGCTAGACAACAATGAACCTACGAGCTATGGAGAAGCAATGGTGGGCCCATATTCCAACAAATGTTTAGAAGCCATGAAATCCGAGATAGGACCCATGTATCAGAACAAAGCATGGACTTTGGTGGACTTGCCCGATAGTCAAGCCATTGAGATAAATGGATCTTTAAGAAGAAGACGGACGTGGACGGTAATGTCACCGTCTATGAAGCTCGACTTGTGGCGAAGAGTTTTTCACAAGTTCAAGGAGTTGACTACGATGAGATTTTCTCATCCATAGCGATGCTTAAGTCCGTCGGAATCATGTTAGCATTAGCTGCATTTATGAAATTTGGCGATGGATGTCAAAACGAGTTTCCTTACCAGTCTTCATAAGGAAAGGTTGTATGTGATACAATCAGAAAGTTTTTGTCGATCCTAAGGATGCTAAAAGGTATTCTGGCTCCAGCGATCCTTCTAAGGACTGGAGTAAGCATCTCGGAGTTGGAATGTGCGCTTTGATGAGATGATCAAAGATTTTTGGTTTATACAAAGTTTATGAGAAACTTGTATTTCCAAAGAAGTGAGTGGGAGCACTATAGAATTTCTGATGAGTATATGTTGTTGACATATTGTTGATCTATGAGAAAACCTGGATACTTGAAAGGTGTTTTTCAAGTGAAAACCTGGATTAAGCTGCTTAAACATTGAGCATCAAGATCTATGAGAATAGATCGAAAACGCTAAATGATACTTTCAAATGAGCACATACCTTGACATGATCTTGAAGGTGTTCAAGATGGATCAGTCAAAGAAGGAGTTCTTGCCTGAGATGTAAGGTATGAAGTTAAGACTTAAAGCTCGACCACGGCAGAAAAGAGAGAAAGGACGAAGGTCGTCCCCTATGCTTTAGACGTAGGCTCTATAGTATGCTATGCTGTGTACCGCACCGGAAGTGTGCCTTGCCATGAGTCAGTCAAGGGGTACAAGAATGATCCAGGAATGGGGATCATTGGACAGCGGTCAAAATTGTCCTTGGAGTAAATAAGGACATGTTTCTCGATTATGGAGGTGATAAAGAGTTCGGCGTAAAGGGTTACGTCGATGCAAGCTTTGACACCTATCCGAATGACTCTGAATAGCAAACCGGATACGTATAGTGGAGCAACCATTTGGAATAGTTTCAAATGGAGCGTGGAAGCAGCATTTATAATATGACCTAGAAATTTGCAAAGCACACACGGATCTGAAAGGTTCAGATCCGCTGACTAAAACCTCTCTCACAAGCAAAACATGATCAAACCCCGTAACTCATTGAGTCTTAATCACATGATGATGTGAACTAGTTTAATGACACTAGTAAACTCTTTGGATGTTGGTCACATGGCGATGTGACCTGTGAGTGTTAATCACATGGCGATGTGAACTAGATTATTGACTCTAGTGCAAGTGGGAGACTGTTGGAAATATGCCCTAGAGGCAATAATAAATTAGTTATTATTATATTTCCTTGTTCATGATAATCGCTTATTATCCATGCTATAATTGTATTGATAGGAAACTCAGATACATGTGTGGGTATATAGACAACACCATGTCCCTAGTAAGCCTCTAGTTGACTAGCTCGTTAATCAATAGATGGTTACGGTTTCCTGACCATGGACATTGGATGTCATTGATAACGGGATCACATCATTAGGAGAATGATGTGATGGACAAGACCCAATCCTAAGCCTAGCACAGATCGTGTAGTTCAGATGCTAAAGCTTTTCTAAAATGTCAAGTATCATTTCCTTAGACCATGAGATTGTGCAACTCCCAGATACCGTAGGAATGCTTTAGGTGTACCAAACGTCACAACGTAACTGGGTGGCTATAAAGGTGCATTACAGGTATCTCCGAAAGTGTCATTGGGTTGGCACGAATCGAGACTGGGATTTGTCACTCTGTGTGACGGAGAGGTATCTCTGGGCCCACTCGGTAGGACATCATCATAATGTGCACAATGTGATCAAGGAGTTGATCACGGGATGATGTGTTACGGAACGAGTAAAGAGACTTGCCGGTAACGAGATTGAACAAGGTATCGGATACGGACGATCGAATCTCGGGCAAGTACAATACCGCTAGACAAAGGGAATTGTATACGGGATTGATTGAGTCCTTGACATCGTGGTTCATCCGATGAGATCATCGTGGAACATGTGGGAGCTAACATGGGTATCCAGATCCCGCTGTTGGTTATTGACCGGAGAACGTCTCGGTCATGTCTGCATGCTTCCCGAACCCGTAGGGTCTACACACTTAAGGTTCGATGACGCTAGAGTTATAAAGTAAGTTTGTATGTGGTTACCGAATGTTGTTCGGAGTCCCGGATGAGATCCCGGACGTCACGAGGAGTTCCGGAATGGTCCGGAGGTAAAGAATTATATATGGGAAGTCCTGTTTTGGTCACCGGAAAAGTTTCGGGTTTTATCGGTAATGTACCGGGACCACCGGGAGGGTCCCGGGGGTCCACCAAGTGGGGCCACCATCCTCGAAGGGCTGCATGGGCCAAGTGTGGGAGGGGACCAGCCCCAGGTGGGCTGGTGCGCCCCCCCAAGAGGCCCATGTGCCAAGAGATAAGGGAAAGGGAGAGTCCTAAAGGGGGAGGCACCTCCTAGGTGCCTTAGGGAGGATGGACTCCTCCCGGCCGCACCTTCTTTGGAGGAAGGGCCAAGTCTGCGCCTCCCCTCTCCCTTGCCCCTATATATAGTGGAGGGAGGGAGGGCAGCCGCACCTGAGTCCCCTGCAACTCCCTCCCTCCCGTGACACCTCCTCCTCTCCCGCAGTGCTTGGCGAAGCCTGCAGGATTGCCACGCCTCCACCACCACCACGCTGTTGTGCTGCTGCTGGATGGAGTCTTCCTCAACCTCTCCTCTCTCTTTGCTGGATCAAGGCATGGGAGACGCCACCGGGCTGTACGTGTGTTGAACGCGGAGGTGCCGTCTGCTCGGCACTAGGATCATCGGTGATTTGAATCACGGCAGTACGACTCCATCAACCCCGTTCACTTGAACGCTTCCGCTTAGCGATCTACAAGGGTATGTAGATGCACTCTCCTTCCCCTCGTTGCTGGTTTCTCCATAGATAGATCTTGGTGACACGTAGGAAAATTTTGAATTTCTGCTACATTCCCCAACAGTTCCTTCCAAACAGGGAGAAGGACGAGCTCACAATGGCCCTTGGGAATCCTGAGCACCCTGGACGGACACGAGGCACGCCAGGCTCCATTCCGTGGAAGGTTGGTTTTCCGGACGCAGGGGGTTACAAAACCCACGAGAGGAGGAAGAAACCGGAGCAGGACCAACTGCAGGCGCTGCACGAAAGGGTAATGGGGCTAGAGGAACGAGAAGAGGAACGAGAAGCAGCAGATCGCAGCAAACGACCTGCCGAAGCTTCCCCCGAAGCTACCCCGCCATCTCAGCGGAGAAGCAGCGTGGCTTCCACCGAGCTGCTTCAGCCGGAGCATGTCTTGACGGCTCCTGCCAGCTATCCCGTGGATGGTATCACGGAGTCTCAAAATTGCCACATTATGGCGCGATGGATGAATTTGAAGGTCAAGGCGGTTGTTGGCCAAGTTTATCCTAGTGGACTCGGCCCAACTTATCACTGCCAGCCGGTTCCAGAAGGATATGCTAAGGTGATGGTGGATGAAATAACGGAGGGATTTGAGGACCTCCTGCTTGACCACCCTACCGGTGAAGGGGAGACTAGGCTGGGTTCTGCTCTGAAGACTCCATGCCTATGGCGGAAGGAGCTCATCAACCTTCCGAACTGGACGCCTCCGCCTCCTCCTCCTCCTCCGGCGAGTCAGGGCACTCCGCCTCCTCCTCCGGCGAGTGACGATCAAGGCATGCGTGGCGGCACTCCGCCTCCTTCTCCGCCTGCGCCGGCGCGCCCGAGCAGCCAGCCTCCTCCTTCTCCGCCTCGTCAGCAAGGGCGGAAGAGACCCGCCACCGCTCCGGCTACTCTGACGCGTCGTAGTCCTTCTCCTCCGCCTCGTAAGCAAGAAAATAAGACATCGGCTCCGTCTGCTCTGCCGGCGTCTAGCAGTACAGCCAAAGGCGGGAGGAAATACAGATTCGGTCCTTGTCTGAAGACTCCAGAGAAGTTACCGTACGGGAGGACCGAGGAGGAGAACGCGAAGATCGCGCAGACCGAAGTGGATGACTGGTTTGCAGGGTTGAAAGCAAAGAGACATCCACCTCCGGAGGAGAAGGTAGATCCGGTGAAAGCGAAGCGCACTCTGGCTGCCCTGAGGAAACCGACAAAGTCTCCGCCGAGAACCAACTATGAGTGCATTACTGAACAGACATATCTCCAAGCGGAGCGGTCGGGAAGTAGTGTCAGACATCAAAGAGAAAAAGAACGAGCAGCTGCGAAAAAAATTGACCAGCTCGGTGAACAAGCAAAACAATCGTGCCCCCCGCTCAATGTGTCTAGCGGCAACATCGTCGCTAATGTTCCGGGGATGGTGGCCGGTTATGGCAATCTACAAGATTACCTGCCTGACGATGCACTTCCTGAATACATAAAGGTGGAAGAACACAGATACGAATACGAGAAACCTCTCGTTAAAGATGAAAAATCTCTAACAATGATGATGCGAAGATTCCATACTTGGTACATGAAAACCTGCAGAGAGTCTGGGGGGACGAATAGCTTGTATCTGCACATTAAAGAGGAGCACGACCTCGTTGGAACTGATCTGTTGTGTGTTCCATTTGAGGAGTTCTTCGCGTTCTTCAATCAAAAGGCCCTCGATAAATTAACGGTCTTTTGCTACTGCCTGTAAGTACTATTTCTGTCATTAAGTCTCTATATATAGCTCGGCTCTTTCATTGCATGTATTTATAATTAATTATCCTCAATATATTATGCAGATTGAAGATCGTCGAGTGCAAAAAAAATGAAACCTATGATATTGGGTTCATTAACACAAATATCATAGATGTATTTCTGGTTGAAAAGCACGTCAAAGAGGCCGAGGACAACTTGCTACAATCGTTGATCAAAAATCAAAACAAAGATACCATACTCTTTCCTTATAACGGCAAGTGAGTGTTACTGATCGTTTGCATATTCGGTTTCCCTTATTACTCGAGCGAGGTTATAGTAATGTAATTGATGAGTTATGCATGCGCGCGCAGGTTCCACTATATTCTTCTGGAGATTAAGCTTGAGCGTGGACTAGTAACCGTCTTAGACTCGAGATGGAAAGATGCCAACACCTATGCGGACATGACTGAAATGCTCAGCAAGTAAGTTCAATCGATCATTATCGCACCATAGCGGCAACTTTTTGTTCATTTCCTGATATCTCAAGTAATAATTATTATTTTCTTTGTCTTGCAGGGTTTGGAAACAGTTCACCGCAAAAACTCCGGGACTGCCGAAGGAGCTGCGATATACATACCCGAAAGTAAGTACTACTGGCTAGCTAGTTGTGCGCATCTCCCGTTGATTCTATAGCTATACTTTCATCAATGCCATTTATAATGCTTCATTATCAGTTTGATTGACCTCTATTTCCCGTGAAGTGCTTGTGGCAGGAACAAGGGAATGATTTCTGTGGATACTACGTGTGCGAGTTCATCTACAACGCGACTTTGAAAAATAAGCGGGGCTACTCTCAAAGACGATATGAAGTGCGTAAGCAATTAATAATATTCACAATTTCATTTTATTACACCATCATTTCTGTTGAGTTTCATTCATATATATGTATTAATTAACCCCTTCTTCAAATTAGACGTGGCAGATGCGGAATGAACTCCTAGAACCAGATCGCATTAAAGAAAATCAAGAGGAATAGGCGCGATACATTCTTCAAAACGACATCAAAAAAGCCGGAGAATACCAAGTGGAAGTTGATTTCAAATGCTCGGGGACTGAAATTGAGAGATCTTATATATTGTAAATGTATGTAGCCAGTAGCGTCGGACGTACATGATACTTAAAACTTGTTGTTCGACCAATCTCTCGGAGAAGGAGAGGTCAATCGATCATTTCTCTCGGTATGAATGACGAACTTCTGTACTCGATGGTTCCCTTCATTTTCTTACTAACTAGCGTGTCGAGGGCTATATGTATATAGTACATAGTGTCGACCAAGAACGGACATAAGAGAGGACACTTCTCTCTATTAATTAGCTAGCTAACACAATATATGAAACACCTAAATTAACCCCCAACACCCCCACCCCCCCCCCCCCCCTTCAAAAAACAAAAACAAAAACCCCAGCCACTGGAATGCTGACGCGTGGATGCCTTTTTTTGGTCCCGGTTGGTGCCACCAACCGGGACCAAAGGCCCCTACTGGGCTCTGCGCACCGGCCACGTGGAGGACCATCTGTCCCGGTTCATGTTAGAACCGGGACTAAAGGGGGGAGGTATTAGTAACGACCCATTAGTCCCGGTTCATGAACCGGTTCTAAAGGCCCTTACTAACCGGGACTAATAGGTGTTTTTCTACTAGTGGATACCAGCAATAAGCGTCCTGGTTGGGACCTCAGGTCTTAGATGTTAGGTTTGGCTACGAGGTCTGTTTGGTATTAGGCCCAGACTATCAGCGCTCCTTCATCAACTGGATAGGAGTAGCGACAGAGGGTGCTTAGATGATGACTTTGGACATACTATTGTATGACTTTGTAAGGTCTTGTGTTATTAATTAATAAAAAGGCCGTATGCATCGTCCAGATGCAGAGGCTGGGGGTGTTCCTCCTTTTCTAAAAAGAATACCAGCAATAAGGGTCGAATTCTGTAATAGGAAACATATATGTGTGCAGCTAGTAGTTGGACTGAAAAATAAAAGATATGGGGGAAACCGTGAGTGGAATTTCCAGTCGGTGCTTGACCCAACCTTCATCCATTATTGGATCTCGGCAAACTCTTTGCCGAGTGTCCGTGTCCTGGCTCTCGGCGAATTCCTGTTTGCCCGAGAGGTGTACACCGGGTGGCCTTTGCCAAGTGCAGCTCTCGGCAAAGGTGTTGCCGGCGGTTATTGGCCATTTGCCGAGTATCCATGGCACTCGGCGTATAGGGCGATTCCAGTAGTGGATATCCTTGGTGCGGGTAAGGTCATTGTTGTAGTTTTCCCAACGGGATCTAATTGCTTTGGGTTTTTTCCCTACGCATAGCTTTGGTCTTGTATGACTTTGCTATATGTTGGCTATTTTCTTGTGTGTGTGCACTAAAGTTGACCGTGTGCATCCTAGGTATGCAGAGACCAGGTGTGTGCTCATTATCTTTATATCCTCTTGATACTCCATTTGGAGCTAATAAAATCCACCCCTTGTCGAAAAAAAGTGCTAGTGACTAGAATCGTCAACTTGATGCTTGTAGCGACCAAGCCGGACCATGGAGAGTGTAAAATCCTATAAATTCTAAAACCACTAGGCATAAAAGAAAATCTTCCCTGGTAGAAGGTTCTAGTAATCAACGGAGGGAATAAGCCGTTTCAGTCTTTTTTGCCAAAGAAGGTTTTGGGGGAGGAACCTATGGGAACGACAGTCCTGTGTCGAGATTACAATTTGCCTACCGCTGCACACTTATAAACATCAACCTGTGGGAATAACCAACCCTTCCCTGTCAAAGCAAGAAAAGGAAGGCAATGACGTGGTCTGGTTTACAAGTAAGAAAGAAATATGATTAGTAGGGGTAAAGATGACACTTTAGCTCTTCGTTCCGCTCTTGGTTTACAGGCTTTGTTAACCAGACCCTACGTGAGGCACGACAAATATTAGCCCAACAAATTTCTTATGTAATCACATGCAAGATGTTCCTGTTTTGAGGCTGCACATCTTGCAACTCAAATGGTTTCATTCATACATGTATACATCATTCACGCAAACAAATGTGTGTTACTCCTTAATGGATCTTTTCTTTGAGACTACCACTACCATTTGTTGCAACCTGAAGTGCATGAATGATCGCTTGAGCCCAGTCGCAAAGTATTGCTGATTTATATGTATTGATTATAACTCATTTCCCCCATTTTTATGCCACATTAATTCTGGGTGCATCTAAAAAAATCAGATGCAACTAAAATTAATTTATTTAGCGAAGACACCACTCTAACACCTAGCAGCTGGAAGGCCCTTCTCTGCACGTGCTGGCGTCGCATCCTGGCCGACTCTGCTGATTTTTGTAGAGGCTGAGTTACCATTTGTAAGAGATTTGATGCTACATGTGACTCATTCTTTCCCTTTGTCTCTCATGCCTATAGGCTCCAAGTGGTTTCGGATGGCAGAGAAAGAACGGCAGAACATTGTGCCACTAAGTTTCTTATATAGTTTTATCAGTAGATATTGTTTCGGGAGTCTAGAAACTTATAGGAATACAAGATAGTGGTCCTCGCAAAAAAAATACAAGATAGTGGTCGGGAGAGTAAAATTTGCATCTCAATAAAAAAATGATTTGGGGAACCTAGAAAGTTGAGCAAACAAGAGGGGGGCCAGGAGAGTGAAATGAATGCCTCAGTGGCGAATGAGGTGTTCGAGATGTATGTAGCCCTTGAGTCTTCTTATAAATTAGTCATGGTACATTCAAACCCATAGTACTAGTAGCACGCTATTAGTTGGATTGGATGAATGATAGAGCTAACTTTATTGGACGATGCTATGAGTACAATTTCCTTCGGTCTTAATACTGGTTTCTCTCTCCCATTAGGCTCCATGCCTTTCTCAACAAACTCCTTAGCGCCAAATCTGCCTCTATGAACCACTCCCATGCACCATTTTTTTCACCGCACCTATATATAGTGGGATGGGGAAACAACATACACCCAGAAACAAGATCTGGATCGATAGAATTCTATAGTTCTTCCATATGGATCGCGGCAAACAACAGTAGTGATCGCCGATCTTCCAGCCGTTGATGCTAGGCTGACATCACCAATTACTCGCCACTGACCCCTGTTGGGACGACAAGAGCTATTTTCATCGACTTGTTTGCATCACAGACATAAAATAACCATCATTCTTCAGCCTACCGGCAAGTTCCATAATTAGAAACTCAGGAAACATGCTCAAATTCATAGCAGAAGTGTTCATCCTTTGAATTCGCTGGGCTCCGTTCATGAGTTTCATCTGTTTTTTCTGTGTGGGTTTCTTCTCTGGTTTTGGTCTTTTTTTATTTTCTTACTTTGTATTTTCTTACTGTTTTTATTTCTTCATTAGTTTGTTTTTTTTATTTTTCTTTCTTTTTAGGCTTTCTTATGTTTTCCCTCGGTTTTTCTTTTTTCCACTGTTTTTCTTTGGTTTTCTTGTTTCCTTAATCTCTTCATTTTTTGCCTTTCCTTTCATTTTAATTTTTTTGTTTCTTTCTTTGCTTTCATCATTTTTCTTCATTTGTCTTAATTTTTGTTTAGTTCTTCTTCGTTTCCTCATGGTTTTTCACGCTTTCTTCGGGTTATTTGTTTATTTCGTTTTTAAGGTGTTTTTTTTTTGTTTCTTTCCTCCGTTTCTCTTGCTTTCACTGTTTTTCTTTTTTTTTGTTCAACAAATGTCAATATTCTTCATACACACTTGTACATTTTACATATACATCAGGAACGTTTTTATGTACATTTTTGACATTTTCTAAATACATCATTAGCATTTTCCAAAAATAATGTTCCATGCCAAATTAGTTCAGACATATTGTACATTTTTCGTATTTATCAGGAACATTTTCTAATGTATGTTTAACATTTTTGAGCTATATGAATAATGTTTATACATGATCAACTATTTCTAAAAAATTATTTTTTAAGTTAATTTTTTTAAAGGCGTTCTACATCTTATATACCTAAGAAATTCATCCTCACTATAGGATTTATCTCTACATGCAACCTCTCCACAGCATTAGTCACGCCACATCAGCAACTCTTCACATGCATGCCTTCTGTTCCAAGCTTACGAGTATGTTTCTCTTTCATAGACAGTCACCAAAGCCAACCAATTGTTTTGTCATCTGCCGCATTGATTCATATACATCATCACCATTTTTTTGTATATGTTTAATTTTTGCTTGAAATAGATGTTTTTTTAACTTTTTTGTTTATTAGTACTTTTTTGTACATGTTGTATATTTTCAGTAAACACCGGGAACATTTTTTATGCACGTTCAACATTTTGGAAATATATGATTAATATTTTTTTCAAGACATGATCAACATCGGGAACATTTTTTTGTTCAATTTTCCTTTTGTACATGTTCTACATTTTTGGTATACATCTAGAACATGTTTTATACAACAGTAAGACTTTTCAAACACACGATAAACATTTTTTAAAACATATATTTTTTGATGTCTACTCTTTTAACTATGCATTATACTTATACATTTTTGTATACATTAGGAAAAATGTTCTATACATGTTTAACATTTTCAACATAAAAGATCAAAATGTGAAAATATTTTCATGTCAATCGTTTTCCATTCTCATTGTATATTTTTTTTATACATTGGAAACATTTTTCCTATACATACATAACATTTTTCAATTGCATGACTAACATTTAAAAAATGTATGTGAAGTATATTTTTGTTAGATGTATGTTTAGAATGTTTGGAAGTATAATGAAAAGTAAAAAAAATAGAAACAGAAAAATGTGAAGAAAACCCAAAAAATGAGGCGGTGGACTCCTGCACGCCTGGGCCGGACCAGTATGGCGTTCGCTTTAGGTGAGGCCACCATTCGAACTAGTGTGGAGCAAGGCTTGCTCCGGCTCTCCCCTGAGATTGAAATAGCTCTACCACTAAAGTATAGTTGTGCCCTACCCTCGTCTCCCTGAGATTGAAATAGCTCTACCACTAGCAAATAGTTATGCCCTACGCGCCCCTCTCCCCTGGTATTGAAATAGCTCTTCCACTGTCGTATAGCTGTGCCCAGCGCCCTCTCTCCCTTGAGATTTTAATAGATCTACCACTGGCGTATAAAGGTTCCCTGCACCCCCTCACCACTGATATTGAAATAGCATTGTCACTGACCGACAGTGGCGGAGCCAGGAAAAATGAGAGAGAGGGGGGCGAGTGTTCTTAATTCTTGTTGGGGAGGGCCAGTCCACTAAATTACTCTTTTTCAGCTCATAATCATCTATTCAGATGTTTATTAGGCCTAACACAATTTTGTTATGGGGGGAGGTCAGGGCCCTGCTGGTCCCCCTCTCTGCTACTGCTGATGGAGCCGATAGTGTGGGGTCCCACCAAATGGTGAGCTGAAAGCTGCGACCCTGAAACATGTTCGTACCGTTGCAATTGAACGAAGCCACTCTATAACCCTTCATACTCTCCTTGTTGCAACTGAAACCTTCTCTCCCTCGCCGTCGCCACCTCCTTCCGCGGCACGCATCGGACATTAGGATTTATCATCTCATTTCTCCTCAGATGGTAGGATTCCTTAGTATATGAATACAAACTACAAACTGAAAACTACAAGTGGAATTCAAGGATCCATGATTAATTAAGGAAACCACAAGTGGAATTATTTGTGTGTGTGTTTTTTTGGAGATGGTGAATTTCAAAGTGTATTTCTTTCTCCAAGGGAATTTTGTAGTGGATTAGGATGATATGCAAATAGGAGCATGGTCTGCTGCTTTGATGTACTTGGCTCATGAGAATCATTTTTTCCCTGAGTCGATCACAAGTTGATTTAAGTTTTCCACTGTGAACAGGGAATGGTGTTTTCCTTCACAGTCAGGCCCTACCTGCATGTGAACAGGTAATCATTGCAGGACCGTTATGGTGGGCCTTTTATTTGGGCTGGACTGGGATGGGCCTTCAGTGCCAGGAGAAAGAAGGCGACGCTTTGGTTTCTCACTCCCCGGCACACCTCTGGCCTCCGGCAGGCGGGCTATACACGATGACCAATTCCAGAGCCCCTATAGCACATCATGCTTTGTCATAAAATTCTTGGAAGAATTGGAGCTGGTGCCTCTACATCCCGCCAACACACACAAGGACATACATGCAGCACCGACGGGTAGGCATGTAAGGTCCAGGGACATGCATGCGACTACTTTGCCAAGTACTAGTTGGCTAGCTCCGGTTGAGCATGAAGACAAAATCAACACCGACGGCGCCGTCTCCAGAACTGGGAACCAAGGCGCGGCAGCGGCGGTGTGCAAGAATAAGCAAGGCCAGTATCTTGGCGCCTCTACGATCGTTTTCGACGGCCTTGTTGATCCGACGACAATAGAAGCACATACTATTAACGAGGCTTTGGTCCTTGCTGCTGATTTACATGTATGACTCCATATGTATTGCCTCCGACTGCACTGAAGTTGTGACGGCCATCGAAACGGCAACTTCAGGTCGCTATGCTACCATTCTTCGAGATATTAATCATCGCCGTGAAGATTTTTGAGCACTCAAGGTCATTCATGAGACGCGGGAACACAATGAGGAAGCTCATTCCCTCGCAAGATCAGCTTCTTCCCTTTCTTTTGGGCGCCATGTGTGGTTTTCTGCTTTTCCCGATTTTATTTGTATCCCTATGAACATTAAGATTTAATAAAGGTTTACAGATTCTCAAAAAAAAAAAAAAACACTCTGGCCTCCGGCGACTTCACCCAGCGATCTCCTGACGATCCCCGGTGGCGGCCACCGACGGCTTTTCCTCCCCCTCCCGATTCAATTGATGTGAGTTCCTCTCCTTACTCTCGCTATTTCTTTTCTTTTCTCTTCTCTGCTCGCTGAATCAAACCCTAGCTTTCTACAGTACAGTTTTGTCTCCAATCTAAACCCTACATGCATCTACTCTACTTGTTCAGTGCGGATCACAGCTGAGGCAGGAAGGAAGATAGACAATGGATGTTGTGGAGGTGATCCCCCATTCCAATCTCTCCACCCCCCCCCCCCCCCTCCCCCAGTTCATTTCGTCTCCAACACCACTTAACTGTTTTGCAACAGAACCGAAGAAAGTAATCATGATTGAAAGTACTCTTTGTCTTTGTCCTCCCCCTGTTTCAGTTCCTCTAGTTTGTTTCTATATACAAGTTCCGCTAGGCCGGTGGATATAGTGTGCAAGATGGTCTGTAGACCATTGAAGAAATTTGTCCATTGTATTGACTCTGCTTTGCACTTGTTCGTTTTTGTCAAACTTCCAGGGACTATCCCGAGAAGAAACCATGCGCGGATGTGCATGGCGACTCACAAAACCATTCCCTGATGACATCGACGACAGAAGTGGATGTTGTCTCCAAGGTGCTCGACGATGACAACCTCCTTAGGGAGATCATCCCTTGCATCGGCTTCCTGACCACCCTCGTCTGCGCCTCCCTTGCGTTCAAGCGTTGGTACCACCACGCCTCCGATCGCAAGTTCCTCAGTAGTTTCCATGAGCGCAACCCGTCCCACCTCATCGGCTTCTATCTCGAGGAAATGGATGAGCCAAGTGTGGCTGCACGTTTCTTTCCAATTCTGCCTCAGCCTCCAGAGCTTGCCACTGTCATTCGCAGTGCAAGATTCAGCTTGGATGACCACCAGTGTGAAATGTCCGACATCATGGGCTGTACGATGGCAGAGATTTTACAGTTAGAGTGCACAACCCGTTGCACACTGAGAGAGGTCTGGTGGTCCTCCCGCCATTACCAGAGTTGCAAATTCAGGATGGCTATTTTTGTGGTATGAATGATCTCCTCCTCTCCAAAGAGGAAGGTGATGGCTTGTGCTACATTTATGTGCTAGTGGAGTCTACAACGGAGAGGACCAAATCTATAGTGCACATAGATGTTGTGCAAAATGGTGACACTGTATGGCGCACGCATCTTGACCTGGCCATCGACCGTTTCCTTTGTCCGTGATTTGATCCAAAAGCTGTGCTCGCCAATGATAAAATCTATATAGCAAGCGCCCAGAGCGATATTGTTATCCTGGATTTGATGGGCTCAAGCATCTCCATGATTCATCTCACACAAGGGGGGGAGTATGGTGATAGAGACACCATGTTGGCACGGGCCAATAATGCTTCTGGTGTGTATTTCATCCATGTCAAGAAGCTTCAACTTTGCATTTGGCTCCGCAAGGGGGACAACTGGTTGTTGGTCCACAATATTTGTTTGCTTGAGATGGTTGCTGGTTTGAGGATGACAGGCTGCGAGGATGAGAATGAGGCTACTGCTCCTCTCCGGATAAACCATGTGGTGGATTATGATGAGTTTGTTTTCTTGGAGATGGGTCGATGCGCACACCTCCTGGATATCAAGTACAAGAAACTGCGTAAAGTGTATGACCTGGAAGAAAAAGATCGACGTTTGGGTGATATCCATCCTTTCATGATGATTTGGCCTCCCACATTTCCTACACTCAAGTATGATCATGTGACGTTTATCTTTTTGTACCCTTGTCGACGTTAGATACATTTGTTGTGTGCATGATCCATTGCATTGTTAGGTACTGCTGTCGAAAGATGATGGGTATGTATGGTTGCTTCTTTAGGCTATTTTAACAGTACTAGTTAATTGACATTAGATAATGCTTGCGGTGCAATGATATGCAATCACTTACTGGGGTAGTGTTTATTGTGGTCATAGTATTGGACCCTTGGTTGTGTTTTATTTTGAAAGCTTTGTTATGGAACCAAACATAATGCTTCTTGAACCTGCCGCCCCCCTTGTAAAGTCTCATAATGTCAGTTTGTGATGGTACTGAAAAATGATTTCTTTTTCGTGTTCTTAGGATGGACCTCACGCTCTGTTGTAGCATTGTTTTCTGAACTATCAGCGCAAAATAAAAAAATTGAGCCCACAACGGTACAAAACATTATGTAAATGAAGTAAGAGAAGGAAAATGCGTAGCCTTGTTACCATGTTGACAACAATATTTTTCTTGTCTTGAAACAGTATGATCCCATCAAGCCTAGAATTTACTTTCCTGTTTCATAAACATAATCATCACATTGTTTTCTACTGCCTACCTTTGGGCTGTTAAACCCAAGGTACCTATGAGATTTCAGTACTTGTTTTTTCTTCCCGAATGTTGCTTCACGAGTCGTACATGTTTTCTGGAACAGTAGTGGATCATGACTTTTATGTGGGTATGGTTGTGCTTATGCATGCTTTGTGATTCAGATATGTAACAGTCAAAAATTTCCTTTTGTATGACAATTGGCAAGTTTCTATTCCAAACTAATAGTGGGTAATTTGTGTCTGTGTGGCATCTTCCGTATATGATCTGAGTTCTGCTGTAACTGGAATGCCGATTACAAATTGGAATCATGTTCGTCTGGGATATGATGCCATTTAACCTGTACTGTTGTAGCATCTTTGGAAGAAAATAAAGTAAACTATATGGTCGTAGCAGATTCATTATTCGATTTCCGAGCACGCGGTTTTAGTATAGTTGTACTAGCCAATTATCTTAGTTCAATTAAGTTTGAAGCATAAAGTGGCAGAAAAATATTCTGATGCTAAATTACCTTCATCCTGATATTTCCTCTGTCTTCTTCGGAACAGAAATGCCTTATGAAGGGGGATATCACCAAGATTTTTGATTGCCAGCGACAAGGAACAACAGAGAGCTGCATTTCCTTAATTGGTGGCAGTTCTAACTACCTTTGTTATAACTTGTTGCAGATTAATTAGATGCTATGTAACGGGAGCAGGTACTCCTATCCTATGTACCATGAGTGTTAGTGACCAAGATTTTTGTTTCGTGCACGTGACTTTCTGCATGCATGTTTAAATGCTATCCCGTCTCATATCCACTTGTGTCACAGTCTTGTGGTTGGTGTGCTTGATTGCTTGTATGGTGTTTGCTGCAACTCAATAGTAAGTAAATTCAGCAGTATGAAATAGTTTTGCATCTCGTAGTTATTTCGACACTTTGACTGAATTGAACAAACTGCAAGTGGGATTCACTTTATTAGGATTTGGTTAATTGCTTGATGTTTTTTATGTGAGGTAGCAAGAAGGAAAACAAACAGAGAAGCTAGCTGCATTCCTCTGTAGAGCTGGTCGATCCCATGTTTATTCTAATGCAAAATTTTGTACTGGATTAGGAGGTGCTATTTTGCTATATTGTGTTGTGAGGACCATGTCATGGTCATGCCCCTACCAATATCATGTTCATGCTATGAAATTTTTGTTTGTTAGATAGGAGAATTTTGGACTAGATCAGGAGGTGTTCTATTGATATATTGGTTGTGAAAATCATTCTGTACTCATGTTTGTGTCAGAGATCCTTTTTCAAGGGTATTTTTGAGTCATTCTCAGTTTTTTAGAGCCTTTCTTGATCATTTTGACTTGTCTATTAGAGTGCTCCTGCTATTTTTGTTGGTGAGTCTGTTTTTGGTGAGCAGTTTGCTTTAAAGGCAACAAAAGTTGGTGGTTAAAATATACTAATTTAGTAAGAAGCACTTGCCTGTTCTTTCTGTTGCTGGATAGACATTGAATTTTCTGAAGGACAAGTATCTGTTGTGAGTGATACCATAAAAACTTCAGTAGACATATCTGTTGTGTTCATTGGACTCTATCTAATGTATCAACCTGGAATGAATGATATTGCTGAACCTGATGGCAGCTGCAACATTAATCATTCGGTCACTTAATTTTCTGAATAATTTCATCAGCCAATGCCCTGAATAATCCTTGCTCATTCTGACATTCATAATACTGAATAATACCATCATCTAATGCAACATGAACCATTTGTGCTGCTGAACCCGAACCAATTGCAGTTCTGAACTTGAACCAGTCCCATTGTTGTTAAACCTTGAAATAAATTACTTAGTCATGCATTGTTCATTCCGTTAAATGTTACTTGCGCATTTTGAATCATTGGATGTTCCCGTATTATATCCAGACGGTTGTTTTTTCAAAGTCACAGAGAGGAGAAGAAACCTGCTCCTAAAATCAAAGGCTGTCACTTCACATCTAGCAAAAGTAGACTTTTAAAAACGTAGAGGACACTACTAGGGAAAACCCTAGTAGTAGCGCTTGTTTTGTAGCTAGCAGTAGCGCTTGTACAAGTGCTACCATTAAGGCGCTACAGCTAACTGTTAGCAGTAGCGCTGGAATGCCATCGCTACTGCTATACCAAGTTAGCAGTAGCGGTTTATCTGGTAAAGCGCTGCAGATAATAGAAAGTAGCAGTAACGTTTCTTTTGGAAAGTGTTGCTGCTAACTTTTCCTGTATTTTTGAAAATCCAACTTATTTACATTGTGGTTTTATATACAGTACTTTCATCATATGATTTTATTACCATGATTAGTTATTATATATAATATTGGGTGAAATGAACGTGGAGTAGATTGAAGTGGAGGCTACATATGGTCTAGTTTGGATTAGTAGAACTTTAGATGTGCACCACATGCTGCCTCCACTTGAATCTATTCCAAGTTTCATTTCACCTACTGATATATATAATAACTCATCATACTCATATAACAACTTAGCATCATCGATCATAATAATAAATAACTCATCATTGGTATCATAATAACAAGTCCTACTCATCATCATTGATCATACAACTTCTACTCGATACCACATCATCATAATAGTCATCTAACCAATCCTACTTAGTTGTTCTTAGCACATGATCGCACATGATCATGAGTATTAGCTATAACCTACTACCTTCTCTTAGGTAAAATAGCATAAAACAAGATAGGCCCTGACTCTCGATTATGGAGAATGTAAATTATCCTGTCTTCAATTCTTGCACTTCACCTAATGTTGCTTCCAAGTACCTCCTTACAAGTGGCCATACATTTTTTCCAATCTTCGATTGTCATGTCTTCATTGCTTTTAGAAATCCAATATGAACAAGATTGATTTGTAGGATGACCTGGCTGTCATATTCAAAACATCAAGGCGACCTTTCTGAAACATCAGATGAGGAACACACTCCTGCGGGATTATCTGTTAAAAAACATAGTAACTTTGTAGTTAGCAATATAGTTCAGTTTTAGAAGAATTTATGCAAAATATGCACATATGTCGTAATAATAAAAAAAATCTTACCATGAGATCTCCATGGATGTTAGCATAGTTCACAGTGCATTAGTGACACATATTAACCATAATGTGGAGGAGTTTGATAATAGACATTGTAATTCTCAAGATTAGTACAAAATGCGACTAGATGATTTTTCTCCTGATAAGCTAACTCAGAGCCATCGGTGTGGTTAGGTTCTGTCTACCATCTTCCGCACATTCTTTGAAGAATGAATATAAGCTATCAATTGAAATAAGTTGTCAACTATTTTGAAATAAACAATATAAATTACTTAATAACTATGTTTGAGAAACTCACATAACGGTAGAATTGGAAGTGTATTAACAAGGACCCAAATTTCCAAATTGTCTACCTCGATGTCAGGATCACCAAGATCTATGGTGTCAAACATACCCTCTTGAAAATCATACATCTTGCAAAGTGCTTCCCAGTCCGTGCAACCAAATTTGGATACGCTCTTAGAATTGTATAGATTTACCTCAAAATGCATACCATGATGTGAATTTTTTTGTTTCATTCCTCTCATGATCTTCAAAACCCATCTTCTCAAAGACATAACGTCTTCCGTGGCATGGGATAAGCTAGTCGAATTGTAAAATACGAAAATTACACGTTGAAGTAGTAGAAGTCGAGCTTAATTACGAAAAAAACACTTTGCGTCATAGCGTACCGTTTCACAATCAAAGGCCTCCTCGAGCTTAATGCTGAAGCGCCGACCTTCTACAAAGTGAGGCCTGTCGCAGAAACCCCGGTTGTCGCCGCACCAGGAGCACTCCCCGGGACTTTCGTCCGACATTTCTATGTTCATAATTCAAAGATTAAACTTCTAAAATTCAATATATGTACTTCAAAAACTAAATTAGATCATTATTATTCAGCACGGGTTGACTATCGGTCCGTCGAGTCTTTTTTTTAACTCTCAGCTCACGTGGTGTATATATTCGACCGTTGGTGATGGTCGCTCCTCCCTTTGTCCCCGAGTGCATTAAACCAAAATGTCTAGCACACGGGAACGAATGAGAAGCGACCCCCACGACAACAGTCGTCATTCTTCTTAGTTTTCTCATATATGGTGGATACACTCCCTCACTGATTTTTCGACCGTCGGTGATGGTCGTTACTCCTCCTTCCCCTAGTGCCTAACCAAGGTCTAGCACAAGGATAAGAAGGAGAAACGACCCCCACGACAACAGTCGGGTTTCCTCCTCTCTCATATATGGTGCAGACTTTCTCCCTCACTCATTTTCTGATTGTCATGTACGGAGCCTTGATAGATTTGAAGTCAACACGAAATATCGGTTAATTATCTTTATAGAAAATCCAGGCCACTCGATATTTCCTACATATTCTAGCACAAGTCATGCCAAAGTTGACAGAAAAATCCGGCATGACCTTTTCTAAAAAAGGACATATCGAGCGTCTGAAATTTGCCAGAACAAAAATTAATCAACACTCCGGCAAAACATAGGCCACTTGAAGGACCTATCCTATTTGCATTCAATCTTGATGGTCATTGCATTTCAATGCTTGAAAATATGAACAAAAACATTTCAATATATCTTATAGGACTCATATTGACATGGAGATTTGGCTAGTCTCACCTCGAGGTCGGAGGGGGCCTGTGACGGGGACGACGGCGGCAACAACATGGACTCCTTTATTTCTACAAAAACAAAATATAAACAAAAACATTATTATCATCATCCTAGGACTTAGTAAAACCCTATGTCTAAAACTTTCTCCTAAACTTATTAAACCTAGTTCTAACCCTAATAATTTGTACTGCCCATCTATCCATCCATTTGTCTAAACCTAGTTCCAACTCTAAAAATTGGTAAAACCTTGTTCTAACCCTAAAAAATGAAAAGACCTATACATTTACTAAAAGGGACATTCACATTTGTGCCCCTAACTCGAACCCACTACTCAAATTTACCCCTAAATTTTTGATGTGCTCAAATTTGCCCCTAAAAAGCATTTTAAGTCACAGGAATGCCCTTCCATATGATCAAAGTTGTTTGACCAAAACTTTGAAAATTCATAACAAATTCATATGAACTTAGAAGAATGCAAAATAAGATATCAAAATGCTCATAAAAACAACACCTATATGCACATGTCATTTACATTCATGACAAAAGCTCTCTTTAAAGCTTTTTAGGGTTTATAACATTAAAAAGCAATTTAAGGTGAATGCAAATAAATTCACATGTAGGTGAGGAACGTAAATGACATGCGCGTATTGGTGATGTTTGTATGAACATTTGGATATCTTATTTGCATTTTTCTGACTTCGTATGAATTTGTTATGAATTTTCAAAGTTTTGGTCAAACAACTTTGACCAGATGGAAGAGCATTCCTGCGACTTAAAATGCTTTTTAGGGGCAAATTTGAGCACATAAAAAATTTAGGGGTAAATCTAAGAGTGGGCGCAAATTAGGGGCATAAATGCGAACTTGTTTGCAAGCTTGTTCCACTTATTTGCAAGCTTGTTCCAGTTGAAACATCCTCGTCTCTTATATATCTTACCTTTTTCCCAGTAAATTATACCCTCTCATCTTCATAATCATCTTCTACAAACCTGCTACTTCCATCATCCAACCCTCATCTTGACACGTGACATAAGTGGGACGAGAGAAACATGATAAGAGAGGAATGTGAGGAAGGAAGGCCTTGGAATTTGTCATAACGCACTAGGCAAATCCCTGGCCAAGCTGGGGGACCTGCTCTTGTATTTGTGCAACCAAAAGAATAGTGTGAATCAGAAGATGATGTCATAAGGGATGAGATCTTGTTTGGTTTATGGGATAACAATTTCAAGCAACTAAGAATGGGAGGCTTATGGAAAGCTGCACTTACACGGGCTAGTTATTCCACTACGTGGGATCCTTAACTATCTACCATTTTGCTTACTATCTCTACGGTTGTCTCAAAAATAATCTATTTTCATCCTGGAGTTTGCACGAGTTCATTATCAAATTGATTTGGCTCTTAATTAATTTGGAACTCATTGGTCATCAACATCTTTGTACCACTAGAAAAGTTATATCTGCTATGTTTGCTTTCAGCAAACATTACTTTTATGAAAATTGTACAATTGTTTTTTGGGGGGGTACAATTGGTGGGTTCACCCCTTTTGGCCCTCCAGAAATCATCAAGCCATAATATGTGGAGAACCCGGGCCACAGCTCAAGTATGGGCGCCCCTATGTCTCGCCTTCAGCAAGTCCACCTTCGGATTTGACGAATGGGTGAGCAAAATGGGCCGGCCCATGCATGCGTCAGTCGACATCCTTTTTTTATTTATTTTTTGAAATTTTGTCTTTATTTTGATACTTTTTTATACATATATTACAAAATTCACTCTACAAAAAACATTTGAAAAAAATGTTAATCAAGCATTCGGAAAAATGTTAAACGTATATATATTTTTTTGATTATGTATCAAAAAATGATGAATTTTCTGATTGTGTGAATAAAGCGTTTTGAAAAACAATGTTGAACAAGTATTTGAAAAATGTTAAACGGGTATAGAAAAATGTTGACTATGAATTAAGAAAAATGATGATACAATTTTATCATGTATATAAAAATGTTAATAAAGCATTTAAAAAATGTTGAACAAATATTTGAAAAATGTTAATCTAGCATTTGGTAAATGTTAAATTTGTACAGAAAAATGTTGACCTTGTATGAAAAAATGATGAATTTTTTACCATGTATATTAAAATGTTAATCAAGAATTATAAAAATGCTGACCATGTATTCAATTTTTTTAATCTTTTGATTATGAAACTTTTAATCAAGCATTTAAAAAGATGTATAGAAAAAATGTTAACCACGTGTTCAATAAATGTTAGTCTTGCATTTAAAACAGCTAATGAATCATATAAAAAATGTTAAACATGTGTATAGAGAAAGCGCTGACCATGTATTACAAAAATGTTTAATTTGTATTTGAAAAATGTTGGACGTGTATTAGAAAAATGATGTTGACATCTACAAGTCTACATAATTACCAAAAGAACACACAAAACCGAAAAAAGGAACACAATAAACAACTGAAAAAATAAAATAAAAAGACAAAGAAACAAAATGCAAAAAAATGAATGAAAACAGATTGAAAAAATGGAGAAGAAAAAAGAAAAGAAACAAAGGAAAACAAAAAAAGTTGACTATGTATCAAGTAGTTCGTACCTCCTAACGTAGAAAGAAACGAAAAAAAAGGAGAAATAAAAATTTGGGGTCTTTTATCTCAAGTAGTCTGTGCCTCCTCTCTATCCACAAACATAACAGTGGCATGGTGGCTAGCAGCTTGTCACGCGGTCGAAGTGACCTGGGATGGAATCCCTGCGTGCCATTTTTTCTTCTTCTTTTTTTCTTCTAATGTTTGTAAGTGCCAATGGGCCGGCCCGATTACCCTAGACACTTCTGTGAGAGAACAATCTGTCTCGCTTAACGCGAGACATATTGCTCGTGCTCAAGTATTGGCTTATTAGGCGATGGATGCGACATGTATGTCAATAAAGATAAGGAGGGATAGTGGTCGCAAGTGTTGACCATGAGAGAAGAGGGTTGAGATATAAGATATGAGTGGGAAAATAGCCATGCGCGGGGATGCATTTGGGGTGTGAGGAAAACGGCACATCCGTCTATTGAAAAGTGAAAGGGGCTCATGCGGCAGGTACATTGGACCCTAGGATATGTGTTTTATTTTTAGATTTCGGGCTTAAACATGTACAAGTATATATTTGAAGCCATGGGAATAACTGGACCCACAAATTCTTTTAGTTCTCTAGTTTATTTTTAAACTGACTGCCTTTAGCCGGCATGGGGCAGGGGCAGTATTGCTCTTCCATTCAACCGTTTCCAACATGTATTTATGTTTTTTCCAATAACCTGGAAGCATCTCCAGAGCAATGCATTGAAGTTGTATTCATATTATTTAAATAACTTGAAAACATCTCCGGAGTAATGCCTTGAAGTTAATGTATGTGAGTATTACTAAACTATGAAACCAAAAATTAATGGAAAGAAAAAAAAGCTTAAGCACAACCATGTCGGTGTGCACTGGACATGTCAACAAAGGTATCACTCTCAACAAGACTTGCCACATGTAACCATAACAATTTATCAGTTGTTGATTGTTTTTTGAGATAGCGAACCGCTCATGCCAAGCAGTGAACGACATCTAATGGATCTAGCTTATAAATTGGTTAGGATTCCTGATGGGCTGGGCAGCCTGCGTGAACTTGATTGAGTTCTGCTGCTGAAGATTGCCTAATAAAACTCTGCTGAGCAAAACTTGCCCGCACCGCATCGCAGCACCGTGCCACCGACCTGAGCCCGGACCTGGCGGCGTCCGGCCGACGCTTCTTCTCCCACCTCCACCGATTTGGTCCATGTGAGCTCTTCCCCTTCTCCCGATTTGATTGATTCTTCTCTCCCAATTCCTTATCTTTCGCTTTCTCTTCTCGCTGGATTAAACCCTAACCTGCTACATCTACTTGTTCAACGGGAGCTCAGCTGGGGGACAAGATAGATGATGGATTCTGCTGCTGAGAAGATTCTTCACATGCAAGAACATCTAATCTCTCCCACATCTCAGTACGGGCAGTTTTTTTGTAATGTGTTCTGCTGTCGGCGGCATTGGTTGACAGAATTAGTCTATTCAATTGATGCGGTTTAGCATTTGTTCGTCACTAACGATTTGATTTTTCTAGGGACCTTCCCGACGAGAAACTGTGTCCGACATCAATGGCGGTTGCAGACTTGCAGTATCCAAGGTGTTGGACGACGACAACCTCCTCATGGAGATCATTGTTCGTGTCGGCTTCCCTACCACCCTCGTACGCGCCGGACTCGTCTGCAAGCGCCGGTACCACCATGCCCTCTGACCGCGAGTTCCACAGTCGTTTCCGTAAGCACCACCCGCCTCGCCTCCTTGGCTTCTACATCAACGGAGGGTTTTTGTCGGGATTTTGTGGCACTCCATGCTTTGTCCCGTTCCTACCCCAGCCTCCGGTGCTTGCTGCTGTCGTCCGCCGCGTGGAGAGCCATAGCTTCAATGCCTACAATAACAACCTACGAATCTTGGAGTGCCGGAACGGGAGCGTCTTCACTGTATACTATAAAGGCATATCAATAAAACATGTAATGCACCACCCACCGTGCTGTACGCTGTGCAAGATAATTTATCAGTGAAGATGAAATCAATTGATGCACCACCCGCTGTATAAAGATGGATTTGAAATCAATTTATCAGTTGTATCACTACCATACCAAGTATAAATTGAGTTGCACACACGGGTACATATTATTATCAGATTACTTGCTCTTGCTCAAAATTTGTAAGAACAAAAGTCTTAATCTCTATATAATATCCGATGACAACGATATAGTCATGAAGAAGAGTGGCTTTTAGGGTACATATTATTATCAAATTATTTGCTCTTTATTATTTCCTGTGATGTCGTCATATGCACTTGCAGCTGTCTCAATCATATAACAAACTATCTGCTGCACCACTTGTAAAACTGGCAACTTATTTGTTGTTTCTTTGTAGATCATTGTATTTTAAATGGCACAAACAAGTTCAGTTCTCATTTTAAAGTGCACACCACAGCAGAATTGATTTGAAACCCACCTTCACACAGTCACACATAACAATCTTGGTCAAAATCTCTAAGAAGAAAAATAAGAACCAACCAAACTATCTTGCTTGGAACCTTATACAAGAAAAACTACAGTACACAGGTATTGGTTGTTTATCTGTAGATAATTGAATTTTAAAGGCCAGCAACAAGTTCAGTTAAGTTCATTTCCTCTTAAAGCGTACAGCACAGTTCAATTGATTTCAAATCCATCTTTATACAGCGGCACATAACAATCTTTCTCAGAATCTCTAGGTAGAAGAAGAAGAACGAACTGAACAATCTTGCTTGAAATCTCATACAAGAAAAGGTACAGTAAACTGGTATTTGTTGTTTCTTTGCAAATAACTGAATTTTAAACGGCACAAACAAGTTCAGTTAGGTTCATCTCGTTTTAAAGCGTACAACACAGCAGAATTGATTTCAAATCTATGTTTGTACACTCGCACATAACAATTTTCCTCAGAATTTCTAAGAAGAAAAAGAAGGACGAACTCAACAAGCTTGCTTGAAATCTCATACAAAAGTAAGCATCACCGCGTCATAAGATGGGGTTAGAGACTGAGGGAACCATTACCATTGTCATCCTTGGGGTCGATGGGGAGGCGGAGCTGCTCAACGAGGAACCTGCAGACCTCGGTCCGTCCCTCCCACGCAGTGAAGTGCAGCGCGGTGCGCTTGTTGGCGTCCCGCACGCCGGCGGCCACCGTGGCCGCGCCCTTCCTCTCCTTGTCGAGCGTGGAGCCAAACTTTGCACCAACGCCAACACCATCAACAAAACAAAAGCGATCAGGTGAGCAAGCCATGCCGGGAGTAAACGAGGAGGGAGCAGGGGACCTACTCCAGAGGGCCTCGAGGTCTGGCCTCCAGGAAGCCTGCACCTTGCTCTGAGCTGCAGCAGCGGGCCGGATTGAGATTGACCGGGTGATCCTTGCTTACGAGGGAGAGGAGATGAGAGGTAGGCGCGCGTAGCTAAGAGGACATCGGCCATGGGAGCCGGAGCAGAGCGGAGCGGGAGCTGGAGCCGCCGGCGGGCCGGATTGAAATTGTCCGGTTGATGTTGTTTCTGCCTTATCTAATTTATTAGAGATTGAACTCAACTTTATGTGGATGCGTTCAATTGATAGCTACATGACCCGTCTGTATTCTTAATCTATGTTATGAGCTCCCGTACGTGTGAACTATTTATTATGTGAATTGCTTCTTATATAAACTTTTTGGATGGAGTTACAGGATATTAAGAAAATATATGAGAAAAAAGATATAGAGCACCAAATTTGGTTGCTCTGCTAGCCATGGGAGATATATATAGAGGGGATGTCGTTTAGAACTATCATGGAGGTTGGATTCCAGTAGACATCTTGAAGCCGTTTCCAAAGGGCTCAACACCACATGTAAATGTTTCTTCCCTTGTGCCTCCCATGCTTAAAACACTCAGAATGATTCTGCGTTGCAGAGACAAGGAGAGCCCTACACCATGCCACTGAGTTTCTTGTATAGTTTCAGTGTTGTGAATTAGCTGGGGTGAGGAACATTAGTAATTGGTTCCTTTGTGATGAAAGAGGAACGGATTCTCACATGTATGTAGCTCTCCACTCGTCTTATACACGCAATGGTTGTGGAGCATTCAAACCCATAGTACTAATAGGACGCTAGTAGCTAGGTACGATAAATGGTAGGGCTAATTGCATTTCCTATCTGCTACTATAACCAACTCCCGAAACAGGCTCTCGTCCGAATTTATATATAAGGCAACAACACCAAGTTATACGACTGAACGATACAATATGGTGGGATAGCCCTCTGACACAACAAATCCCTAAATAAATGGCCAACATAACCGCTTATGACTACGTTGCCGAACAAATAAACAGCAATATTAAAATCAAAATTTACATGCTCCTTACAAAAAATTTGCCATAATATTAAATAAAAATTTCCGTGCTCCTTACAAAAAAATTGAATGGCAATTTAAACTAAAAACTGCCACCTGAAATAAGAGTACTTTTTCCAGGGCAAAAAATGGAGTTAAAAGTTGCCATGGCAAAAAATGGAGGAAAAAGATGCATAGCAAAATAAAAAATGCCATTGCTATAGATGTATATTTACCATGCTACATAGTTAAATTCTGCCATGTTCTGGAAATGTAAAATTGACATCATATTTAAAACAAAATTGCCAGGCTCTTTTCAATAAATTTGACATGGCAGCTTAAACTAAAAATTGCCATGGCAACTTAAACTAAAATTTGCCGTGTGAAGAAAAGTATTTTTGTGATGGAAAAAAATGAAGTAAATTTGCCAAACAAGGGCATCTGTTGCCATGGTTTAAAAAAAGTTTGATTTGTCCCAAGAAAGATTGTTGATTGGGGGAGGCATGTGAGCACTGAATTATCACCATTAGCATCAAGAACGGTGGTTTTCTGTAACCGGAAGGTCACGGAAGACAGTCACATGGTACATGGCAGTGACCTAGGCTAGCATGGACTGCGCTGCTTCGTTCTAAGCAGCCACCCCTAAGGCGGACGCTCTCTGCAAACAACCCATCTTTGGTTTCCTGCGATCATCAGGAGGAGATGGATTCTATCGACAAAACAAAGCTAGCCACAATACCCAAAATGCGTTCCAATCTCAAGTGCAGAGGAAGAAGAAAAGCAGGTAGGTACATGCACTTGTCGATACGCGTCGGCGAGGGCCCTTGAGAGTGGCAACACCCGCTCAATCGTCCAGATCGAAGTAATACTACAAGCGAAGGACAAATTGATCCGTGGAGAAATCACCACTACCCCCTTGGCCACCATCACGCAAACGAGGTCATCGGCGAAGAAATCAACTCCACCATCCTCTCGCCCACCATCACCACTGCCATCCTCTCAGCCACCATCAACACCACCACTGCCTCGACCACCGCCATCAACATAGTGCTCGGTAGCTCTCTCCCAAAAGATAGTCTTGATTTGATCTATTCCAATGGTTGCATCCATGGAGATGGCGTACCAAGCATCGCAAAGAGCCAATCCTCTTTTTGGTTGTAGTTGGCAGAGCGTCACCTTGACACCTCACGTGCTTGCTTCGGTCACCTCCACAACCTCCTCTTCCAGGGACACCTCCTCAGCCACCATTTGCTTGATAAATGAGGAGGCGGCGGCTAGTCGACCTTGAAGCTTTTCCCCTTTCTTTCAAGCATGGTTGCCACAAAGTTTAACAAAACGTATGCATACACCATCAGAGGCGGAGCCAAGATTTCTCGAAGCCTAGTTCTCAGCATTATATGTAATTAAGTGTGTCATAAACCATTACAAAATATCATGAATAGAGAAGTGACCAAATTAATAGAAGTTCATCATCACATTAAAACCAAATTACAGTAGTGATGAGATGTTATTACTGAAAATATAAATACATAAAGTTCATACATAGTTCTCATTGAACAACATGTATATAGCTCTTTAGAGCATGTAATTAAACGGCATAATCATACCGTATGAATGACATATTTTCTAATCTTTCTAATCTTCAAGCGAATTGCATCCATCTTGATCTTGTGATTATCGACGACATCCGCAACATGCGACTCCAAATCCATCTTCTCCTCCTCAACTTGTTTTAATTTTTTTCTTCAAGTAATTGTTTTCTTTTTAACTAAATTTAACCTCTCGACAAGAGGGTTGGTTGGAATTTTCGGGACTAAAGGGCAACCTTTGGTCCCGGTTGCAGCCACCAACCGGGGCTAAAGGTGCTGGGCCAGGAGCGAGTCCCATTGGTCCCAGTTCGTGTCTGGAACCAGTACGAAAAGTGCCAGACGAACCTGGACCAATGGCCCCCGAGGCCCGGCCGGCGACCTGGCCTCACGAACCTGAACTGATGCATCCTTTGGTCCTGATTCGTGAGTGAACCGTGATTAATGCTCTTATCCTGGCCTCAATCAAAGCCTTGTTTTCTATTAGTGGATAAATGGACCATGAATGAGATGTGGCAATGCTGAGAACCACATGAATGGCAGCTGGTTTGACAACCAGACTAAAAGTCTTCGTCTAGTGGACCTCTTCTTGCTGAGTAAAGCCACGAAGGAGCGTGCCATCGGGGTTGAGCTTGTCCCCAAAAATTCACTTCCTCTGTTACTGATAGCCCAAAATACTAGCGAGTAGCAAGCACTCTCTCTCTCTCTCTCTCTCTCTCTCTCTCAGTGCAATCTAGCAGAGGAACATTGCAACAAACGGCTGCACACTCACTAGCTGCGCCACGGACTAGCCCAATGAACACCCACATACTTGATACTTGAGTTGGAGTACTATATACTTGAGCTGAATGAGCACATAAGGACCTATGATAAAGTGGTACTAGGAAGAATTGCTTTGCCTGCTTACAACCGGAGGAGTGAAGCTCCTTTTATAGTTACTACGAACCGACTAAGAGCTAAAATATCTGCTAGCCATGAGGTAAGCCATAACGTCATAGTACTACTTTACCTAGTATGCTAAGTTTTCTTGCCGACCTGCAACAGTATACAGCTACGTTACTACTGTTCTGTATTTCACTTCCTAGCTAAGTAACCAGTGCTGCTGCAGGTGCATGCATCGGAGACAGGGTTTGGCCCACAGTCACCACGTTGACACTTGCAAGTCTAGAACCGAACACCAAGTATCATAATTTTACAAGGCATTAAATCCATCAAGCATGTCATTGTGCCAACGAGCATCCTTAAGGGAATTCAATGAACAATAGGGCATGTATAAGACGGACCCTGTGGCTACATACATCTCCGACTATTTAATCACCATCATACATCGATCTTCCTCTCCAGGTCCCTCTCTTCTTTGGGTCAAAACCCTCCAAACTACCTCATATATCTACTACTCGTACTATATGATGAAATCAGCGGCATGGTTTTCTCTCCTTCTTTCTCTTCAAGGGAGAACCATTTAGAGCATGTAGCTATGAATTGGGGGCACGGGGGAAGAAGGACTCACATGTGGTGTTGAATCTTTTACAATAAGTTTGCAATATACTACCAGAACCTTTCGAGAGCCTCATGTAAAAGCTTTCAAGATGTTGTCATTATTTTAAACCAAGTTCAACTACACATAACAGAACTGAAAGTCCACACACACTACACAAATAGCCTGACAGAGGAGGCCTCTTGAAATGCAAATCAAAAGAAATATCACTCTTTTATATGAGAAGGAGGATGTACCCCCAACCTCTTCATCTGGACGATCATGTATTAATTATTCACAAAAACATACAAGGTAATACATCAATAAGCCTAAAGCCACCATCTTGGCAACACCGTTGCTACTACTATCCCCTTGATGAAGGCGTGCCGAATGTCCGGGTCTAATACCAAACAGACATCGCACCAAAGGCTAACATCTAAATCCGGGTGTCCCATCCAAGCCACTACCTGGATTGGGTCCCACACTAGTCTGGCACACTCCCAGTGAGCAACACACGTTGTAAGGGCCGTCAGCTCCATCTTCCCTTGGTCCATCCTCAGAGTAGAACTGATGCACCGAACTTGCCAGGCCTCTCTTCCATCAACGCCACCATGACACCAGACAACTTCCTCCTCCTGCGCGAGTCCACCTCCAATAGGCGCCCATCGCCGAATCTCCGCAGCGCCATGCTGGCGGGATCCGCCGCCGGCCTTGCGGTAGATGTAACACCGCTCCTCCTCTTGTCCCCTCCAGCCAGCACGTGCTGAAAAACGATGCCCCCAGAAGGGACAACGGCATCGAAGGTGCCATCATCGTCCAATCCGGTAGACCCAGATCTAGGGTTTCCTCCGGAGCATCACAAGTGAGGTTCCATGGCCTACAACAACGATGCCTCTAGAAGGGAACGACGTCATAGACGCCGCCATCGTCCGCCATGACCATAGTCCGCGTGATTTTCACCGGAAATCACGGCCCCCCGATCTCGCAGCAGACAGAAACCGAACGGAGCTTCACCGTGAAGACCAAAGCCGTCGTGGGCATGCCAGCAGGGAGTCTCCAGCCGCCCCTCACCGGTCGTCCACGCGCCACCGGTTGCCATGCCTGGGCGGATCTGGATGGGACGCCAGATTCATGGCTTCCGGCGCCCATCTCTAGACATAGACTCCACCAAGGGGAAGAGCACCATGCCGGCCATGGATCTGGCCGCCGCCGCTCAGGCTAGGGACGCCGCCCTACCTGCTGCTCGCGTATCCAACACCGAAATCGGCCATGTTGTCTACGGGTCATCCCGCAGCCCCCACAGTGTCCGGCCCACCACGCGCAGGACGAGGCACCGCAGCACCACCTCCGGACCTGCACGTGCTCCGCTGCGCCCCGGATGAGCGCGCCGCCATCGCCCGAGGACACCTGCCCGCACCGAGCCCTCGCGTGAGGAGGAGATGGGGCCCAGCCGCCGCCAGCATCTACCAGACTGGCGGGGGGGGGGGGGGGAGGGGGGGGTGACCTCAGACGCCGGCGGCTAGGGTTGCCCCCTCGGTCACTCGCGGGGGGAGCAATGCGAGGGGGACGGGTAAACACAGGAGGATAGGAAGCCTCTTCGAACTATGCATGCATTACCCTATCTTGATTCATGAGCATGAGCGTGGAAAACGTGTACCGAGTTTGCAAAAGTCTGCAACTGAAGAGCAAATGTAAACACGCTAGATTTCTTATGAAAGAAGTTAAATGATATTTGCACCTCTTTGATGTATGGTCCAATATTGCATATACACAATACAGTGGGAGTTTACCTTCACGGCCGTCACTCTAAATGATTCTCAGTACAGTCTGAAGAGAAAAAAAACATGAACATACCACACGTATCGACGACATATAGTGGGAATGTTTTTTTACATGATAACCACATTAAAGAAGTGTGCTTCCGATAGAAATAATTCTACAAACATGTGTGATAGGGTCGAGCGTGAACCGTAGTAAATCACTTTGGTCTGTTGTTGTCGCTCTCTCTCTCTTACTCAAGACTAGAGGTAGAAGAAGGAATAGGGTACACTGAAATTTCACCCGGCCGAACACGGCCCTGTTTTTCTTTTCAGAGCACCAAGACTCTCGTGCTTCATCGCCTGGCCTTTATACTCGAGGTGACGCAGCGGCCAAGCATGCATGACCCCACACACGCATCAAGTGGCCGGCTAACCAGCTAACTACCAATGCATGCACCCGCTAGCCAACTACATGCACGCAACAACCCACACATGCACTACTAGCTACGGCCTAAACTCACTCCTTGACCCAAGTGACTCGGCAAGCACCTAACTAGCTAGCTACTGCACACATGCGCCGCACAAGCACACACGCTTCTGCTGCGTCCCGCACGTCCCGCGCGCACCCGACGTGCCCGACGAGTCCGACCATACCATTGTGTCCCGCACGTCCCGCGCGTCCGACGCGCCCGACGAACCCGACCGCACCAAGCAGTGGCTTATTCTAACATGGTCAATGGGTTAGTTGTGTAAGAAGCATTCCGCACTGACTGCCGGTTGAATGATTTTTTTGCAAGAAGGAAACCTGTTTCCTACTGGCAGTTCGGCTTGTTGATTACCTATGCTGGCCAAGGCATTTCCAGTGAAGAGGAGAAGCTGCATGTACTGGGGCTGGAGGTCCTCTCTCTTGTTAATGTCGACGACCTGCTCTGCTCTTTGTGCATTCATTATCCTGAAAGTGCACATATCCACCTAGTAAAACATAACTTCATTGGCAATATCCATGGTTCCTCTTGATGCTAATTCGGTGGAAGCTCATTAGTCGCGGCCGGCTAGGGCTCTCCGTCGTGCCTCGCCTTGGCGGCGTCCTAGGTGCCAGGCCCTGATGCTGACCCTGCAGGTCCGTTTCCTGAGGAGGAATTCAGCACCCCAAAACTTTCCCAGGTGCCGATCTGTCCTTTCCCTTACCCTGTTGATCTGTGTAGGCCCATTAGTGGTGTAATCGTGCTTTTGGTTGGTCTATAAAGAAGAGCGGTTGCTCCTGGTCTAGCGCTCTTGAAAACTTTAGGATCTTGAATCCTCCTATGATGCGCATGTTCTATTGGTATATTGGTTCTGCCAACTACTGGAAACCAGCGACTAGTACAGATGTGTTTCTCTTATGGTTCAAGAGTTATCTGCATTTTGTAATAAAGATGTTTTTCAGTGTCCATGCTTTCAAGCTAGGAGGTGATTCTGATACGTTTTAATATTGATTTGGTGATCCTGGTTTACCGAAGATTTTTGTTTCCTCTTGGCAGTCTAGCTTGTTGCTAGCCAGTTCTGACAGAGAAGGGTCACCTAGTATCCAATGCCTTTCCTACGAAGAGGAGCTGGAAGTCCTCTCTTTCGTTGACTAATGATGCCCTGCCCTCCTCCTTGTGCATTACTTATCCGCACTTTGCTGACGTACTTGCAGGGAAGTACAACACATGCAACTCTGCATCCTTCGGGCCCAGGATCTCCACCGGCCCTCCTCCCTCCTGTACTTGCGCCGTCCCCGTGGGCGGCCAGGGGGAGCCCAGATTTGCCGCCCCTCCGCCCCTCCTCGCCGCCGCCGGTGAAGATCGCCGGGCAAAGCCCGCTCGGCCTAGGCGGCGATGGGGCCTTCTTCTCCTCTGCACGAGGATGGCAGCGCGGCACGGCCGTGGGGCGCGGCGGCGTGACAGCATGGGCTGGCGGCGGCGGCTGCTGAGCGTACGTGGCGTCTTCCTCTCCTGGGCCAACGGCGGGGTCTGGTGTAGGACTCTCCAGTGGCGCGGCTGAGGCTTGCGGGCGGCCCTGCTGCTTGCGCGGCGTGACTGCTGGTCACGCGTCGGCAGCCTGGATCCTACTTTCAGTCTCGGATAGAGATGGCAGCGATCCGTACACAAAACTTAATGGAGGTTGTTTGAACAGATCTGGGTGAGAACATTGCGCTCGTCTAGATGCCAAGGCCGACGATGACGGCGCTCTTTTGTGTCGTTCTCTTCTTTAAGACATCACCGTGTGGAAGTTCTAGACCTCTATACCCTAAATCGGTAGATCGGATGATGCCGGCGCTCTTGTGTCGTTTTCCCCTTGGGGGAGTTAATCTTGGAGGTCTGCATGGGCTCGATGGACCAGCGGACAACATCTTTGGTGGAGCGGTGTTGCATCTTAAGCATTGACGACTATGTATCTTGGCGGCGTGGCGCAGTGGAGTCTCGGTGTTCGATGTGTGTAGACGGACTCGCGCAGGAGGATGGCGTTGTCTGCATCGTGGTGGTGTTGATGGCAGACCTGCAGGTCGTGGCATTAGTACCTGCAATGAAGATGGATCGGTGGAAGACGGTGGCGGCGGACTCAGAGAGTGCGCCGGACCGGTGTGTACCCCAGACCAGGTATATGGCTTGGCTGGGGCCTCCGGTTTTAGATGTTAGGCTTACGTGTGAGGTCTGTTTGGTATTAGGCTTGGACTATAGAGCCCTCAACACCATGTAACTTGAAACCATATATTAGAGTTATTATATTTTAAAAATTAGGACTTCTTTGCATATTGCCAACATTGGCATGTCTAATTATTTATTAGAGATACGAAATGCATATTTTTTTATTGCTTTCACCAATTTACTATAATCAACTTTGGCTATTACATGTTTCAATACTAGAACACATGGATTTCCACTTTTGCATATACTTAATACACCTAAAAAATACAACACTCTTATTCTCTTTTATCTAGTTCATTTTTGATAGGGATTTGCGGCGATGCCCTACATTTCGAAACTTGAGGACACTGATACTCAACGAATGGTTTTTGGTTGCTAACCTCCATGGACTTGCACGCATTCTTCACAACTCACCTATTCTAGAGGAGCTGAATCTCCTACGTTTAGAGGTATGGCCACTATGACTATATCTTTTCTGAAAATTGATTGTTGGTCGATAACATTTATGAATTTATTTGTCTACTCTAGGAGCCTAAAGAGGTGGTCGAATCTAACGGAGACCATTATCAAGTGGAACATCCCCTATTAATGGAGACCCTTAAGGAAGTCGAAGTCAATTGTGAAAGACAATATATGTGGGTTCAGGAAATAATAAATATTTTGATTACTTTTGGCATATCGCCTGAGATAATTATTGTCAAAGAGAGCCAAATGCATCCAGATGTCATTTAGCTATTGGTATTAACCCTGAATGCTAAAGTATCTCCATAGTTTACATTGTTTCCTTAACCGGTCTACACATTTTATACAAATATGTATTTTTTCAAACTTGGATTTCTCATGGTAATAACCATATTTTCAACTAAAACAATGCTTCCTTAGCTGGTTTGTACATGTTATACAAATGTTTTTCTTTCAAACTAGGATTTCGTAGTGTGATAAACATATTTTCAATATAACATGGATTCACACATGGGCTTTCTATTACCAATATCAAATATGCCCTTGAAAAATAAAACCATTTTCATCGACAACATGGTTCTAACAGGTCTCTGCGCCATTTGGCGCAACGGGTCAACTAGTTCTCATAAAGGTTCATAGCAACTGCCTCCGTTGGTGCAAATGTACAACACCGTCAGTCAGTTGTATCCGGTAGGCACACTTGCATTCAAGTTAGAGGTAAATACACTGGGAGTCAGGGTGGACAAGTCTGGTGCGTGACTGAGCCGGCATTTGGACCGGCCTCCTGCGGCCCGGACCGGTCCGGACCGAGCATCTTGACGGTCCTGTTTTCAGGGACCGGATCAGCGGTGGCAAGGCTTGGACTGGACTACGAGAGGCCACTGAAGGACATGGCAGATGGACGTAGGATGATAGGAAACTCACATAGATGCCGATAGGCTTGAGAAGGACAAGATAACTCACATGGACGTCACGACTCTTCGGCGACGGCTGCTCATTGGGGAGGCGGCGCTTGAGAGAGCGACAGCTAATCGGGGGATGTCGACAATCTTCAGGAGCACCATAGGTAGCTCAGGGAACCAAGGAGATGTGCCAAAGTGGGGCGATGGCGTTGATGAATTTGGCACGATAGCCGGTTGACAGAGGTGAAATGGATAATGGCCAATGCGGTGATGTAGGGCCTCCCATGTCGACTCGTTCGGCAGAGAGGACAAATCCAAGCGGGGCGCGTCACTAGACATGATTGTCGTAGCCAGAAAGGTGAGTGGCCGCTCGAGCGAGCCATGGTGGACGGTGACAGAAATTCCAATGGCCAGAATAGCGGCAGCGACCGAGCGGTAGGTCAAGAACTAATCTAGTTCATTATTCTCGGTCACTTTGGGTTGTCTAGGGTGCTTTGGAGGGATGGGTTTCTTACCTTTACGAGTAAGGTACACGTGCATTGCACGTATGAGATTCGGTAACCAAATTATGAATAAATACCACACTAGCATGTAAGATTTGAGTCATTTATGCATCATGTAGATGTTCGTTTAATTTTTATAGTTCATCTCATCCAAAATCAATTAGTTTTATAAAAAAACTATTTTAAGATTCATGGAATTGTGCATTGTAAAGGTAAAAACAAAAAGTGACAATCCATTGAGAAAAAAAAGTTTGGGCAATTAAGATATGGAAGATTCTGGAGAACAAAGGAGAAGTGCTTGTGTTTTCCGGTTTGTGCATTATGCTTAAGTTCAACTATGGAGTCTTCTAGATTGTACATGTGGCAGAATCTGGTGGAATGTAGATGATATCCAACGACTAGTAGTGCTCGGATTTGCCATCTCTATACCGTCGGATTGGCTTCATCCAACGACCAACTTTCAAAGTTATTCGCACACTATATAGGTGTATAGAAATTGGGCTTTGTCATGTTGTCTGTCCGACCGAGAGGACCGAGCTTTAACCAGAACAGACCGAAGTTTTTTGGTCCATTTTACACAGACCGGACAGTTCGTTTTTTTAGCTGGCCAGGACCGAGCCGACAAGGACCAAGCGGGCCACGAGCCGGGCCAAAAGATCCCTTGTTTCATCCACCCTGAACTGGGTGTGACTAAATTCGTGCTCGACGGTCACTTTGGTACCTAAAAATTTGTAAAAGCATGAAGCTATTGCTCAAACTTGCCTCAACCAGGAAAAGTGCAAATACAGTGCATCATATCGTATGTGGCGGTATGTGACGTTCATGTGGCAAGCCAGCATGGCGGTGACCCACTGTTAGGCTGATGTGCTAAGCACACTCCCTCCCTTTCTATCTATCTCTCTATGACAAGCAGGCCCATGGTGGCCACTATCAGAAACTAAACAGGGCACACCTGATGTAGATCAGATTGCACGTGGGTAGACGAATTGAGTTGCCTTTGTACGCTGGTGCTACTCGCCAACGCCTTAGGCCGAGAGAACTGAGCACGTACAAATCAGATTATTTTCTCTTTTATTTATTACATATATAGATGCATATTACGGGACTCGTACAGGGACAGCAAACTGACTCCGGATCAACAACTAGTACTAGCTTTGCTTGTACTCCGTATCTGACTTTGATGGAAACCACGTTTCTGATTATTTCCAACAGCCGCAACTGGAGTGGAGAGTGCGAAGGCAAAGCTCACCTGCGTAGATGCCCTGCTGATTTCATGACCTTCTGCTTGTCACCATTGCAAAAGCTGGCTGAATGAGCATGAGGAACAATAGAGTAGGAGTTTCTTAGGCTATGGCGGGCTCTGTTTCGCTTTTTGAAAATAACAATATTTAGTGGAGACATACGTGTACATGAGAAAATGCAAATAATGTACGAGTCCTTTGCATTGACCAAAATTTACCCACCATTTCATTGACAAAAGCGTTCATGTGGCATATGTTATATGGTATGTACAAGGTAGCCACTGCGAATTTATTTCCTCCTCCGTAGGAACATCTTTACTTGAAAAATTGCCCATATAATATTGTCCTCCAGCTGCTGGCTTCCATTCGTAGTTTCTTCAAATGGTTCTGCCTTACAAAGAACGAGTGCTCATCCCTGAGGCACCCCATCTTCTGATTCCCACTCTTCTTTAGGTTGCACTCCTCTACCCGCCCCCCCCCCCCCCCCCCCCCCAGCTTGAGGAGGAGGGGGCCTAACGCCTCATGGCCAACTCGATGATCATGCAGTATCACGTCCCCTCTTGTTTTCTTTCCCCCATCTCACTTCTATCGCAAGATAATGATTATATAATGGAATTAGCATGCTTGCCTCTGATGGTTATGAAGTTGAGTGGGGAGAAATTTATTATGTAAGGATCAAGTTATATATCACCGGAGGATGTCTCAACTGGAACTAGCATGCTATGCAAATGGAGAAAAGTGGCGAAGAATAAGAAGGCTAGGTAGAATGTGGAGCTTCGGAAAATGTGAAAGATATTTCACATGGCTATATATGTTAAGTTCATGCAGGCGCACATGGTACAACTCCTACTAGCCTGGGTGCACCTATCATCGTCAACCAAACTCAATCAAATCTGGCTGTGTGCAATGTGCTATTGTATTGTGTTCTGTAGGTCAAGGCTATTGCCTTGTAGTGTACTTTGACAACACTGTGATGGGGAAAAGTCATCAGGAACCAAACCAAAAACGAAGAACTTAGAGAAGCTACATATAAGGGACAGAAAGTATTACAAACATGAAGCAAGAAGGAAAAGCATAACTCCTCTAATGGAACGAAAACTAAAGTTGCCGAAGTGCATCTATTGGACCATATCATAATGTCAACATGAGAAGGCTGGATCACAATAGGTGAAACCTCGATTTCATTGTGGAAAATCATCGAATTGTGAGGCTTCCACTTATTCTACCATGAAATGGTGATGACTGATAAAGGAACCTTTTCTCCTATACTTTCTCTACAGCTTAGAGTAAGGTTCTTCATTCCTGTCGATATTTTCAAAAACCGGCCGGAACGCTGAGAAACATTGCTATTCGTTTGAATTATTTCAAATTCAAATAAATGCTCCCATTTAAAAAAAATCAGCATCTGTTTTTTTATCCCGGTCTAAAAACTGTTCCAGTTGCTAAAAATGTTCAGACTTATAAAAAAATGTTTTCATGTTTAAAAATGTTCAGAAATTCAACATAGCATTTTAAAAAATATTCAAAATTTCCAAAAACATTAAAATATTCAGAAAATTTGGATAAAAAATACTTAAAACCGGCTGTACAGTAACATGGGTTGCTACAGAGGTCGATCTACAGTGTCACTACATCGACTCATTAAAAAAAACGGATAGAAACACACAACACGGAAATGCTTTACGTGGGCCGGCCGCTCGAACTCGCATATGCAAATGGTCGACAACTATTTCCCGCACTGAGAGGCAAATAGAAGATCTCGTTTGCCTAAGCTGGCTGTTTTGTCCCAGACTACGGTTTGGGGATATGCCTGCACTCACTCTGGCCTTCAAAACTGTATTTCGAATATAAGGTAGAGATTGTTAGAGCTCCTATTCGGCGCTTGAAGCACAAGAGTAGCTACCTTGCACCACGCGTAGACGTTTGTGTGAGAAAATAATCGCACGAAATGAAAAAAAAACCGTGAATTCAAAAAGGTTCACAGATTTTGAAAAAAAAAAATTTGAAGAGTTCATCAATCTTTTTAAAAAAGAACATCATTGATAGGAAAAAGAGTTCATCAATGATGGAAAATTTTCATCATTTTGAAAAAAAGTTCACTGAATTTTAAAAAAATTCACCGATTTGAAGAAAAGTTCATCGAATTTGAAAAAAGTTCATTTGATTTGAAACAAATTCATCAAATTAGAAAAAATAACCATCGAATGTGAGAAGAAATTTATTAATTTTCCGAAAAAAAATTCCTAAAGAAAGAAAATTTCACAAATTTGAAAAATGAAAAAAGTACAGAAAAAAGAAAATAATTAAAGAAAAAAAGATCAAAAAAATGTAAGTAAGCAACATGTGGTGTGGTCGGGTGTTTGTCGTTTTTACACATGGGCTGGCCCAATGTGACGACGGGGTGTGCGACTGTTAGTAAAATGACTAGTATCGGGCTCCGAATAGGAAAAAAGTACAGAAAAAAGAAAATAATTAAAGAAAAAAAGATCAAAAAAATGTAAGTAAGCAACATGTGGTGTGGTCGGGTGTTTGTCGTTTTTACACATGGGCTGGCCCAATGTGACGACGGGGTGTGCGACTGTTAGTAAAATGACTAGTATCGGGCTCCGAATAGGATTTGCCCATCGTTATTGGGTCATATTATTCAATCATGCATGACTACTAATCAATCGAAAGAATATGTTTCATTTTAGCGGGTAAAATGTGCATGTTAATAATTCACGGATCTTTTCATTCAGGCTATCACCAGAGAGCCCCAACTTTCCCTGTATGTATATTAGCTCTCACAATTTTTACGTTTCCTGGTTCATTAGTTTAGATATTGTACATCTGTAGAAAAATTAAATGCAACCAAAACTAATTTATTCAGTGAAAGTGAGACTGGTGCCACAACAAGCAGATTAGATGAAGAGCTTCAAATGCGAATTGAATGTTATAGTGTCGATCTACTCAGAGAGTAGGTAGAACTTGCACGAACACAACAACCTAGGATAGATAGCAACCACCTGTTGTACGTGGAGGACGGAACATAGGGAGTTGAGCAAGCTAGCGCCTGGTTGACTCCAAGTCTCCTCCCGGCTGTCATGAGACGTCCATGTTGTTCTTTCTGTACTGTACTAGAAAAGATACAACTTACAAGTGTAGAAGTGCATAGAGGAATATATGGTATCGTCCAGCCCAACATAACAGAACAGTAGAAGTAGCTGAGACGTTAATTGAGGATGACAAATGGAACCTGGTTAGATGGTACTATATATACCATGTGCATGTGCGGTAACTGAGACAATATGCATGCCCAATGCATTTGCAACGCTCGCCATTCATGATACCCTCCTACCAAGGTGATATCCCTCAGACCTTCATATATAAATACTTCCTACATGCCCGCTAGTTCCCTCATCAAATCCTATTCTTGTATAATGATACAAGTGAGAGTGGGAAAAGAGAACGCACAGGGAAAAGTGAGGGAACATGGCCGTGGAGATTGCCATCGTGCATTAGGGACCCTCCTTTCCAATTTTGAGAAATTGCTCTTGGAGGAGTGCAATCTGATGAAGTGTGTGAACAAGGCGATCAAGGGCCTCCGGGATGAAGTGTTTGAACAACTAGGCATAGGAGGCACAAGGGGAATTAGAATCATATGTTACATCTGATGTTCTACAGTGAAACCTTGGACATCTACTGATGTGGAACTTACGCGGTTTGACCAATCTCATAGGTACAAGTATTCGGTTGTTCAAACAAACGTGAGAGAGGTAAAAGGGATAGATAGGAGTAGATATAAAAGTTAAGCAGGTCCTAACTAATCCTATTACATGACATGGTTCACAAGTCCTGCGTGATTCATATGTGGCATACAGAAAGACAGAGTAAGGCGCTGCGCAGAATGAAGAGTGGGAGGAACTAGATGGGGAATCTTACCATTGTCCTTGGAGAATCTCATCAGGATCCATCATCTAGCTACTGAAACACCCTCTCCTCTCTCAATCAGCCGTTGCAGCAGTTGATGAATGTTAGGGTTTGGGAGGGAGGGTCGAGCTAGGGTTTTCAGCCAGGAAAGAAGAGAAAAAAAAGAAATCACTTGGAGATGGAGAGGGAGAGGAAGGAGAATGGGTGGCCTGATCGCGAATCGCCGGTGGCTCGGCTCCGGGGATGGGGACGGGGCGGGGAGCAAAATCACCAGCGGTGCCGCTCTCCAGCTCCTCTTGCTCAGTGCAGTGGAGTGGAGACCGGAGAAGAAAAAGTAGACACTGAATTTGGGCCATCCAAGTCCAGCCCAGTCTGTCAACTAAAAAGACCACAACAGTGCTATTTGCTGATGTGCCCTGCTGAGAGGCTTTTCTGTTTAGTGTTGTGATTAATAAAGAGCATCACTTTGATATTTGTCAAATTATGCTCCTGCAATTAATTAACATGCACAAAAGTAATCAAAAATTATTAAAAAAATTGACAGCCTTATCTGCCCACCATGATAAAATGGGTCTGCTAGATCATTTTGTAGCTAGTAGTGCGCCTGGGCAAAAGAAAGCTTTGTAGCAGCAGCAGCAGCGACAAAACGGCGAATATGGTAGGCAGCAGCAGTTGAACAGCACTGAAAATCAGTGCTTGAAATCAGCAGCAGAAACCCAAGCGAACAGCAGTTTTTTTTTCATTTTCAAATCTATTAACCTAATTCGAAGAGTAAAAATAATACGCACCCATGTCAAAAAACGTCTTACATTATTGGACCGACGGAGGGTGTACTATTTTAGCAATTACTGTCAATGTGTGCAGGCCTTTTATTTTTGTCACTAGAGTTAATCTAATTGCTAAATTAGTATAGAGCACGCCCGCCTCCTCCCCAAACAAATCTAGGGTTCTTCTGCCTCACGATCGGTGCCGCCGCCAGACCGCCCCGTCTCCAGTGGCATTAGGGCCATGGCGGCACCATGGATCCCGGCCCTTGCGGGCGGGAGGATTATGTTTTAAGATGTTTCTTCGAGTTTTGTTAGGGTTTGCTTTCTTGCTCAGAAAGACGAGAAGGTGGCGACTCCTTGTAGATGGAATAAGCTTCCCCCCGCTTAGCCCCCTGTCCAGGTGGTGCGCCTAGCATCGATAATACTAGAAACATAACCTACTCTGACATGCCATGAACGATGTAGACTCATTTTATTATGAGGTAAATAGACCTAGAGTCATAGAACTTGCTCACAAGGGTCAGTTTGGTGCATAAACTTGCAAAATACGTGTTTTGGGTCATCTAACTTGTCCTCCCATTCATATACGGTGCTTTCTACAATATCCGACCGTATCCGTGCACGCGTGGCATGCCAACATGGCAGGAGGCCACTGTCAGTGGGTAATCCGCCCGCACTTTTTTAGAAAGCCCCCATGCATTTTATTTATTAACGATGAAACTCCTCTACTAATAAAATGACAAATACAGGAGCGGTGCCTAGGATTTGAACCCACTACCTGCTGGGTTTCGCCACGCATAGATAGCAACCTGAACTATATAAGACAGAGTATACGAATTAAACTAGAAATCAAAACCGAAAAAGGTGTGAAAAAGGGGAAGCCCCGTTTCGAACCTACGATCGCATAAGCTCGTTGCGTGTGCAAGCGCCAACCATCCGGCCACAATTATATGGACTTAAACAGATAAACACAATTTACCTTATGTATTCTTCTTTATTTTTTTATGTAAGAATATAACTTATATTCTAAGAAAACTTTTTGGAAAATCAACTATACTTATGTTTGAAGTCGGATAATTTTAATAAATTTTAGAAAATAGATAAAACGAAATATCGTGCAGAACAAATCTACGTACATTTTTCGGATTAATCAACCAAATTTTGTTCAAATTCAAATAATCTACATAAAATAAAATATAGTTCATAATGTATGTACATAAATATTTTTTGGACGAATCAACATATTTTTTGAATTCAAATAAATCTAAATTAAAAAATCTAAATAAATAAAACATAGTTCAGAATGAATCTAAGTAATTTTCTTGGACAAATAAACTAAATTTTATTTGAATTTGAAAAATTTTAAATTTCAAAATATAGATAAAAGGAGATATTAGTGAACAATGAATGTGCGTATGTTTTTGCACAAATAAACGAAAAATTTCTATTAATTGAAATAGGTCAAAATTTGAAAAATTAGATAAAAGAAAATATATGTTAGAATGAATGTACATAAAGTTTTCAGAAAAATCGACTAAATCTTGTCTGAATTCAAATAAATTTTACCTAAATAATCTTGATAAAAGAAAATATAGTGCAGAATGAATGTACGCAAAAAAAATTAGAAAAATCAATGGAAATTTTGTTTGAATCCAAATAATTTTAAATTTTAAAATCTAGAGAAAATGACATATAGTTCAGAATGTCTCCTTTTATTCAAAAGAATATATATGTAGTAGTCCGTATTTAACATCAAGCAGATCAGGTGGGTTGGTTAGGAGGCGTGCACTAGTGTGACCTGGCGCCCGTTCGATCCCAAACCTACCCATTTGTTTAAACCATACATCGACTTGTACGAACATAAAACAACCGAGGGTGTTTCGCAAAAAAAAAAAAAAAGTGCACTGCACTTCAGCCGCTCCTAGAAAAAAACATGTGCACTACACTTCAGCCACTCATAGCCATTGATAATGGGCCCTGTCCATGCTGACGTGCCATCGAATACACCCGCATACAAAAAATGTAATCGTATTTGCGCGGAACACGTCCACGCAAGTTTGATGACCAGAAACACGTATTTTACAATTTTGTGCACCAAGCTGACCGGCGCGCGCCAGTTCTAAAACTTCCAATGTATTTACCTCTTTTATTATGGTTCCATGAGAATGCCATTGCTTTCTTGTGAAACTGGAAGTAACATTTTCAGATGATATGGACTAAATATATATTCCGTCAGCGCTTGTTGGTTTTCTTTCTTCTTTTCTTTATCCATGTGCTTGAGCGACAGTATTGCACACCACCCTTCTCACCTTTACTAAGCAGTAGTTTAGCATTTCTAGCACTCCAAAACGTACTTGACAGACGTTCTCTTGACCGATATGGTAGAGTGTCGGTGCAACGAGCAACCACGATAACTCTAACGCTTTCCACTATAACCAATGACATATCTGATCAACCCAGTGGAATCATGTTCCTCCAAATTCGAAGCGCGTCATCCTTGTGCTGAGAGTGGCTTGCTGGCTCCTCAAGTTTTTTAGATGGTCATCATCCTAAGGCAGAACCGCATGATATATATACAGGTCGTTTACTGAAGTACACACAAATTTACTTTAGATGAAGCACCCAAGAAGCATATATAAATCGAGAAGGAGCTTTACTGTGAAGAATAATCTAGCCTTCGCCGTTTTAGGTTTCTTCACAATGTGGTTCTGAAACGAGGGAAAATTTGAATGGAATTAGCCCACACGAGGAGAGAAACACAAACTTTCTTCAAATAATTAAACATGACATCAACCTTTTATTTCCGGTCCTCTCTTTCCAATTGTTCTTACATAATTTAATAGGTCCGGTCCCAACATCTTTTCCTGAAAGTAGTTCAAAAGTAATATGGGGAATAGTAAACTAGAGTAGGTTTATCAGTGGCAGCAATTCAATATGCACATAAAACTCATAAAAATACATACCATGTGTTTGTTGGAATAATCCAAACATGTCCAAGTTGCGGTTAGGATTAGTAGTGTGATCAGGGTCGCCGGTGATTAGTTTAGGCAAGGTTTAGTTCCTGTCCGTGTACAAGGTTGAGCGCTAGCCTGTGTACTAGTCGGTTTCCAATGGAGTTGCGTTAGGCCGTGTCCTAGATAAAGTAGGTTTAGGATTGGTGTTTGGAGTCGGCTAGTCTAGCCTTGTCAGGCGTCCAGGTTGATGCATATATATATATATATATATATATATATATATATATATATATATATATATATATATATATATGCAGCGTTGTGTGCGTTTTGTAACACCGAGAGAAAAACCAGAAAATCAGTAAAGAGCAGAAGAACAAGGCACGACACGTGCCTTTGGCCAAAGTTTTTCGTGCGTGTGTGTTCATGTGCTTTGATGTGATTGATCCTGAGGCAAATTTCCAACAATTGGTATCTAGTGCAAAGTTCGAGTGAAGCTGCGCTTGCCCCGGGGTGGCGACCTGACTAGCGCCTCGGGGCGGGCGATACCGTTGTTGGTGTAGTGACAACAAGGAGTGGGCTATATAGTCACTGGATGATATAGCGACAAGGAGAGCAGGCAATTTAGTCGTTGGGGGTGCAATGACGTGAAGGATCGGGCTCATTGTCGTTCGGCAGAGTGACGACTAGGAGGCGGTGATGACGCTGTCGCACGCGAGGCGACGTGTGATCGCCATTCGACGGAATAACCTGGAGGAGGGCGACAGGGCTGTCGTCGACAAGGCGTTGGTGATCGTTAATGGTTATGGAGGTGCGGAAGTTGCAACACCATGGAAATCATCGAGATCATCATTCCGGGGAGCGAGGAAGAGGCGACAAAGTTGCAAGCTGTCGTCAGGGTGTGCACACGAGTTCTTTTAAGGTGCGTCCAAGAGCTCGGGTGTGTGAATCTTCTGCTGCAGTTGAGATGCGTCATTGGAGAGCGGGTGGAAAAAGAAATGCGTGCCTTGCGTTTCCGTTCGTGGTGGTGGAGTTCCTGCGAGTTTAAATACGGTGAAGTTGAGTTGCTCGTATATGGCAAGTTGTGATGCCATTGGACGTGAGGCGTCGTTTGGTAAGTTGTGTCACCAACGACAAACGACAGAGATTGAAGATGTGGCGGGTGAATAGGTGTGTCTCCCCGTGCACAAGCAACCGACGAGAAGATGAAGATAAACGTGAAGATGGACACGCATCAGTTAAGTCGAGTTCCTGCATGAGGCTATGCGTTTAGTCTGCACGTAGCACGCTAAGATGTGGCCGCGTGGCTGGTAGTCCAGGTAATCGTTGGTTCTAGTCTGCAAGTCGGCAGAAAAAGAAAAGATGATGATGAAATGATGGTCATTGTTGCAAGAGAAGTTGCGGTCCGGTAATTAAGTCGCGTCACCGGAGGCAGCCAACGTGACAAGATGAACAGATAATCGTTTGCGTGTCCCGTTCGTGTGAAGAGTATGATGTTCAGATTAGGGGGTGAATGTTGGAATAATCCAAACATGTCCAAGTTGCGGTCAGGATTAGTAGTGTGATCTGGGTCGCCGATGATTAGTTTAGGCAAGGTTTAGTTCCTGTCCGTGTACAAGGTTGAGCACTAGCCTGTGTACTAGTCGGTTTCCAATGGAGTTGCGTTAGGCCGTGTCCTAGATAAAGTAGGTTTAGGATTGGTGTTTGGAGTCGGCTAGTCTAGTCTTGTCAGGCGTCCAGGTTGATGCATATATATATGCAGCATTGCGTGTGTTTTGTAACACCGAGAGAAAAACCAGAAAATCAATAAAGAGCAGAAGAACAAGGCACGACGTGCCTTTGGCCAAAGTTTTTCGTGCGTGTGTGTTCGTGTGCTTTGATGTGATCGATCCTGAGGCCAAATTTTCAACAGTGTTTCTTTTATTGCTACAGTGAAGTATGTAAGGTTTGAAAAAACTCAGGAAAAAACATTTTGTCAAATAGCCATAAAAATGCATGTCAGTTTTCTATATAAGAAACAATAGTACAAGTCATATTGATACATATAACTCAGAATATTGGGTCTGCCATAATCTTGTTAGAGATTATGTCCAATTACTATAATTTCTAAGATTGACTAAGGATCTGATTCGTAGGAGGTACTGATTTGCGAATTGCGAATAGAACCAAATGTGTAGGAGGATAAATTATGGTGGTACTCTAGGCCCAACAACACCCCAGACCTGCAAAAGTTCAATTCGTACTTTGTCAATCTTAACCAGAGTTTTTCCCATGAGAGTTTTTACGGTAGGTGGATTGAACAAACGGAAAGTTGTAGTGTAGGACAAGCTCCTCGGTACCCACTATCTTTGCAGTCCATGCTCCTTTCTGTTCTTGGAGATTCGCACAATTGCAGGCTAGTGTCACTGTACGCTAGAGTGATTAAGGTCTTTCAACTCTGATGGGATACCTGCTGCTCTAAACTCTGGTGGACGCATATGCACTGTTCATTGATTGAGACAGCACGGCTTTGCAGACCTCGCAGCCCAAGAATTGATGTGAACCTCGTCACATGACCACCAGCTCCTCACACCCAATTATTTTTACCCCTTTTTCTTCACCTTTTCAGTCCGGTACCCATGTGAAAGGAGAGAGAGCATTTATTTTTCTATTTTTATTTCAGCACAAGCATTTCTTTATAATCTCATGTGAGAAAGGGCAAATAGCAACAGGACAGAGAAAACATTTTTTTCGTAAGATAGAGGCTGGGAGAGAGGAGAGAGAGAAAAGAAAAGTCACAGCAGCCTTAGATATTTGAGATTTGACTTCTGCATGTCATGTTGTTTGTAAAGAGAGTGAGCATGTGGAGAGAGAACGCGTGAGACTGTGGGCAGTCAGGTAAGAGAACTGTGTTATGCATGCATGGCAGAAAGAGCGCTCTGCAAATGGTGTCGTTTCTGCTGCTACATTCTGCAAACTATTTAGGCTATGCACATATCCCTAAATGGTTGGACGGCATTGATAGGAGGCGCCGTGGAGCTCGGCCTTTAAAAAACCACACTCACACTTGAACAAATGGATGTGTACATTACTAATTCTATAGTTGGAAGGTTGGAATATTCATATCCTTGGATTGATAATCTTATGTGCCCTGAATAGAAGTATATGGAAATATGATTAACCGTAAAAGCAATAGATAAACATTCAGGTTTCATAAGAACATGCATGTGCCATCTCCTATAATTTCTTTCTTCACGCAGCTGTTTCAAGAATAGAAAACTCATAAAATGGACTCATGTAATGGTTATAAGAGAATGTAAGTATCGTCCAGTTTGATGTCCATTTTTGTTGCAAGGGGGGGGGGGGGGGGGGGATGTGGTTACCTGCTACTGAATGGCACCAAAAAGAAAATCGATCCAAAGTATGCTTTCATTGTTTTTAGCTGAACATTAAGTTGTGTCACACTTTTTAACACCATATTGGTCCTTACTACTTTGGACCCTGTCATCATCACGTTGGATGGAAACACTATGTATTTAATTTATACATTTTATTTTGATTTTTGTGCGCAACTCTATGGTAAGAATATTCATGCATTGGTATATGGTTCATGTCATTAAAATTTTGGGAGGAAAGCCAATGCATAATTCCTCCCTAGAAATGATATTATCACAATTACACACACTATGGTGGTGGTTGGTTTGGGATTTTAGCTCATTATCAAATTACACTTGGACCTCAGACACGTTACTCATAGCGATGCCCCTTTACAAAAATGCCATGTAAACGAATCACAACCTTGTTTCGAACTGGATTACCCCAAACCCCACCGTGATCCCATTAAGATACTAGACTGAACAATTCCCCCCCCCCCCTGACGCGTTAGCTTAATTACCCCCTCCCACAATCTGCGCTGCCTCCTCCCCCCTCTCCCAGATCTCCTCCACCTCCCACGATCTTCTCAGTCTCCTCCTCTCGTTCAGTTCCCTCGACCATCCACGATCCCCTGTTACTACTCCTCTCCCCCTCCCCTCAACCCCCTTCACCAAGATCTACTCTACCGCGGTGATCTTCCTCCTCCTCCCTACTTCCCCTAGGCCCCAATCCCGTCCACCAAGATCTTCTCTCAAACAAAGATCTTCCTCCTCTCCCCCCCTAATCCCACGCCCCTCTCACGATTCGCTTTGTCTCCTCCCCCATCCCAAAAAACCCCCTCCACCTAGATCTACTGTGGCATTGAGATCTTCCTCCTCCTCCCCCCAATCTCCTCCAACCAGATCTACTATATCTCCGAGATCTCGCCCCTTCTCCGCATCCCCCAATCCCCTCTACCGCCACGATCCGCTCTGTCTCCTCCTCCCTCACCCCTCCAATCCATTGCACCTAGATCTACACTGCAATCGAGATCGTCTAGTGGGTGGTAGGTCTTTTCGTCATCTGACCTCCTAATCGGCATACTTTTGGAGCTACCACGCCATGGAGCAGCACTTACCCTAATCCATCAAGGCCACCCGTGGAGCACCTGTGTTATTTTTCTCCACGATTTCATCCTCTCATCACTATCACACCTCCCCTGATGTATTTTATAAATTGCTTGGTTTGTTCCCCCACATCACTATCACCTCCTACCAATTTGCAGAATGGGTGATATAAACAAGAGGAAGAAATTAGCGCAAGAGAGTTGTAATTTTGGAATCTTAGACCTCCCGGATGATATGCTTGAGCACATAGTATCCTTCTTATCATCGAATGAGGCCGTGAGGACTTGTGTTCTTTCCAAGAATTGGAGCTACATATGGAAATTTGTGCTTACCCTGCGTATTTCTGATACACTCGATAAATGTAACAGCTTAATAGACAATTTTTTGCGTGGCCGTGGAAACACCGCAATCATTGTTTGTGATATCGAGTTGACTAATCTCGAGAAGGTAGAAATGCATGACATGATAGACACATGGATCTTTCATATCGTGAACCTGTGCCATGTTCAGGAGCTCAGAGTCATTAGCTGTATAGAGGATGATTTCCTACAGTTCAGGGATCAAGCTCTCATCTCCAAGCACTTGAAGAGGTTAGAGCTTGATAAGGTTCGCTTACAAGCTAGCACTGTTGATTTCTCAAGCTGCCCTGCATTGGAAGAAATAGATATGATGTTTTGTTGGATTGAAGCAAATTACATTATATCAAAGTCATTAAAGCACCTGATTGCAGTGGAATGTGAATTTGATAGTGTTGGTGCACGCACTCACATTTCTGTCCCCAACCTCATCTTTCTTAAGTTAACTGATATTTGGCATTATACTCCTTTATTTGAAGCCATGCCTTCACTTGAAGCTGGATAAGTCAGTCTAGGCGAGGACTGTTTAGACTATTGTAACAATAATAAATCTTGGGGGTGTGATAATGTGGACTGCGGTTTTGGTTGCACTGATGGTTACAAATACGATAGCATTCTTCTAGAAGGTTTATCAAATGCCAGTTACTTGGAGTTGCTAAGTGAACCAAGCATGGTATGTTTGCACTTTTTGGTCATCCCTATTGCTGATATTGCCTTACTCTTGCAATCTATTGTAGATTATCCACCAATTGAATTACTTATATTGTTTTGTAACCTTTTCTATTGAAGTAACATGCAATCAAAATTTATATATGAATTACTCCAACACTAGAAACAACATACATGTCGATTTCTACTATTATGTTCTAGTTGACTGTTATTTTGGATTTGTTGGAACACCATACAAGAATGTTAATCTATAGAGCCCTGAACACCATGTAACTTGAAACCATATATTAGAGTTATTATATTTTAAAAATTAGGACTTCTTTGCATATTGCCAACATTGGTATGTCTAATTATTTATTAGAGATACGAAATGCATATTTTTTTATCGCTTTCACCAATTTACTATAATCAACTTTGGCTATTACATGTTTCAATACTAGAACATATGGCTTTCCACACTTGCATATACTTAATACACCCAAAAATACATCATTCTTATTCTCTTTTATCTAGTTCATTTTTGATAGGGATTTGCGGCGATGCCCTACATTTCGAAACTTGAGGGCACTGATACTCAACGAATGGTTTTTGGTTGCTAACCTCCATGGACTTGCACGCGTTCTTCACAACTCACCTATTCTAGAGGAGCTGAATCTCCTACTTTTAGAGGTATGGCCACTATGACTATATCTTTTCTGAAAATTGATTGTTGGTCGATAACATTTATGAATTTATTTGTCTACTCTAGGAGCCTAAAGAGGTGGTCGAATCTAACAGAGACCATTATCAAGTGGAACATCCCCTATTAATGGAGACCCTTAAGGAAGTCAAAGTCAATTGTGAAAGACAATATATGTGGGTTCAGGAAATAATAAGTATTTTGATTACTTTTGGTATAACCCCTGAGATAATTATTGTCAAAGAGAGCCAAATGCATCCAGATGTCATTTAGCTATTGGTATGTATCCTGAATTCTAATTTATCTCCATAGTTTACCTTGTTCACAAATAATATTATGTGGGAACTAAATGTAAGATTTATATTTAATCGCAATAGCAATCTTAATTTTGATCCAAACAAAAATAAATATGTTTCCACATTTGGCGAACCAGAATGGAGGATGATATTACAAGTGGTGTACAATATGGTTTTTTAGAAATCATGTCAGAATGTGCCCATGATACTTTCCTGGTCATAAGTTGAAGTGTTCTTCTTGCATGCATTCCTTCTATTACCTTTATAGATAGAACTTGACATGACACTGCTACAAGTTTGAAAAAATTATTAGCTATCATGGGTCTAAACATCTTTATAGCGCTTCTTCATGCACCATATTTATAAATCGATGTCCTCATGATCTTATGCACCAACCCGCATATAAATAACACCATGTATATTTGTTTCGATCAAAACCTTCCTTGGTTTAAATATTTCCCTTTAGGTTGTGTGTGTTGCCCCAATCCATAACAAGAAATAGTTTAAGAAAGAAAATGAAGTGGTATAAAACACCTTACATATGTATTTGGGAACAAATTACTATGTATAACTACATGCATTGAACACACAAAATTTACAAAAAACTGATTGAAGCTAAATATAGAAGCCGCCACACCATACTAAAGTGCTTATATTATTTTGCTTTCTATGCATACCGCAAAGATAATTATAGTTTCATAATGTTCCAAGAAATCGCATGAATATTTAAAATATCTTAAAATAATTCTAAGCCATTTGAGTTCACATCCTAAGATATACACAATTCTCTTATTACTGAAGTGAATCATAATGTCTTTACTCATATAATTGTTAAGGATAGTCAAGCAATTCACATAATGACTATCTTTTAGCGAAGAGCACGGCCATAAACATGCATATCACATACTGTTTAGAAACCACAGCAATGATGGGTTGCGAACCATATGTTGTTAGATAGTTATAGGTCCTTGTATTTAGGATTCACCACAAATGATACTTTAATTAACTGTGATACACAAATGTCAAAGATTGTTGGATCTAGGAGATGCATGTGATTTCTCTTGCATAATACATGATTCGATCTTGGATTTGTCATCTCTTAACTTGTCATCAACCCATCATCACACATATCATTCATCACATAACATGTCCATGACACAAGATAATTTGGGAACACACATAGTACACAGATGATACACAAAGCATTCATCACATATAGCGTAATGGCATTTGTAGTCAAAGATCGAAGAAGGGAGAGAGTCCATGTTAGTGATTAGTACACATTCGATCTTATGCCATTTTTAGTTGAAGATGAAATGAAGGAGACACTAGTAGAAAACAAGGCTTTGGTTGGGGCTTGGCCAGCCCATTAGTCCCGGTTCTATCACGAACCGGGACCCATGGGGGGCATACGTCCCGGTTCGTGCGCCCAGTGGGCCGGCCGGGCCTCGGGAGGCATTTGTCCCGGTTCGTGTGGAGCCATTTGTCCCGGTTCTAGGCACGAACCGGGACCAATGGTCCTCGCTCCTGGCCCACAGCCATTGGTCCCGGTTCATGCCTAGAACCGGGATAGAAGGGGGGCCTTTAGTCCTGGTTCCAGCGACGAACCGGGACCAATGAGGTGTCTATATATACCCCTCGCCTGCGAGCAGTGCACTCCACTGCGAGGGAAGAGCTTTGTGGTGCTCTAGCTCACCTCCTATGCACATGAGGTGTTTGATGAAATTCCCGAGCCACACTAGTTAAGCTTTCTACTCTCGAAGCTCGACCTCCAAGCTCAATTTTCCCCGAGATTTTTCTAGGTTTAGCGGTCCGTCACGTCCCATCCCCGTCTTCACCGTCGTCGATCGCCTGCGCCGATCTCGACGCCGGCACCACCGTGGTGAGCCTCTTGTTCAAATTAGACGTGGCAGATGCGGGATGAACTCCTACCACAAAATCGCATGAAAGGAATTCAAGAGGAATTGGCGGGATTCTTTCTTTATCACGTCATCAATAAAGCCGGAGAATACCATGTGGAAGTTGAGTTCAGATATTAGGGGATTGTAAGAGATCTTATATTGTATATATGTAACCGGTAGTAGCGTCGGATAGATATACGAAAACTTGTTATTCGACTAGTCTCTCGGAGAAGGAGAGGTCCATATCATTTCTCTCTGTATGCATATGTTCATGACGATCTTCTGTACTTAAAGGTCTCCTTCATTTGCTTACTAGCCAGCGTGTCGAGTCCTCTCTATAATGTATAGTAATGAAGCGTCGACCAAGCACGGATATAAGAGAGGACACTTCTCTCTATTAGCTAGCTAACACCATATATGCACCACCTAAATTAACCCTACAAACCCCGTAAAACCACCAACCCCCCCCACCCCTTTCAAAAAAACAAAGACCCTAGCCCCCTGAAATGCTGACGCGTGGTAGCTTTTTGGTCCCGGTTGGTGCCACCAACCGGGACAAAAGCCCCCCCTGCCAGGGCAAGCCGCAACGTCCACGTGGAGCCCCATCTGTCCCGGTTCGTATAAGAACTGGGACTAAAGGTATTGGGCTTTAGTACCGACCCTTTAGTCCCGGTTCTCGAACCGGGACAAATGGGCCTCATGAATCGGGACAAATGGGCCTTTTTCTACTAGTGAGAGGGTCCATGTCAGATATTAGTACACCAACGATCTTATGATCCACTAGAAGGTTGTTGACGACAATAGAGAGAAGGGTAGTGCACGGGTGTATAGGTCTATAATCAGGGAGGTATATCGTACCAACATGAACAAACATAGTCCACATATGAGTGTCTACACACATTACTCTAGTAACATACATTCAAGAGGTTTGGAAGATGGAAAGGGGGTTTGTTGCCTTGTATTTCAAATATATATCTGGAAGGGGAATAAAAGGAACGAATAATTTCCTAGCGAGCTTCCTCTGTATCTCCATGAATTTTTTGGTCTTTGTTGACAAACTCCCCAACTTCCAGTGGTGTAGATTAGGAGGTGGGAGTCATTATGATCCATAAATGACCTAAGTTTTCACCGGGGATTGCATGTAAAGGGTTGTGACTTTATCCAAGAATTGGGATAATGAATTACAAACCAAGTCAACATATCTTTGACAAAAATCATCACTTGTTTCCTTAAAAACATGCAAGCACCTAGTGGGGATCTTGGTTGCGAGCACCTAGTGGGCTAATCTAACTGCTTAGGAAGTCATCGGAGGTGTAACAGTTGATGATACCTTTGTTGGTGATGATTATAATATGTTTAACTGTCAAGTGAGTCTCTCCTGAAAGTGGTGGGAAGGATCAGTAGTCATCTAAAGCAAAAAATCATCTTCTCCTATGCTGGACCACCGTGGGGGTTTTGCAGTAGTGGTAGGTAAATTTTGGGTCTTGAGCTAACCAAGATTTCTCAGCCTACATTAGGATGCAACACATCTACTTTTTTGAGCAGAGGCGAGATGGCTAGTTTCGCCCACTACCTCCACCCCTATCGCTACTTCTTGTAGTTCTTATGATAAGTAAGGTAGTCGAACACCTCCAACGAGGGATGCATTCCTACCCATAACTCACCGGGATGTGCAAATACCAACTATTATGAGATGTATTTGGGGTTCAAATTCACCAACTCTAAATATTTCTACTTTAAGAAGTCCAATTGGGCCATGATGCAGTCCTCGGTGGTGTTGAGGAGCCAGTCCTTCTTGGCCAAAAGACGCCGCATCTAGCTTGTCGACGAGGAACCCTTAGTATACTGGCACATTTGTAAGCAGAGAGCACTGCATCCTCTCAGTTTATTACTAGACCAAAGTTTAAAACCGAATTCCTCTTCATCCACTTTTTGTTTTTATACATCCATGTAAAAGCCTACACATATGTACACAGTGGTGATGGTTGTCTCTCCTTGTGTAAACACAAGGTATGCATCCTAAACAACATAAATATAAAGAACTACTAGCAGACGAATAGATATTAAAGTAGCCAAGAAATTTGCCTAACTTCTTTAAAATCTCAAAATAAGTCCTCTTTGGGGTGCACCATTAAAAATTATGATAAAATTATTTAAAAGCCTTCAAACATGAAACTAAGAAATCAAATAATGTAGCCACACATTTATATAAGGTCCAATTGCACCATTGCCCCATTTCACTCGAATTGTACATTTGCACCTTTCTTGACGCATTTAACGCTTTCAAATCTGACCACTCGTCATGCCACTGCTCAAATTAGGGGACTCAAGAGTGTATGCCAAGTCAACAATTAAAATACCAACCTTTTTACCCTTGCACAATTTCCCGAGATCTTTCTTCTAGTTTGCATATATGGACTCGTTTGACATCATGATTTGTATTCTTAAATTTTATTGAAATTGTATTGATAAACTGTGATAGCAAAACATATGATTTAAATTTTATTGAATTGTATTAAATCTGCAACATATTGACATTCCACAAAGCGGCAAAGAATTGTACCACCTAAGCATTATAAGTCCGGTCCCCAAAAGTTAAATAAAAGCACCAAGAATGCCCTGTTTATAAGTATGCACTACTGGTATCCTTCAATTTCCCTGAATTTTTTTATCTTTATCTATCTTTTTTGAGATTTCTAAACCATAGGGAAACTCATTGCTTGTTCCCTACAAATTTATTGCTTCCCTTGGGATGAATTGGTCCCACCACCTGTAACATTTTCCTCTAGTGGCATGCATGTAAACCTAGGACATAGGTACCATTGGTTTTATAACTGATTTTTTTAAAACAAATCAGAGGATCCAAGTTTCCCAAAAGATGAACACCTACCAAAGGTTATCCACGGTACTAAAATAGGACTGTTAGGAGTCATAGTCGCAAAAAGGTCATCATAATCTCCAAAAAACACATGGTAGTGGAACTAAAATAGGAGTCATGACCTTCTAGGCCTAATATCATTCAACGAGAATTTTTTTCTATCCATCAAGCATGTGACTAAGACAACACGCAATGTGGCTTTATGTTTTTATATGGGGCAATTGCACCATTACTCATGTTTTCAACTCGCAGCTCATTGCCTTTCCTTTTTTGCATTTTGCAGGGCTTTTAAAACTCCAAGATTTATTACTCCCCTACTTTTCTTAGTGGACTGAATCATGTATGTCAACTCAGCAATGGAGATATATTACCCCTGCACAAGTGCACCTATTTTCTTATTGTAGTTTGCATACATATACATAGACCGTGAGTTGTATTCTTAAACTTGCATGAAAATATACAAGGCGACATATTGACAGATCTTGACAACAAGATGTATGTTTTAAATTTGATTGTATTCTGAATTTATTTTGAAATCATTTTGCTGGCCAACCAAATCACCAAATGGTTTCCATAAAAGCATAAATGCATGTTTGGTCCATGATGGTCCAACATAAGCAACAATACAGGCCTCGTTTATAAGTGTTTCACAATTAGATCCTCTTATTTGCCTAATGATTTTCCCTTTATCTAAAAAAATAGATTTCAAAACAATAGGTTATGAAAAGGCTTGTGTCATTCACGAGCTTATAGGTGGCATGGTCGATCAGAGTTAGGGCCCGCTCGGAACCACTCCAACTTCCAGCTTCGTCAACTCCCGCAAAAAGCTGAGCCGAACGCGCTATCTCCATGGAGTTGAAATTGAGAAGCTGGCGGCCTCGTAGTGCAAAAACTGAGGAGAAGGAGAAGCTAGCCTTTCCCAGATCCCAGAAAACAGAGGAGATGGAGTTGAGTGAAATTACAAAGCAATGCCACCGCCAAGTGAGTCCGATCGAAGCGGTACAAGGGAAACTGTGACGAGCGACATAACATTCACCAGCGAACCTGCCCCATGGGCTGAGAATAAATTCCACACCCACCAATCCGACTAGGCCTATAGCCCATGGCTCTTTCAGAACTACTTGGGCTCTCAGCCCGCTCCAAACCTCAGGCCAAATTGGCCTAATATATGGGTTATACGCTGGAAACTGGTACGACCAATAAGATGGCTTGCCGAACGAATTGCTGCTCCCGTTGGAAGCTTGCTACGGCTGGCTTCACGGGAAGCTGGAGAAGATCTGAACGGGGCCTTAGATTGCCATTTCTCCGACCAGATGAAAAAAATCACTATTAGCCAAACTTAAATTTCGCTCGATGCATATTAGCCACTCCCAGAACAATTAACGATGAAATTAAGGTGGTTTAGTCCTCTTAAATGAAGTGGATTCCAACTATATGTTAATTCACCGATATCTTGCGGCACCATTTTTGAACAATGTGGCAGGCTGGGTGCGAAAAGGACAATATAAACTTACACCGTCATGTAGTGTGCCATGGTCTTCTGACGCCATAGCTTCGCCTCTTTCGGGCGCGACCACACCATTCTGCCCTGTGTTCTGGACTTCTGGCGCCACTTCTTCGATCGCCTGGTTCTAGCGTGATCACACCATCAGTCCATGTGTCATGGTCTTCTGGCGCTACGACTTCGCCTGGGTTTATTGGCGCTGATGCACTCACCGGACCCGTGTCCAGCTGACCAAGATCATTTGGATCCTACTCATCCACTAGCTCGCACATCAGCATCATATCTCCATCGTCTCCTTCCTTAGCCATGAGCACCTTCAGCTTCGGTGCTTCCTCACAGTTATCCTTGAAGTGACCAAGGAGGGCACACTTATAACACCTTACTTTTTATGATGTCAAACTTCCTCCTCGGTGGTGCAGGCGCATCCTCGTCATCCGAGTCGGCGAAGTTCTTTCTCTCCAAGCGCTGCTTCCCTTTCCCCTTCTTGCCACTGCTCATGGATCCGCCATGCTTGTCTTTCGACAGGGCAATCCATTCCACCTTTGTTAGTATCAGGTGCTCACTCGCCGCCGTGTCGCCGAAACTGAGACGAATTCTCTCATCGTGGGGCTTGAACCTTCCGACGAGATCCTCAACCGTGAGAGTTTTCAGGTCGAGACATTGCTCGATCGACGTGACGATCTGGATATAGCGTGCCGGCGCGATGCGCAAAAAATCGTCGGACGATCGCAAATTCTTCTAGAGTTGAACCTTAGTTGCGTATGCCGTTGACGAGAGTCTTGAGACGGGAGGCAAACTCATCAACCGTCCCACTTTCATCCATCTTCAGGCACTCGTAGCTTCTCATCAGGGACTGAAGGTGTGCTTCCTTGACACAGTCATGACCCTGGTGCAGGATCTTGATGATCTCCCATGCCTCCTTCGATGATTTCTTTCTGACGAGGTGCTGCAGCACATCCTTCGGCATTGTGGAGTAGATAGCCGTTAACACCAGACGATCAATCTGATACTTCACCGCGCCCTTCGCATACTCAGGGCCGCCGGGGTCGACAGCTTCCCAGAACTCAATCCCCTCCATCACGACCTCCATGTTCATCACCCATAGTGCGTAGTCCTCTCGATCCAGTCGGGAGAATTGCGACACCCCACACTCCCGCTGCTGCGGCCACAATCTCCTTGCCTATGTTCGACATGATCCTCAAGTGCTTTCCGAAGATCACAGACGACAAACCAAGCTCTGATACCAATTGTTTGCACTGGTCCTGTACGATGTGACACCGACAAGTACTTTCTGTCGAGGTGGCACGCATGCACAACCGGCTGCTTGATGTGTTCTAGCCGGCCGATTCTTTTGGCCAACACATGCATGTACAACAGAACCAAGCAGGCACTCAGGCAGGTGGATCGATTCTAGCTACGGCAGCTAGCTAGCTTGAACGAGTCACCGGTTAGCTGGACAAGATGCACTTACAAAGTACTACTTGCCGTGGACACACACGAGATACACGAGACGCCGACATTGATGGCTACGGGAGCGTGTTGCTCCCATTGAATATCTTTCTATTGAACTGGGTTTGGTACAATTACAGGGGCAGGTTACAAAGTCCCCCTCCGTAAATTAATATAAGAGCGTTTAGAATATTAAAGTAGTGATCTAAACGCTTTTATATTAGTTTACAGAGGGAGTATATAAATAGCACCTAGGCTTGATAATACCAAAACATACACGGTGACGGTTCCAAGCCCGAGCCGGACTGGACAACATGGTTAATCCCAACACTGAACACGCTGCAAGTTCAGTTAAATGCATCTTACTCAATTAGCAAATAACTCAATAGGAGTCGTTAGATAGACTTATTAAAGGAAATGCAATTGTGATTCAATCTCGCAGTAGTAATTGATGACGGGTGTTTTTATTGAAAGGACAAAGTGAAAGTACAGTTGATTTTCCGAGCTGACAATTGTGAACTGAAGCACAAGAAGATGTTGTAAGATTGCGTTTGTACGTATGATGCCATGATTGAATCACATTCCCAGCTGCAGCCAGGCTTCTCGTGTTGCTCATCTTGATATTAAGGCTTTTCTTGCGTAGACTGAATAGACCAAGGCACCGATACGGCACCAGCATCAGCACTGGTTTTGAAGCTGTGTTGTCGTGCCATGCAAGTAGTGTTGGTGTTGAAGCTGAATGAAAAACCAAAGATGCAGAGTCCTGGGTGTTGTCGTTCCCTGCAACTGCAAGCAAGGTGAGCAGGTGTCAAAGATTCTGCACCATAAAATGGAAGCTTCAGATAAGTAATGCACAAAGAACATCAGTAATACTCGCTCGAAAAGGTGCAGATTCGGGCAATTGATCGGAAGGGATTCAGAAAACTTTGGAGAACATAGGGATGGAACTATGAATGAAAGGTTCGATGTGCGGGTACTCACATTATTCTCAGCCATGGCCCAAGCGAAAATCTCTTTGGTTGCAGAGTTTTTTATGTGTCACTCCCCCTGCAAGTGAGTAGTGACAAGGAATTCATCCTTCAGACAAAATGACCAGAAAGAAATATATGTGCACTAGTAGATTGGATTATTGAAATTGTGAAGACTAAAGAGCAGGGCATCTGTAAGAAAGATGCATGCATGACCAGACCTCTAACTTCAGTGCCTGCAGCTTCTCCACTTTCTGAAACTCCACTCATCTCTTTGCAACCAACAAGCATGCTGCCATTTCCCTTGCTAGCTGATGTAACAAAGCATTGGTTGTTAGTCTCATCATCGTCACCACATGCAAAGAACACACCAGATATTCCCTACAGCAACAAAAGTTCTGTCTAAAAATAAATCTATTCTTTGCATTAATGAATTTCAAATTGGCTTTCACTTGACACTACTATAATGTAATGACGAAGCTATTTGATACTCTGCATTACAAAGTAAGCATTGGAGGAATACACATATAACATACCACTACATATTGTACATGGTTGTACGGCCTTAGCAAAACAAGGAGAAATGAGAGAATTACCATGTCAGAACAAGGAAAAAACTTATTGTGAAGAAGTCTGCATACTGTTTAAACAGGGTGTATGTACCCCCACAAAAAAATTGAAGAGGGTATCTGTACACTACCATGTAGTCATGTGAAACTATTGTATACAAGCTCAAAAACAAAACCCAAAATATAGAATGTGTTAGAAGGGAGAGAGAGGAATTGTTGCGGAATAGTTGTATTGCTTGAGCCTCGTGGGCATATATATAGGAGTACATGATCTACTTAGAGTACAAGGCAAGCCAGAATATTTCCTAGTCTAACCTATGTTTCCTAATACAATCACGTTACTCAACATCCCCCGCAGTCACAACGGTAGCGATGCAGACGGTGAGACTGGAGAAGAATCCGAAGGCAAGCCGATGGACACCCCCTACAGTCGTAACGGTCGACGCATCGCGGAGTCGTGGCTGGAGTGGAAACCGACGAGGTTGCTCAAGCAGACGGTAACCCTTTGTGCCGTTTGTCGAGGTAGCCGAGAGCGTGGGTGGTGGAGCCGTGGTCTAGGTAGCCGTGCGAAGAATGCCGTGGTCGATGTCGAGTCGGGGTGCCCGGTGTCGAGGAAGTCGCCGTGGAGCCGCGGAAGCAAGGAGGCGCCGAGTCAGCATGGGCGCAGTAATGTCGAAGTAGGGGTGCGCGAGAGTGAAGATGGTGTTAGTGAGGCATTGCGGCGGGTTTGCCAACCCCGGGGACACGTCGTGGACCAAGGCACGCACAGGTGTTGCCAGCACCGGACATGCGTAGACGAGGGACCTGCACGAGCTGTACGCCATGTCGAGGAAGTCGGAGGGGCCAGCAGAGAAGAACTCAACGACGGTTGCGGCGCCAATCGGCGCGGGGCCGATGTCGCACGCGGTTGTCGGAGTAGACGAAGTGGTCGGGGTAGATGATGGCGACGCTGGCGACGGGCTGGTGCTGGACGAAGACGAAGGACGTGGACGAGCGGCGGCGGCGGCCAAAGTAGAGCGGCGGTGGCGGCCTGACGACGGCGACAGCTAGGTTAGGAGCGCGGTGGCGGTGCTCGAAGTAGGCGAAGAACCCTGACAGCATGACGAAGACCGGTGCGGACGGTAGCGTTCCGGCACCAAAGGAGGCGGCGCGGGGCATGCCACGGGAAGTCGACGCGCTGGGACGGCATTGGACCACGGCCCGCGATGCTACGGACCGAAGCGGCGACGCAGTGGCGGCGGGCAGATCTGGGCGACGAAACTCGGGTCGTTGCAACCGCGGGAACGGTCGGCGTGGACCGTGTGCCACGCTCGCTATGGCCCGACGGGGCGACGCAGCGGCGGCGTGAGGGTCGGTGCAGCCACAGGACGACCTGGAGCGGATGGCCTCGGGGCGGCGGGGGACCGCGGTCCGCGGCACCACAGCCCGAAGGGGCAATATAGCGGTGACGCGGGTCAGTGTAGCCGTAAGAAGAACCACGGGGCGGCGGCGCTATGGCCTGATGGGACGACGCATCGGCTGCCCGCTGCTCTATCGATGGAAGGGCGCGTTGTACTGGGGACAATCTTCACGGGACTTGCGAAGGCGCACGCAAGTAACCGGCCAGATCGTTCACGCGGCGCGGATGAGAAAAGGATCGCGTAAGCTCGGGTGATCAGTCCAAACGACCGCAAAGTTGAAGTGTCCACTCGTCGTAGCGCATCATTGTCCGATGTAGCAGCCGACGGGGACTGGCCAGCGGCCACACGTTGTGCAGACCACGCGCCCAAGCATCACGTGTGACCTGACCAAGACGCCCGCATGCCTTGACGTTGAACTGAAGACGCGTATTGGGCACCGCGGCACTCATGTGCGGCCGAGGTTGCTGCATCCAACGCGCGCGTGGGACACGGGGTGACCTGCGGTTACACTGTGGCCACAGGTCGGCAGGAATACGCATGATGCTGCCGAGGTAGATGAACGTGGAGTTGATGAAGTAGTCCCGATCGGAACGGTGCGGGGACGACAGTCGTGAGCGACCGCTTGTCGCGCGAGGCCGCCGAGTCGATGAAGAAGCCGTCCAGTCGTGTAGGTGTCGGAGTAGAGGCACACGGGAGACGATGGCGGCGGCGGACGATGCAAACCGATCAAGCATAGATCGGAAAAGAAAAAAAAAGCCGATCAAAATGACCGGTGAAAGAGAAAAACCGGATCAAAAGATCAGGAAAAAGACTCTCTAGGGCAGCCGGTCAACACGACCGGCGGACAAACCCTAGATACGGGAGGCGCGGCCACCGACGGTGGTCATGGAGGCCGACCGCCCCGGGGGCGGCGCGCGGATGCGGAAGCGACGAGCGGTTAGGATTTAGAACCCGGAAACTGATACCATGTTAGAAGGGAGAGAAAGGAATTGTTGCGGAATAGTGTTGTGTTGCTTGAGCCTCGTAGGCATATATATATAGTAGTACATGATCTATTTAGAGAACAAGGCAAGACAGAATATTTCCTAGTCTAACCTATGTTTCCTAATACAATCACGTTACAAAACAGAATACATCACTACTAGGAAAAGGGCTATGGATGGGATGGACACTAATGACGCACCGTACATGTGGTGCGCCATTACTAAATACTAATGGCGCACCATATGTTGGTGCGCCATTAGTGTGCAAATACTAATGGCGCACCACATCCAACGGTGCGCCATTAGTAATTTTTTTTTAATTTTTTCAAAACTACTAATGGCGCATGGTGGGAGTGGTGCGCCATTACTATGTTGACATAGTAATGGCGCACCACACCCACCGTGCGCCACATAGTAATGGCGCACCACTCCCACCGTGCGCCATTAGTAGTTTTGAGAAAAAAGAAAAAAGAAAATAAAAAATATTTGTTACTAATAGCGCACCATGTCTCGGTGCGCCATTACTAGTTTTAACTAGTAATGGCGCACTGCCCACTGGTGCGCCATTACTAAGTTTAAAAAAAAAATTCAAAAAAAATCAATTTTTTTTATTTTTTTTCATAACTAGTAATGGCGCACCGTGGGTGTGGTGCGCCATTACTAGTTTAACTAGTAATGGCGCACCACCCCACGGTGCGCCATTACTAGTTTACTAACTTGCCCCAACACCGAATGCACCCCCCCGGTGGATCGCCTTTTCAGTTTTAAAAAAAATATAAGAAAATGATGGAAATGTCAAAAAAATAAAAGAAAATAAGTTTCCCATGTGATATGTGGTCTAGTTGTTGGGAAAATTTACAAATATGAATTTCGACTTTATTTGCAAAATTTCCCTAGAAATTTGTAAAATGGGCATAACTTTTGCATACGAACTCGGATGAAAAGTTTTTTATATGAAAAATCATCTACTCAAAAAGTTACATCCAAATTTAACCGGGAAACCCCGTTAAACATTTTCAAAATCCCCAAAAACCTAACAGAAAAAAAAGTTACGGGCTTTCAAGATCTAGAGGCAAAAAATTCAAAAATTTCAAACTTACTAGTGGCGCACCGTGGATGTGGTGCGCCACTAGTAACAGGAAAAAAAATGGTTTTGAAATTTTTTGAAGCTAGCCCCCCCTTGCCCTGGTTGATCGAAAATAAAAACCTTTCTAACAGAGAGAGAGAGAGAGAGAGAGAGAGAGAGAGAGAGAGAGAGAGAGGGGTGATGCTGAACGAAGTTCCAAGTTTTTTGGCAGTTTTTGTAAACCGAACAAGGACAAATGCTTGAAGATTTTGTAGTTCATGGAGAGGAATTATTTTACTAGTTTGCAAATCTTTTTCTATTTGGATAAAGTCATTCCGCCAAAAACTTATAAAAATATAGAGGAGAGGAATTCTGTGGTTCAGAGTTTCTTTTTTAAAAGAAGTGCAAAGTTAGAGGAGGCTGAGCTGAAAAGCCCATGGCAAAGTTTGACTACGACCCACTAATACAAACAAATACATGGGCATGGGAAGACCGACTCCAGCCAGCCGTGGGCCCACCGGCTCCAGCAACCAAGTAGCCTAAGGAGGTCAGTTGGTTGGTTGTTTTTGTCCTTGGTTTGTGTATGGAGAGAAGAGGTGCTGTTGTATTGTACCAGTCCTAGTTGTGTCCTTTTCTGTTTATTATTAGTGTGTACTGAGGAGGGATGGATTTTGTCCCTCTGCATCAAAAAAAATTCTTTCTTTGCTGTTTTCGTTGTTTGCATCCTGCACAGTAGCCAGGTCGACGATGTGTTGTTTCTCTTCTTATAGTTAAAGCATACACTCCCTCCGTTTCAAAATAGATGACCCAACTTTGTACTAACTTTATGAGGGAGTAATTTAGATACAATATAAATGAGCATCTTTCCAGTAATCCCACGCTATCAGCATTTGCCGCCGTGCTTTACTTTTGGATATTTCCAACTATTCGATTAGCTGTGAATCAAACCACCGAGAGACAATTTACAGGGGTGCTACGCTAGTGACAATATGGGAAGCTTGCAGTGAAATTGGGCCAAATGTGCTTTAATCCAGCATGGGGCGAAATACAGCAAAGGACACAGTGACGGTTCAGCAACAACCTGACTCACCCCTTCTGCTTCTTCGACTGTGGCATACACATGATCTCGCGATTAGGGTTGTGTTTGCAGACACTGCCACTTCTCTCCATCTCACAGTCATCCTGCATCGTCGATAGCTGCATCAAGTTGCTGACAAACCCTGCAATCCCCTCCCGACCTGGTTAGAGCTGCACCACCCCGCCGCCTCCTCCCCTCCTTCTTCGGTGCCTGCGAGCGAGACAAGAGATGGGGCGTCAGCGCCTGCTTGTCAAGACCAACTCACGCACAGCCCTCTTTTTACATGGTCAAGACCAACTCAACTCTAGCTGTCTTACACAGTGAACCGACATACAAATTCACTGAATCTTAGCTGCCAACTACACAGTGAACTGACATACAAATTCACTGAATCCTAGCAAAAGCAATGACAGCCACAGCAAGTTGCAGCATCTTCACACTTGCTCCATCATGTGCATTTACACTAGGATGACACAACACAATACAACCATGCATCAACACATGAACATGGTAACTAATTAACAGTTTTACACAATGACAAGATTAGCTACCGACAGTTCTTCCATTGGCCTTATGAATGGCAAGCTAGTTTTAGAGGAATAAAAACCATCTCTCGGTTACAGACAAGCCAATCCCATATGGACTGGTGATGTACATTAACATGCCTTTCAGTAAACAAGGCCAACCATTTGTGTCATAGATATCAAGTTATTCTTCAATTTCAGTGCACGGGCCATTGGGCTGCTGTTACAAGAGAGCAGGAAGCCTGCCGCCATGGCCCTAGGGTTTGCAGGGGAGGGGGTGGAGGAGAAGGGAGGAATCACCTGGGGAGGGGATGGAGGAATAGAGGAAGACGCCGGCGTTGAAGCTCCGGCAGTGGCTGGGCGTTCAAGCTCCGGTGACACGCAGTGGGCTCCTCCACTCGCCTGTCTCTGCGTCTCGGCTTGGGCGGGAGGACGTCGAGGGCGCGGGCGCGGGCGGAGGGGGGACGGCGAGGGAGGTGGCGCTCGGCTCGGCGTCGCGTGGCCTGGCTGAGCTGAGGTAGAGGCGGTCGTCGTCTGCTCCTCCTCCTCGTCCTCCTCCTGGTCCTCCTCCTCTGGCTCGTGGCGCGGGGGCGGCGGCGCGGGGGAGCTGCAGTGGTGGGGGGCGCGGGGGGAGCTGCGGTGGTGGGGGGCGCGGGGGCGGCGGGGGTGGAGTCCGGCGGGGGTCGGGGCGGCGGCGTCGGGGCAGCGCGCGGGTGGATCTGGCGAGGGAGAGGGACGAAGGGGATCTGGCGAGAGGGAAAGGGAGGAATTAGCTATGGGGAAGCTTACTAATGGCGCACCCCGCAGCGGTGCGCCGTTAGTATTTTTTTTAGATAGCAATGGCGCACCCGCGGTCGATGCGCCATTAGTAATCTTTCTTGATATAGCAATGGCGCACCAGCCAGAGGTGCGCCATTAGTAATCTTTTTTTTATATAGCAATGGCGCACCCTTCGTCTGCTCTGGCATCTTCCTCATCATCATGTCCTTCATCTTCTACATGATGACTGTGTACAGCATCACCGTCGTGATCATGTCCTGGAGATTCTTCGTCTTCTCGCCCGTCCGAGCCGCGGTGCTTGTCTTGCTGCCCTTCATCATTTCTTGCCCGGCCGCCATGGACGACTTCATAGTCATCTTCATCACCTTGCAATCGATAGCCATCCATGAAACCATGCAAGAGCAGGTGGTCCCGCACCTGCCCGGAATCCGGGTCCGCAATATGGCTCTTCAGCTTGCATCTTTGACACGGACATCTTATCTCCGTCTCGTTCTTTTGAAGCATCTCGGCCTTCGTGGAGCTCAAAAACCTATTCACGATGCCTTCGGTCATCGTGCGGACCATGGTCGCCTGTAGGGTAGAGCAAAATGATATTTTAGAACCAAGAAAAAATTTGGCATGACTTTCCCTAAAAATAGGACCAAAAAGAATGCATAGTGCCAAAATTCTCGCCGAAACGGAAATGAATCAACATTCCGGCAAAATATTGGCAACTATCGCATTTCAAATACCGGTACCTGCAAACACAAACATATATGCAACACCACAAACATATGAAACACCACAAACATACATAGATCTAGCTAGGCCACAAAAAGTGCATGTGCACGTTGTTGGAGGGAGAACAACATAAAGATAGCTTCCCCTTACTTACCTATCAAAAAAGGTAATTTAACCACTTAATTTGGATGAATCTATGGTGCAAATGAGGTGATGAGGAGGAGGCAGCCGAGACAAGCTTGGAGGAGGAGGCGGAGAGAATGAAGTGGGGAAAGTGAGTGGGTAGGTGTGGCTATCCAAAATATCTTGTTGGTCCCAGGTTACTAATGACGCACCTGATGGTGGTGCGCCATTAGTAGTTTTGCAAAATAAAATAAAATAAATAAATAAATAAATAAATAAATAAATAAATAAATATATATATATATATATATATATATATATATATATATATATATATATATACTAATGGCGCACCGTGGCATAGTGCGCCATTACTAGTTTAAACTACTAATACTAGTTTAAACTAGTAATGGCGCATATGTCACAAGATCAGGCATAGTGCGCCATTACTAGTTTAAACTAGTAATACTAGTTTAAACTAGTAATGGCGCACTATGCCATGGTGCGCCATTAGTAGTTTTGCAAAAAAAAATACAGTAGTGGCGCACTATGTGGCTGGTGCGCCATTACTAGTTAGAACTAGTAATGGCGCACTGTGCCTGGGTGCGCCATTAGTATGTTTGGAAAAATATAAAAAATTGTTACTAGTGGCGCACCATGTGTCTGGTGCGTCATTAGTGTCTTTCACACTAATGGCGCACCAGCACATGGTGTGGCGCACCATGTGTCTGGTGCACCATTAGTGTCTGGTGCACCATTAGTGTCTTCACACTAATGGCGCACCAACACATGGTGCGCCGCTGCTATATAGAAACGGCGCACCACATGTCTGGTGCGTCATTAGTATCCATTTCATCTATAACCCTTTTCCTAGTAGTGAGAAGAGCTCCCTCCGTGCGCTCTTGTTCGAGTATAACTGAGACATCTAATTCAAAAAGGCAGTTCTATAGACCATGATTCGGAATACATTCCACAGGTTGAAATACCATTCATAATACACATTAGGCAAGAAGGACCATACATAATGATAGCAAGGCCTGTATACGAAAGACCAACATAACAGGTAGCAATATACACCCTCTGTAAAGAAATATAAGAGCATTTTGATCATTACTTTAGTGATCTACATGCTCTTATATTTCTTTACGGGGGGAGTACATAGGTAAGTGTGCAATGCCCCATTGCTTCCCACGGTGAACAAATACATAAAGCTTACTGGCATGACTCGTTAACAATAAAATAATATGAAAAATCCTCCTTGAACTTTTCATGAACTAATAGCATCGCCAAGCCATTGTTTATCCCAGAATATATACTGGACGAATCCTACACACAAGTCAATTGTTATAACCAATGAATATGAAATACTGGATACAACTGATCTGTTATTGTTGGTTAATATGAGCAGGTTGGGCATAGCCATCATTTTTAAGAAGCATGGAGAATTAGACATCACCGGTAACCAAAACCAAATAGAATATTACACTTTATACAGAGTAACTGAAAGATAAATGAGCTTCTCCAAACGCATTTTGCTACACAAGCATCTTAAAAGTTTTGGTTTAGCTTCTGACATGGCACCGGGCTAGCTATGCAGGAGAGATAGACGATGGCCAACAGAGAATTTAGAGAAGCACATAAGGAAAACTGCAACACAAGTTCTATCTAATGAGTACTGACAGATGTGAGCCTCTGAAACATTGTGGTGGCATCTCACCTTTATAACAACACTATCATCATATAGTCATCATCATATTGTAAATATAAGGGAAGGGAAAGGAGTTTGCAACCTAGTACTCCCATTGTCAGGGAGCAAGAATGTGTGGAGGCATTGGGGCTTCAGTTATTCCTCTTTCATCTGCTCATGTGCCACATCTGCCGCATCCGCGAGCCGCAATACAGCTAGGCAGGCGCACATGGTTCGCACACCGTCGCCTTGCCGAGAAACCTAGAGGCGGACAGGAGAGCAAAATTAGGAAATGGTGGAACTTAAGATCCACATGGTAACAACAATCTGTCATCACTTGCATATTTATCATTTTTAGTGATTCTTTCAGAAACCTACATCCACAATTGTATCATTTTTAGTGATTGTTAACATGAACACTAAAATTTCAAATAAACCAAGCTACAACACTACATAAAGGTATACATACTGAAAATAGTATTGTACCCTTTTGAAATTAAGGCAGTAGTCCAGATTATGTCTAATAGCATAATGATGGCGACATCTATATAGCTACGATGGATATTATATGCGGTAGCGTGAATAGCTGGAGCTCAGGGAAAGGCAAGCATGATCAACTCCCTCAGAAAAAAATGCCATTGTGTTTGTGTCATATGAGCAAAAATAATCTAGTTTTCAGAGTTTACAGCATCTGCTTCCGCTGCAAATTAAGTCCCCAACGAGTAACACATCACTATGACGAATCATCAAGCACTGATGCCTTGCATAGCCATGAACTGGCATCGATGCCATCCTCGTCAAAATAGCATGAATAAATCAATATAGTGAGATGGAAGTATATTAAATTAAGAAAATATGTCACCATTATAAAAATATCCAACTGCCTTGTTGTAATTGATCCTAGATAACCGAGACTACATGGATAATATACATGTGTAAGCGGCCGCGGAGCTTTGACAGCCAATAATATTTTAGTGTCCTGCAATCAGGTCCTTTCTCCTCTACAGACACAGTACGTGAGAAATTTTGGAATATATATTCACTAAACAAAATACTTTATAAAATAAGACAATCTACAGTAATAATTCGAGACTATAAGCCTTGCTATACAACCCTACAATTTAGTGAGTATTGCATACATGTCATTCTTTCCTGGATCAATCTCATAAAAAAATACAAATACAAAGTAGAGAATGACCATCAATTTATTACTCTAATCTACTGAGACAAATAAAAAGTGAGGCATAAATCAGTAGAAAACTGATGTGTTATTTCGTATAGACCACCGGTTTATTTTTCAGGTTGAAGTTCTCCACCTGAAGAAAGTAGAAAATGAAATTGATGAGCGATTAAATAGTACAATCAAACCTTCTCTTTGACACTACTTGTTTCAAGTCGATAGTGTTTGACATGGATGAACTTGATTGGGCAATGGTAAGAGTTGTAGCAGGAAGCTATAAACCATACGAAGATCAATTATACTGTCCAAAATGTGATCATCAGTGTGCAAAAAATAGGGAATCAATTATATAGTTAAAAAATGTGATCATCAGTGTGCAAAAAATAGGGAATCTTAAAGAAATGGAGTTCAAATTTGAGAAGGATCTTCAGCTGTCGCCCAATCGCTACCGCCGGAAGAGGTGCAGGACCAGCCAACCCCACATATGGACGCAATGGTCAATGGCCAGACCGCCCAAACGCACCGTTACTTCAACAGAACCATCTCACTTCTCAAGCTCATCGTCTCCTACTGTCGAATGCCAAGATGTCTGTCTGCCTATTTGGTATTGGAGTTGCAGGGAGTGCCTAATTTTTATGTATCTAGCTTGCTTCACTTTTCTTCAGGTTCTAGCTCACAACTAAGTAATCTAATGCAGAAAGTTGATTAGTGTGGTATCTCTGCTCATATGATTTTCATAACCAGACTTTTACATAATGCTACATTTTTGGAATACTGCATGAGATGATTCTTTTGAAGATGCCGGGCACACGGAGCACCTCTGCCTTGCCATGGTGCTAAAAAACTGCCGATGGTGCTCTAATCTGCAACACCTCACTACTAACCTTGGAAACAATGGCTCTACTCCTCTACCTAGAAAAAATCTTCCTAATTAAAATCCCAATCCAGATAAAAAAGGAATATCGTTCTGGATTTGGGATGAAGGAATGGTTCTTGGATCCATGAGAACAAAAGGCGGACGAACCACATGTGTTCATTTAGCTGATGAGAAGATGAGATAAAGGGAGTAGTACCTACTGAGCGGAAGCGCGGCGGCCATCTGGACGATGGCTCGCTTATGGACGCCGGTTCCACCAGCTGTGCCGCCAAGTCATGGTGGTATCGGCCGCTCAAGTTCAAGGCCGGGGTAGGGGGGCAAGCTTGTTGCCATGGCGCTTGTCTGGGTCGCTAGGAAGTGTAAAGGAAAAGGTTAAAACCCTTGAAATTTATCCACTAAAAATTTAATATACATACATACAACAGGGAGTTAAAGTCCAAAAAAGTGATCAAAAAAGATGTAATAAAAAAATGCATAGTTGAACAGTTTCTAAAATCTCTAGCAGTTGATTTGTTCGGCCATATGAAATTACATGTTAGTACGAAAGCAGTGTTAGACAATATCCGCTATAGACTAAAAAGGAGACGTGATAGTTGAAGCATCAGCCTAATATTTAAAGACCCTTTTCATCTAGATAAACCTGCAAGTATACATCAGACCGAAGATTCTCAAAAAAGTAAGATCTACTAAGCAACTTTGTGGAGATGAGATTATTTAAACATTCATTAGCAGTAGTCTTCCAAGATCTGTTGTGCCTGCAAGTATATATTCGCCTATTAATCCATCTCTTGTGAATAAATGGTATTTTACGCTTAACACTGTCACAACACGCACAAAGTAGAGATGTATTCCGGCAAACGCATACAGCAGCAGGAAAAAATTATTCCAACTGAAACTCACATTGGGAGGAGGTGTGCCGATCTTAGGCACCCGGCGCTGGAGCCTGCTCCTCCTTCCTTCCTTGCTTTGGTGAGGTCGTGGACGCAAGCGCCAGCCGCCGCCTCTAGAGAATGGGCGACAGGGACAGGCGGCAGCGTGAGGACGGGGATAAGATGCGCAAGGAGAAGAACGGGTGAGAGCGAGAGGCACCTCGCCGTCGCCGCTCCTGTCCCGGCCCTCCCCTTGTTGGGCTGGACGAGGCGGATCCCCACCTGTTGCGGACGAGCAGGGATGGATGCGGTGGATCTGGCCGGCTCGTCTCGCACGGGACGCTTGGAGGAGAACGACGACGAGGTAAACTCGTGCTGGACGATGCCGGCGTGGGAGGCGGACGGATTTGACTGGAGGCAGCCTCTGGGTGCCTCGCACGTCGGATTGGAGGCGGGTGACCTCGGGTCAACTTCTTGCCCTCCCGCTGGTGCAGCTAGGGAGGAAGAGGAGCGCAGCGGCTTCCGCGACTGGCGATGGAGAGAAGAGACGCGACGGGGAGGGCGGGCCACGGGAGGTGAGGAGGCAGGGGCGGCGGCGCCATGGGGGCGACATGAGGAAGAGAGATAGGCACCCTCACCCCCATCCACTCTCCAGCCAACCGGGGCCGGACACGTCACGGGCCCGGACACGTGAAATGACGAAATTGCCCTCGGTGGGGCTCGGTATTATCGGCGGTGGCATGGGATATTTGCCCGCTGACGGAGGCCACACGTTGCACAGTCCACACTCCTAGCCAAAGTCGCTGACGGGCGCGGCCCACCAGCGAGTGACCCCACACGTCAGTGAGGGAGCAAAGTAATTGTGGAGTAAGAAAAGTCAGTATGAAAACCCGAATGGAGACTACTATTCATCACTATTCATTGTAGCAGTGATCCGGGCTTGATCCGACGGCCGATATCATCTGAGGGCGTGATCGGACGGCCCAGAACGCATCAAAAAACTGATCCGACGGCCAGAAATCCCGAGCGGGGAGGAGGCTGGGTGGGCACTGCTATGCTTGTTTCTGGATGTCTTCTTTTTACGGGATTCCTACTCGATGATTCCATCGCTACAGGGTCGGGGAATTCAGGATCGTGATACGTGAAAACTCTCGATCGTCAGTTCGTCACTTCGCCTGGTCTCGATCGAAAGGAACACCGGTCTCGCTGGGTCGATTGGAATCGGATCACAGGGGCCGGGCACTGCCGCCGTTGCCTTCCTCGCCTCCTCTGTCCTCTCTCAAATTTGGATTGATTGGTTACCGACTCTAGCCTCCTGCCAGATGCTTAGTGAGCCCTTCTTTTCAATTAACTTTGGTTCCTACTCCTAATTCCAAATTTACTAATTAACTAATAACTAATGGCAGGGATCTTCGCTTGATCACTTCGTTAGAAATTGGTTCTTACCTCCTCGGTTAAAGATCACATGACCCAAAATTAGGAGAGTTAGATGGTTCGTCTAATTGGCAAACATTGATGCATGATCTCCAATTGATATATAATGTAACTTTAATTTTACTTTATCCATCTTCTTTATCCTGTGTTTCAATAATACAAATTTGAGTCATCATTAGGAAACATGAGTCTGGTGCCTCTAAGCGCAAGAGAAAAGCACAAGAAGAAAATTTAATTAATAAATATTAACACTCAAGATTTGGCAACAATAGCACTTGAGAGTGAAGTGTTGGAGAAGATTGATTACGAGGATATCATTGAAGATTTCATTTCAAAGAATGCTAAAAGAATGAAAATGTTCAAATAAATAGCAATCAGTAGTTGGATAGGTATGACTTTTTTATATGTCCAATTGTTATGTAAGACATTATATTATATACATTAAAAAAATTATGTGAGATATATACTATAACTTCTCGTTAGTTCATTTTTTTGTGAGATAGGGCCCCATTTTCCATTTTCGCATAGGGCCCCGGATTTTGCCGGCCCGGCCCTGGTCGTCATCGAGGGTCTCGTTAGCCAGGGCTCTGGGTGAAAACCTATGTCTGTTTGCTTGGACTCGGCAACGGCGACGTTGCGCGCCGTCACCCTCTTGGGGGGCGTTGTCATGGAGCTCAGGAGTTGTCTATTGGATCTCGGCGAGGGTGTTAGCTTGTTCTAGGTTAATGTTGTGTCTTTTGACCAGCTTTGTAAGAAGGCCTCCTCAGCACACTGTATTGTTCGGCCTGTACTTTGTTTTGTTGCTTTATATATATAATGGGGTGAAAGCCTATTTCCAGAGATCATGTGTGTACCCTTTAGTGCCCATTTTTCATACACAGAATGTGAAACCTTTCGCTTATCAATGGCCCACCTACATGAACGTGTTTTCTAGTGATTTCCCAATATAAAATAAAATAAAATATAGAAAAGCCATTATTTATACGGGTAGCCGCTACCAATAATTAGTACTGCCTCCGATCGATCAACTTCGTAAAAGTTATATTAAACTTGTGACCAGTAATATGGAAATCGAAGAGAGTAATAGTTCAAATGCATGGCAGAGCATGTATATGAGGACTCTAAGGCTGCATATATGTCGGGTTGTTCAATCAGCATCCATACATAAATCTCTCTCTCTCTCTAGTCCCTTCTTTTCGTTGTTCAAAACTCTCTCAATTCCACATATAAATCTCCAATGCTAAACCAATATGAGAAACTTAGTTGCACGTGTATCCTTTTTTTCTATTCACGGGAGAACCATTTTGCTAGGCATGGGACGGAGAGGTGAAACATGAGCAACTTGTTGCTTTGAATTTCTAATAATTAACTAGTGGACATCTAATAATATCCATGAAACCGCTTGCTAACATTATACAATTTTATGCTCTACCCTCTCCTTTAGATACGACAAAAGTAACACTTGTATGACTCAAAAACTTCATACGATTCAAGAGGTTGGTCCATGTTGTTGAGACTTTTGGATAGGAGACGAGTATATTCCTCAATGTAATGTCGCTTGATGGATGGGTAAACGTAGTATTCGTTTGTTCCACATTTTGTAACTCTAAGAATCAATAAGCCATATTATGTGTGGAGAACGTGTGGTAGAGCATTGGCGTCGGCATGGGAAACAGAGAATGTACAGCTAGTGCATGTCAGAGAAAATAAACGAGTGAGGGTGGTCTTGACATTCAAGAGGGGGCGAAGAGGATTGGGATGTGAGGGAGGAAAGGCAGTGTGACGAGATGCATCTAAGTTCTAAGGGGAAAGGGTACATTTGGGTGGGAGGTGAAGGGAAAGAAACGTGGTGTATCAGGAGCAAAGGAAGTGAGGGTATTTGTTAGGTTTCTATAGTAATTATGTATTTATCGTTTTTGGCTCTACTTAAAGTTCTATAATGCTTGAATATATAGGAGACACCAACAATATATACGAAGCACTAACCATGTTGGAAACTCATTTATATGGCCAAATAAATTAATAACAGCTAGAACTCGCTTGAATATAACAACGGCCACCAATTGAAGTGGTTGAGCAAAGCAATCCACATAAAAAAGCAAAAAGGTTGGCATCTAGAAACAATTTAATCATTATGTTTTTGTTTTGCATACTTGAGGCGCATTCATATCCTTCTCCTCTAGAAAAGCTACGTTTCCAAAGATCATAGATAAATTATGTTTAACAAACAATTCATCCAAAGATCTTTGCAGGGAAGCTGATATAGTATCAGAAACATGCTCAACACAAAACAACCTTTCTAAGTATTCCCCTTTTTGGTTCGTGAAACAACAAGCAATGAAATATAATATTCAATAAATTATTTGAGGAGATATTAATTAAATATAGAATTTTCAATGCCAAATAGCCAACCTCACAATCACAATGATCTGATTTCAAAATAACAAATGAAAAAAGTAATGAACAATTGGAGAGAAAGTACCATCATCAAGCTCACTCATTGTTGCTTTGGTACTCTATACTGCACATAAATGTACTATTTGCTTTTGGATCTTATAATGATTCTTAGGAGCATTTTTATTGACCACATATGCTATACCCTTGCATCTTGCCACATACCAATCCAACATCTTACCAAAATTACTCTTATTTGTGGAGGTGCTAGTTTCATCGAGATCACAAAAGGCTAGAGCTTGCGAAACAAAGAACCTTGTCACACCTACAACATTCCTCAAAACGTTCTTCATATAAAATGTTTAATTTGTATTTTTTATTGACAAAACCTCATCAGAGGGCATGGTGTTTTACATATTCATATAGATAGGGAAAAAACAGAGTGGCCCAGTTTATGAGGGAAACCAAGCCCGTAATCGAACAACTCACACACCATTTGACAACAAACTAAGGAAAATCACCAACACTTATGATGGCCTCCACCCTAGTATGACCTTGAACAAGAACTTCAACAACACTCTCAACAAGCAAAACAATGCCCAGGGGAGGCCATCGTCACTGGTATCGACCCTTGTTGACCACAAAATATCCGTCCAGTCCTTCACACTACCATCCACCGAAACTCGTGTGACAACTCCAGTCCAACCAACAACCATCACCGCCACTCCCAAACTGAATGAACATGAAATGTTGTAGGGAGAAGTACTCTTCAGCAATCCTCCAAGGAGGAGAAGCACACCCACAAGCGCCCTCATCACCGGCATCAACCGCCGTCATATCAAAAGCTAGCGCCCAGAGAATGATGCCTCACCACCTTTACAAGCCCAATGTAAGGGTCAGACTGTTGCGAACCTATGAGACAGAGCCACCACTCCACTCATAATCATCGGCGGCAAGCCATGCCAAACGGAGTAGAGACTCTCTGCAACTAACACAAACTCAATAGCGGGAAACTCATATCAAGACCGGCACCACTTCGACAATAGGAACACGAAGCATCACTATTGCCATTGGATAACCTCGCCACAACCACCGGCGGCAGTCCGTGCATGGCGGAAATCCAAGCACAACACCTGCACGCAAAGCTGTCGATGCCAACCTGCATCATTTCTGCAGCAACACCTCGTAGGAGCACAACCACGCCACCCGCATGCCCTAGCCGCAACCGGCACGAGTCCAATGACCACACGACAAGAGCCAGACATTTCAGCCGACACCAACCGGAGGATCCACAATACCGCCCCACACCATCCCCATCAAATAGCGTGCCGAGGCAGAGTCAGGATGCCCTGCATGGATGTAGGCCCTCCATGGCCCAAAATAGGCCCGAGCACCCACAACCAGCACCGAACGCATACCTCGCACATAGCACCGCCAGCTCATATGTGCATCCCACACAGCCCCCACCATGCGCCGAATCAACCCGGTACGCCGCCATTTTCCGCAAAGCCGCGGACAAGCCATCATGCGGGATCTGCGCCAGCAGTGCTATTGACGGTGGCATGGAAGTTCTCTCCAGTGGAATTCTGAGAATCGATTACTCCGTGCCCAGCTCTTGTCCTTTGAAAATGGAACAGTACTCGGACCCATGAACTGCTAATTGTGTGGCAACTATTTACCACTTAACCACTCCTAAACATGTAAGATGGAGAGATGTTACCTTATTTAACATATCTTAAGCCTTGAAGGTTAAAAAAATATCACGGTTTTATTTGTGGGCGAGAGTAACGGGTTGCTCTTGTCTTGTAGTGGGCCTCACTAGAACCAATTGCGCCATGAGCTCAATTCATGGCCTACAAATCATTCTACCACTCAATTGTACATTATGTTAGAGAATTCGCTAAAAAGTCAATTCTACCATGCGCGACATCGTTTCCCAAGTTCTCTGAAAAGAAATTATTATTTTTCAACATCAATTATTAAAAGATTGTAATAATGCACTACAAAAAACCACATGCAAATGGTGTATAAGATGAGAAGGCGACTAAGTGAGCTCGGGACAAATGGGTGTCAATATCTACATCGATCAATCGATCAGAGGAGTCAACAATTTGTTTAACATTTGATGCTTACCGTGCCACTCATTCATCACTAGATACAAGGGGTATATATGGCCGAAGCTTGAGCTTTGCACAACCCAATTGGTGTAAAAACAAAAACTATGTGGGAAAAACATCTGCAGCACATGCATGCGAGTCCTTCCATGGTAATGGCACGATGACGATGATGATAAGTAGACTTCGCCGTTACACTGCTCGGCCTTCTTGAGCTGCTTCTTTTAACCAATCCAGGTGATCCCTGCCAACGACAACAAAGGAACATTTCATCATCTCATCATTAGCATAGTTTCCAATAGATGGAACGATTGGACGATTATTTACTTTCGGAACGTCAAAGAGCAAAATGAATGAATTCTTGGTACATACCATCTTTTGCGGCAAGGTCGACTATGATGTCGTCAATGCCCTTCTCAATGCCCTTGAGCCCGCACATGTAGACATATGTGTTGTCCTTCTTGAGATGCTCCTAGAGCTCCTCCTTGTACTCAACCATTTTCTCCCCCGCTGCGTTCGTCTGCTCCCAGCTCACCCTGATGTCCAACCGGAATTTCGCACCCACCATCCCAAATAGCGTGCCGAGACAGTGTCATGATGCCGAGCATGGATGTTGGCCCTCCAAGGCCCAGATCAGGACCGAGCACCCACCACCAGCACCGCACGCGTACCTCATGCATAGCACCGCCACCTCGTTCGTGCATCCCACATAGCGCCGCCCGCACATCCCCCACCATGTGCCGGGTCAAGCCGGTCCGTTGTTGTCGCCCGCAAAGCCACGGACACGCCAGTACACCAGATCTGTGCGCACCGCCTAGGGAGATGCTTTGTGGCCACCCTCCATAGAGCCTACCCGGGCTTCCGCGACGGGCTCCTCAGGTGGTGCCCAGGTGAGGGGGAGGAGGAGGGCGGGAAAGTGGCGGCGCCGGTGGAGTCCCCCTCGCGTCACCTGAGAGGGGCGACGTGGGGGTGGGAGGGAAGCTTTTTCCCTGAGTTACCATTTGACTTCTAACCTAAGAACTGATTGCATATGACACACTTTGTTATTGATTTCTGACTCCTTCACACACTCTTGTAGCTGAGCTCTATCTGGCGCACCTACATTTGCATTGAATATTTCATCTCCATGAATGTCCTTCAACATGAAATTGGTACTCTAATGTATTGTTCTACACCTTTTTTTTGTACTGGTGTTTAATGAACATATAATTTAGAGGTGGATAAAATCAACAAGGAGAAGATATACCAATTTGTTGCTTCCATAGTGAAGTGGCGTGCATGTGCCAACCCTTGTCACCGTGACAACCTTACAATTAACATTCAAACATCATATTATTAATATCCAGCAGCCTATCTGCATTGCACATTTCCTCATACTCCAGCCAGATATGAAGATTCAGGGCATGAGTTCTCTTATTTTTGTAAGGCCAAACAACAGGACATCCAATAAGATTTTTTTTTTCACCCGGCGACACCATGAGTAACACATAACCAGAATGTGCTAATACCTGGAAGTCTGGAAACTCCAAAACAAACCATGTTGTGGCACCTACACAAATTCCTAGGAATAATCATACCCAGCGACGCCATGGACACATAACCAGAGCATGCTAATGCCTGGGGACAAAAATTCCAAAACAAACTATTGTGATTGTGACTGCTACAAAAATTCCTAGGTATAATGTACATAGAAATATGTTTTTTTAAAACATAGGAGATTCAAATTTACATATAGTATTTCATTAATATGACAGCTTGTAGTAGATAATAAATGATAGTAACAAACTGGACATGGAACAAATGACATCAGACAAACTCACACTCATTTTACTTGGTTATAGGAAACTAATGTGTAATAAAACAAGGATAGAACAGTGGTCGGTGTTCCATATAAAGACAGGCTAAGTCAAATGAGAACCCTTAGTCGGTTCTAGGGAAGAACAACAACAAAAAATCACTCAACATTTGCCCTCTCCTCCAGGCTCCAGATCGACTGCCATATTGCCACCTCCACCTCGCACTAATGCTCATTTCCATGACCACTCTCTCGCTTCTTATCCATTCACACGCAATCGCAAAAAAAGGCAGCTAACTGGTGGAGTCCACCAAACTCCTGGCCAATGGAAACAGAACACATTTCTGGGTCAGGTACAGTCGTCCGTGGGATCAATTCGGAGTTTGGACAATAATCACTAAATTCATACACTTGGCCGAGCATGCAGACCAACAAAATTTCAGCACACCCGATTTCCTAGTGTATGGTCGATTTTGTAACGTTGGCTGGGACTTTTGCGTGCCACTGGTTGCTGACGGATTCACACTGTCATGGATTAACAGATTTCTTGTAGTGAAACAATTGCACGCATACCTCGTTTAAGTGATACAGGTCAAAAAACGGTTTGGAGGGGATATTCCCTGACCATGGTCTTTTCTTTACACAATCTTGCAGCCATAGAAAGCATCATCCCTCCGACCTGACCATGGTATTTTCCTTACGCAATGCTGCAGCAACAGAAATCGCCAACTTTGAAATATTTCCTAGAACAACAACTTTATCTATGCTTTGATAGATATACTATTCCGTTTGGACTCCGTTTGATATTCCGTTTCTTCGAAACACTGAAATAGGCAAAAAAAACAACAATTCTAGGCTGGGCCTCCGGTTAATAGGTTAGTCCCAAAGTTAATATAAAAGTGGAAAAAAAGCCCAATATAGTCCAAAACAGTAGATAAAGTAGCATGGAGCAATAAAAAATTATAGATAAGTTGAAGACGTATCAGGCATCCCCAAGCTTAATTCCTGCTCGTCCTCGAGTAGGTAAATGATAAAAAGAGAATTTTTGATGCGGAGTGATACTTTGGCATAATTTCAATGTAAATCTTCTTAATTGTGGTATGAATATTCAGATCCGAAAGATTCAAGACAAAAGTTCATATTGACATAAAAATAATAGTACTTCAAGCATACTAACTAAGCAATTATGTCTTCTCAAAATAACATGGCCAAAGAAAGTTATGCCTACAAAATCATATAGTCTGGCTATGCTCCTTATTCCCCACACAAAATATTTAAATCATGCACAACCCCGATGACAAGCCAAGCAGTTGTTTCATACTTTAACATTTTCAAAACTTTTTCAATTTTCACGTAATACACGAGCGTGAGCCATGGATATAGCACTATATGTGGAATAGAATGGTGGTTGTGGAGAAGACAAAAAGTGGGAAGATAGTCTCACATCAACTAGGCGTATCAGCGGGCTATGGAGATGCGCATCAATAGATATCAATGTGAGTGAGCAGGGATTGCCATGCAACGGATGCACTAGAGCTATAAGTATATGAAAGCTCAACAAAAGAAACTAAGTGGGTGTGCATCCAACTCGCTTGCTCACGAAGACCTAGGGCATTTGAGGAAGCCCATCATTGGAATATACAAGCCAAGTTCTATAATGAAAAATTCCCACTAGTATATGAAAGTGACAAAATGTGAGACTCTCTATCATGAAGATCTTGGTGCTACTTTGAAGCACAAGTGTGGTAAAAGGATAGTAGCATTGTCCCTTCTCTCTTTTTCTCTCATTTTTTTTGTTTGGGCCTTTTTTTATGGCCTCTTTTTTTTCATTTTCTCTTTCTTTTTTTTATTTTTCGTCCGGTGTCTCATCCCGACTTGTGGGGGAATCATGGTCTCCATCATTCTTTCCTCACTTGGGAAAATGCTCTAATATGATGATCATCACACTTTTATTTTTCTTACAACTCAATAATTACAACTCAATTCTTAGAACAAAATATGACTCTATATGAATGCCTCCGGCGGTGTACCGGGATATGCGATGATTCATGAGTGACATGTATGAAAGAATTATGAAAGGTGGCTTTGCCACAAATACGATGTCAACTACATGATCATGCTAGCAATATGACAATAATGGAGCATGTCATAATATATGGAACGGTGGAAAGTTGCATGGCAATATATCTCGGAATGGCTATGGAAATGCCATGATAGGTAGGTATGGTGGCTGTTTTGAGGAAGATATATGGTGGGTGTATGATACCGCTAAAAGTGCTGTATTAGAGAGGCTAGCAATGGTGGAACGATGGGAAAAAGTGTGTATATTCCATGGACTCAACATTAGTCATAAAGGACTCATATACTTATTGCAAAAATCTAGAAGTTATCAAAGCAAAGTATTACGCGCATGCTCCTAGGGGGATAGATTGGTAGGAAAATACCATTGCTCGTCCCCTACCGCCAATCATAAGGAATACAATCAATAAATAAATCATGCTCCGAGTTCATCACATAACGGTTCATCATACGTGCATGCTACGGGAATGAAAAACTTCAACAAAAGTATTCTTTAAATTCACAACTACTCAACTAGCATGACTCTAATATCACCATCTTCATATCTCAAAACAATTATCAAGCATCAAACTTTTCTTAGTATTCAACGCACTCAAGAGAAAGTTTCACATATCTTGAATACCAAGTATATTAACATTAAGCAAATTACCATGCTATTAACGACTCTCAAAATAATCTAAGTGAAGCATGAGAGATCAATAGTTTCTTTAAAACAAATCCACCACCGTGCTCTAAAAGATTTAAGTGAAGCACTAGAGAAAAAATTATCACGCTCGAAAGATATAAGTGAAGCACTATGAGCAAAACTATCAAGCTCAAAAGATATAAGTGAAGCACATAGAGTATTCTATCAAATTCCAATTTATGTATGACTCTCTCAAAAGGTGTGTACAACAAGCATGATTGTGGTAAACTAACAAACAAAGACGCAAATAATACTAGACGCTCCAAGCAAAACACATATCATGTGGTGAATAAAAATATAGCTCCAAGTAAATTACCGATGGAAATAGACGAAAGAGGGGTTGCCTTCCGGGGCATCCCCAAGCTTTGACTTTTTGGTGTCCTTGGATTATCTTGGGGGTGCCATGGGCATCCCCAATCTTAGGCTCTTGCCACTCCTTGTTCCATAATCCATCAAAAGAATTCACCCAAAACTTGAGAACTTCACAACACAAAACTCAATAGAAATCTCGTGAGCTCCGTAAGAGAAAGAAACAAAAGGCTACTTTAAGGTACTGTAATGAACTCATTCTTTATTTATATTGGTTTTAAACCTACTGTATTCCAACTTCTCTATGGATTATGAACTATTTTACTAGCCATAGATTCATCAAAATAAGCAAACAACACACGAAAAACAGAATCTGTAAAAAACAGAACAGTCTCTAGTAATCTGTAACTAACGCAAACTTCTGGAAATCCAAAAAATCTACAAAATTAGACGACCTAGACAATTTGTTTATTGATCAGCAGAAATTTGAATAAGTATTTTATCACGTTCTGGTGATTTTCAATAATTCGGGCACTGAACGCAAAGTTTCTGGAAATTACAGCAAGATCAAATAACTATCATCCAAGAAGATCCAATAGGTCTAGCTTGGCACAAACACTAAATTAAACATAAAACCACATCTAAACAGAGGCTAGATGGATTATTTATTCCTAAACAGAAGCAAAAAGGAAAAAAACTAAAAATAAAATTAGGTTGCCTCCCAACCAGCGCTATCGTTTAACGCCCCTAGCTAGGCATAAAAGCAAGGATAGATCTACGTATTGCCGTAGTAATAAGATAGATCGGTGAAACTCATTTCATATTCTCTGTGTTAGGCAGCAAGTTTTCTTTGAGTCAAGCAAAAGTAATCAAAAGGGCTAAATTTAATAGGACAAAAGTCCCCAAGATCAATTTTAGGAGGTATAGGTTCATCTTTCGGCTCTTCGTATTGCACAACCAATTCATCATTATAAGTGTTCTTTTGACAGAACTTGGTGAGCCTATACTCAAGAGAGCATCCTAGCTCATTATTTCGAATAGCCAAATCATCATTAAGCTCAGAGATTCTATCAATTAAAATATTGGTAGGCACCTTTTTTCTAAGATTTTCATTAAAAGCAACATAGTCGATAGATTGAAAACGCATTATTTCTTCTTGATCAAAAATGATAGATTCTATGGGAGGACGGCCAGCGTCCACCCTATAATGCGCAAAGATTTCTTTGGCTTCTTTTATTATAAATCTGAATTTATGAGCCAAAAAGATAGTAGCGGCACGCTTAACAGAGGAGTGTTCAATATTAGAAAATTCTAGGAAAATTCTTTGTATAGAAGGGTGCATATGCATAAATTGCCTTTCAAGTTCAACGATAAGCATGGCAATAGCGTCCGCAAGGCTACTAGTTCTATGAAGAATAGAACCACCCATAGAGGGTAAAGCACCCGGACAAGTAAAGAAATCTTGAATAACTCCTTTTCCAATAATATTACCACTACCGATTCGACATCTTTGTGTATGATAGGTAGGGGATTCTTCAGCAGGAGCTTCAGAATTTTCCATGATATTATTATTGCCCATATCGGCAATAATTTCCCCAATTTCATACATAAGCATGCAAACTAACACATGAGCAAACAAAAGGCAAGCTAGAAAAAGGCAACGGGAAAAAGAGGAGGAGATTGGGAAAGAGAGGGCAAATAAAACGGCAAGGGTGAAGTGGGGGAGTGGAAAACGAGAGGCAAATGGCAAATAATGTAATGCGAGAGATAGGGATTGAGATGGGTACTTGGTATGATGCTTGACTTTCTCTTGCGTGAGCCTCCCCGGCAACGGCGCCAGAAATTCTTCTTGCTACCTCGTGAGCACTGCGTTGGATTTCCCCGAAGAGGAGAGGATGATGCAGCAAAGTAGCGTAAGTATTTCCCTCAGTTTTTGAGAACCAAGGTATCAATCCAGTAGGAGGCCACGCACAAGTCCCTCGTACCTGCACAAAACGATCGCTCCACGCAACCAACATGATTAGGGGTTGTCAATCCCTTCACGGTCACTTACGAGAGTGAGATCTGATAGAGATGATAAATAATACTTTTGGTATTTTTGGTATAGAGATGCAAAGTGAAAAGTAAAAGGCAAAGTAAAAAACAAAGCTAGTATTAAAGTGATGGAGACTGATATGATGAGAATAGGCCCGGGGGCCATAGGTTTCACTAGTGGCTTCTCTCAAGAGCATAAGTATTCAACGGTGGGTGAACAAATTACTGTTGAGCAATTGACAGAATTGAGCATAGTTATGAGTATATCTAGGTATGATCATGTATATAGGCATCACCTCCAAGACAAGTAGATCAAACGATTCTCGCATCTACTACTATTACTCCACTCACCGACCGCTATCCAAGCATGCATCTAGAATATTAAGTTAAAAAACAGAGTAACGCCTTAAGCAAGATGACATGATGTAGAGGAATAAATTCATGCAATATGATAAATACCCCATCTTGTTATCCTCGATGGCAACAATACAATACGTGCCTTGCAACCCTTTACATCACTTTGGGTAAGGACAACGCAAGATTGAACCCAAAGCTAAACACTTCTCCCATTGCAAGAACTACCAATCTAGTGGGTCAAACCAAACGGATAATTCGAAGAGACTTGCAAAGATAACCAATCATACATAAAAGAATTCAGAGAAGATTCAAATATTATTCATAGATAATCTGGATCATAAACCCACAATTCATCGGTCTCAACAAACACACCGCAAAAAGAAGATTACATCGAATAGATCTCCACGAGAGGGGGAGAACATTGTATTGAGATCCAAAAGAGAGAAGAAGCCATCTAGCTACTAGCTATGGACCCAAGGTCTGAAGTAAACTACTCACACTTCATTGCAGGGCTATGGTGATGATGTAGAAGCCCTCCGTGGTGGATGCCCCCTCCGTGAGCTCGAACAGGCCCCAAGATGGGATCTCATGGATACTGGAAGTTGCGGCGGTGGAATTAGGTTTTTGGCTCCTATTCTGATCGTTTGGGGGTACGTAGGTATATATAGGTGGAAGGACTACGTCGGTGGAGCAACAGGAGGCCCACGAGGCAGTGGGGCGTGCCCTAGGGGGGGCCCCCCACCCTCATGACCGCTTATGTTACTTCTTGGAGTAGGGTCCAAGTCTCCTGGATCATGTTCGGTGAGAAAATCACGTTCCCGATGGTTTCCTTCCGTTTGGACTCCGTTTGATATTTCGTTTCTTCGGAACACTGAAATAGGCAAAAAACATCAATTCTGGGCTGGGCCTCCGGTTAATAAAAATAATATATAAGTGGAAAATAAAGCCCAATATAGTCCAAAACAGTAGATAAAGTAGCATGGAGCAATAAAAAATTATAGATACGTTGGAGACGTATCAAGTATGGCTCCCACTTTCTCTGGGTTAGCGTCGATCCCTCGTTCTGAAACGAGAAAACCGACCAATTTTCCACCTGGGACTCCGAATGTGCACTTTGATGGATTAAGCTTGATATCATACCTTCTAAGGTTGGCAAAGGTTTCAGCAAGGTCAGCCAGTAGGTCGGAACCTTTACGTGACTTGACCACAATATCATCCATGGATGCTTCCACATTCCGACTGATTTGAGTGAGTAAACACTTCTGAATCATCTGCATGAATGTGGCTCCGGCGTTCTTAAAGTCGAATGGTATGGTGACATAACAGAAGCACCCAAATGGTGTGATGAAAGCTGTTTTTATCTCGTCGGGTCCATACAGACGGATCTGATGATACCCCGAATAAGCGTCCAAAAGGACAACGCCACACCCGCAGCTTGAGTCGACCATTTGGTCGATGCGAGGGAGAGGAAAGTGATCTTTCGGGCAGGCCCGATTGATATGCTTGAAGTCGATGCACATGCGAAGTGAGTCGTCCTTCTTAGGAACCATGACAACATTAGCTAACCACTCGGAGTGGTAAATCTCTCGGATAAACTCAGCTGCCAGGAGCCGAGCCACTTCTTCTACCATTGCTTTCCTCTTCTGCACGGCAGATCGTCGAAGATGTTCTTTGACTGGTTTCACTTTTGGGTCGACTCGCAGACGATGCTCAGTCAGCTCCCTGGGAACACCAGGCATGTCGGAAGATTTCCATGCAAAGATGTCCCAGTTCTCACGGAGGAACTGGATGAGCGCTTCTTCCTATTTGGAGTTGAGTGTTGTTGAAATGTGAGTCGGAGCAGCATTGGGATCCGTCGAGTGGATATGAATCGGTTTCGTTTCGCCAGACGACTGAAATGCCGAATCCGTGGCGGGCTTCTTCGCTCGGAACAAATCACTCGGATCTGCATTTTTCTGATACTCCTGCAATTCCACCACTGCCATCTGTGCATCGGCAATCTTCGTGCCTTTCTGGAAGCACTCTTCTGCCTTCTTCCGATTGCCAGTGATAGTGATCACACCTTTAGGGCCAGACATCTTCAACTTGAGATACACGTAGCATGGTCGAGCCATAAAACGTGCGTAAGCCGGCCTCCCTAGAATAGCGTGATAAGCACTCTGGAAATCCACAACTTCGAATGTCAACTTTTCTTTGCGGTAATTCTTGTAATCACTGAAAACTACATCAAGGGCGATCTGGCCGAGTGATTCAGCCTTCTTGGCTGGGATGACTCCATGGAAACTCATGTTACTCTCAATGAGTCTGGACATCGGAATGCTCATTCCTTTCAGCGTCTCTGCATACAGAATATTCAGGCCACTGCCTCCATCCATTAGAACTCTCACTACTAGAAATACCACTACTAATGGCGCACCTAATATGGCCATTAATGGCGCATCAGAGGTGCGCCATTGACAGCACGCCATTAGTAATTTTTACTAATGGTGCACCACCTGGTGCGCCATTAGTATCTGGTATACTAATGGCGCACCACCTGGTGCGCCATTAGTATATGCAAGGGTGCGCCATTAGTATGCCTCTCAGGGGGCATGTATACCCAGGTGCTTTGGCATACTAATGGCGCACCACCTCCGGATGCGCCATTAGTAACCGCAGCATACTAATGGCGCACTTCATGATGCGCCATTAGTATGCACTCGTCATACTAATGGCGCCTTTATCATGTGATGCGCCATTAGTATGAATATTAGGTTTTTTTATTTTTATTTTCTGTTTTTGCACAGGTTACAAAATGTATAATTTGACAAAATATAGACAGCACACATCAACAATAGATTCATCAAATACAATAGAAGATTAGTCCTTGAATACAATTCATCATATTAGTCTCCGAATACAATTCATCATATTAGTCTCCGAATTGAAAAGACCGAACAAAGATAGAACATTATATTACAAGTCTCGAGACCGCGAGTAGCGAGTTTATCTTCGCATTACAAGTCGATATCGATCATCTAAACTACCATCACATAGAAGAGAGCTGCGGTCATCACGATGAGCATCATCACGATGAAACTCGTCTTCATCCGGTTCCTCCAACGCCGCTCCCTCTCCCGCTAGATAGCGGGCGTATCTAGATTCGGCCTCGGCCCTAGTGGTGTACCCTTTGTAACTGTTACCGCTGAATCGGTGAACCTGTCTCCGACACTCCTCCCAGTCATCGTAGACTCCGGGAACCTTACCCTTGTACACGACATACGCCGGCATCGCTATGCACTAGCCAAACGAAACGTTAGTACCAATTCACACACAATACATAAGCAATATATAAGTATGCAACAGAACGATCGGAAGAGAAAAGCAAGACATTAATAGCATCGATTACATCTAAGTTGAACGACTCTCGAAACCAAAGAGACATACTACAAGTTCATTAAAGTTTAATTACAACATGACCCAATCGATGTTTCAGAACTAGACAACTCGACTCAAGGGAACGGAGCGTGGATGAAGCCGCCGTCTATCGTGGGAGTCATGAAAGAACGGGCGTAGTCATCATGAAATTGTAGCATTGTGTCGATGTCACCGTTGGACGGTTGATTTCTGAGGTAGAACTGCCCCGAGGTACGAAAGACATCTTGATGGATGATTTCCGCAAACTCCGGATCGATGCGAAAGAATTCTTGTCGGAGGTCCGCGTCTGGATTGCCGACACGCCGCGGCCCAATCTTGGAGTTTACTCGGTAGCGAAGTTGATGATGGTCCCGCACGATCGCCCGCATGTGATGGATGGCGTAGTAGGCACCCTTCGACCGCCAGCGGCTGCTTGACGCAGCGTAACGTCAGACATTGTGGGAGAACACGTGCTTGCCGTACTTACGAATAGGCCTGGTGAAGGTGCCTCCAGATTTGGCGTAGCCGGGGAGAACATCATCAAGAACCTTCTTGACATATGTGTAGTCTACGTTCGACTGACGGTCCGGGTCGAAATACGTGGCCATGGAATATTTAGGGCTTAGGAGGATGAGCGTGCAACGTGTGTCACTGCAGAAAACACGGAATGTTAAAAGAAAAAGCGATCGAAATGTAAGAATTCATATGTTACGGGCGGTTGAGGGAGGACTTACTCGGGAAAGTAAGGCACGAGGAAGTTATCCTTATCTTGGTTTGCCGTAATGACGCCTTCGAGGTAAGAACTCGCGACTTGCGGTCCCAGCGGTGCCCAAGATCTTGGCACGCATGTAGAAGGGTCGACTATCACGATGTCCGGGTCTTGTCGCGAATGATCCGCATCTCCATACTCAGCGAAAATAGCCGAACGAAGGTGTAGTGCAGCGGATGAAGGTTCAACATAAGCGTGGATGTCATCAAAACGCAGGACGATCGTGCCCGATGGAGTTATCCACAAAGCCCTTGCCCTCTGGCACCTTGGCCGCGAAAACCGGGTATGCCACATCCTTCTCCACGAGACGCCGCTTCTCCAAAGAAAGAACACCATCATGCAGACTCCGCATAGCACCGGTTGCAGCATTGAGCATATTTGTCGGTAGCATCGCCCTACCCGCCACATGCACCCTCCTCGAGATATCCTGCGGTGAAGGTGGCACGCCCCGAGCACGGATCGCACTCGGTGCGGCTGGCTCGCACCCTTCTTAGTCTTTCTTTGCGTGCCTTCTTCTTCTCCTGTAATGGGACCGAGTTTTGCTCACAGACCGCCTTCTTGAGTGTGTTGGGGCTGATAATATTTCGCACCTCGCCTATCCGAGGCTCGGTGAAGTCGGCAGTCGGAGACGTCTCCCGAGAGCTGAACGCCGCACGGCGCCGCTGTTGCAACTTGGCTTCTCCGCTGCGAGCTAGATCGCATGCGTCTTTTGTTGGGTTTGGTTCTTGAGAAGGAGGCCCCATGAAGTCGCCATCGTACCCATGCTCGGCAAAGTACTGATCGACGTTGCCAAATGTATCATAGTCGTAAATGCCGTCATTACGATCACATGCCATATGCATGTTTGGATCGATGGCATAGGGATGTCCGGCACCGTTCTGGCGGTCTTGCCATGGGGCCGACTTGGCGCCGCACGACTGGCGGTGTTGTCTTTGGGGTGGTATCCCCGCCCCCAAACGAATCTGGCTCTTCGCCAAAGCGAGGGCCAGCTCGAGCGGTGACGAGGGTCATCACGTCATCATCGTCGGCCCGACGGGTCGATTCGGAGGTAACAAGTCGTCGCAGCCTGGCAGCACCGAACGGTTGAACCCTAAACAAGTTGGGTGGCATCTGGTACCGTGGAACAAGGGGTTGCCGGTTGAACGATTTTGCCCTTGGCGACATCGACCAACTCGTTGTTCACGAAGTGGAGGAGAGTGCACGAACGTCGGCGGCGCCCTGCGAAAACATGTAGGGCGTCGGGGATGCCATCAAAAGGCAAGGAGATGAAGTCCGCGGCCGAGAGAGGCTTAATTAGTTACCGTGATGATGGCGTCGAGCTCGGCTAATGTAGATGCACCGCCAACGGCGGGCGTGCCGTTGACGGAGGGGCCGCTTGCTGCAGAGGTGCCGGCCGGCGTACACCCGGGTGCATTAAGCTCCGTGCGGCGTCGAGACACCAATGCCGCCTCAGCGGGAGGCACCAATGGCCCCGCCATCGCATTATGCGAGTTGCTGGCCGTGAAGCTAGGAATCGGGCGGCCTCGCTGGCCGCCCGCAATCCACGCGACTCAACCCCGAGATCAAGGTAGGCACAAGGGCGGTGATCGCCGCTCCGAGTCGTTGTTCCACTTGCTCTTGGACAATCTCCGGAATCCGCGCCACCGTGCCTTGAGTTCTTGAACCTCTCGCGCTGGCTTTCCGAGCTGGTCTTTTTCTCCTTCCGCACACCAGCGGTATAGTATGACCCCATTTTGTCGACAAGCCTTTGCGGCCACACGACCAGGTGATGTCGGCTTCATTGAGCTTATCCTTGTTCTTCATTACATTCAACCCCCTATTTAGAGTGGTGTCCCAAGGGTTGCTCTGAGTCGACCCAGCGCTCGCTTTCGATCGCTGCGGAAGGAATGTGAACCATTTAGAAATTCGGCTTCATTAATTAGAATGCAACCATATGGAGCTAATTACGCGGGGTGTATTCCTTACGAACAAGCTCAAGCTGCCTGGTCTTCGGATCCGTGGTAAGCTCCTTTGTTTTCGGGTCCTTCTTGTACCGGGCCTCGACAAAGTTCCTGGTCTGCTTGTCACCGCCGTATGTATCGAAGAGGCGGTAGGCCTTGCTCGGCACGGTCCGCCTCCTCCATGTCCCATATAGGCTCCGCCAATCAGTAACCGCCGGGACCGAGTGAGAGTACCCCAATCTTCAGCTCCCGCATTTGTTTCCCCCACTCACTTGATTGGGAGCTTGCGGTGCTCGAGCAATTGATCTTGAAGTCGTTGTAGTCATCTTCGGTGATCGAAGGATTTTTCTCCTTGATCTTCTCATAACTCTCACCTTTCTCGATCATTCTCTTCACATTGCTTTTCCAAGTAGACAGGGCCTTGCTCATCTTCGTGAGGGCAGCATTGTTCACTTTATTCCCTTTGAGGCTTGTGTTTTCAAATTCAGCGGGGAACTTGTATCGTTCGTGCAACTTCGTGAAGAGGAGGTTGCGCAAATTCCCTCGGTCAGGATGCCTCAGGTTCTCGGTGTTGATCGAGACGGTCCTCCGGACAATGCACCCGAGCTGAAGCGAGTACCCCTTGACTATTCGTTCGGGCGCCGTTGGATTCCCGTTGGAGTCCACTTCGGTAACTTCCTCCTTGAGGGTGCGGAGCACGATCGGGCGCCGGTCCATCCGTTGCCTCTTCGGCTGGCTGCCATCTGTGCGTGCGCCGCCATCATCGATGGTGGCATCCTCGGTGGCACCATCGGTGGTAACATCGGTGTGGTCATCCTCGGCGGCACCATCCGTGGTCTCGGGATCGGTGGGGAAGGCGGCGGCCTCATACAAGTGAGGTTGTTCCTCCATCTCTGGGACAGCTCCCGAGAATGCCTTGCCGCCCGAACCCCGGCCTCATCGTTGTGGGCCATGTTTCTCTCTAAATAGAAACAAAGTTTGGTCAAAAAGTTGGTTATTGTCAAGGAACAAGATCATGGTCTCATCATTTGGGGTTTGTCGACACCGAGGCATCCTAAAATCTAAGCTTTTATCATTGAGGGTTTTTCGACGCCAAGGCACCCTAAAAGCCTAACTTTTCATCATTTCGGTTTTTATCGACACCGAGGCACCCTAAAAGCCATGCATTAGTCACAAGTACGCCGGGCACTTGATCCTACTTAATTAACTACTAAGATACCCGGCCCATGCATTAGTCGCAAGTACCCCATATGTCCTATTTTTTTAGCAAAGTCATGCTAAAATTCACGAAAAATTTCAGCATGACCTTTGCTGAAAATAGGACATATGGAGTACCCGAATTTGCCGGAACGGAAGTTAATCGACATTCCGGCAAACTCAAGGGCCTCTCGGGGTACCTGCAATATCATCACGACACGACTGTCGGAGACAAAACCCAGCAAACTAGCAAAATCATCACAAATTGTTTTCTGTTAAAGATGATCATCATCTTTACAAGTCTTTCTCAATGTGATCACAAGTAATTCAGAGGCATCACAAGTAATTCAAAGCATCACAAGGCATTAGTAGTTCAGTACATGAACAAGTTTTACAAAGCACATCAATTTGTGTGCCTAACTGAATTAACTGAATTTTCAAGAACTCAATAAACTGAATTTTCAAAACTGCAAGAAGCCAATTAAAAAAAATCCCCTTCTTCTTGTCTCCTCTCACTATCTCTCACACATGTACACATGGCAAACCACAAAGGGTGTGTCAAGAAATGTTGCAATTAAAACAACAGCTTGTCACTAACAGCATTGGGCACACCACAGTTAGCATGGAATTGACATTATTTATTGCGACTGAATATGTCAAAAGGGAGGGTATATAACAAACTTAAATTTTTCAAAATATCCATGGACCAGGTTCAACTACTCAACTTAACTGGCTTTCTGGACTTTCTTTTACATGATTAAAGATAGGCCGAAGCAAGAGTATATAAAAACAGCACATTTCCGGATTAGATGAGTGACACCCATCAGTCCGTTGCAAACTTGGAAAAATTATGACAATCCTTGGAATCGCAGGACAATATTACGAAGAAAGAGTTTAACAGGCTAGCATCATTACTACAGCTCCGTAAATCTAATAGTGATCATATGAGACTGTTAGCTCCTAATGAAATATGTTGTAAAGTCGACAGGCCATAAGATTGATTGAACATGGCTGAGAAAGGAGTAGTACTCTGCCTTTCCATACAGCCTAGATAAGCAATATACCAGAATGTAATGTCATGTCAAACAGCAATATTATTTACATGGTCTCAAACTTGTGGTAAAAGATTATATCAGAATCTGACAGCAGATGTTTTCAGCAATCAGACTGTTGTCGAACAAATAACCTAAATTGCATTTGGTGGGTTTGTCCAGGTCACACACATACACACACACACCTAACTGGAGGTAGAAGAAGAGATTTACACTTTGGGCACCACACGACTTGTGCCTTTTCTTGAATTTCTTCTTACACAAACAGAACTGAATTACACAAACAGAACTGAATTAAAATATGCACTATTAATTCAGTTGTTCTAAACAAAAGAAGTACCCACTCGACCAATTAAAATATTTCATCTTTCTAATGAACCACACCCAACATCGCACTAACAAAATCCCACCTACTTTCACCCTTACGTATGTGCTCGTATGTGCACATCAACCAAAGGAGAATGGTCTAGTGGTTAATGAGGAAAGATGATAGTAGTATGGTCTAGTGATTAATTAGTGCCATACTAATTAACAGGGCTTCTATTTCTCAAAATACATAATTTTGATGAGGAGCCTTCTAAACCCGAAAGGAGGGGAAATGCTTGTCCAAACAACCTATCAAGGGCCTACATTTTGTGCGCACTGAAGACTGAGCCGAATATGTTGGGCCATGCAATGCACGACTAGTATTAGTTCTCTCGACCATTCAGAAGTCGTGGAACAAGAACTTAATTATATATCAGCATCCGTGAGGAAGCGAAAGAATTCCGCATCTAACTAGCTTTATGCGAGAAAGAAAGAGAGGACATGACTAGGCTAGATGCTTTGGAAAATCTATGCTCAAATTTCTTGGTGGACTCCACACTTTGCAAAAACATTTAAACTAAACCATATCTGGGTTTTGGACAGTGGTTTTGCAGTTCAGGATTTACAAAATTCATGGAAAATCAGGGTTTAGGAACATTGTGAAATTTAACCTACAGTAAATTCCTCAAAAAATATGACTATTAATTTGTGATCTACTACTCGAATATTGGTGTCACATTGGCAAGCAATAAATCAGATATGTTCTTGACACGGCACAATCTATTTAATATTGTTCTTAGAAAAAAATCTTTTAAATATTAATTTGTGGTTTTGTGCTCCTGCTAAAGAAAAATAAAGCACAATATCACATCGAGTACTACTGAGAACAAATGAAAACAAAGAGATAGGCAGAGCTAGATGTGTTCCGATGGTGAAGTTGTATTTCCTAAGACAATGGAGTGATCATCGGTGTCGAGGGAGGCGGGTCGAGGGAGGCGGGTCGACGGTGGTGAAGTAAGTACCTTGGGCGGGTCGAGGGAGGCGGGTCGACGGTGGTGTGGACGGGCGGGGTCGAGGTGGGGCAGCGGCTGGGCGGGTCGAGGCGGCGGGCGGCGGGGCAGCGTCCGGCGGCGGGGTCGGGCGGCGTCAGGCAGCGCCCGGGCGGCGGGTCGGGCGGCGTCCGGGCGGCGTCCCGGCGGCGGGTCGGGCGGCGTCCGGGCGGCGGGTCGGGCGGGTCGAGGCGGCTGGCGGGCGTCAAGCGGCGTCCGGGCGGCGAGGAGAGGGCGAGGGAGTGAGAGGGCGAGGGCGAGGGCGAGGGCGAGGGCAGCGGCGAAGGGGGATCGGGCGAAGGGGGATCGGGCGAAGGGGGGCCACAATACTAATGGCGCACCTCACCGCGGTGCGCCATTAGCATGTCCACACTAATGGCGCACCTCACCGTGGTGCGCCATTAGTATTTTATTTTTATTTAAACTCGAGCCGAAAGTTTATTTAGTACCAAAACCTATCCATGTCAAGCCCACTCTACTAGCTCGACTGGTCAGCCTCCAGTTCTCACACCAGGAGGTCCTGGGTTCGACTCCCAGGCTCCACAATTTTTTTTTAGCATTTAAAAAGCTATTTGATACTTATTTATGTTTAAATATGTTCAAACTTGTTTAAATAATAACAGTAATATTTTTTTATAAGACAGTAGCATTTAAAAAGCTGTTTGATACTTCTTTTTTTATAAGACGCTGCGCGGGGTGCGGGGGGTCGGGCGGCGGCGTGATTGAGTAGGGGAATCGAGGTGCGGGGGGTGTGGCGGCCGTGGACTGGGGGTGCTCGGCGAGGGGGACCGGATCTGGCGAGGTGGGACAGCGATCGAGATGGAGGGGATCGAGGTGGGCTCCACAAATTTTTTTTGCATTTAAAAAGTTGTTTGATACTTATTTGTGTTTAAAATGTTCAAACTTGTTTAAATAATAACAGTAATATTTTTTATAAGACAGTAGCATTTAAAAAGCTGTTTGATACTTATTTTTTATAAGACAGTAGCATTTTTTTATAAGACAAGTAGCATTTTTTATAAGACAGTAGCATTTAAAAGCCATTTTAAAAGATGGAGGAATCGAGGGTGCGGGGGTCGGCGTGGCCGGTGGACTGGGGTGCTCGGCGAGGGCGGCCGGATCTGGCGAGGTGGGATAGCGATCGAGATGGAGGGGATCGAAATCGAGTGTCCATGAAATTTAAAAATATTCATGATAGTTCAAAAAGTACCCATGAAATACAATCGAGAAATGAAGGCTACGATTTAAATACAATCGATCTTAGCTAGCTATCTGTTCAAAATCTTCTTGACCATATTTTTCGCAAATGGAGTTCTTCGTGGAGCAGACGTCCTTTAGGTAGGGTGGTCCTGCTTCTTCTTGTGGTGTATGCTGCTACTTCATCATCGCCGTCATGTTCGATCCTCGGTCGCCCGTGCTTGTCGAAGTCTTGCTCATTGGCTACTCCATCCATTCCGATGATCTTCCTTTTGCCTCTCCTCACGACAACACGGCTGGGCTTTGGCGGGTCGGTAATGAAGAAGCATTGGTCCACTTGGGAAGCCAGTACCCATGGCTCATTTTTTCGCGGTGACGTTTGCGCCCATGATCTTGGATTTGGCTTCGGGTATAACCATGGCGGTGAAATACCGGTCTTCTTTTATGACGTTCTTGGCCCATCGACACGGAACATCGGGACCTTCTCTCCAGCGTAGCTCAGCTCCCAGATCTCCTCGATCCTTCCGTAGTATCTGTCCTTGTCGTTACGGTGTAGGATTCCATCGTTACCCGGAGTTCGATAACCATCGCTCTTCATGTCCTTGGCCTCGGTGTAGAATGTGTAGCCGTTGATATCGTGACGCCTCATAGGTCATCAGGTTGTGCTCGGCGCCTGTGACAAAGGCGAATATGAGTTGTTCTTCTGCGGAAGAATCCTCATGTAAAGGGTACGAAGCTTATGCTTGAACCAACGCGTGAAACATGAGTTGTGCTCTTTGAGTGTATCTCCGTCCGTCCTCTGTTGGCCTCGGTCATTGTAACGTCTTTTTAATAAAGGTTTTGTGCTCTACCACCCAAGGATCGACCACGTCTATGTGTTGTAGCGCCGACTAGGTTTGCTCTTTCAAAGTCGGCGAGTCGACCCTCGAAGTCGACATGCATTTCGCGGCGACCCTCACGGTGACCCCATCCTGCGAGCCCGCCGAGGTGCTCGTTGACGGGCAGACCAACGGGTTCTCGATGCCTAGATAATTCGTGCGATGGGAGATGCACTCTTGATTGAAAGCCCTGGCTATGCTTCCTTCGGGCGTGGCATGTTGCGAACGTATCCTTTGATGACACCATTCATCCTTTCGAGCGGCATCATGCGTGCAGGAACGTCGGCCGAGTTGGATGATATCCTCCACTATATGGACCAGCAGATGCACCATAACGTCGAAGAATGCGGGCGGGAAGTACATCTCAAGCTCGCATAGTATCACCACGATCTCTTCCTGTAGCCTTCTGAGTTGCCTCACGCCAATCAACTTCCGAGAGATGACGTCGAAAAAGTTGCATAGGCCAAATAGCGTTTCACGGACGTGCGCGTCCATGATCCCACAGATTGCAACTGGAAGTATCTGCGTCATCAGCACGTGACAGTCGTGAGACTTCATCCCACTGAACTTCTGCTTCGCTGGGTCTAGGTATCTGCTTATCTTCCCCGCGTAACCGTAAGGAAGTTTTACTCCTAGGAGGCAGGTGAAAAACTGCTCGATCTCCTGACTTAGAGTGAAGCACGGGAGGGTAGTCATTTCCGGTCTTCTTGGCCTTTTTGCCTTTGGCGACGACTTTACGTGGTCCTGCTTCGCCTCATCATCATCATCATCATCATCATCATCATCATCATCATCATCATATATAGCGTGAAGCTCCTGCACGATGCCCATTGATTTCAAGTCTGCCCTTGCTTTCGCCCATCTTTGGTCCTCTCGGCATGTTGAGCAGGGTACCAAGTAGACTCTCGCACATCGTTCTTCGTGATATGCATGACATCAAGGCTGTGAGGCACACGGTGGATCTTCCAAGACGGCAAGTCCCGTAAAACAGACCTCGTTTTCCATACCTTCAGAGCGGCTCGCACCTTTCGCTTCTTTCCCGGCTCTGGCGCCTTTTGCTTCTTTCCGGCGGTGGGCAGTCTTTCCAATTTTCCAACAGCTTGTCTATTTCCTCGCCGCTCCTCGTACAGGCGTTTTCGGGTTCGGTTTCACCATCGAACAGATCCTTGCGTTTCCTCCACGGGTCATCGTCAGCGAAGCCACCTTCGATGTCCCATGAACACGGTTTTCAAGACCGGGATCTCTATCTAGCTGGCGATACGTTGTGTCATCCATGCACCTTACGCATCCGGAAAATCCGTGGACTACCTGCCCCGCGACATATCCCTAACCGAGATAGTCGTGCACCGTCGTGAGCGGTCACGGCTCTCATAGGGAAATATTCTTTCTGCGGCGTCCCACGTATTGGCTGGCGTTTTCAACAGCGTGTCAAGCTCCTCTTTCAGCAGCCCCGGATACAGATTGATGTCGTTCCCTGGTTGTTTCGGCCCTTCAATTAGCATACTCATGTGAATGTACTTCCTCTTCATGCACAACCAGGGGAAGGTTGTACATCCACACAAACACGAGCCAGGTGCTATGTGTGCTTCTCCTGGCTGCCAAACGGATTGACTCCATCGGTGCTCGCGCCCAGCACGATGTTCCTTGGATCGTTCCCAAATTCCGAGTCTTTGAAGTTCAACGCTTGCCACCGGCTCGCATCCTTAGGGTGACTCAAGCATCTTGTCTTTTTATCTATCTCCGGATCATTTGCGTCATCTTCCCGCTTCTTCTCCTCCCTATCCGCGTGCCAACGCAGGAGCTTTGCTACCTTAGGGTCCGCGAAATAGCGCTGCAGACGAGGAGTGATCGGAAAGTACCACACCACTTTTCGAGGAGCTTTCTTCCTCTTCTTGTATCGAGTGACGCCAAGACACCGGACATATGGTAGACTCAGCGTGCTCGTCCCGATAAATGATGCAATTGTTCATGCACACATTGTATTTCACGTGCGGTATATCCAGAGGAAACACTATTTTCTTCGCCTCCTCCATACTTGTCGGGCACTTGTTCCCCTTGGGAAGACGTTGGTGCCAGATTGACATGTTCTCGTCGAAGCATGCGTCGGTCATTTTGTGTTTTACCTTCATCTCCGGGGCCATGAGCGTTACTTTCAAAGGGTATCCTCGGGCATGCATCCTTCATACAATGGAGTAACCGCGTCTAACTCAAATTGATCCATCTTGGCTTTCTCTCGGGCGGCAGCTCTTGCGTTATCCGTCTGCTTGAGAAGCAGCTCTTGAATATGAGGGTCCTGCACCCAGCCCATCGATGGTCCAGCGTCGTCTGCTCCGCCGGTATCATCATCTTCATGATCATGCCCGTCGCCTCCTCCGGCATCTTCCTCATCATCATGTCCTGCATCTTCTACATGATGATCTGTATACAACATCCACGGTCGTGATCATCTCCGAGGATTCTTCGTCTTCTCGCCCGCCCGAGCCGCGGTGGTTGTCTTGCTGCCCTTCCTCATTTCTTGCCCGCCCGCATGGGCGACTTCGTAGTCATCTTCATCACCTTGCCACCGATAGCCATCCATGAAACCACGCAACAGCGGTGGTCCCGCACCTGCCGGAATCCGGGTCCGCAATAAGGCTCTTCACTTGCATCTTCGACACGGACATCTTATCTCCGTCTCGTTCTTTTGAAGCATCTCGCCTTCGCGGACCTCAAAACCTATTCACGATGCCTTCGGTCATCGTGCGGACCATGGTCGCTGCGAGTAGAGCAAAACGATATTTTAGAACCAAGAAAAATTTGGCATGACTTTCCCTAAAAATAGGACCAAAAGGATGCTTAATGCCAAAATTCTCGCCAAACGGAAATGAATCAACATTCCGCAAAATATTGGCAACTATCGCATTTCAAATACCGGTACACCTCCAAACACAAACACATATGCAAACACCACAAACATATGCAACACACCACGAACATACATAGATCTAGCTAGGCCGGAAACAGTGCATGTGCACATTGTTGTATGGAGAACAACCTAAATATAGCTTCCCCCATTACTTACCTATTAAAACAAGTTAATTTAACCACTTTATTTGAATGAATCTATGGTGGAAATGAGGTGAAAAAGAGGAGGCACCCGAGACAAGGAGGAGGTGGAGAGAATGAAGTGGGGAGAAAGTGAGTGTGTGGGTAGGAGAGGCTGTCCCAAATATCTTGTTGCTGCCCACTTACTAATGGCGCACCTCTTGCATGGTGCGCCATTAGTAGTTACCACTACTAATGGCGCACCTAAGCAGGATGCGCCATTAGTATGTTTGGACAGGCGCACTAGTTCCTTAAATATGTTTCTATACTAATGGCGCACCCACACTGGTGCGCCATTAGTAGTTACAACTACTAATGGCGCACTGTGGCAGGATGCGCCATTAGTATGTTTGGACAGGCGCACTAGTTCAAAAAAAAAGTTTATATACTAATGGCGCACCCACACCCTGGTGCGCCATTAGTAGTTACAACTACTAATGGCGCACTTGGGCAGGATGCGCCATTAGTATGTTTGGACAGGCGCACTAGTTTAAAAAAAATTGGTACTAATGGCGCACCCAAAGCATGGTGCGCCATTAGTAGTTTAGACTCTAATGGCGCATCGGATGGTGGTGCGCCATTAGTATATACTAATGGCGCACCATCTTTCCAGTGCGCCATTAGTGTCATTTCCATCTATAGCCCTTTTCCTAGTAGTGTCTAGTCAACCGAGTGCCTTTGAGGACTGGGTCGACCACCAATGCTTGCCTCCCAGGGATGGCTATATGCGTCGGGTGATCAGACTGGTCGAATGTAATGGCTGTCTGAGACCATTTCAAATAACTGGGCGTCACCGGAGCGACCATGTTGACTTCTCTGTTGATGACTTTTAGTCGACTTTTGCTCTCAACATCAGCAAAAATCATCAGAGTGGAGTTGACGTGAGGGTAGCCATCGTCACTTTCCTCTTTGTCCTTAACCTTGTCCGACTCTTTTTCCTTCTCCTTGGGTTGTTTATCTCGGAACTGCTGGATTAGGAGCCGACACTGTCGAGTGGTATGCTTTGGGTAAATGAGATTACCCTCCTCATCTTTCTTCGTGTGGATGTGGCATGGTAGATCCAACACATCGTTTCCATATTGATCTTTTACCTTCTTAGGGTTCCACGGCCCTTAGTGTTTCCCCTTAAACTTTCCTCGAGTCACGGCTAAGGCTTCTCTAGGAGCAGCTGGCTCGGCTTTGCGCTTCTGCTTCTGACTGGAATTCCCTCCCCCGGTTTCGTGGACGATGTTTTGCATTTGCCACTCCGGAGCCGATCCTCCTCCTCACTATTGGCATACTTGGTGTCAATCTCCATCATCCGAGTCAGAGACATATCTTCGGTCCGACCGAACTTCAGATTGAACTCTCGATATTTGACGCCTTCCTTGAAGGAACAAACTGCTAGGTGATCACACACATTTTCCACCGTGTGATGCAACGTGATCCATCTTTGGATATAATCCCTCAGTCTCATTGGGCTTCTGCACACAGGATTGCAGCTCTGTCAGCCCTGCTGGCCGTTTGCATGTTCCTTCAAATGTTCTGACAAACACTCGGGCAAGATCTTCCCAACTGTAAATACTGCCAGGTGCTAACTGGTTTAACCATGCTCTGGCCGAGCCCTCCAACATCAGAGGAAGGTGCTTCATAGCCACTTCATCATTGCCACCGCCAATCTGAACAGCTACTCTGTAGTCCTCAAGCCAAGTGTCAGGCTTGGACTCGCCAGTGAACTTACTGACCCCAGTCGCCAACCTGAAGTTGGGAGGAATCACCACAGCCCTGATGGCTCTGCTGAAGCACTCGGGACCTGAGACATGCACTCTGCTGTTGGTTGGTAAATCTCTGTCATGGACTTCTCTGTGAGCTCTGTTTCTGTCGACCATACCTTGTACGAGAATTGACCTCGCATCAAAGCCTGGCTCCCTGGGGTCGACTGGAATTCTTCGCCCACCATTGTGAGGGCGTTTGTCATCATGCTGTCGAGGCGCATATGACCCACTCCTTGGGGGAGGTGTGGGCACTCGACGACGATCATCATGATCGAGTCGGCGATCATACTGCTCATGGTTTCTGTACTGATATCGGCGGTCTCCACGTCCCTCACGCCTCGGGGGCGATCTTGGGCTGTGGGCCGACTGGACTGTATCTGCTACGATGGATCTGTTGTGGATCCTATTCCGCGACTGAGACACAGCTGTATTTTGTTCTCCCGCTGCCCAAAGTAAATCCCTGATTTGCATCAAACCTCTGCTAGCTTCTGACTGGGACAGCTGGATCGATTCTGCTATTCTGGATTGGAGTTCGATATACCTGAGTTGGAGGCAGAAAAAGTTGTCGTCGACTGGATGCTGGATCCCGTTGCCGAGCACGCTCGTCGAGTGCGTCTTTGGAGGTTCTCGATCGAGTGCGCCGCCAAGTTGGCCACGCGCGCCTCCTCCAAGGCCCGGGCCTCGGGAGTTTCTCCGATGATAGGAGTATGAAGGTCATCCATGTTCCGGCGGCGAGGTTCTTCCCTCTGCTGCGAAGAGAGGGGCTCGGGGAGATACTCCTCATGGACACGCGACGGATCGCCTCCGCCATCTCCACCGTCAACGCGAGGGAAGCAGGGAGGACTGCGGGGCCCACCACCATCAAGACTTCCGCCGCGGGATCACTTCTGTCGCACTCGGATGTAGTCTCTGCGGAGCCAGTCGAACAGGCCGTAGAGAGTTTCGTCGGGCTCGATCGCCGCGACTTGAGGGGTGGCCGACTGGCGAACCACCGCATGCCTCACCCACCGTAGAAGCCTTGATCGACCGGAACGCTTGCTCCGGCGGGCGACAGGGAGGGAGGAAGCTACATGAGCCGACTGATACTGGGTCGACGGCTGCCGCAAGAGGACGCCGTGGATGCACGCGCGAAAGTGCATTGCCCCGCGGACGGGGAGTGCATCGACGTTGAGCGGAGCCTCCTGAAGCCAAGCGGAGTCGTCGGCGACAAACACGAGCGCGCCGAGACGGATCTCGCGGCCCTCAGCCAAACCTCCGCGTGAAACCATGATGAAGGGGATCGGAAAAATTGCAACTTCTCCAACAAGTCGCTAAGACACCTGCCCCACGGTGGGCGCCAACTGTCGTGGTTCTAAGTCTGACAGTAGAATAGGGGGTACGTAATGTAGAGGCAAGATCTCAGCCATGGAGGAGTTGTACACGCAAGTTTTACGAGTTCAGGCCCCTTCTCGGAGGAAGGAACAGCCCTATTTCTCGGAGCCCGGAGGCGGTCGACTAGATTATGTCCGTATGAGTTACAGGCGGTGCGAACCCTTGTCCCAGAGGAGGGGGGTGGCTTATATAGAGTGCGCCAGGACCCCAGCTCCCCTCCGTTACATATGATTCAATGTACTTAAAGGGGTGGCATTACAGGTAACGTCTGTATTGAAGGGCTACAAATGACCATTAAATATATGAATAAGTGCCTGACCGTTGCTATGTAGAGCGGCTTTAGGTCTTCTTATACGTCGAGTGGTTTTATGGTCGAGTGCCCTGGATAGTGAGAGGTCTTCGAGTGAATGGTTGGTCGAGTGGACTTTACTCGACACCTTTGTTGGATCTCTCCTTCTGATTCTTGAACTTGTTTGTTCTTAGGACAAGGAACTTAGGTAGGACATATAGGTCAGGCCTATTACCCTACCCCAGGTTTATGTCCTCAACACCGGCAGACTCTTCTTTCCTCTCTCTGGATCTGCATCACCATAGGGGAGTCACGAACGGGGCAGAAGACCCCCCTCTCTCGATCTGGAGTTGTGTGCCGGCGTTCTTGCTGCGGGGCGGAGGTCTAGGTGGGATTCTGGCAGGCTAACATCGGCGCAGAGGTGCAGCACACTCTCCTCTCCTGACAGTGAAGGAAATATGCCCTAGAGGCAATAATAAAGTTATTATTTATTTCCTTATATCATGATAAATGTTTATTATTCATGCTAGAATTGTATTAACAGGAAACATAATACATGTGTGAATACGTAGACAAAACATAGTGTCACTAGTATGCCTCTACTTGACTAGCTCGTTAATCAAAGATGGTTAAGTTTCCTAACCATAGACATGAGTTGTCACTTGATTAACGGGATCACATCATTAGGAGAATGATCTGATTGACTTGACCCATTCCGTTAGCTTACCACTTGATCGTTTAGTATGTTGCTATTGCTTTCTTCATGACTTATACATGTTTCTATGACTATGAGATTATGCAACTCCCGCTTACCGGAGGAACACTTTGTGTGCTACCAAACGTCACAACATAACTGGGTGATTATAAAGGTGTACTACAGGTGTCTCCGAAGGTACTTGTTGAGTTGACGTATTTCGAGATTAGGATTTGTCACTCCGATTGTCGGAGAGGTATCTCTGGGCTCTCTCGGTAATGCACATCACTATAAGCCTTGCAAGAAATGTAACTAATGAGTTAGTTACGGAATGATGCATTACGTAACGAGTAAAGAGACTTGCCGATAACGAGATTGAACTAGGTATTGAGATACCGACAATCGAATCTCGGGCAAGTAACATACCGATGACAAAGGGAACAACGTATGTTGTTATGCGGTTTGACCGATAAAGATCTTCGTAGAATATGTAGGAGCTAATATGAGCATCCAAGTTCCGCTATTGGTTATTGACCGGAAACAGTTCTAGGTCATGTCTACATGGTTCTCGAACCCGTAGGGTCCGCACGCTTAACGTTACGATGACAGTTATATTATGAGTTTATAGTTTTTTATGTACCGAAGGTTGTTCGGAGTCCCGGATATGATCACGGACATGGCGAGGAGTCCCGGATATATTGGAATTCGCCAAGTTCAATAAGGAGCGCCACTCCGAGATCCTCGGCCCGCATCACCCCACACCGTCCGAGTCAGCCACATTGCCCGTGAGATCATTACCCCAGCCCACATTGGCCTCGCCATCAGGCAGAGGCAGAATCAGAAGGGTGGCCGTGGCGTAGACCTGGACTGGATGGAGAGCCTCGACTGGGAGGTGATCGTTGTCAGAGACAACAAGTTCCGGGTAGCAGCTATACCAGGGGTCGGCAAGATTATTGTCTACACCGGAGTGCTCGACTATTGCAACTGTGACGCCGAGATTGCTTCTTTTCTTGCCCACGAGGTAGCTAACAGCTTTCTTTAATTTTAGCGCTTTTGCTTGCAAATATTTTCAAGTCATATGTCCAGGAACCGCCTAATCAGACTCCCAGAACTGGGGGTTCGTCTAAGTGCCAATGATGAGACCTAATCTAAAGGCCATGCGCAACGTCCAATGTTAGCTCATCGAGAATAGCTATTCGACGAAAAGGGTTCCCCCCCCCCTCCTCGGTTTATATTATAAAGCCACACAATAGCTATTCTAAATAAACCCACACACCACTACAAGAAATATGTCAACTAGTGACCTTTTGTTAGTGACCCTGGAAGAATTGGTCATAAATTTATGACCATTTTAGACCAATAGGTCAAAAGCTGTTGGGGGGGCTCCAAACCCTAACCTATAACGACCATTACAGTCGAAGGTCATAATGCCATTACAGGAAATGGTCATAAAAGCGGGAAGCACTGTCCACTGCCTCACGCCTAGCTGATAACGATCAATATAACATGGTCACTACACTTGATTTTGAATGAATTAGGATGATTAGGCAGCCACCTCAGCAACCTCGCTTATGTGTCACTGTCTAGGTGTCATTTTTTGTTAAATATTAATATTCAACAACAGACGGGGCACACACTGACATGCAGGACCCATTTGACAGGAGGGGCCGAGTGCTTAATTCGCCCAAAAAATGTGCGCTAGCGGGGACTCGAACCCACGACCTCGCGCTTGCTTCGCTCGCTTGCTACCGCTGGGCTAGAGAGGGACAGTTGCTCATGTATGGGAACTTATCTATACATTATATAAAACCACAGCTCTCTCGTATCAGTGACAAGTGGGGCCTTCCGACCAGGTGGGTGGCATCGAACAGAGCAACACTTAGCGTTTTTCTAGGTCTTCCGACCAGGTGGCGGCGGGCGGCGGCGGAAACAAGCAACGGACGAGGGCGGGGCGGCGGCGGCGGGCAAGCGGTGGCGGCGGCGAAGCAACCAAGAGGGCCGCCGCCTTGCCCACGACTTCTGCAGGTGACCTCGCCTGGCCTCATGGCGGAAGCAACCAGCGAGGCGGAGGCGGGGCGGGGCAGCGATGGAGGTAACCAGCAGGGGGCGGAGGCGAGGCAGGGGCGTGGAGGCGAAGCAGGGTTGTGGGCGACTGACGATGGTGGGGGCGGGGGCAGGAACGATGGCCGAGGCGACCAGCAGGGGCCGCTCGCCTTGCCCACGACAAGAACAGCGACCTCGCCGCCGGTGACCTCGCCCACGGCCTCGCCGCTCGCCTTGTCCACGACAGGAGCAGCTCGCCGAGCATGGGGGACTCCTCTCCCCCCTCTCCGCCGCAAGCACACCTCCCGGTATGCACCCCTCTCCCCTCCTTGCCTCTGATTTGCCTCAGATTTGCCTGTGTTGCGCCTCTGATTTGATGTAGGTTTGTTGTAAGCTTGGAAAAATCTGTTGGAAATGTCATTGATGAATTTGGTAGAAATTGTGAAGAGAATTTCTGTTGATGAAATTATTAGGAGAATTGTTGTTGATGACATTGTTAAGAATTCTTTTGGAATTCAGTCAATTATTACTGGTAAATTACGTTGTCGACAATCAATAGAAACGAGCTCAAGTTGGTCTTTCCACGAAACAGATCACAGGGTTGATGTAGATTTGATGTTACACCTCTGAAATTTCAGCCTCAAAACTGTTAAAGGACCTGAATATTGATGTAGATTAGATGTAAACTAGGAAAAATCTCATTGATGTAGATTTCATGCAATCTTGGAAATGGCATTCACGTAAATTTACAGTGCTGTTATTGTTGGTGGTTTAACCAAAACAGTTCTTAGTGGCAGCATATATTCTTATTGGAAATATCTGAATGTTGTGCTTAGGCAGTTAGCATATAAAGTTGATACACTTAGATTGATTTGCTAAGTTGCAACAATTTGTTGTCTTTGGCGAGATGGATAGAAGCTGGATTAGAAAAGGAGTTAGAAAGTTTTCGAAAGAACATATGAAAGGAGTTGATGATTTCATGGCCTTTGTTCGGGCAAATTTTGCCAAAGATGCTCACATTCTTTGCCCATGCTGCGAATGCCTCAACCGTCCAAGAATGGCTCAAGGAAGAGTGGAAGATCATCTGCTTCTTAATGGGATGTCCAGCACATATGATAGATGGATATATCATGGAGAACCTTTGGACGATCAACCTCAACATTTTGAAGGCGATCTGAGAGGCCCCTCATATGATGGGTGGTGGTGATGCTGGCATTGATTTCATGGAAAAGGTTTTGCGAGATAATGCTATTTTGGAGGAAGAGGATGGGCATGAAGATGATAGGATTCCTCACCTATTGAAGGATTTGTACGATGCTGAAGATCGTGCTGATGGACAGAAGTCGTTGTTTGCTGAGGTGTTAGAGGAGGCGGTTGCCAAGCCCATGAAGGGGTAAATTTTCAAGATTTACCTTCACCGTGAAGTTACTCCACATCAAGTCTTTCTACCGGATTAGCAATGCCGCATTCAACGCAATACTCCGTCTTTTGAGCTTGCAATTCCCTGATACTTGTGTTCCCAGATCTTACGATGAAGCATTGAGCATAATCCATGAGGCTGGGGTTAGGTTATGTGTCAATACATGTGTGCCCAAATAAGCATGTCTTTTTTGGAAGGATTTAGCAAAGCATGACAACTGTCCAAAATGCAATGCATCTAGGTGGAAAGATGCTGATGGGAAGAAGTCAATACCGGAGAAGGTATTGAGGCACTTTCCCTTGATACCAAGGCTGCAGCGGATGTTCATCTCGAAGAAATCATCGCGTGAGGTACAGTGGCACAAGCTGAAGCGGCAACCTGTGGACAATGAGCTGAGCCATCCAGCGGACGGAGAGGCATGGAAAGAGTTTGACCGTATACATATAGATTTTGCTGCAGATCCAAGGAACATAAAACTTGGCATTGCCACAGATGGGTTTAATCCGTTTGGGAACATGAGCACGTCTTATAGCATGTGGCCAGTTTTTGTGGTGCCATACAACCTGCCACCATGGGCATGCATGGATCAGTCCAACTTTATGATGTCATTGCTTACCCCGGGTCCAGAGTCTCCAGGAAAGGATTTTGATCTCTTTATGGAGCCCCTCGTAGAAGAACTGCTACAGCTCTGGACTGGTGTACCTACATACGATGCTTCGAGTCCGGAAGAAAAGTTCAATCTACGTGCTGCAATCATATGGTCCATCCATGATTTCCCGGCTCTGCACACTCATGCAGGAGGATCACAGCCGGGTTATCGAGCTTGTGTCCATTGTGACAAAGACCCTTGCTCAAAGAGAATAAGGAGCAAGATCTGCTATATTGGGCACCGCCGCTTTCTTCCCGAAACCATCATTTGGCGAATAAGCAAAGTTTTTTATGGTGAGAATGAAATCCTTGACTAGCCAGCTGAATTCTCTAAAGAAGATCTGGAGCAGCATCTTGAAAAGGTGAAAGATGTGAGACCAGAAAGGCGGCAAAGAAAAGAAAGCGTGAGGAAGGTCAATGTTGGGACCGGAGGTCTTGTTTGTGGGACCTACCATACTGGGCTGATCTGAAATTAAGGCATAATCTCGATGTAATGCACATTGAGAAAAACATATGCGAGAATCTGCTAGGGACGTTTCTGAACATTTAAGGGAAGACAAAGGACACGGTTAGTTCTAGGCTTGATTTGGAGGACATGGGCATAAGAGAAGATTTGCATCTGCAGCACAATGAAGATGAAGATTCATTTGAAATGCCACGAGCATGGTATACAATGAGTAAAGAACAAAAGCTTGCATTACGTGAATTCCTAAGAGCGGTGAAATTTCCAGATGGTTATGCTTTGCTAACCTAGCAAAGTGTGTTACTTCTGATGGATTCAAGCTTTCAGTACTGAAAACTCATGATTGTCACATCCTCCTCCAAAGGATTTTACCGTCGGGCCTCCGAGGAATCATGGACAAGGATATATATGAAGCGGTTGCTGAGCTAGGAAATTTCTTTAGAGAACTGTGCTGCAAAACACTCAAGTTAACTGTCCTGGAAAGACTTGAAAAAGAAATCCCAATTATTCTTTGCAAGCTCGAGAAGATTTTTCCCTCCAGCTTTCTTCACCGTGATGGTCCATTTGGCGGTGCACTTACCAAAAGAGGCAATGCTTATAGGCCCTGTGCAATACGGTTGGATGTACCCAATCGAAAGAAGGCTGCTTACTTGTAAGCGTTATGTGTGAAACACGGCAAGACCTGAAGGTTCTATTCTTTGAAGCATATGTCGTTGTGAGTGCTTGACTTTTTGCTCTAGATACTTTGGCGATGTGGAATCAAGATGGAACCGGCCGGGCAGAAATAGAGAGCGGTCTGATTAGCAAAGTGGTGATGTCTCTGTTTTCAACCATGGTGTGAACTTTCTTGGAGCCTCACAATACTTGGAGGCTGGTGATGAGTATGACAAGATGGTTTGGTATGTGCTCAGCAATTCTTGTGAGGTTCTACCATATATTGAGTACGTTATATCTTATGCACTCATTATATATATATTTTTTGCTTGGGTTGGCACCAGCCTAATGTATTAATTCACATGTTTTGTTGGCATTGCAGGAAATGCAAGGAAGAGTTAAATCAGGAACAAAGCAATATCCATGTTGATAATAGGGTTGCCAAGGGGTTTGCTAAGTGGTTTAAGAATCATGTGAGATCTTTAGCCACATGTTTTATGTTTTCTGTGTTATTCACCAATTGTTAAATACCATTGTTTGCTAAATGGTTTATTTGTGCAGATTGGAAAGTTGCATGAGGAGATGAAGGTCAGTGATGATCTATTTGCTTTGGCATGCTTACCGGATAAGCGAGTGAGAGTGTATTCAACATGTATTGCTGACGGTGTCCGGTACCACACCGTTGACCGCGAGGAAAAAAGGAAGAGATTACTGGTCTTCCACTCTATGCCAACCCTTTTAAATATGTCAAACTAGTCAAGTATCAAGCACACACCTCACTGACAAGTGGGCCACTCGACCCACTCGCTGACAAGTGGGCCATTTTGCCATTGTACCCAAGCTACTAAAAATATGCGCGCGGCCAAAAAAATTGCGCGTGCGGGGGCTCGAACCCACGACACAGCGCTTATTTCAACGTGTTTTCGACCACTTTGGGCTAGGAAGAGGCTGTTGTTTCACATGTTTGGCCCACCCTTTTTAATATATCAAACCAGTCGACCCGCTCCCTCTCTTTTCCCCACTTCTCTGATAAGTGGACCCGCTCCCTCTCTTTTCCCCACCTCTCCTCACCACTCGACCCGCTCCTCCTCTCCATCGACGGCGCCGCCCACCGCCGCCGGCTCCTTCCTCTCCCACCGCCGGCCTCCCTACCGCCGCCGCCTCCTTCCTCTCCCACCGCTACCGACTCCTTCCTCTCCCACCACCGCCGACTCCTTCCTCTCTCTCCCAAGGTATGAATTCTTCCTCTCTCTCTCCTTCCTGGTTGGATTAGTTTTCTGCTACTGGTTAGATTAGGGTTCTTGTAAATGCGCCTAGATTGGATTAGATTAGATAGGGATTGGATTAGGGTTTGATTTGGTTAGGGTTTGATTGGGACTGCATTAGATTATATTAGGGTTGGATTAGATTAGGGTTTGATTAGTGGGAATTGATTCGATTAAGGATTATCTTTGTCAAGTATTCAGTTAAGGATTGATTAAGGAATTAGATAAGGCAGCAAGTATGAGACACTTGTATGAGCATTATCAGGCAGTGTCAGAAATGTAATTATGAGACACTTGTATGAGAATTAGATAAGGCAGCAAGTATGAGACACTTGTATGAGCATTATGCTGTCAAGTTTGCATATGTGTGCATCATGTAATGTGATTATGCTAGCTCAAAAGGTTGAGAAAGGCCAGTGTCAGAAATGATCATAATCTCTTGATGATGCATGAAGTATTTCCTGCTATAATTTTCTTTCATGAAGTATTTCCTGCTATGTAGCTGTACACTATTGGTCCATTTATAATAGATATGGTTCTGGTCAATTTATATTGCTGTGTTTTGGTCAATTTATAGTAGATTTTAGTGTTGTTGATGTTGGTGGTCACCTGATGTTGTTGTTGTTGCTGTGTTAGTTTACTATGCTATTGATGTTGCTTTTCAGAGAAGTGAGATGGCTGGCTTGGAAGGTTTCGAGTTCTTCGAGATCGTAATTGAGAAATCTTGCAGTAGGCAAGTATGTTTATCATCACTCATTTCTTTATCATCACTCTGCTGTCTAGTGCTTGATTGCCACAATTAACCACTGCTTGACCCTCGCTGCAGAGGCTGCCTGACAAGTTTGCGAAGATGCTCGCCGGCTGTGAGCCCCACAAAGTGAAGCTGCGAGAGGCCGGCAGCGGGCTTCACAGGCTGTGGGACATGTCGGTGGTGTTCGATGGTGAAGGCCACATGTACCTAGGGCCCGGCTGGGAGCATTTCGCCCGCGCCCATGAGCTACAGCTCGGGTACTTCCTTGTCTTCCACTACGACGGCGACGCCATGTTCACCGTGAAGATGTTCGACAACACCATGTGCCGCATGTACTACCCGGCCTGACGACGATGCCAAGATGGCTCTCTGCCTCTCTTCTTCCTGTCCTTTTGGCTTCCTCTACCAAAGACGACGACAACACCATGTTCACACTTTGTTGCATTTGGCGGGCGGTGGGAGCAGCGGCGGGGATGACGAGGAGCGGGCGGGGATGACAAGGAGCGAGTGGGCAAGAAGAGGAGCCGAAGGGATGACGACCTTGCTATGGTGGTGGTGGCTGACGGCGACCTTGCTATGGTGGTGGTGGTGACGGCGACCTTGCTATGGTGGTGGTGACGGCGACCCTGCTATGGTGGTGGTGGCGGCGACCCTGCTATGGTGGTGGTGACGGCGACCTCGCGATTGTGGTGCCTGACGCTGACCTCATGATGGTGGTGCCTGATGATGACCTCGCGATGGTAGTGGCACCGGCGATTCCACAACTGGGCGACAGGACCATGCCAATTGTGGTAGAGGAGTACATCCGCGTTGGGATTCGCCACTCTGAGCGCATCAGATTGATGAAGGAGAAGGAAGAGGAGTGAACATGTTAAGAAAATGAAGTGGCAATGTTAAGCATGTTGGGTTTAAGCTTGTTAGTGTAATCTGAACATGTCAATGTTAAGTATGTCAGGTTTAATTTTGTGCATGCTCATGGATGTTTGTATGATGATGTCATCTAAACATGTCAATTTCTTAAAAATGAATATTTAGTTTGGTAATTGATGGGAATTGGAATTTGTTATGCATGCTGATGGATGAAAGATAAAATTATGGGGTTTTGTGCATGCTCATGTATGAAACAATATAAGTTTCATTTTTTGGATGCTAAAAACATGACTCAAACCCTAGCCACGGACGACCGCCACCGCCGTGACGAAATCCGAGGGTTTTTGAAAACATCATAAAAAATTCCAAAACTGTTTTTCATTTTTTGAATGCTAAAGACATGTGTTTTTCCGTGAAGCGGCTACAAGGTAGGCATTTCATCACAGAATCGATAACAGATTGGCACGCCTCAAACCCTAGCCACGGACGGCCGCCGCGACGAAATCGGCCAATTTTTGAAAACACCGTAGAAAATTCAAAAAAAATCAAAAAAAATGGGTGACCTCTGCGTCACATCATCAAATGTGGCCTACCAACTAGCAAAAATACTAAACTTGCAATACGGATGTTTTCTTGAAAAGGTGTTCTCAAAAACGACCTACCATGAACGAAGATTCATGGCTTTCAAGCCAAACTAGCAGTGATATGGCCGCATCCGATGAATAGTTTCTGATAATATGCCAAAATTTGGCGCATGCCTCCGTCTTGTGATTGCAAACAATGTTGCCAAAGCGAGGTTCCAACTTGTTTACCAAGAAAAGCCGTTTTTCATTTTTTGAATGCTAAAGGCATGCGTTTTTCGTGAAGCGGCTACAAGGAGGGTCACCCCAAACGGCGCCATTCCATGTCTCTCTCAAAGTGGACCCTGTTTTACGGACGGTCGCCAAAAAGCATGCATTTCCGACCCTCGTAGCTACTCCCGGCAATTCAGACCACCTTGGCCGATTCAATTTGGAACCGGCTGGAATTTGAACTCATGGTCCTCCATAGCTTGCCCGTTATTTTTGCCAAAAATGCTTTTTAGCTTCACAGGTAGGCATTTCATCACAAAATCGACAACAGATTGGCACGCCTCAAACCCTAGCCACGGACGGCCGCCGCGACGAAATCGACCGATTTTTGAAAACACCGTAAAAAATTAAAAAAAATCAAAAAAATGGGTGATCTCCACGTCCCATCATCAAATGTGGCCTACCAACTAGCAAAAATACTAAACTTGCAATACAGATGTTTTCTTGAAAAGGTGTTCTCAAAAACGACCTACCATGAACGAAGATTCATGGCTTTCAAGCCAAACTAGCAATGATATGGCGCATCCGATGAATAGTTTACGATAATTTGCGAAATTTGGCGCATGCCTCCGTCTTGTGATTGCAAACAATGTTGCCAAAGCGAGGTTCCAACTTGTTTACCAAGAAAAACCGTTTTCATTTTTGAATGCTAAAGGCATGCGTTTTTCGTGAAGCGGCTACAAGGAGGGTCACCCCAAACGGCGCCACTCCATGTCTATCACAAAGTAGACCCTGTTTTACGGACGGTCGCCACGACAAAATCAGCCGATTTTTGAAAACACCATAAAAAATTCAAAAAAAAAATCAAAAAATGGGTGACCTCCGCGTCACATCATCAAATGTGGCCTACCAACTAGCAAAAATACCTAACTTGCAATACGGATGTTTTCTTGAGCTACTCGGTATGATTTTAACCATGATTTCTACAAAGTGTACAAAAAAAAACCTATTTTTTCTGCCTCAAAACCTATAAAAACTAGTGAAAATTTCCCTCCCACCCCACCAAAATTTCCCACCACTTCTCTCCCACTACCATGCGGGACCCAGCACCCCTCTCCCACTAAACACGCGGGATCCCCTCCCCTCCCCTCCCAAAATTTCCCCTCCCTCTCCCATTCCCACCTGCAACCCTAAGCGCCCGCTCCCACTCCCCTCCGCGCCGCCCCGCTCCCACTCCCTCCCCTCCGCGCCGCCCCGCTCCCACTCTGTGCCGCCCGGCCACGCTTGCTGCCCGCCCGCGCCTCGGTGCGCCGCCCACCCCGACGACGAATCCACCCATCTCTCTCCCCTCGACGACGATTGCTACATCGACCGCCCGGGCTACGACAGGGAGTACATCGGTGACAGTGGCTACATCATCCACATCATCAACGATCGATGACGGCGACAGGTACCCCTCTCCTCTCCCCTCTCCCCTTGATCTTCTAGGGTTCGGTAGATCCCCCTCCTGGTCGACCTAGGGTTAGGATTTGGTTGATCTAGGGTTAGGATTCGGTTGATCTCTGAGCTCTGGTGGTTCTTGTTCATGTTCATCAAGCTCTGGTTCTTGTTCTTGTTCATGTCGATCTAGGGTTAAGATTCGCGTCGGCTCCTCCCTCCTGCTCGAACCCTTCTGATCTAGAACATGCTCATGATTCACTCATGGTGCTTGGCTTGGGTCACAGCTTGGTTATGTTGCATGCGTGTCCTTGTGCACTTGTAGTGCTGGTGGTTTAAGGCACCGTTTATCAGATATATTGTTTATTTGTTTGGATCTTTCATGTCATAATCTTAAAAAAATGCTTGTTTGATACTCGTGGAGCTCCTGGTGGTTTGTTTGATCCTTCTCATGGTTTAGGGTTCATGTTGATGGAGAGGAAGTGCATGATTTTAGGGGATGGGGATGGATGAGGAAGTGGATGAGGTTTGAGGAATACCTCCCTCTGGTTCGTGTAGCTTGTGTATGATTTAGTTACTTAGCTTGTATCAGTAGCACTTGGAGAAGGTGCCCCTCAGGGCCTCTCATGCTGCCCATTCCTGTTGTTTTGAGGTTATGGGTGTGTTTGCTGTGCGTTTGGTTATATTGTGCTTGTGTGTTGGTCTGGTTCGTGGCGTGTTTACCACTCTTGTGAGCGGGGCGCTGTGTCACTGATGTTTCTGAACCTGATGTTCATGCCGTATCTCTCTGATGAGATGTATGGCCAAGTGAATGCTTTGTCATGATGTAAGCCGCATGATGAAGTAGACGGTGATGTGTTCAGTCACCAAGCTATAGTGGAATTACATTATTCAGATGAGCATTTCTTTATCAGCATAGAGGTCGTCCCGTGTGGCTCTCTCGCCTTTTTTTTGTTGTTGTTGCAAAGACCGGGAACTTTATTAAGGAGTTGAGAATGATTTTTTCATCTGCTTTTGTACTTCTGCAAGTATTGTTGTTTCATGCTTTACTAATTCACTAGTTCATGTTGCTTGCTTGCTGTCAGACTGTCTAAGCATGTGTACATGACACCAATTCACTAGTTCATGTTGCTTGCTTGCTAACATACATGTTGCTTGCAAGCATACATGCTTAATTAGGGTTTCCATCAGCAGTACTTGCTTGTATCAGTAGCACATGGAGAAGAAGCTACTTGCTTGCTTATTAATTAGGGTTTGTATCAATAGTATTTGCTTGCTTCTTTTCAATTTCCATCATTGCTTGCTTGTTTCTATAAGTAGCACTTTGCTTGCTTGCTTGTTTAGTGTACATATATTTCCACTGTACATGCATGCTTGTTTAGTGCACTTACATGCTTGCTTAATTAATAACAGTACATCAGTGTATGTGCATGTTGGTCCAAATGCTTTCCTTTATTGATACAAGTGCATCATTTTACTTTATCCCTATTGTATCTGATTGTTGTTTATTCTATTTTGCAAGCACCACCTCAAGATCATCCATGGAAAGGATGACAAGGTCAAACGTGAGGCCAACCGTTGGTATGCAACTTGCTCCTTGTGGTTATACTGTTAGTTCATAAAATCTGTGTCTTAATATGCTAAGTGAAATGTATTGGTGCAATCTGAATAAGCTGGCTTAATTGTGCCTGTGTGCTGTTAGTCTTCCTTACCTGAATAACTAGGATTAAATGATAATAAAATTTCATAAGATATGTTTGGCTGTCTGTCCATGCATTCCAAACATTCACCTAATAGTTACGTTTCCTTTATCATGCAAAGAAGAGCCTCTCACCGAGTACGAGAAGGTTAGGGCTAGAAATATCATGAGGAACAATCAGCTGTTCCGGTCCCTTGGCATCGGTGCAATAGCGTCGATGCTTAGGAAAACAAATGATGTACGAGAAGGTACAAGTGATGAGGTTCAAGAAGGTAGTGGAGTTATCAATGATGACCCAGAGTACAATCCTAAGGAGGATGAAGTTGTTGATGGAGAGGAAGTGGATGATGTTGTAGTGAGCAAGACTGTTAAGGTGCAAACTCTGTCTTGCTTGGAGGGCTGGGGTTCTTTTATGCTATGTTATTCATTGTGCTCACATATTTCTCTTGTGATCTAATGCTTTTTTCCGTGCTGTTTATACAAGGCACTGAAGGAATCTAGGACGAAGAGGCCTGGTGTTAAGAAGACAGTCAGCAAGAAGAAGACGAGCTCAGAAACATCTGCTGCAATACCTCCAGGAAGGGTGATGGCCCCAGCTCCAGGACAAAAAAGAGGATCCTGGAACCTGATGAACCTGCCCTTGATAGAGTCACAAGGCAGAAAGCAAAGATGGCGACTGCGACGGACCATCAGGAAAGTCTGCTGCGCATGGACTCTGAGACCTCGGTGCAAATGGGTGATGAGTTGCCGCCCATGGATGAAGGAACCACTCTCAGCATGGATGGAAGTGGCACTGTCTGCTTAGATGAAGGAGGAACCATCTGCATTGATGAAGCAGGCACTGTCCACACAGACCTCAGCCCTGTTGCACCTTCTATTGACAGGAATGCTGTCATCAATGTAGAAGAACAGCAGCTTGTGCTTCAATCAGGCAAGTTGACCTTTGCAATGTTATCTTTTACTAGTGCATTTTCCAAATGGAATGATCATGTATGCTTTTGTCGATTCCTGCATTTGTCGATTTCTATTCTAATTAGTCCAATTTCATTTTCAGATGCAATGACTACCAAGACTAGACCTAGAAAGGGCAAAGGGCTAGAGAGGATCACCAAGTCGCTTGGTAGCAAGGTGCCTATCCAAATTGCCGAAGGGCTGGGCGTCGGAAGAAGCCTCTGCGGTCGACAAAGCTTGCTTCTGAGTGTGGACTCGTTGCAAGAAACCATCTTCCGGTTCTTCCTCACTTCAAGCTATACAAAAAATGCTAGTCTATTGGAGAACTACATTGGGAAAGTTGCTGTAAGCTACTTGTTTCATAGTTAATGTGCTATCTATTTTCTGTTACACCTATGCATGATCACTAATATTGTTCCTACCTTGTTTGTTGTCTTGGTAGGCAAATTTTGAGATGAACACGGACTCGGAAACCATCAAGACCGCGTGCAAAGATATTCTGCAGAAAAATTCAAAGAACAGACGCCATCGGATCAAGAAGAAGTATTTTGATCACAGCCATAAATAAAGTCAGCATCAAGTCTCCTGACTGATCGGCGGATGGTGAATGGCAAGCTCTGGCGGAGATGTGGTCTACCCCAAGACACAAGATTTGTCTCTTCTTTGTTTGATGCTTTATGTTCTACACATGATATGCTAGTGCTAGATCATGCTGACAGTATGCTTTTTTGTAGGGAACCTGTGTGTCGAACAAGATGAATCGAGGAAAAGTCGTGTACAATCAGAGAACTGGTTCCAGGCACTACACAGCACACATTTTTGCCACTGTGAGAACTTTTCTCTAGAGACCTTACCGTTTGATCCTCGTTGGATAACATTTCTGATTCTTGCTGAATAACATTTTGATTTTTGTTCAAAAACATTTCAGAAAGAAGAGCGTAATGGTGAGCAGCTGTCTGCAATTGACTTGTTTAAGGCTGTTTGGGAAACGTTGCAGAAAATTAAAATTTTTCCTACGGTTTCACCAAGATCCATCTATGAGTTCATCTAAGCAACGAGTCATGGGAGAGAGATTGCATCTACATACCACTTGTAGATCGCGTGCGGAAGCGTTCACTAGAACGTGGATGATGGAGTCGTACTCGCCGTGATCCAAATCACCGATGACCGAGTGCCGAACGGACGGCACCTCCGCGTTCAACACACGTATGGAGCGGATGACGTCTCCTCCTTCTTGATCCAGCAAGGGGGAAGGAGAGGTTGAAGAAGATGGCTCCAGCAGCAGCACGACGGCATGGTGGTGGTGGAGCAGCAGTACTCCGGCAGGGCTTCGCCAAGCTCGTGACGGAGGAGGAAGAGGTGTAGCAGGGGGAGGGAGGCGCCAGAACTTCAGGGTGCGGCTGCCCCATCCCCTCCCTTTTATATAGGCCCCAGGCGCCCGCCCTGGAGATCCAATCACCCAAGGGGGCGGCGGCCACGGGGGTGGGGTGCCCCCCCAGGCAAATGGGCGCCCCCGCTGGGGTTTCAACCCCTAGGCGCAGGGTGGGCCAAGGCGCACCAGCCCACTATGGGCTGGTTCCTCCCCACTTCAGCCCATGGGGCCCTCCGGGATGGGTGGCCCCACCGGTGGACCCCAGACCCTTCCGGTGGTCCCAGTACAATACCGGGTGACCCCAAACTTTCCCGATGGTCAAACAACACTTCCTATATATAATTATTTACCTCCGGACCATTCCGAACTCCTCGTGACGTCCGGGATCTCATCCGGACTCCGAACAACATTCGGTTTACTGCATACTCATATTCATACAACCCTAAGCGTCACCGAACCTTAAGTGTGTAGACCCTACGGGTTCTGGAGACACGTAGACATGACCGAGACGGCTCTCGGGAAATAACCAACAGCGGGATCTGGATAACCATGTTGGCTCACACATGCTACTCGATGATCTCATCGGATTAACCTCGATGTCGAGGATTCAAACAACCCCGTATACAAGTCCCTTTGTCAATCGGTATGTTACTTGCCCGAGATTCGATCGTCGGTATCCCAATACCTCGTTCAATCTCGTTACCGGCAAGTCACTTTACTCGTACCGTAATGCATGAACCCGTGACTAGACACTTGGTCACTTCGAGCTCATTATGATGATGCACTACCGAGTGGGCCCAGTGATACCTTTGTGTAATACGGAGTGACAAATCCCAGTCTCGATCCGTGTCAACCAAACACACTTTCGGAGATACCTGTAGTGTACCTTTATAGTCACCCAGTTACGTTGTGACATTTGGTACACCCAAAGCACTCCTACGGTATCCGGGAGTTACACGATCTCATGGTCTAAGGAAGAGATACTTGACATTGGAAAAGCTCTAGCAAAACGAACTACACGATCTTGTGCTATGCTTAGGATTGGGTCTTGTCCATCACATCATTCTCCTAATGATGTGATCCCGTTATCATTGACATCCAATGTCCATAGTCGAAACCATGACTATCTATTGATCAACGAGCTAGTCAACTAGAGGCTCACTAGGGACATATTGTGGTCTATGTATTCACACGTGTATTACGATTTCCGGATAATACAATTATAGCATGAATAAAAGACAATTATCACGAACAAGGAAATATAATAATAATCCTTTTATTATTGCCTCTAGGGCATATTTCCAACAGTCTCCCACTTGCACTAGAGTCAATAATCTAGTTACATTGTGATAAACCTAACACCCATAGAGTTCTGGTGTTGATCATGTTTTGCTTTCATGGAAGAGGTTTAGTCAACGGATCTGCGACATTCAGTTCGTATGCACTTTGCAAATTTCTATGTCTCCATCTTGAACATTTTCACGGATGGAGTTGAAGCGATGCTTGATGTGCCTGGTCTTCTTGTGAAACCTGGGCTCCTTGGCAAGTGCAATAGCTCCAGTGTTGTCACAGAAGAGTTTGATCGGCCCGACGCATTGGGTATGACTCCTAGGTCGGTGATGAACTCCTTCACCCATATTGCTTCATGTGCTGCCTCCGAGGCTGCCATGTACTCCGCTTCACATGTAGATCCCGCCACGGCCTTTCGCTTGCAGCTGCACCAGCTTCTTGCTCCACCATTCAACATATACACGTATCCGGTTTGTGACTTAGAGTCATCCAGATCTGTGTCGAAGCTAAGCGTCGACGTAACCCTTCTGACGAGCTCTTCGTCACCTCCATAAACGAGAAACATGTCCTTTGTCCTTTTCAGTACTTCAGGATATTTTTGACCGCTGTCCTGTGTTCCTTGTCGGGATTACTTTGGTACCTTCCTACCAAACTTACGGCAAGGTTTACATCAGGTCTGGTACACAGCATGGCATACATAATAGAACCTATGGCCGAGGCATAGGGGATGACGCTCATCTCTTCTTTATCTTTTGCCGTGGTCGGGCATTGAGCTGAGCTCAATCTCACACCTTGCAGTACTGGCAAGAACCCTTTCTTGGACTGATCCATTTTGAACTTCTTCAAAATCTTATCAAGGTATGTGCTTTGTGAAAGACCTATGAGGCGTCTCGATCTATCTCTATAGATCTTGATGCCTAATATATAAGCAGCTTCTCCAAGGTCCTTCATTGAAAAACTTTTATTCAAGTAGGCCTTAATGCTGTCCAAGAGTTCTATATCATTTCCCATCAAAAGTATGTCATCTACATATAATATGAGAAATGCTACAGAGCTCCCACTCACTTTCTTGTAAACGCAGGCTTCTCCATAAGTCTGCATAAACCCAAACGCTTTGATCATCTTATCAAAGCGAATGTTCCAACTCCGAGATGCTTGCACCAGCCCATAAATGGATCGCTGGATCTTGCATACTTTGTTAGCATTCTAAGGATCGACAAAACCTTCCGGCTGCATCATATACAGCTCTTCCTTAAGATAACCGTTAAGGAACGCTGTTTTGACGTCCATCTGCCATATCCCATAATCATAGTATGCGGCAATTGCTAACATGATTCGGACGGACTTAAGCTTCGCTACGGGAGAGAAAGTCTCATCGTAGTCAATCCCTTGAACTTGCCGATAACCCTTACCGACAAGTCGAGCTTTATAGATGGTGACATTACCATCCGCGTCCGTCTTCTTCTAAAAGATCCATGTGTTTTCTATCGCCCGCCGATCATCGGGCAAGTCTGTCAAAGTCCATACTTTGTTTTCATACATGGATCCTATCTCGGATTGCATGGCTTCAAGCCATTTGTTGGAATCTGGGCCCGCCATCACTTCTTCATAGTTCGAAGGTTCACCGTTGTCTAACAACATGATTTCCAGGACAGGGTTGCCATACCACTCTGGTGTGGAACGTGTCCTTGTGGACCTACGAAGTTCAGTAGCAACTTGATCCGAAGTACCTTGATCATCATCATTAATTTCCTCTCTAGTAGGTGTAGGCACCACAGGGACATTTTCCTGAGCAGCACTACTTTCCGGTTCAAGAGGTAATACTTCATCGAGTTCTACTTTCCTCCCACTTACTCCTTTCGAGAGAAACTCCCTTTCCAGAAAGGATCCGTTCTTGGAAACAAAGATCTTGCCTTCGGATCTAAGGTAGAAGGTATACCCAATGGTTTCCTTAGGGTATCCTATGAAGACGCATTTTTCCGACTTGGGTTCGAGCTTTTTACGGTTGAAGTTTCTTGACATAAGCATCGCATCCCCAAACTTTTAGAAACAACAGCTTAGGATTCTTCCCAAACCATAATTCATACGGTGTCGTCTCAACGGATTTAGGCGGTGCCCTATTTAAAGTGAATGTAGCTGTCTCTAGAGCGTATCCCCAAAATGATAGCGGTAAATCAAGAAGAGTCATCATAGATCGCACCATATCCAATAGAGCGCGATTACGACATTCGGACACACCGTTCTGTTGAGGTGTTCGGTAGCGTGAGTTGTGAAAGCGATTCCACATTTCCTTAAGTGTGTACCAAATTCGTGACTTAAATATTCTCCTCCACGATCTGATCGCAAGAATTTTATCTTTCGGTCACGTTGATTCTCTACTTCATTCTGAAATTCCTTGAACTTTTCAAAGGTCTCAGACTTGTGTTTCATCAAGTAGATATACCCATATCTACTTAAATCATCAGTGAGAGTGAGAACATAACGATATCCTCCGCGAGCCTCAACGCTCATTGGACCGCACACATCGGTATGTATGATTTCAAATAAGTTGGTTGCTCGCTCCATTGTCCCGGAGAATGGAGTCTTGGTCATTTTGCCCATGAGGCATGGTTAGCATGTGTCAAATGATTCATAATCGAGAGACTCTAAAGTCCATCGAATGGAGCTTCTTCATGCGCTTGGCACTAATGTGACCAAGGCGGCGATTACACAAGTATGTGGGACTATCGTTATCAACTTTACATATTTTGGTATTCACACTATGAATATGTGTAATATTACGTTCGAGATTCATTAAGAATAAACCATTGACCATCGGAGCATGACCATAAAACATATCTCTCATATAAATAGAACAACCATTATTCTCGGATTTAAATGAGTAGCCATCTCGCATTAAACGAGATCCTGATACAATGTTCATGCTCAAACTTGGCACTAAATAACAATTATTGAGGTTTAAAACTAATCCCGTAGGTAAATGTAGAGGCAGCGTGCCGACGGCGATCACATCGAACTTGGAACCATTCCCGAAGCGCATCGTGACCTCGTCCTTCGCCAGTCTCCGTTTATTCCGCAGCTCCTGCTGTGAGTTATAAATATGAGCAACGACACCGGTATCAAATACCCAGGAGTTACTACGAGTACTGGTAAGGTACACATCAATTACATGTATATCAAATATACCTTTAGTGTTGCCGGCCTTCTTGTCCGCTAAGTATTTGGGGCAGTTCCGCTTCCGATAACCCTTCCCTTTGCAATAAAAGCACTCTGTCTCGTGCTTGGGTCCATTTTTGACTTCTTCCGGCAACTTGCTTACCGGTAGCGGCAACATCCTTGCCGTCCTTCTTGAAGTTCTTCTTACCCTTGCCCTTTTTGAACTTAGTGGTTTTATTGACCATCAACACTTGATGTTCTTTCTTGATTTCAACCTCTGCTGACTTCAGCATTGAAAATACTTCGGGAATGGTCTTCACCATCCCTTGCATATTGTAGTTCATCACAAAGCTCTTGTAGCTTGGTGGGAGCGACTGAAGGATTCTGTCAATGACCGCCTCGTCCGGGAGGTTAATGTCCAGCTGGGACAGGCGATTGTGCAACCCAACAGACACTTTGAGTATGTGCTCACTGACAGAACTGTTTTCCTCCATCTTACAACTATAGAACTTATCGGAGACTTCATATCTCTCGACCCGGGCATGAGCTTGGAAAACCATTTTCAGCTCCTCGAACATCTCATATGCTCCGTGTTGCTCAAAACGCTTGTGGAGCCCCGGTTCTAAGCTGTAAAGCATGCCGCATCGAACGAGGGAGTAATCATCAAGACGAGACTGCCAAGCATTCATAATGTCTTGGTTCTGCAGGATGGGTGCATCACCTAGCGGTGCTTCTAGGACATATTGTTTCTTGGCTGCTATGAGGATGATCCTCAGGTTCCGGACCTAGTCCGAATAGTTGCTGCCATCGTCTTTCAGCTTGGTTTTCTCTAGGAATGCGTTGAAGTTCATGGTGACATGAGCGTTGGCCATTTGTTCTACAAGACATTTTGCAAAGATTTTAGACTAATGTTCATGATAATTAAGTTCATCTAATCAAATTATTTAATGAACTCCCACTCAGATTTGACATCCCTCTTGTCATCTAAGTGTTACATGATCCGAGTCGACTAGGCTGTGTCCGATCATCACGTGAGACGGACTAGTCATCGTCGGTGAACATCTCCATGTTGATCGTATCTTCCATACGACTCATGTTCGACCTTTCGGTCTCTTGTGTTCCCAGGCCATGTATTTACATGCTAGGCTCGTCAAGTTAACCCTAAGTGTTTATGCATGTGTAAAACTGTCTTACACCCGTTGTATGTGAACGTAAGGATCTATCACACCCAATCATCACGTGGTGCTTGAAGCAGCGAACTTTAGCAACGGTGCACAGTTAGGGGAACACTTTCTTGAAATTATTATAAGGGATCATCTTATTTACTACCGTCGTTCTAAGTAAACAAGATGCATAAAACATAATAAACATCACATGCAATTATATAAAGTAGTGACATGATATGGCCAATATCATATAGCTCCTTTGATCTTCATCTTCGGGGCTCCATGATCATCTTGTCACCGGCTAGACACCACGATCTCCATCATCATGATCTCCATCATCGTGTCTCCATAAAGTTGCTCGCCAACTATTACTTCTACTACTATGGCTAACGTGTTTAGCAATAAAGTAAAGTAATTTACATGGCGTTCTTCAATGACACGCAAGTCATACAAAAAATAAAGACAACTCCTATGGCTCCTGCCGGTTGTCATACTCATTGACATGCAAGTCGTGATTCCTATTACAAGAACATGATCTCATACATCATAATATATCATTCATCATTCATCACAACTTCTGGCCATATCACATCACATGACAATTGCTGCAAAAACAAGTTAGACGTCCTCTAGTTGTTGTTGCATCTTTTACGTGGCTGCAATTGGGTTCTAGCAAGAACGTTTTCTTACCTACGAATAACCACAACGTGATTTTGTCAACTTCTATTTAACCTTCATAAGGACCCTTTTCATCGAATCCGCTCCAACTAAAGTGGGAGAGACAGACACCCGCCAGCCACCTTATGCAACTAGTGCATGTCAGTCGGTGGAACCGTTCTCACGTAAGCGTACGTGTAAGGTTGGTCCGGGCCGCTTCATCCCACAATACCGCTGAAGCAAGATAAGAATAGTAGCGGCAAGCAAGTTGACAAGATCTACGCCCACAACAAAATTGTGTTCTATTCATGCAGTAGAGAACTACGCATAGACCTAGCTCATGATGCCACTGTTGGGGAACGTTGCAGAAAATTAAAATTTTTCCTACGGTTTCACCAAGATCCATCTATGAGTTAATCTAAGCAACAAGTCATGGGAGAGAGATTGCATCTACATACCACTTGTAGATCGCGTGCGGAAGCGTTCACTAGAACGTGGATGATGGAGTCGTACTCGCCGTGATCCAAATCACCGATGACCGAGTGCGAGCGGACGGCACCTCCGCGTTCAACACACGTCACGGAGCGGATGACGTCTCCTCCTTCTTGATCCAGCAAGGGGAAGGAGAGGTTGAAGAAGATGGCTCCAGCAAGACGACGGCGTGGTGGTGGTGGTGGAGCAGCGATTCTACAGGCTTCACCAAGCTCGTGGCGGAGGAGGAAGAGGTGTAGCAGGGGAGGAGGCGCCGGAACTTCAGTGCGGCTGCCCCTCCCGCCTCCCTTTATATAGGCTCCCCTGGGGTGCTGCCCTTGGAGATCCAATCTCCCAAGGGGCGGCCAAGGGGTGGAGTGCCCCAAGGCAAGTGGGCGCCTCCCACCCTAGGGTTTCAACCCTAGGCGCAGGGTGGGCCAAGGCGCACCAGCCCACTATGGGCTGGTTCCTCCCCACTTCAGCCCATAGGGCCCTCCGGGATGGGTGGCCCCACCGGTGGACCCCCGGGACCCTTCCGGTGGTCTCGGTATAATACCGGGTGACCCCGAAACTTTCCCGATGGCCGAAACAACACTTCCTATATATAATTCTTTACCTCCGGACCATTACGAACTCCCCGTGACGTCCGGGATCTCATCCGGGACTCCGAACAACAGTCGGTTTAATGCATACTCATATTCATACAACCCTAAGCGTCCACCGAACCTTAAGTGTGTAGACCCTACGGGTTCGGGAGACACGTAGACATGACCGAGACGGCTCTCGGGCAATAACCAACAGCGGGATCTGGATACCCATCTTGGCTCCTACATGCTCCTCGATGATCTCATCGGATGAACCACGATGTCGAGGATTCAAACAACCCCGTATACAATTCCCTTTGTCAATCGGTATGTTACTTGCCCGAGATTCGATCATCGGTATCCCAATACCTCGTTCAATCTCGTTACCGGCAAGTCACTTTACTCGTACTGTAATGCATGATCCCGTGACCAGACACTTGGTCACTTTGAGCTCATTATGATGATGCACTATCGAGTGGGCCCAGTGATACCTCTCCGTAATACGGAGTGACAAATCCCAGTCTCGATCCGTGTCAACCCAATGTACACTTTCGGAGATACCTGTAGTGTACCTTTATAGTCACCCGCCACGTTGTGACGTTTGGTACACCCAAAGCACTCCTACGGTATCCGGGATTTACACGATCTCATGGTCTAAGGAAGAGATACTTGACATTGGAAAAGCTCTAGCAAAACGAACTACATGATCTTGTGCTATGCTTAGGATTGGGTCTAGTCCATCACATCATTCTCCTAATGATGTGATCCCGTTATCATTGACATCCAATGTCCATAGTCGTGAAACCATGACTATCTATTGATCAACGAGCTAGTCAACTAGAGGCTCACTAGGGACATATTGTGGTCTATGTATTCACACGTGTATTACGATTTCCGGATATTACAATTATAGCATGAATAAAAGACAATTATCACGAACAAGGAAATATAATAATAATCCTTTTATTATTACCTCTAGGGCATATTTCCAACAAAGGCCACCCACAACAGCAAGAAGCACGGGTGTTCGGAGCCAGTCAAGACTGCTATAGTAAGTCACTCAATGCTTTGTTCATGCCCTGTTTGATTCATGCCAGCTTTGATGCCAGCTTTGTCCATGCCAACTTTGATGCTTTGATGATTTGATGTTGTTTGATTCGGAGCCAGTTCCATGCTTTGATGTTGTTTGATAGTTCCATGCTTATAGTTCCATGCTAGGCTTAATGAAGAGATTAGAACAGCTTTGATGCTATTTGCTGCATTTTTTATGACATGATGAAATTTGATCTGAATGTTAGTCAGGAAGCCATCTTATATAGAACCACCATTCTAGGCTTAATGAAGCGATCATATTGTTCCAATTGCATGTCTCCGTGTCACTAGTCATCATCTTCTTGTATAGATTTTGTTTGTTCGGTTTGGTTACTTCAAATAATCCATTTGTGTGCTGGTTTGGTTTCTCCACTAATGCCTATCATTTTCCTCCATATGCTAGCTTGAGATGGAAGAAATGAAGGACGCGCCGGTACCAGAAGGTGAAGAGCCAAAGTCTACTGTTCAAATTGTCGAAGAAGTGCTGTTGAAATCTGTCAAGCAAAGCACATTCCTCACGAATGTTGGGCTCCAGTCATCTAGGAACAACTCCCGCAAAGCAACTGCTGAAGTATTTGCTCATGTTCGTGACCTTGAGCAGAAGCTGCAGAGGTCCGAGCTTCAAGCTGACCTGGTGCAAGAAGAATTGGCGGCAATCAAGATGAAGGCGGAAGAATCTGAAGCTGCACGCGACAAGGAACTTGAGCTGCTGCGCAAGAAGTCTCAAGAACTGGAAGTGAAGTTAGCCCACTTGATGGCTCTCTTTGGAGCTAAGGAAGTTTGATGGCTATGCTGCTTTGATGGTAGTTTGAGCATTTTGAACTGGAGCATTGCTGTCTAGTTTGATGGCTGTGAACCTAGTTTGAACCTGTGAAGTTTGTCTTTGAGCATTTTTTTGCATTGCTACCTGTGAAGTTATGTGATCTTGTGAACCTGTGAAGTTATGGATCACTTGTGAAGTTGTGGAGTTATTATTTATTTTCTGTGAAGTTGTGTGGATCACTTGTGCACCTGGGCTTGTGGATCACTTGTGCACCTGGGCTTGTGGATCACTTGTGCACCTGGGCCTTTCTGTTTATTGTTTATTTTATGTGAAGTTATGCAAAATGAGAACTTGGGCTCTAAAAAGGCCAAGGCCCAAACAAGAATTAGACCAAAAAGGCTTGGGCCTAAAAAAAGGAAATGAATGTAAGATTTTTTTTTATAAAAGGCTGCATAGCAGAAAATAAAAAGGCCAAGGCCCAAATTCGAACTAGACCAAAAAGGCTGTGGCCCAAACAAAAGTGGACTATAAAAAAAAATTCATCGTAAAAAGGCTCCATTCCCAGAAAATAAAAGGCCAAATTATTGGGCCAGGACCATACACATAAGCAAAATAAAGAGAGAAAAAAATTAAACGGGCCGAATTATTGGGCTTGGCCCATGTAGACGGCTGAAATGGACCGGGCTGATTCTATCTTACGACCTTTTCATTTGGTCGTAATTATGCCACGCCATCTTGCCACGGTGGATCTGACGTGGTGTGGTCGGATTGCTAGTGACCAAAATAATTGGTCGTCAAATCTACGACCTTTTTTTTGGTCATAAACGTCTACGACCATTCCAGAAGAAAGGTCGCTATAGTCAGTTTACGACCCTCAGCTTTTGACCTTCTGTTTTTGGTCACAAAAAGGTCACAAATTGAAAATAGTGACCTTTCAGTGACCAATAGTGGAGGTCACAAGATAGCATATTTCTTGTAGTGCACAGCCATAGTCGACTCGGCGATAGCAATGGCACACTCAACTCTTGCTAATATTGGTGCCTTCTTCCTGTTGTATCCACACGTTGCGCATGTTATTGCAAGGCACACATCAAACTTGATCAGCCACTGGTTTCCGTTATACGTCTTGCTACGGAGGTAAACATATGGTACCATACATTATACATCATAGCATGTGATCCAGGGCTTCATCGCATCATTTATCAGACATGCTGTTCGCCGTCCCTGGTTTCGGTCCACGCATAGTGTCGTGGGATTGTCACGGCAGATGTCCTCGTGAAAGGACTTAGTCGCAGGGCCATCGTACGGGTTAACTTAGAGGGGTTAAAGCGGACACAAAGACACGGGAGTTATACTAGTTCAGCCCCTTCGATGAAGGAAAGGCCTACGTCTAGTTGTGATGGGATTGATGTAGTTTTGGCGACTTGGGAGCAATAGCTTCGCCTAAGCCTCGAATTATGCATCCTTAATCCGCCGGGTCGTCCCCTTATATACACGGGTTGGCCTTGCGGCGGTCTCTGAGTCCCGATCCGGCTCATACAAGTGTCCGCTCGGTCTCTTCTCTCTTGTCTTACAAAGACAAGTTACAACAGTAAGGCGGTTCACATAAATGGACCTTAACTTCGCCTCTGGGCTCGGGCCTCCTCCGTGGGCTGGATCATGGGCGAGGTAAACCGGCCCCTCCTGGGCGGTTCACACTCAGTAGTTGTATCCCCAACATTAGGCCCCAGATTGACTTGAACCGGTTCATGTTAATCTTCAACACCTTCAGGAAACTCTTGATCTCCTTTCATATTTTGTAAACCGCCATCTGCTTGAACCGCCGTGATGTCATCTTCCGATCCGCGTGTCAGGGCGCCTTGACGTCATCATTAATAAAGAAATCCAAACAGTAAGATTCCCTTCATTTAATGCTATCCTGGAAATCGAGGCGGCCGCTGCACCGTCCGCCGCTTTTGACTCCTCGATTCTCGCGCCCGTTGATTGCTTCGGTTCCTTATAAATAGACAGGTCGCCCCTTTCTCTTCTTCTTCTTCCGCTCTTCTCCTTCCTCGCGACGCTCCAGCCCTGAAGCTCCGCCGTCGCCTCCGACCTTCCAACGACGCGTCAACGCCGGGCCGCTGCATCAACCTGATCGTGTCGAGTTTTTGGCGCTCCTCCACGGCTTTGCTCATCAGGTAAGGTCCTTTTTCAAGCCCTAGATCCCATCTGTAAATCCTGTTCATCCCGCAGTTCATATCGGTTTCTTCACACCTGCTCCGCCATGGCCATGCGATTCAGTCGTACCGTATATCCTGTGCAGGCGACTGCCCCGCCGTCCATTTAACCCTTCACGCATCTTCCTTTTTGCTCAGATCCTCGAGTTTAGAATACCCGAACCCTCCTGCTCTTTATGAGGTTTGCATAGTTCGTAAAGGTTTTTCTTACTGGAACTTCGGTAGATCTCGATTACTTCCATTCGCATGTGAAAACTGTTTCTATCCACACTTAGTAGATTTTTCAGCTCTGCCTTATTTGGCGGTTTAACTTTTGATAGCTAATCCGTCACTCCATTAGTCCTCAGTTAAACCGGAACAGGAAGCCGGCTGCTGAATCGCCGGTTTAACAATGTATAATATGCCTGAACCGTTAAATGGTGAACCGTTTCTCCCTTTCTTTCGCAGCTTAGTCTTCCGGAATGGCTCCTCAATTCTCAGCTTGCAATTGGGTCCGTCCAAAATCACCAAACGCAACTCAACGGCTATGTCACCACCGGGCGGCTTGGCTCCAAAATGTCCTCCATGGCGTGTTCCGGATGGCGAGTTTCCTCCGAGCCGCAAGAGGGAGAAGTAATTGTGTTTATGCAGCACTTAGACCGGGATTACGCCCTTGGGTTCAAAATTTTTCCGGACGTCCTTGCAAGTTTGAAACTCCATCCGCAGGATATCGGCCCGAACTCTGTGTCAAACATATGCAACTTTCAAGTCTTCTGTGAAGTCTATCTTCAGGAAGAACCATCTGTGGAGCTGTTCCGGGACTTTTTCCACTTGAACCGTCGTACAGAATTTTCTGATGGTCCCAACACAGAGCTGGGCGGCGTTTCAATCCAGAAGAGGAAGGAAGTGGATTTTCCTCACGCCAAACACCACAGCCATCCAAAGGATTGGAACCAAACCTGGTTCTACTGCCGGAACACTGCTCCTGCCAACGAGAACCCCTTGCCGATTTATCGTCCTCACCGGCTCAGCAACCAGCATCCGCTGCCTTCACGCTTAACCGCCGCGGAACGGAAGAACTTCGCACCTCAAATAATCAAGCTCCGGGCTCTAATGGCCAATGGCTTAACTGGCGTGGACCTTGTGCGGTGTTGGGTTTCTTGGGGCGTCTTGCCACTAAGCCGCGGCCGGATTGATGCATGAGTACACGGCAGCCTCAAAGACCCTCAAAGACGTCACGAGCTGCCCATAACTGAACTTGAGGTCACAGAGATTGTAAAGAAGATGCTTGATGAACCGATCTCCGTCTGCAGCCTAACCGGGTTGGCTCCATTCTGTGTTGCCAACAAACCACCGGCGGTAAAGCTCTACTCACCGCTTTTTGGGTCCTTAATCCTTTGTTGATATGCATTAATCCTTGTTACTTCTCAGGCTGACAGCTCCTTCTGGAAACGTACTAAACCGGTTCGGGCGCCGCGTGTAAAGTCCAAGGCCACCAAGAAGGCAGGCAAGAAGAAAGCCGCCGAGTCCTCGATCCACGGAGGACGAAGAATCGGCTGAGGTAAAACTTGATATTCTTACGGGAGCCGCCAGAACCGGCTTTCCGCTTTGTGTTTCTTCTTGCTTATGATTTGTCCCTTTGTATTCCTTTTACTGACAATTTCACCTCCCAGGATGATACTGAAGCCAGTCATGCCGACCCTGTTGAGGTAATTATTCTTTCTTCCGAATCCGATCTCGCGCCGGTTAAAAGAATTCGTCGCGCCGTCCGGAAAGTGAAAAAATATCGTTCCTGTGCTTACTTGAATCCAAATCTTTCCTTGAAGACACAAGAGTCAAGAGCGCCAGACGACCCGCAAGACAAGGCCAACGGATTACCTCATCCGGTTTACGGACACCAACCCGGAAGCGTCGTCGTGAGGTGACTTGTTCTCCGAAAAGCGTTATCCCTTAAAAGGTTTCTTCCGATGTCCTCTCAATCCGTCGACCCGAATTATCGGGCCTCTTCCAACTCTTCCGGCGGTTCATCAACCACGCAACTGCCTCCGCTGAAAGTTGCCGCAGGGTATGTAACTGCTGTCCGTCAATTCGATTTACAATTGCCTTGGTCGATTTGTCTTAAGCCAATTCTGAATATTGCAGCACCAAGGCTCGCTTGAGTAAGAAAGCGAAAACCCTTGATCCTACTGCGGATGTTGATCCGGAAAAGACCCCAGAGCCAACCCATGAAAATCCTGAAGTCACCAAAAATAGCTCTGGCGAGTTGTACCGGGACGACATTGCTGATCCGCCAGAAACTGAACCGGAGGCCCAAGTGGAAACCTCGCATCCTGCTCCACCGAGTCTGGCCACAGAACGGGTCGTAACTGCTGAACCGCCGAGCCAGAGTATGAAGGCACCAAGCCCAAAGAAGACCGCCAATCCGGCCAGCCCAGTCAACAATGATGATGTTATTGTGACGGGCACTGGCTTCACCACTCCTGGCCAACCGGTCGCTTTAGCAAAACACAGCGCCAAGGATGAGTCTGCCGCCATGAGTAAAGATAAAGGAAAAACTGATCTGTCAGCTTACGACAACTTCTCTGCCCAATAACTTCACTCCGGGTTTCTGAACCGGCTCTATACCAGCCGCGACTTTGAAGCTGGTCTGGTAAACCGTATGAAGGACCGCTATGAGGTAATGAATTATGTCTTTCCTGTACTTTGGCTGTATAGTAGCCCCCAAGGGTCGGTTCAACTTAGCATAGTTAAACCGGGACTTAACTTTACATAAAGAACATACGCTTTAAACTGCAGTATTGTAGCCCCCAAGGGTCTGTTCAACTTAGCATAGTTAAACCGGGACTTAATTTCTGTATCCTCATAGCAAACTGAGATCAACTAGCCATTAGCCCCCAAGTGCCAAGGTGAATTTTATATTGAGCTTGGGACTTTATAATGAAACAACTAACGTGCTCCCTTTGTTACCAGAATGAAATATACCAGCAAACCGTGCAACTCAAGGATCTGCGAGCCAATCTGGAAACTCAACAAGCAGAAACCACCAAGGCCAAGGACGAATTGAAAACGGCCTTGGCCACTATGGAACAGCTGAAGGAGTGGTATAAATCGAGCAGGCTAATCGGGACACCGAGAAGGCCGGTTTGAAAAAACGGCGGAAGAAGTCAAGCAGCCCTTAAACCGGTGACTGAAGAGCTTACCGGACTCAAGCGCCAAGTGCATGCCATGACCTCTGCCGTCTTTGGTAAGAAAATTCGCACTGATTATCTCAATTTTGACATTTCCGCCGGTTTACCCTGAGTTGTCTGAAACCGGTGCAGGCAAGCGTATTGCGCATATGGGCTCTGATGTGCGGAAGAAGCTCAAGGCCGCTTATACGCTGATTGAACAGCTGTATACCGGCGCCTAGCGAGTCATATGTGCTACATCATACGACAACACGGCGCCGTCCCTGATCAGAGAGACACTGGACCGGCTGTCCATGGTTCCGGGGCAGCTTGAAGAGTTGAAGCGATCCGCGGCTCGGGCTGGCACCTCATCGTTTCGACTCGCGCCAAGGCGTGGATAGCAGATCTTGATCCGGCTGACATAGCCAAAGGTTTCCCCAGCGCTCAAGTGAAGCCTTTGATAACGACGCCCTGAAACGGATAACAAAGGAAATGCGTCCGTTGGCGAGTCAACTGGCAGCCGAAGCCAACCTGGCGGTTCACCGCTCTTTTTATGACGCAAACAACAAGCGGGTGGAGTTTGTCATCCCTGAAGTGCAGAGCCTTGTTCCTCCAATCCGTAAGCACACTTATGCCCCTGATGTTGATCCGGCTGAGCTGATAAGTGAAGAAGCTGTCTTTCAGGCCTTAACCCGGATTGACTGGTCTACCAATGACTTCCGGGCTTTGGGTGAGGAAGAAGAAGAAGTTGAACCGATGCCAGGCGCCCCCTCTACCTCACGTCAACCCGGCGAAGAAGCGTAATCCGTCAAGCCGGGTGACGCCTCCGAAACTTCAAGGCATAACACCACATGAAACACCAGGCCTTAAAAGGCTTTGTAATAGGATAGTCAGCACTTTGTTTTGAACAATGTCTTTACAACCTCAGTCTGTAACCTATGCATGGTGGTGCTGATACTGTGGATTGATGAACCGTAAGCTTATTTCGCCTGCAATCACAAATTCTTTAAACCGCCATATCGGCTTGTGTCGCTCATATATTTATATAAAAAGATGGAGGTATATGACCAGACTTGATGATACAAAAATACCTGCCAGCGTCGGGCATGCAGTTGGCTTAGCCAATCTGGAGGCGGAGGTTTATAAACCATTACCGGTAAAGGAGAAAAATAACTCCTGTGCTTAGAATGCCGGTTTACTGTGTAAACCGTGTCGGGCATGACAAGCCCCCAGTTACTCCATAATGGGATGTTAACAGAAAAAATCAAACCGGAACAAAATCGCCGGATTAAAAATGGACCGAATTCCGACAACTTGAATCCGGTTTAAAGAGGTTTGTCGGTTTAAGAAAGCAAACAAAAATCAAATAATTGGTATGAAAACCACATGGAAGCAAAGGCAATGACAAAAAACCGTTTGCAAGAATAGGCTTTACTGAGCCTGATCAGATGGTGTTACCATGGTCGGACAGGACCAAGCTCCCCATAACGCGTAGCGATGGTTCAAGTCAGCCAGGCCCCCAACTGAAATCGTGGCATGATGCCGATCAAGTGGCATGGCAATGGTTCGGGTTCGACCAAGCCCCCAAGTGATTCTATGGCCTTAGGCCGACCAAGAGGCGTGACTGGTTCAGACGTGACCATGTCCCCAAGTGATCTGGTGGCTTTCGCCCGTCAAGAGGTGTTGCATTGGTTCGGACACGACCAAGTCCCCAAGTGACAAAAACTTCTGAAAAGTACATCATGGTGAAATACTTCGCACATGCAGCTTCGTCCACATCCAGCATCTCCATGGCCATCTCATAGCTTTCTATCCACGCTTCTGGAGCCAAATCGGCGGTGTAATTGGGCACCTTGCGTGGCCCTTTGAAGTCCTTGGGCAAACGCACATTGCGTAAAGCGGGGACGAGGCAAGGCACCCCCAATGATCCGGACGTGACCCCCGGTTCGAAGATGGTCGGACGAACCGGCGCGAGCTGATGGTCCTCATGTTGCGCTGCTAACTCGGCCTCCCTGCGTGCCCTGGCCCGGTCCACCACCACTTGAGCGTCTTCGAAGCCACCAGCCGGGTTGTTGCCTCGAGGCGGACCGTGCTGCGCGTTGCTTGACACGGCCGGTTCATCTGCGCGCCGGCTATAACTCCGGCTTGGGCGGGGGGTGGAGTGGATCCGATCCCGACTGTATGAATATGCTTCCTGCTGAGCCAGGGCCGTCCTGAGGAGCTCCTTGACCCGGCGAGTTTCTACCGCCTGTGGTGAATCGCCCTCGATCGGAATCGCCTCCAATCGTGCCGCAGCCGCGACAAGGTTATCCATCGGGTTGGAGTAGTGACCCGGTGGCGTCTGCACAGTCTGGGGCGCGCCGGTATGATGGCGAGGTTGACCTATCACACGAGGCTGAACCGGCACGGCCATCCCAGGTGCTTCCGGCCGGTTTACTACCGGTGGCGGATTACTGGTCCCTGCCCCTGGGGTATTGAAGAGCTCTCTCCCCTCGAAAACTGAAGGCAAACGGGATCTGTACTTCCTTTTCATGACTTCATGTGATGCACTCTGATCCAGCATGAGCCTATAAGCCTGCGCATCCAAAGCGGCCCGTTCCGCCGCCATCCTCACGTCCGCGGCTGCCAGATCCGCTTTAGCTTTAGCGATCTGTTCCTTCACCCTTGCAATCTCTGCATTGTGCAGGTCCTGATCTGCCGGGTTAGCCTCCGCCATGAGCGCAGCCAATGCGTCAAATAACTCTGATAAAACTTGAGCCGGCGGGCGCACAGGGCCTCCGTCCCCGGCTGCCACCACCGCCACTGAACCGCCGACGATGGGCGCCGCGGTCGAAGAGTGAAGTGTCGCTTGCGTACCGGCCATGAAAATTCCAACCCGGCTGGGTAGATCAAAAGAGTCCGGAATACTCTCGCCGTCGGAACAGCCCCCGATCTGGCCATCTTGCAGCTGGTACAAAGACTCGGTTTCTCCGGCGGATGACTCGTCGCCAGAGTAGACAACGGTTTCGCCGCCAGATGCTGATCCGCCCTCATAGTCTCCGTGGACGACTCCCACGAAAGCACGCTTGACAGCCGGTTTAGCCAGGGCAGGACTCTTCTTCGCCCGCTGAGCCGTCTCGACGAGGTCGGTGCAGATGTCCGGCCCAGGCCCTGGCTCGCCGATCTTGCCAATGAACACTTGTATGCCACCAAAGGGGACCCGGTACCCGTACTCGATCGAGCCGGCTTTGGGGCCCCAGTCCGCATCGTCGATGTAGAGTTTGCCGCGACGACTCTTAGTCATCCCGCCCACCGCATAGCCTTCGAGTCCTTCGAACTTGCCCTCTAAGATCATCAAACCATCGTGCGATAGCCCCACGGTGGGCGGCAACTGTCGTGGGATTGTCACGGAAGATGTCGTCGTGAAAGGACTTAGTCGCATGGCCATCGTACGGGTTAACTTAGAGGGGTTAAAGCGGACACAAAGACACGGGAGTTATACTAGTTCAGCCCCTTCGATGAAGGAAAGGCCTACGTCTAGTTGTGATGGGATTGATGTAGTTTCGGCGACTTGGGAGCAATAGCTTCGCCTAAGCCTCGAATTGTCTGTCCTTAATCCGCCGCCGGGTCGTCCCCTTATATACACGGGTTGACGCCCGGCCGGTCTACGGAGTCCCGATCCGGCTCATACAAGTGTCCGGCTCGGTCTCTTCTCTCTTGTCTTACAGCACAAGTTACAACAGTAAGGCGGTTCACATAAATGGACCTTAACTCGCCTCTGGGCTCCGGGCCTCCTCCGTGGGCCTGGATCATGGACGAGGGTAAACCGGCCCCTCCTGGGCGGTTCACACTCAGTAGTTGTATCCCCAACACATAGTACCGCTGGTCTTTGACAAGCTTGCAAAGACGAAAGTAGACTTAGCATGGAAAACATTGATAGATTGCTTCGCCGACAAGCATCCATCGAGCAAAGAAGCGATCAGAACTTTTAACGCGGCCCGAGGTCATGGAGGAGGCGTTGGAATTGTACCACCAAGTTAGACCTCGCGTGTAACCGAAATATCCAAAAACACAAGAATATGAAAAGTGCGGGGACCAGTGGGGCGTCCTACCACAACTTCATATCTACTGGAATCAGAAACAAAGGAATTACACAAAGTAATAGTTGACGCCCCACTATGAACAATAAATTTTGCTGCAAAATATATGTCTCATCTCATGTGAAAGAGAGATTGTGCCTATGTATTGTAATACCATGCTTGAGCTCAAGTTCTGAATCCTCCAAAATAGTGGTTTCCTGTATAAAATCTTTGATCTTTAGTATTCTTTCTTGTTTCAAACAAGCCTGTATATATGTATCCACTAACACAATTTTAGAAATTGTATAATGCCAAAAATATTATAGTATGTTGATCCGACCCTCACGGGGTATATATAGAGTACATGGTGAGATCCACTAACGCTCTAGGATCGGACGATGATGACGCCTTCGGTGTCGTTGTCCCGCCTGGGGGGCATGGAGCTGCCTGGAGGGGACATGAGAATGAGTGGTGTTACATATACCACAAGGCCGGCGATGGTTCTCGGCGGTGTGGCGCAGCGGTGTTTCAGCGACGGGTGCATGTCGGCGGTCAAGCGCGGGAAGGAGGTGTTGTCTGGCGTCACTGTGACATCAACGGCGGAATGTCCTCGCAAGGTGGATGCATTGATCGCTCCTGAATGTTGGATGGCAGAAGTTGGCGGCGGTTGATCCTAGAGCGTATGCATGCGGTGCGCATAGAGGGAGATGGCGGCCGTTGATCCTAGAGCGTGTGCATGCGGTGCGCGTAAAGGGTGTACTTAGAACTGTTAGTAATCTCGGCTTGCTGGCGAGGCGGCTTGGTGAGGCTACCGGAATGGATGGTGTGAGTTCATGCGAGGTCAGCGCACATCATCAAACATGTAGATGTAGTGACAGTAGTTCCTAGAAAGGTGGTTTGGTTTGATCCTTATAACTGTTTTGTTGGGTTCTGCTGAATAATATAATAAAATGGTTGTGTGCATCGCTCAATGCAGAGGCCAGGGTAATCCTCCTGTTCTGAAAAATCTGTATTTTAAACCTATTATATTCCCATCTCTTATCTCTAGCTTAAACATCATTGTACTTTTAACATAAGCCCTTAGTGGGAGCAGAAAAAAAAGCGGAGGATTGCAACTGAATTTGAAGTTTCATCATATACTGTTATCTTCTCTGCTTTGCCGTCATCAATTGCGTCTTTATCATGTCGCGCACCCCTAAATCTTGAAACGTTGTAACTCGAAGCATTGCGTCACTACCATAGTGTGAGAGTCATAAATTTCCGGATAAAGTTCCAATTCACATTATGGAGGAACTATTTGAAGTGTCACAGCTTGTTGAACCACATAATCTGCAACACCTATCAGACTAGTTCTGATGAGGAAGTGATGTTATGGGCCACGGATGCAGCTACTACTTTCCCTTACCTAACTTTGTACTGGTACTCGACGCATGTCTTGCAGACTTGCACTTGTACGTAATGCATGGTCATTGTGAAGTCCCTGCCTATAATTGATATGCAGTCTTTATTGGCGATCTTCCGGTGATAATGCTCTCACATCAGAGCATGCAACTGAGGGACAATCCTCAGTTCGTACAGTTGATTTTCTTTCTAAGGTGCTTGTTTCACATTTTCTTTTCAAACCAAGGGATTTATTACATATAGTTGGCACAGAAAAATCAACGGCCGCCAACAGGAATACAAAGGAACAACACCATGCCACCTGGGGCCATGAGCAACTTATTTACATCCTGAATTACACGACACAAATAGAATTGGTAAACAGCGGGAATTTTGCCTGCCTCATGGTCGTGCAAGAGGACACAATAACGTATCTGAGAGCATCTTCTCTTAGAATGATAATACGGTGCATTGATCCCTGCATCTGCTGCAAATTAACTATCCGTATTGTATTGCTTTCGGGCAAGCCACTGTTTCAGCATGCTAGTGATGGAGCTGCTGGCCCTTCCATTGTGCCTTTAGCAATACAAAAGCCGCTTCCACAAGAAACCTGCTACGTTGTTTGTGCCATCAGTGTTGACCTTCAGGAAGTTTGCAGGTTTTTTGGACCATCACTCCATACTAATCTGATTCTTGGGGAAGATGTTATTCCAAATATTACAAAGAAGAGATACCATTGCAAGGCAGAGAGCAGTTGACATGTTACAAATTGGCACTGTTATCTACCTGACATTCGTACAGCCGGAAAGCATAATTCTGATCTGCTATGTTTTAGGCAATCGCCAACTTAAGCCGGTAGCACAGGGGAAGATAGGATCATGTCACGTATGATGTATGGATCGTCCTAGGTTTCATACGCATTGGTAAGCTATTGTGGATGGAGCACCACTTTGAGGCCAAATGTGCTAATTCTACTCGCCTAACCCAAGAATTTTGTAGTTATTTATTTGATGAAAATAGTGACACCCTAATTTCGAATATAATAAGCACTACTAGAAAATGATGCATTTCTTTCATGATTTTAAGAATCTAGCATATAGCAAACACTATAAAAGCATAATCACGCATATATCAATAATTGTTGTTTTTCTGGTTACATGAACATTGTTTGAACCTATAGCTATGTATGAGATTTTTTTTGCTGAAACTTATGTCAAAATTATGCTCGAGATAGTTTTTTTCTAAAACTTATGGATGAGAATGTTAATGCTTGTTTTTTTTCTGAATGTTGATTCATGGATCTGTTTTTTTTTCTTCAACATAAACGGCTTGTGCAGTTTACACGGCCAGGTATGGTTGAGTTTACGCATGAACTTTGACTTTTCCCGTCAATACTACAAGTGGCTAGTCCAAGATGACAGTGGGTATGAACAGATTTTTCTTTCGGTCTTCAATATGAAGGTATTTAAGCTGTAGTGGTTGTAGCTTTTGATTAGAAGAAACTATCTTGCTGCACAGGTTGATTATTTCGATTTTTGTGCACTTAACATTCGGTTGATACTCCCTCCGTTCCTAAATATTTGTCTTTCTAGAGATTTTAACAAGTGACTACATACGGAGCAAAATGAGTGAATCTACACTCTAAAACATGTCTACATACATCCGTATGTTGTAGTCCATTTAAGATGGCTAGAAAGACAATTATTTGGGAACGGAGGGAGTACATGATAATGAAAACCATATCCTGTGTTTCCTTGAATGGAGAATGCCATGTGAAAAAAAAAAGAGGATACGAGGAAGCTTTTCGATTGTCAGCAGCAAGGGCGCCAGGAAATAATAGCAGCGAGCTACATTTGCACTGTAGGTAGTAGCAAAAAATGTATTAGACAGTTTGAGAAACAACATTAACCACTGATACATTAATAGTAATGCAAGATCTCAAATTGATATGGTCAATCTTAAGTCTGTTTCCAATTTTGCCAATCTGTCTGTGTACGCGGCTAGCTGAAAATTCAAGTATTCCAACAAAAAGAGCCAGGAAATATTTGAAAATCTTTTTTACAGCATTGGATGTCAGGTTACATAAATAGCTCTTTTGCATGTTTATCATTTGCAAGAAATTAAATTGAACCTTCACCATTTTCTGAAATCATTATACAGATGCACAACACTATTTTCTTATTGCTTTGATTCATTTCGTCAGAGCTTTTTTGCATAAGCAACGTCTCGATGTTTCATATCTAGCACTTGGTTGCGGAAGCTGCATTTCTCATGGTGAGGCCATCCTAGTTTTTTGCACGAGATCTGCAGCCCAGTTTTTCTCTGTAGGAGTAGCCAGCTGTAGAAAATTGTTTTGCCCTGCCTTCAGCGTTTAACTCCCACACTCTAGCTTCTTGGTGGCATTGCCAAGGACGAACTTGATTGCCTTGGCCTTCATGTCAGTGAATGTGGATTCCTACTTGCGGCGTCTCATGCATTTAATCTTGGCAGTAGAGTCCTTGATCCTCTTGACACGTCCATGGAACTTGCGCATATCGTACAAGTCCATGCATGTAAGGTTGGATTCCTCTTCCAATTCCATTTTTGTCCTAGATAGTTCCCGATCTTCATATAGCGATTCTATTTCGTTTCCTGGAAACTCGCCTATCCAGCAAGGTGTACACGGGAAAGCTGCATATGTCTCTTGGCATGGTAGTCCACAGATGGGGTCGTAATATGATGAACACACATTGCCCAAGTCCTGAAATTTTGAGCTGTTCCAATAATAGGCCAGTCCTCTTGGTTTTCTCGCTGATGAAATTAAGAAGACAATCTCTTTATAAGGATGAAACCCAAGGAAATAATAATTTCCATAATACCCCTCTTCAAGAGAGTTGTCGTCCACAGCATCATCTTCGAAGTCAAGACCGTTATCCTCGTATCCCTCTTCAACATCATATTCAATGTGAATAATGCCATCCTCGTCAGAATTCCAGTCATATTTCTCTTCCACCGACGCTTTGTAAATTTCATGTGTATTACCATTCTGCTCAAAGAACCACTTACGGTAGTTAACATCTTGTAAGATCCATTGCCTACCTAGTTGGTCAAAGTCCTCATGTTCAAAGGTATTAAGAGTGGTATCATGATTTAGCACCCATTCTATTTGATTACACGATTCATTGAGATGCCAAAGCTGAAGAAGCGGACTCCTATTATGTGATATTGCACAATACACCCCTCTCTGTGATTTGCCAAGATGGTGGTCGGGATATCCTCTCGGTAAATATTTACTGACACCTGGTAGTTTAATTACTCTGTATGTGTGATCTGAGAAACACATTCTGCAAACATGAATAATCAGATAAGACAGATTAATAACAACATGTATGAACCATAGCAGCAGATATTTTTGCATTATTTCTTAGATAATTGCCATGGGATTTTTCCTATGTTCTTATTCCCATGTATGACATTCACTTGATGGGCCGGAATGACGGTACTAGATTCTTATGACTCTTTCCATACAGTGAACTAATTCCTAAGAATTCTTAGCATTACACTGTGACCTTATGGTAAACTCAGAAGAATTGGTGTGGAGTGAACATCACAATATATATTTGACTTTGATTTGCAAATCCCACAAATGGGACGAGCCCTTGCTAAACAGGAATAATGACAGAGGAGCAAGTAGTAGTACCTCATGAGATACCCATGCTGGCAATGGATATAGAGATTGCTTTGCCAGTAGACCGCATGATAATGATATCGATTATGCGACCATTCCGAATCCATGTAGTCAATGATCCCTGCGGTCTCCCCTTCCCGAACAAAGGTCGTCTTGTCCCACCACCGACTAACTGACGAGAACACATCAATGGCGTATGATGCGGGAGGCCACTCCGATCCAAGCAATGCGTCATCGTTCGACACGCCGGCGGACAACACGCGCGGGATCAGAACGACCTCATAGTGTGGTGACACGCCTGGCTCGAACGTGAGGTACGCGCTCTGTTCGGGACACGGCATGTGCGGCCGAGGGCGTTGGAGCAGACGCGCCCACCGACGTGTGGCCGGGTTGACGACATAATCGCGCGGCAGTGCATTGTCGTGCTCGTGCCTCAGACCGCAGCAAAGCAAGAGCCCGTTGCAGTGGTCCGTGACCCTGACGCCCATGCAGGGCAGGAAGTCCAGCCCTCCGTAAATCGCTGGGCCCGTCGAGGGACATGAGAATGAGAAGAACTCCGAGAATCTAAGCTGGGTGAAGTTGATGAAGATTCCGCGCACTGAGCGCGAGAGCAGGTGGCCGCGCAGGCGAGTGTCGATGGTGTCCCGCCAGCCCCTGCAGACAAGCCGTGATGCGGCTAGGCTGTGCGGTGCAACGCACCGGAGGATCTCCGCGAGGGCGTCATCTGGTAGCACGGCCGGGTCCGGTGCCATCATGGATCGATCGATCTCGTTCGCCCTTTCAGTTTCCGGAAGCGGTGTTTGACGCTGTGGGTTGTTGGCGAATTTACTGGAACGAGGTGCAAATCTCGGATTACGTAGAACAAACTCAGCCGATAGATTATGTTTTGGATTGCTTGCCGACCTAAGTTGGTTGGGAATTGGGGATGATTGCGGATGCTAGTGCTGCCGCTATTGAATCGATTTAGGCATCTATGAGTGGGCTTTGTTTTGTTTAGAATATCCAGATAACTGGGCTTTAGTTATCAGAGTGGGCTGGGCTGTTGTTGCACGCCTCATGCCCTTCGAGGTCGGTCAGCCCTTCCTTCCGCTCCTTCCTCATCTTCTAGCAATTTCTTTCTTGCCACTAAAAAAGTAATCCACTTCATTCTTTTCCCTAAAAACAATTTCTTTCTTTCCCTAAAAAGGAGCAATTTCTTTACATTTCTTCTTTTCTAGCCAGCTAAAAATCCTAGCTTAGCTTGATTTCCCCACCTAAATCCTAACGGGTCACTTGGTGCCACAGCCAGGCGAGTGAGAAAGATTTTGAACCGTCTTAGATTTCAAAAAGGCAAGTCTATTTTCTCTTCATTTTAAGCATTTTGTGTTGTTCCTGGTGATGCATGCACGTACGTTCTCTGTGTTTTGTGTGCTAGATGTGTTTTAATAAATTACTAAGCCGGTGTCTTTTTCTTTGTCGCTGCTGCCTTTTCACTTTCAGGGTCGATCCGGATCCCATTGGTGACACTGCATCTCTTGTCGACCCTGTATCCAAGGTGCTCGACCACGACAACCTCATCCTGCAGCAGCCACCGACAGTTCGAGGTCAGGCCACCGCTCTCCTTCCTGTTCTGCCCCATGAATTTTGCTATTTTATTTTCTTCTCTTATGGAAAGTCCTAGCTCTATTTTTCCTCCGAACTAAACAGTAGGGTGAGACAAGAGAGCGGAGCTGAGACATGGGGAGGAGATAGATGAACAATGGATCTTACTCAGATTCCCGAACGGTAAGAAATAGATCATCAGTCCATCGATTACTGCATTTTGGATAAAATGCGCGGTTTGTGTATGCTCTTGTGTCCTGGGGGGGAATAGATGATGTATGCTTATTGCGTGCTGGTTGTCTTGAAACACATATTGACTGAAGAAAACTAGTCACTGATCACATTTGATCTGTTTGCAGCCACACTGGTTGAGAAATTTGTGCACTGATTACTGCATTTGTTTGTCGCTGTTGTTTCAGGGTTGATCTTATTCGAAGCACAACATCTATGGATGCGAAGAGGCTGTGCTATTCCGCAATTGCGGCCGACCCCATACCCAAGGTCCATTTACAAGACTAGTTCTTCGCAAGCACTGTTGAATGATGACACTAGTAGGAAAAAGCCTAGTAGTATTGCCGGTAAACTGTTTAGTAGTAGTGCGGCCCCATGCTAGTACTATCTAGTCACTGCTAAAAGTTACTAGTAGCGTGGGTGCCTCCACACGCTATTACTAAAAAGGTAGTACTAGCACGGGTGCCACCCGCTCTACTACTATTCCGCACCGGCACTACTACTATTTCGCACCCGCACTACTATTAACGAAATAGTAGTGGCATGTCTATAATACCACGCCCTACTAGTATGCTAAATACCAGTAGCACACAGTTTTTTCCGCGCGAAACTACTAACTAATTAGGAAGTAAAAAATAAATCCACCAAATTGTCGTTATGTCTCTAGCACAAAACATCAAGTGATTTGTACATGAAACCATACGCTAGACAGAGAAGAGAGGGGAAACATCACCACATCAAGAATGCACCATACCCGCACCATGGCTTGCCACAGCGCAACCGCCCTCGGACACCAGAAGAACACATGAAATGTGTTGTCCCGTTCGAGGCCACACACAGCAAAAAAATATCAGAAACTGACATGTCCGAGTGTGCTTATTTTCCAAAGTAGCAAAAGCATTCTAAGAGCGTCGCCCAGCCTGCGCCCTGCTCGCCACGACTACAGAACGCCTACATTATCTTCTAGCACCAGCCAATAAGCATTCATGATGGTGAAGACCCCATTCATCTCCGCCCCTAAGGTAGCATGTCGTTGGGGAGTCTTGGAGAAGCTTTGGTCTTTAGGTTCTCCTCAACGTCAACTAGTAGGAAGTATTGTTGGAGAATTTGTAAATTGCACGCACCATGAGCATCCAAAAGTTCCTCGACACGCCAAAGGCGGCATCTACCTCGCGATCAGAACGGAGTACGTGCTATAGGATGTGGCATCCAGGGTCGTGTCAAATGCTACGTTTTTTACAATGCCGATGAGCCATATAATAGTTTTCTTGACGAGGTCAAGGCAATGAACCACCACACTGCCAGGTTTGCGAAGAGTTAGCCATGAAAACCATGTACTAATGCCGGCCATGAGGAAACCTTTTCAGTTTCAATACCCGAGCACACAGGTTGTTTGGGGCTGATAGGAGCCGCCTCGCTTGTTGAACAAGACGTGCTTGGTTGAATAACCAAAATTCACCGACACGTTACACAATCTTCCCACAAAAGAGCTGGAGTATTCTTCTATCGTTGCCGCAGGTGCGCATGTCGCCTTGATTCCTTCCTCACGCCACATTAAATCGTCGTATCCAGTCTCCCGGACATCATTTCTAGGTCGTTCATGGTCGTTTGGCCTCTCAGAAAAGATGTGACAGAAGCCCCCATATACCTACACCCCCACTCCTTTTCAAGATTATTTTTTAGCTTTACAATTGTTCTGGTAATTTTCCTGAAGCATATTTGTCTAGAATGTAAAAATCAAGTTCCATGCCGGGCTACCAATTTTTGAATATTTCTGCCTATTTTGCCCAGTGTGATGCATGTTTGAGCCAACCTTACCGATTGTCCGAACTTGTATTCATTTTTCTAACTCTGAATATTCCTTTTCAACTTCGTTGCTACATTGGTGACAGAGTACCTACGGGTGCACTGTTTGTCTCAAGAAGAGATAGGACGTTGTATGCATGTGAAAAAGATAAAAACTGCTGGCAATCGAGCTGGAGGATTCATGCCCTGCTCTATATGGGCCTTTCCCGACGGTACGATGACACATTCCGCGATCATTTCTAAGTCCACCTCGGTCTTGCATGAGGTGGAGATCTTTATGCTGGGCACCGAGACGAGCTACTCAGTTAGCATCATAGTGATAAACCAGTATGAAGACCAAAGCAAATGCAACCGGTAGTAGCTACCAACGAAATTAGCTCAATCATTCATCCAACCTAGCAACTAGCCTACCAATAGTAATATCGTTTTGAATGCACCACAACCACTGTATAAGAAACCTCGGGCTATATATATATATTCAACTTTTCGCTCATCATCGAGATGGATCTTTCTCTATCTTTCCATCTCTTATTTGTGACAAAAGTTCTCTACAGTCTTCCAGTAGTATCTACTGTTAAAACTATGGTAGAAACATGGTGGCATGGCATTCTCTTCATGTCTGTTTTCAATGCAAAACCACTTCAAGCATGTAGGTATGACAGGTATGGAGAAAGAAAGAGTCATAGGTGGTGTTGAATCTTTTACAAGGTTCTTCGCGCCTTCTACTGTGGCTGCCTGTTATTCCTCTTATCCAAAATTCCGTCCATCTTATAAGAAAATATGACGACTGCGATCACAGCTCAACATGGGAGCGCCTACGGAATTGTATAGAGAAGCTATTTACTGCCAACGAAAAAGCTTATGACAGGGTTTAGTTATCCTAGCTCTACCTCAAGCTAATTTCAAGTATTTGCAGCAACAGCAGCTCAACATTCTTGCTGGATCCTGTTCTTAATTTATGCAGGCAATTCAAAATAACCAGAAATCCAAACCTGATGAGAATCTAATGCTTATGCTAATAGCAGCAGTAGCAGCAATTTCAGAGCTTGTACGATCCCACAGGACACGACTGAGCAAACGACATTGACAAGCATAAACTATAATGGAACACAGTCGGGAACTGAAATTCAGATTGTGTCCTCAAATTAACAACCAATTAATTTGCTAGAAACGCACATTGCTAACTAAAACATGGTTTAAAATGGACATGATACTTGATAAGTAATATAACTAGCAGGCAGAGTGCGGAATGTTGGGCTGCAACTGGTTGCCGGTTTCTCAAACGTAAAAAGTACAAGGATTCTTACAAAAGGCAAGGATATCATAGGAGAACCTCATACGGTTACATATGAAATCCTAATACAGTGCCCAATAAACTTGTGATTGACTCCAAACCCAGGAGACATCCGGTACATACAGAAAAATCTCTTACCAAGGACTAATATTTGGATGCCTGCCTGAGAAAATGAATATTTCTCTACCCGAAGTTTGCAGATCAATATCCTTGCATAATTTGAGCAGAATCCCAGTGGGTTCAATACCATCTAGTAGTTAAGTAATGGTCATTTTTGGACCATTCCACGGATACTGCGCGAGCGGGAGATACATGCAATGGGCTACTCTTGTTTATGTGGATAATGCCACGAACCAATGAAGAGATCTGGCGCGGATCAACTCATTATATTCTTTTCTATCCTACTCAACACTCATCTGCTACATTTTTTGACTCACAATGAAGCACAAAGGGGTACAAACACAATGAGTACTCATCTGCTACATACAAGAACAAACTTAGTGTATATGGACCAATACTTCCAGACCTACCAATGTTGGAATCATCGTAAATAGCTTGACGCCATTTGTTTCCCTCAAACTGCTGTAGTTCTTCTGGCAACTTTAACAAAAGGAAAATCAATGCTGAATATGACGACCAGTGTGTTGCAGATGTGAGCACTAATTGCAAAACACAGAAAAATCAACTGCCACAATCCCATGCGTTCTCAATGGCACCCAAATATGCAGCTTCACTGCACCACGACTACCAAGTGTGCTTCCTTCCTCGTGCATTCCATACAGGGGCTAAGTCGCAGATACATAGATATGGCAGTTTGCCTAGCTTAAAAAACAAAATGACATGCAATCACCACCAAGTATGGAGCAATTCAGTCCTCTCAAAGCGGATATATTCAAATAAATCAACATCATCTTATTCTGTCCCTAGAAACATGTATCTGAAGCTCCATCACACCTGATCTGATTGATATGAGGGATAAATTATTATTTTTCTAATGAATCATGCTATTTACTTGTAGGAAACATAATGAAATATTAAAACCAGGTTCTTCCTATGTTTCAAAAAAGTTGTTCATAGATAACTACAATTAGTTTGTAATTATTGATTTTCTGGGACTACTGATTCAAATAGACGACGTGGAGGAGTCATTCTTGCAATCGGCTCGATGCACGCCTCATAGATCACTACAGCAGATGCCTGATAAAAATGAATGGCCATGTCCACCGAAAAGGAAATAAGTAGCACGACTTCTGCTATTGAAGTACCTACATCAACCAAGAAATGGAGTGTCTTTATCTGAAGTACGGTAATAGTTTATTGCCCTAGATGCTTCAGGTTCATAAGTTTCTACCTACTAGAAATGCTCAACTATAAACCAATCAGTCATTATTACTATAGTCGGCCATTCATAGCTAGCACTATAGAAATGTCTCCAAATCATATGCCTGCTCAGTAGAATATTTGGAGTTTGCCGCATGACCTCATGACCAACTTCTCGAGGCTGCAAATGAAATGACAACATGTTCACACCTTGTCCAATCCAGTCTTTCTGATCCTACTGTCTTCGTTCACTGGGTTCATGGTCGCTATCAGTACAAACTGAACTCTAGTAGAGTACCAGAGGTGGAGATGTAGGAGGAACCAATGGTTAGTTTCGTTCAGACTCAGCCTATGAATGAAGGTCAGCATCAAGAATATGGGGAAAACGCCGCAAGTCAAAAGAGTGGCGATAGGCAGCAATGTGGGCTGCCTCCAGATTCTCAAATAATGTCGTCTCGCCGTTATTTCCACGTCGAACCTCTGTTGTCCCGATCGAGTCTCAGTGGTCGTGAACCCACACCACTCAACCCCCACTACATGGTATTACAAATCACCATCAACTGATGATATGTTTCACATTTTCATCACACCACAGGGCTATAGTCTGAATGATGTGTCTCTCGCTTTTCTTCGCGGCCGAAATAGATTTTAATTCTCTGGATCCTTACACAATAGCCCTCAATCGACACCAATTGAACTCTTCCATCAGACTTTAGCTCCACATTCAACATGGATCCATGGTAGATGATCAGTCCACCCTCACGCCCCTTCGAGCCAACCTTTGATGTGTACACCATCTAGAATCAACCCCGCGCCATGGTGTTGTCGAGGTCATACAGGCCCATAGGCATGTGCCACATGTTTACATGCTCAAAAGTCACTCACCATCAGCATCACGCTCCTATGTCGTCTTTGTTGATCCCACCAACATCTTCAGTTTCGATCGACCTCTCCGCCCATCTGTCAGACTGTCTAGTCCGACTACAACCATGCTCCACCATGCACCATGATTTCTCGCACAACCATGCATGTCTTGACCGCCTGTGTATGCATGATGTTGTATGATGCGCTCTAGGCTCCCGAACAATCTTTCGCAAATTTCGGACCATCACATCATAATTCCATAGTAGCTGACATGACTTCCCGCAACACCTTCCCTGTTGTGCCAAAAAATCTTTTACACTGGTTTGCCATAACTCCCCCTCCCCCATCCCGGCGAGGCCGAGCCAGGAACGAGTCGTAGCAGGCGACGACGCGGCGTGCCGCGGCGTCGCATGCGGAGGCGAGTCCGTAACATGACTTGCCCCATTATCTTATCTTAGGGGTGTGGGTGCGTGGGGAAACAGAATAACCGCGTTTTCTATCTTTTAGGACTTTCCCCCGCACCTAACCGTATCGAGGGGCATAGTTGTACTGACACATCTTCCTTGTATGGACTTTGCCCCATTATCTATCTTAGGGGCGTGGGTGCGTGGGGTGGGGGAAAACAGAATAACTACACTGCGCCTGTCAAACAAGCGCACTGCCGCGTTAGCGCGAGGCCGGCCGGGAAGGACCCCCTCCCCATCTCCGGCGAGGCCGAGCCAGAACGAAGTCAGAAGTAGCACGACGCTGCGTGTCATGCAAGGCCGCATGCGGAGGCGAAGTCCGTAACATGACTTGCCCCATTATCTTATCTTAGGGGTGTGGGTGCGTGGGGAAACAGAATAACCGCGTTTTCTATCTTTTAGGACTTGCCCCCGCACCGAACCGTACCGAGGGGCATAGTTGTACTGACACATCTTCCTTGTATGGACTTTGCAACATTATCTATCTTAGGGGTGTGGGTGCATGGGGTGGGGAAAGCGGAATAACCGCCGCTACTTTGTCAACGCAGCGCCTGCTTGCTGCGTTAAGCGTGAGGCCGAGCCGTGGGGGAGGGGAGGGACCTGCCCCCATCCCGGCGAGGCCGAGCCAGAACGAGCCGTGTGGCACGACGCCAAGGCGTCCGCGGCGTCGCATGCGGAGGCGAGTCCGTCACATGACTTGCCCCATTATCTTATCTTAGGGGTGTGGGTGCGTGGGGGAAACATGACTTGCCCCCGCACCGAACCGTACCGAGGGGCATAGTTGTACTGACACATCTTCCTTGTATGGACTTTGCCCCATTATCTATCTTAGGGGTGTGGGTGCGTGGGGGGCGGAACAGAATAACCGCACTGCGCCTGTCAAACGAGCGCACTGCCGCGTTAGCGCGAGGCCGAGCCGGGGGGAGGCCTCCCATCTCCGGCGAGGCCCAGCCAGAACGAAGTCAGAGAAGTGACGACGCCAAGCGCATCATGACGTCGCATGCGGAGGCGAAGTCCGTAATATGACTTGCCCCATTATCTTATCTTTATTTTTAGGGGAAAAACATGACCGTTATGAATTATTTTTTCATTTGTACTTGTTTGATAATTTTTTTGTACTGTTTGTGAGTTATTATTCGTACTTTAGCCGTTTGTTTTCACCATCTATATTAATTATTTTATTCGTATTTGATTTTTGGTATTATCTTTTGTAACTGGCTAGAGATAGTGGGCTTCGCCACGGTTGTGGGCTTTAGCCGTCCGTTTTCTCCCAGTCATCTTTTAACCGTCCCACTCACCTTTTAACCTCCGATCTTCCCCGTTCCGCTCCTCTCCCGTCCCCAAATCGATTCCGTCTTTGTTCCCCTCTTCTTCTCTTCTCGGAGGGGGAGTTGTTACTCCTGTTTCGCCGCGGGAGCGTCGGCCGGAGGGCTCAACCCCAGGGGTGGAGGTCCGGGTGTTCTGTTTTGTTCTTTTTGCTCTGCCATTGACTTTGCTTGCGTTCTCTTATGTTCAGATTTTCTCTCTATTTCTAATCTCTTGCTCTCTTTGCTGTCCCAGGCTGCACTCGCTAGGGTTCCTTTGCTGTTGAACGAGCGTTTGGCGGCAGTGATACTGGATTGCGTGGCGGATTTTGTGTTTGCTGGTAAGAGTTTTGCTTTTGTATGGCGTGCTTCGTTTCTGAAATAGTTCAAATCCCTAATTTTTGTTCATGTGTCTTGCAGATCTGGTTCGGCAGATTTTAGGACTGTAGATCTCAATGGGTACATCATCCAGTCCGGACAAATTGAATGCAGGTGATTTTCCCTGTATTTTGGATGATGTTTTAATAGATCTGGTTTTTATGTTGTAAAGTTGTTGCCGTATCGACTTTATAAGTTGTTTGTATTTTGATATGTGTTAATTTTGTCCTGGATTGTATGGCGTGTATGGTTTTGGCAGTTGATGCAACCTGCAGACAGGATGTAGTACTTATCACCATGTGTATTTTGAACTGCTGTCCTGGCATTTGAATAGGTTGTAGTAGTCAATGAAGAACTAGTATGGTGTTGAAAGAGTTGTGTTTTCTGAAGTTTGTTCTCCAACTGGTGGGTTCATATTTGTTTTATTCGGTGACTTGTAGTGTTCACATAGTTGAACTGATTGATTGTTTTTGTACTTTTTTGCTAATTATGATGTTGTTGCAGATGTTGGAGTGTCGGTGCCTCCTGATTCTGACAAATCAGAACGCTTTCAAGATCTTGTGAATGTTATTTTTGAGACACCAAATCCTCTAGAAGAACTTGCGAATGTAGCTGGTGTTTCCCTTATATTTGCTCTATTTTTATCAGCCTTTAATACATATATATGCTTAGTTACATATATATGCGCTTTATTTATCTTTGTGTCTGCAATATTAATTGTGTTTTAATTTTTTATGTGTGTGGTTATGTTATTGGTTTATGCAGTTAATGACAGCCATGGTGTTCCAGAGGACATTGCTGATGTTGTTAAAGATATTAATGATGGAATGTATTCACTTAACGTTGATGATGGTGATGGCAGCTTGCAGTTGTCTGTTACTCAGTCTCAAAGTGTTGATGGCACTGAGCCTGTTACCCAAGCTGAGGATGTTCCTATGCAGTTACAGCTCGAGGACGAAAGGATAAGAAAGAAGAAGTATGAATTCCAGAAGAGAAAGGAATTGGAACGGCGTCAAAAGGCTGCCTGTGTGCCAGAAAGTGATGTTGATGTTGCTCAAGCTCCTAAATGTGTAGGCGGTGAAGGTGGTGACGCGGGTTTTTCAACTGTTCATGTCGGATCTCATGGAAGTGACATGCCTGTGAAGACAAACTTGATGCAAACTCGTTTGACGCAAGTGTTTGATCGTGATGGAGTTAAGGAGAAGAAAGCTGTTTTGAAGAGGAAGATGTCAGATCGAAATCCTGATGGCACACAGAGGCGTAGTCCACGTGTGAAAGCTGTTTCCCAACCTGGTAATAGCAAAGCTGATGCGGATAGTGTTGCTGTGAAAATTGGTCCAAGCAAACTTGATTTAGCACCCATTCTATTTGATTACACGATTCATTGAGATGCCAAAGCTGAAGAAGCGGACTCCTATTATGTGATATTGCACAATACACCCCTCTCTGTGATTTGCCAAGATGGTGGTCGGGATATCCTCTCGGTAAATATTTACTGACACCTGGTAGTTTAATTACTCTGTATGTGTGATCTGAGAAACACATTCTGCAAACATGAATAATCAGATAAGACAGATTAATAACAACATGTATGAACCATAGCAGCAGATATTTTGCATTATTTCTTCCATAATTGCCATGGGATTTTTCCTATGTTCTTATTCCCATGTATGACATTCACTTGATGGGCCGGAATGACGGTACTAGATTCTTATGACTCTTTCCATACAGTGAACTAATTCCTAAGAATTCTTAGCATTACACTGTGACCTTATGGTAAACTCAGAAGAATTGGTGTGGAGTGAACATCACAATATATATTTGACTTTGATTTGCAAATCCCACAAATGGGACGAGCCCTTGCTAAACAGGAATAATGACAGAGGAGCAAGTAGTAGTACCTCATGAGATACCCATGCTGGCAATGGATATAGAGATTGCTTTGCCAGTAGACCGCATGATAATGATATCGATTATGCGACCATTCCGAATCCATGTAGTCAATGATCCCTGCGGTCTCCCCTTCCCGAACAAAGGTCGTCTTGTCCCACCACCGACTAACTGACGAGAACACATCAATGGCGTATGATGCGGAGGCCACTCCGATCCAAGCAATGCGTCATCGTTCGACACGCCGGCGGACAACGCGCGGGATCAGAACGACCTCATAGTGTGGTGACACGCCTGGCTCGAACGTGAGGTACGCGCTCTGTTCGGGACACGGCATGTGCGGCCGAGGGCGTTGGAGCAGACGCGCCCACCGACGTGTGGCCGGGTTGACGACATAATCGCGCGGCAGTGCATTGTCGTGCTCGTGCCTCAGACCGCAGCAAAGCAAGAGCCCGTTGCAGTGGTCCGTGACCCTGACGCCCATGCAGGGCAGGAAGTCCAGCCCTCCGTAAATCGCTGGGCCCGTCGAGGGACATGAGAATGAGAAGAACTCCGAGAATCTAAGCTGGGTGAAGTTGATGAAGATTCCGCGCACTGAGCGCGAGAGCAGGTGGCCGCGCAGGCGAGTGTCGATGGTGTCCCGCCAGCCCCTGCAGACAAGCCGTGATGCGGTTAGGCTGTGCGGTGCAACGCACCGGAGGATCTCCGCGAGGGCGTCATCTGGTAGCACGGCCGGGTCCGGTGCCATCATGGATCGATCGATCTCGTTCGCCCTTTCAGTTTCCGGAAGCGGTGTTTGACGCTGTGGGTTGTTGGCGAATTTACTGGAACGAGGTGCAAATCTCGGATTACGTAGAACAAACTCAGCCGATAGATTATGTTTTGGATTGCTTGCCGACCTAAGTTGGTTGGGAATTGGGGATGATTGCGGATGCTAGTGCTGCCGCTATTGAATCGATTTAGGCATCTATGAGTGGGCTTTGTTTTGTTTAGAATATCCAGATAACTGGGCTTTAGTTATCAGAGTGGGCTGGGCTGTTGTTGCACGCCTCATGCCCTTCGAGGTCGGTCAGCCCTTCCCCTTCCGCTCCTTCCTCATCTTCTAGCAATTTCTTTCTTGCCACTAAAAAAAAGTAATCCACTTCATTCTTTTTCCCTAAAAAACAATTTCTTTCTTTCCCTAAAAAGGAGCAATTTCTTTACATTTCTTCTTTTCTAGCCAGCTAAAAATCCTAGCTTAGCTTGATTTCCCCACCTAAATCCTAACGGGTCACTTGGTGCCACAGCCAGGCGAGTGAGAAAGATTTTGAACCGTCTTAGATTTCAAAAAGGCAAGTCTATTTTCTCTTCATTTTAAGCATTTTGTGTTGTTCCTGGTGATGCATGCACGTACGTTCTCTGTGTTTTGTGTGCTAGATGTGTTTTAATAAATTACTAAGCCGGTGTCTTTTCTTTGTCGCTGCTGCCTTTTCACTTTCAGGGTCGATCCGGATCCCATTGGTGACACTGCATCTCTTGTCGACCCCGTATCCAAGGTGCTCGACCACGACAACCTCATCCTGCAGCAGCCACCGACAGTTCGAGGTCAGGCCACCGCTCTCCTTCCTGTTCTGCCCCATGAATTTTGCTATTTTATTTTCTTCTCTTATGGAAAGTCCTAGCTCTATTTTTCCTCCGAACTAAACAGTAGGGTGAGACAAGAGAGCGGAGCTGAGACATGGGGAGGAGATAGATGAACAATGGATCTTACTCAGATTCCCGAACGGTAAGAAATAGATCATCAGTCCATCGATTACTGCATTTTGGATAAAATCTTGCGGTTTGTGTATGCTCTTGTGTCCTGGGGGGGAATAGATGATGTATGCTTATTGCGTGCTGGTTGTCTTGAAACACATATTGACTGAAGAAAACTAGTCACTGATCACATTTGATCTGTTTGCAGCCACACTGGTTGAGAAATTTGTGCACTGATTACTGCATTTGTTTGTCGCTGTTGTTTCAGGGTTGATCTTATTCGAAGCACAACATCTATGGATGCGAAGAGGCTGTGCTATTCCGCAATTGCGGCCGACCCCATACCCAAGGTCGACGACAAGACTAGTTCTTCGCAAGCACTGTTGAATGATGACACTAGTAGGAAAAAGCCTAGTAGTATTGCCGGTAAACTGTTTAGTAGTAGTGCGGGCCCCATGCTAGTACTATCTAGTCACTGCTAAAAAGTTACTAGTAGCGTGGGTGCCTCCACACGCTATTACTAAAAAGGTAGTACTAGCACGGGTGCCACCCGCTCTACTACTATTCCGCACCGGCACTACTACTATTTCGCACCCGCACTACTATTAACGAAATAGTAGTGGCATGTCTATAATACCACGCCCTACTAGTATGCTAAATACCAGTAGCACACAGTTTTTTCCGCGCGCAACTACTAACTAATTAGGAATTAAAAAATAAATCCACCAAATTGCCGTTATGTCTCTAGCACAAAACATCAAGTGATTTGTACATGAAACCATACGCTAGACAGAGAAGAGAGGGGAAACATCACCACATCAAGAATGCACCATACCCGCACCATGGCTTGCCACAGCGCAACCGCCCTCGGACACCAGAAGAACACATGAAATGTGTTGTCCCGTTCGAGGCCACACACAGCAAAAAATATCAGAAACTGACATGTCCGAGTGTGCTTATTTTCCAAAGTAGCAAAAGCATTCTAAGAGCGTCGCCCAGCCTGCGCCCTGCTCGCCACGACTACAGAACGCCTACATTATCTTCTAGCACCAGCCAATAAGCATTCATGATGGTGAAGACCCCATTCATCTCCGCCCCTAAGGTAGCATGTCGTTGGGGAGTCTTGGAGAAGCTTTGGTCTTTAGGTTCTCCTCAACGTCAACTAGTAGGAAGTATTGTTGGAGAATTTGTAAATTGCACGCACCATGAGCATCCAAAAGTTCCTCGACACGCCAAAGGCGGCATCTACCTCGCGATCAGAACGGAGTACGTGCTATAGGATGTGGCATCCAGGGGTCGTGTCAAATGCTACGTTTTTTACAATGCCGATGAGCCATATAATAGTTTTCTTGACGAGGTCAAGGCAATGAACCACCACACTGCCAGGTTTGCGAAGAGTTAGCCATGAAAACCATGTACTAATGCCGGCCATGAGGAAACCTTTTCAGTTTCAATACCCGAGCACACAGGTTGTTTGGGGCTGATAGGAGCCGCCTCGCTTGTTGAACAAGACGTGCTTGGTTGAATAACCAAAATTCACCGACACGTTACACAATCTTCCCACAAAAGAGCTGGAGTATTCTTCTATCGTTGCCGCAGGTGCGCATGTCGCCTTGATTCCTTCCTCACGCCACATTAAATCGTCGTATCCAGTCTCCCGGACATCATTTCTAGGTCGTTCATGGTCGTTTGGCCTCTCAGAAAAGATGTGACAGAAGCCCCCATATACCTACACCCCACTCCTTTTCAAGATTATTTTTTAGCTTTACAATTGTTCTGGTAATTTTCCTGAAGCATATTTGTCTAGAATGTAAAAATCAAGTTCCATGCCGGGCTACCAATTTTTGAATATTTCTGCCTATTTTGCCCAGTGTGATGCATGTTTGAGCCAACCTTACCGATTGTCCGAACTTGTATTCATTTTTCTAACTCTGAATATTCCTTTTCAACTTCGTTGCTACATTGGTGACAGAGTACCTACGGGTGCACTGTTTGTCTCAAGAAGAGATAGGACGTTGTATGCATGTGAAAAAGATAAAAACTGCTGGCAATCGAGCTGGAGGATTCATGCCCTGCTCTATATGGGCCTTTCCCGGCCAGTGCGATGACACATTCCGCGATCATTTCTAAGTCCACCTCGGTCTTGCATGAGGTGGAGATCTTTATGCTGGGCACCGAGACGAGCTACTCAGTTAGCATCATAGTGATAAACCAGTATGAAGACCAAAGCAAATGCAACCGGTAGTAGCTACCAACGAAATTAGCTCAATCATTCATCCAACCTAGCAACTAGCCTACCAATAGTAATATCGTTTTGAATGCACCACAACCACTGTATAAGAAACCTCGGGGCTATATATATATATTCAACTTTTCGTTCATCATCGAGATGGATCTTTCTCTATCTTTCCATCTCTTATTTGTGACAAAAGTTCTCTACAGTCTTCCAGTAGTATCTACTGTTAAAACTATGGTAGAAACATGGTGGCATGGCATTCTCTTCATGTCTGTTTTCAATGCAAAACCACTTCAAGCATGTAGGTATGACAGGTATGGAGAAAGAAAGAGTCATAGGTGGTGTTGAATCTTTTACAAGGTTCTTCGCGCCTTCTACTGTGGCTGCCTGTTATTCCTCTTATCCAAAATTCCGTCCATCTTATAAGAAAATATGACGACTACGATCACAGCTCAACATGGGAGCGCCCTACGGAATTGTATAGAGAAGCTATTTACTGCCAACGAAAAAGCTTATGACAGGGTTTAGTTATCCTAGCTCTACCTCAAGCTAATTTCAAGTATTTGCAGCAACAGCAGCTCAACATTCTTGCTGGATCCTGTTCTTAATTTATGCAGGCAATTCAAAATAACCAGAAATCCAAACCTGATGAGAATCTAATGCTTATGCTAATAGCAGCAGTAGCAGCAATTTCAGAGCTTGTGCGATCCCACAGGACACGACTGAGCAAACGACATTGACAAGCATAAACTATAATGGAACACAGTCGGGAACTGAAATTCAGATTGTGTCCTCAAATTAACAACCAATTAATTTGCTAGAAACGCACATTGCTAACTAAAACATGGTTTAAAATGGACATGATACTTGATAAGTAATATAACTAGCAGGCAGAGTGCGGAATGTTGGGCTGCAACTGGTTGCCGGTTTCTCAAACGTAAAAAGTACAAGGATTCTTACAAAAGGCAAGGATATCATAGGAGAACCTCATACGGTTACATATGAAATCCTAATCCAGTGCCCAATAAACTTCTGATTGACTCCAAACCCAGGACACATCTGGTACGTACAGAAAAATCTCTTACCTAGGACTAATATTTGGATGCCTGCCTGAGAAAATGAATATTTCTCTACCCGAAGTTTGCAGATCAATATCCTTGCATAATTTGAGCAGAATCCCAGTGGGTTCAATACCATCTAGTAGTTAAGTAATGGTCATTTTTGGACCATTCCACGGATACTCTTGTGAGCGGAGATACATGCAATGGGCTACTCTTGTTTATGTGGATAATGCCACGAACCAATGAAGAGATCTGGCGCGGATCAACTCATTATATTCTTTTCTATCCTACTCAACACTCATCTGCTACATTTTTTGACTCACAATGAAGCACAAAGGGGTACAAACACAATGAGTACTCATCTGCTACATACAAGAACAAACTTAGTGTATATGGACCAATACTTCCAGACCTACCAATGTTGGAATCATCGTAAATAGCTTGACGCCATTTGTTTCCCTCAAACTGCTGTAGTTCTTCTGGCAACTTTAACAAAAGGAAAATCAATGCTGAATATGACGACCAGTGTGTTGCAGATGTGAGCACTAATTGCAAAACACAGAAAAATCAACTGCCACAATCCCATGCGTTCTCAATGGCACCCAAATATGCAGCTTCACTGCACCACGACTACCAAGTGTGCTTCCTTCCTCGTGCATTCCATACAGGGGCTAAGTCGCAGATACATAGATATGGCAGTTTGCCTAGCTTAAAAACAAAATGACATGCAATCACCACCAAGTATGGAGCAATTCAGTCCTCTCAAAGCGGATATATTCAAATAAATCAACATCATCTTATTCTGTCCCTAGAAACATGTATCTGAAGCTCCATCACACCTGATCTGATTGATATGAGGGATAAATTATTATTTTTCTAATGAATCATGCTATTTACTTGTAGGAAACATAATGAAATATTAAAACCAGGTTCTTCCTATGTTTCAAAAAGTTGTTCATAGATAACTACAATTAGTTTGTAATTATTGATTTTCTGGGACTACTGATTCAAATAGACGACGTGGAGGAGTCATTCTTGCAATCGGCTCGATGCACGCCTCATAGATCACTACAGCAGATGCCTGATAAAATGAATGGCCATGTCCACCGAAAAGGAAATAAGTAGCACGACTTCTGCTATTGAAGTACCTACATCAACCAAGAAATGGAGTGTCTTTATCTGAAGTACGGTAATAGTTTATTGCCCTAGATGCTTCAGGTTCATAAGTTTCTACCTACTAGAAATGCTCAACTATAAACCAATCAGTCATTATTACTATAGTCGGCCATTCATAGCTAGCACTATAGAAATGTCTCCAAATCATATGCCTGCTCAGTAGAATATTTGGAGTTTGCCGCATGACCTCATGACCAACTTCTCGAGGCTGCAAATGAAATGACAACATGTTCACACCTTGTCCAATCCAGTCTTTCTGATCCTACTGTCTTCGTTCACTGGGTTCATGGTCGCTATCAGTACAAACTGAACTCTAGTAGAGTACCAGAGGTGGAGATGTAGGAGGAACCAATGGTTAGTTTCGTTCAGACTCAGCCTATGAATGAAGGTCAGCATCAAGAATATGGGGAAAACGCCGCAAGTCAAAAGAGTGGCGATAGGCAGCAATGTGGGCTGCCTCCAGATTCTCCAAATAATGTCGTCTCGCCGTTATTTCCACGTCGAACCTCTGTTGTCCCGATCGAGTCTCAGTGGTCGTGAACCCACACCACTCAACCCCCACTACATGGTATTACAAATCACCATCAACTGATGATATGTTTCACATTTTCATCACACCACAGGGCTATAGTCTGAATGATGTGTCTCTCGCTTTTCTTCGCGGCCGAAATAGATTTTAATTCTCTGGATCCTTACACAATAGCCCCTCAATCGACACCAATTGAACTCTTCCATCAGACTTTAGCTCCACATTCAACATGGATCCATGGTAGATGATCAGTCCACCCTCACGCCCCTTCGAGCCAACCTTTGATGTGTACACCATCTAGAATCAACCCCGCCATGGTGTTGTCGAGGTCATACAGGCCCATAGGCATGTGCCACATGTTTACATGCTCAAAAGTCACTCACCATCAGCATCACGCTCCTATGTCGTCTTTGTTGATCCCACCAACATCTTCAGTTTCGATCGACCTCTCCGCCCATCTGTCAGACTGTCTAGTCCGACTACAACCATGCTCCACCATGCACCATGATTTCTCGCACAACCATGCATGTCTTGACCGCCCTGTGTATGCATGATGTTGTATGATGCGCTCTAGGCTCCCGAACAATCTTTCGCAAATTTCGGACCATCACATCATAATTCCATAGTAGCTGACATGACTTCCCGCAACACCTTCCCTGTTGTGCCAAAAAATCTTTTACACTGGTTTGCCATAACTCCCCCTCTCCCATCCCGGCGAGGCCGAGCCAGAACGAAGTCAGAGCAGGCGCATTTACGCGCGTGCCAAGGCGTCGCATGCGGAGGCGAAGTCCGTAACTTGACTTGCCCCATTATCTTATCTTAGGGGTGTGGGTGCGTGGGGAAACAGAATAACCGCGTTTTCTATCTTTTAGGACTTTCCCCCGCACCTAACCGTATCGAGGGGCATAGTTGTACTGACACATCTTCCTTGTATGGACTTTGCCCCATTATCTATCTTAGGGGCGTGGGTGCGTGGGGTGGGGGAAAACAGAATAACTACACTGCGCCTGTCAAACAAGCGCACTGCCGCGTTAGCGCGAGGCCGAGCCGGAAGGACCCCCTCCCCATCTCCGGCGAGGCCGAGCTGAACGAGCCAGTAGCAGGCGACGACGCTGGGCGTGCAGCGTCGCATGCGGAGGCGAGTCCAGAATATGACTTGCCCCATTATCTTATCTTAGGGGTGTGGGTGCGTGGGAAACAGAATAACGCGTTTTCTATCTTTTAGGACTTGCCCCGCACCGAAGCGTACCGAGGGGCATAGGAGTCCTGACACATCTTCCTTTTATGGACTGAGCCACATTATCTATCTTAGGGGTGTGGGTGCGTGGGGTGGGGAAGCAGAATAACCGCCTTTGCGCTTTGTCAAACGAGCGCCTTTGCTGCGTTAGCGTGAGGCCGAGCCGTGGGAGGGGGGAGGGACCTGCCCCCATCCGGGCGAGGCCGAGCAGAACGAAGTCAGAGCAGTGACGACGCGGCCCCACAAGGCCGTCGCATGCGGAGGCGAGTCCGTCACATGACTTGCCCCATTATCTTATCTTAGGGGTGTGGGTGCGTGGGGAAACATGACTTGCCCCGCGCGAACTGCATCTGAGGGGCATAGTTGTCTTGACACATCTTCCTTGTATGGACTTTGCCCCATTATCTATCTTAGGGGTGTGGGTGCGTGGGGTGGGGAAACAGAATAACCGCACCTGCTGTGTCAAACGAGCGCGACTGCCGCTTTAGCGAGGCCGAGCCGGGGGGAGGAGGGGCCCCCCATCCGGCGAGGCCCAGCCAGAACGAGTCAGAGTGGCGACGACGCTGCATCATGACGTCGCATGCGGAGGCGAGTCCGTAACATGACTTGCCCCATTATCTTATCTTTATTTTTTAGGGGAAAAACATGACCGTTATGAATTATTTTTTCATTTGTACTTGTTTGATAATTTTTTTTGTACTGTTTGTGAGTTATTATTCGTACTTTAGCCGTTTGTTTTCACCATCTATATTAATTATTTTATTCGTATTTGATTTTTGGTATTATCTTTTGTAACTGGCTAGAGATAGTGGGCTTCGCCACGGTTGTGGGCTTTAGCCGTCCGTTTTCTCCCAGTCATCTTTTAACCCTCCCACTCACCTTTTAACCTCCGATCTTCCCCGTTCCGCTCCTCTCCCGTCCCCAAATCGATTCCGTCTTTGTTCCCCTCTTCTTCTCTTCTCGGAGGGGGAGTTGTTACTCCTGTTTCGCCGCGGGAGCGTCGGCCGGAGGGCTCAACCCCAAGGGTGGAGGTCCGGGTGTTCTGTTTTGTTCTTTTTGCTCTACCATTGACTTTGCTTGCGTTCTCTTATGTTCAGATTTTCTCTCTATTTCTAATCTCTTGCTCTCTTTGCTGTCCCAGGCTGCACTCGCTAGGGTTCCTTTGCTGTTGAACGAGCGTTTGGCGGCAGTGATACTGGATTGCGTGGCGGATTTTGTGTTTGCTGGTAAGAGTTTTGCTTTTGTATGGCGTGCTTCGTTTCTGAAATAGTTCAGAAACCTAATTTTTGTTCATGTGTCTTGCAGATCTGGTTCGGCAGATTTTAGGACTGTAGATCTCAATGGGTACATCATCCAGTCCGGACAAATTGAATGCAGGTGATTTTCCCTGTATTTTGGATGATGTTTTAATAGATCTGGTTTTTATGTTGTACAGTTGTTGCCGTATCGACTTTATAAGTTGTTTGTATTTTGATATGTGTTAATTTTGTCCTGGACTGTATGGCGTGTATGGTTTTGGCAGTTGATGCAACCTGCAGACAGGATGTAGTACTTATCACCATGTATATTTTGAACTACTGTCCTGGCATTTGAATAGGTTGTAGTAGTCAATGAAGAACTAGTATGGTGTTGAAAGAGTTGTGTTTTCTGAAGTTTGTTCTCCAACTGGTGGGTTCATATTTGTTTTATTCGGTGACTTGTAGTGTTCACATAGTTGAACTGATTGATTGTTTTTGTACTTTTTTGCTAATTATGATGTTGTTGCAGATGTTGGAGTGTCGGTGCCTCCCGATTCGACAAATCGTAACGCTTTCAAGATCTTGTGAATGTTATTTTTGAGACACCAAATCCTCTAGAAGAACTTATGTAATGTAGCTGGTGTTTCCCTTATATTTGCTCTATTTTATCAGCCTTTAATACATATATATGCTTAGTTACATATATATGCGCTTTATTTATCTTTGTGTCTGCAATGATAATTGTGTTTTAATTTTTATGTGTGTGGTTATGATATTCGTTTATGCAGTTAAATACAACCAAGGTGTACCCTAGGACATAGATGATGTTGTTAAAGATATTAATGATGTAATGTATTAACTTAACTTTGATGATGGTGATGGCAGCTTGCGGTTATGCATTACTCAGTCTCAAAGTGTTGATGGCACCGAGCACATTACCCAAGCCGAGGATGTTCCTATGCGATTTACAGCTCGAGGACGAAAGGATAAGAAAGAAGAAGTATGAATTCCAGAAGAGAAAGGAATTGGAGCAGCGTCAAAAGGTTGCCTGTGTGCGTAAAGTGATGTTGATGTTGCTCAAGCTCCTAAATGTGTAGGCGATGAAGGTGGTGACGCGGGTTTTTCAACTGTTCATGTCGGATCTCATGGAAGTGACATGCCTGTGAAGACAAACTTGATGCAAACTCGTTTGACGCAAGTGTTTGATCGTGATGGAGTTAAGGAGAAGAAAGCTGTTTTGAAGAGGAAGATGTCAGATCAAAATCCTGATGGCACATGCAGGCGTAGTCCACGTGTGAAAGCTGTTTACCAACCTGGTAATAGCAAAGCTGATGCGGATAGTGTTGCTTTGTGAAAATTGGTCCAAGCAAACTTGGTGGCTCCTCTGTTCGTCGGAGTCCACGAGGTTTGACAAATAAGAAGCCTTCTTCGTCTCCTCTTCAAGAGCGGTCTTTGTTGAAGGAAAATAAGAAGCGTAAAGTTCATCCTGCAAAAGTGAACAAAGATGTGAAGAACCGTGCTCGTGTTGAAGCTGAAGATGCTGCATCTGAAGAAGATGATATTGAAGTTGATTCAGAAGATGAATTTGCAGTGGTATGTGTTTTGTACTGCATGTGTCTTGCTAGTTGTACTTGCAATGATTTAATTGTGTTTGGGCTGGTATGCTGGCCAGGTGAGGCTGGTCATTGTTTTGCATCTATTTTGATTGTGGTACTGATGTTGTTTTAATAGTTGAACTTGTGCAAACTTTTCTTTGTTTTACTTGCCTTCATATGCTTGTTTTGTTTCCTATATTCATTGTTTGCAGTGGTATGTGTTTTGTTGTGCATGTGACTTACTAATTGTAATTGTAATGATTTAATTTGTGTTTGGGGTGGTATGCTGGCCAGGTGAGGCTTGTCATTGTATTCATTAATTGAGGGTGGTACTGATGTTGTTTTAATAGTTGAACTTGTGCAATCTTTTTTTTACTTACATTCGTATGCTTGTTTTGTTTTCTATATTCATTGTTTGCAGTGGTTTGTGTTTTGTACTGCATGTGATTTACTAGTTGTACTTTCAATGATTTAATTGTGTTTCGGCTGGTATTGCGGCCAGGTTAGGCTGATCATTGTTTGGATCAATTGAGGGGTGGTACTGATGTTGTTTTAATAGTTGAACTTGTGCAATCTTTTCTTTTCTTTTTACGTGCATTCATATGCTTTTGTTGTTTTTTATATTCATTTTTTTAAGGTGTGGCTTTTTTGTTTTCATTTACAGCCTGTTAGCGTTATGAGTCCGGTCAAGCCGGTGGGAGGCAATGCCGGAAAAGTTGCCTTGGATGAAGGTGACCAACGGAAATTGAACTTAACTGTGCGATGTTCGTTGAGAGAGGTTGAAGATTGTGCTAAATTGCTCGAGAGTCGGCATGTGGCTAGGGTTCATGCATCTGGTTTTGGTTCTATCTTCAGGTGGAGGGTGAAGTCTAACATTTCCCGCGCTCTGATGGGAGTTTTGTACCTGAGGATAGATTGTGATACAATGACTCTTGACATGGGTGAGGCTAATAAGAAGCTTCGCATCACTAGCGATGGTATACATCAATTATTTGGTTTCCCTCGTGGTGGTCGTTCTGTGCCAAGGCCGTCAGAGGACGGATATGAATGACGCTCTGATGAAGTTAAGATCGGAGCTTAAACATTAGCAGGGACAAAGATATCAAGACAAAGGATTTGAGGAATAAGCTCAAGGTGCTCGTCAAGGATCCTAGCAAAGATGACCTTGCTCTGAAAGTGTTCTTCATTATTGTGTTTATGAAGGTTGTGTTGCCTGGATCTGCCCCGGCAGCAATGTTTGAGGGTCTCGTCTTTGAGGACATGGCAAATATGGATTATTGCCAGCTGATGGTTGATGAGCTTAGAAGGGCTGTTGCCAAGTACCGAAGTGGTCATACCATGGGGAAGGCAATCACAGGCTATGCCATAGGGCCTGTACTAATGTACCTTGACTGCCTTATCCGTGGCAAAACTGCGGAGCCTGACATGCGAGTCCCCCGCATATGTTACATGGATCCTGCCAAGCTTTCTGATCTGGTTGATGCAGATTTGATAAAAAAAGGCAATGCAGATCCAAAGACTTGGGTGTTTGGGAAGCTTCCGTGAGTTTTGTTTGTTTTGTGTCTTGCAGACCTTTTTTTATTTTTTATGTATAGCTATTTTTTGCTGTAGTGGACATGTGTACTGTAGAGTTGTCTGTTTATATTTTGTATGGTTTAGGTATGGTTAATTAGTACTGTTGTTTCGTGTGTTGTTGAACTGAATAACTTTGTTCAACTGGTCTCTTGGTAAATACTAACAAATTGGCAATGCCAGTTAAAGTTTTATTAGTGGTATTGATTTTAAATCTGTTAATATCATGATTTATTTTTCCCTATGTGTTGCGTTGATTGATTAACTATTTTTCCCTTTTGTTTGTAGTGGAAAACTCAAGAGGAGGTTGTTTTTTTTCCGAGTGTATAAACGACCAGTCCTGGAGATGCCGTCGTCTCAGGTTCCGAAGTTTTCATCTCTGCCCGATGAGTTGAGGGATGGCCGTGGTGTTGAGGGTGCTGGTTATGCCCCCTGGCCCTAGTAATGCTAGTGCTTCACAGAGGCAGGGTTTTGGTATTGATGTTGCTGTTTCAGCGTTGGAGCGCGCTGAGCATATCTTCAGTAATGTGTGTTCTGAGCTGCAAAAGGTCCCAACGACAGTTGAGCGTTTGAGCTGTATCAATGGTATCCTTCCTGAAGGTCATCAATTTAACGCTGAGGAAGCTGTTGACTACATTGAGATGGAGAGGATTTTAATCGGTGATATGCGCGACGGTGCCGCTAATCTAGTTCGAGCTTGGTTCGTCTGTTGAACAACATGAAGCGTTTCAGAACTACGCAAAACTCTCGCTGCAAGCCATATGAAGAAAGTGCAAATGTTGTTATCAAGCAGTTTGAGCAGGATGAGGCTGCTGCCACCGACAGCAGGGCTGGTGATGGTACTGAGGCTAATGTTTTTTATCACGAAACGAATGATGTTGGCTTTGAGCGTCCTGATGTTGATGTGAGTCAGTCGTTGGTGTTTGCAATTTTTATGTTGTTGTCCTGATGTCAGTGTTGTAGTTGAACTTCCTCATGTTCATCTATTTATTAATAATTTTCTTTCATGCAGATTGATCACAATGAGGCTGCTGGCACCGACAGCAGGGCTAATGATGGTACTGAGGCTAATGCTTCTGATCAGCGCACGAACGATGTTGGCTCGCAGCACCCTGTTGTTGATGTGAGTCAGTCCTCATTGTTTGTATGTTTTTACTATGTTGTTCTGCTGTCAGTATTGTAGTTGAACTTCCTGATCTACATCTGTTTATTAATTTTTCTTTTCATGCAGGAGAGAAATCATAATGTTGAGGGTTCTGTTGACGGTGGAGTTAATGATCTATCCACTGATAAGTGCAAGGTTATTTTTATTTTCATTGTGTTTATTAATATTTTCTTAAAATTTCATGCGCACCGATGTGTCTTGCTTGTTCATTTTTCTATCCTACACCGTTTATTGTTGCTCATAATAGCATTGTTTTTTTTGTCTCATTACATTTGAATCAGGGTCCTATTGTTGGCGATGAGCCTTGTTTGCCTATTGGTGATGTCGCTTTGAATGTTAGTAGCAGCAAGTTCGATGATGTTTCTGTGAATGCTTCCAAGGATTATTTTTCTGTGCACCTATTGATAGCTTATTTTTTATTGTTAGTTTTGTTCATATTATTCACTTTTTCTGAATTTTTATTTTCATCAGATTATTGATGTTGAGCGTGAGGTTGTCCTTAGTGGTGGAGATGATGCTCATGATGTTCCATTGAGTAGTGGGCGCAATGTTGGTACCAAAGTTGCTGATGAGGATGCTGGTGCTGCCAGCATACTTGATGCCAAATCGCCTGGTGTTGGTATTGCTGGGAATGAAAATGTTTCTGTTTGTGAAGATTTACCGCCGGAGAATTTCCCGCCTGGAGGTCTTGATTACGGTGATGCATTGCAAGATGCTTAGCGTGGAGAAGGTGCCATCCGAGGATGATGATTTACTTCTGTCAATTTCTTCTGACCCCTTGACGCAGGAGGCGCTCTTAAATCGTGCAGGATTTTCTTTCTGCAGACCCTGAAAGCGCATCAATATTGGTGTCCTCTCAAGATGTCCCATCGTCAAACCCTGAAACTGGAGGCATAATGGTCTCATCACAGGAACTACCGTCATCGTCAAACCCTGATAGTCCAGGTAAGGACTTGTAAATGGGGTGTACTTCTCAATTTTGGCATTTTGGACATGTTCTCTTGTAGTTGTTGAACTTATTATTTTTCATCATTTTCTGCAAGCAGAAAGTGGTAATGTTGTTAAGGTTGATACGTTTTTCTTCGCTGTTACGAGGTTGCATGAACCGCATTTAAATGGTTAGTTTGGGATTTTGCCCGTACCATTTTTTGTCTCTTTTTCTTTCTCTTGTTTGATTATTGTTGTTGTTGCAGTAGTTTTAATTCATGTAATTTTTTGTGTTTTTCTAGTCACAAGCCGATGTTTCAAAATAAAGAATGTGATGCCAATGTTGGTTCTATTGCTAAAGCGTTTGTCCCCACTAGCATGCTCAACTCAGACAGTGCTGATGTTGTTTTATATTCTCTACGTCAGAAGTACCGAGACACTAACAAGTTGATAGTTCCCAGATGGGTGCCAGTCAGTATTTTGCTTTTTTGTAAATAGGATGATAACTTGTTTTGCCAATTTTCTTACTATTGTTGTTCTTTTTGTACAACAGACCAAGATCCGTGATGGAAATATTGCTCCCAATGTGCTAAATTGGTTCACAAGATCAGTGTCGATGGTTTTGACCAAGTAGGTGAACTTGGACTTTTTGTACTCATTAACTAGAACTGTCATGTTTTCTTTGCAGTTTTGGGATGTGGGGGGAATGAACTTGATCTGTGCTTCTTTTATTAAAGCTGTACTTATTGTTGCAAGGGAATTGAATTGATATGATTGTTCCTCAATTTTGGGCGGCGGATATAATTTCTTTATGATTATGTGATTTTTTGTTTGTACTTATGAATTTCAATTTCCCTCTTTTATTTTATTGTTTGGAGGCTGAATTTTTTGTTTCATTATGATTTGTTAAATTCATTTTCTTCTGCGATTTTTTTCCAGCTTCTTTTCCCTACATTTGATCCGCCGTCATTTGTGGCTACCATGAAGCCTAGTGAAGAATCTGGGCATTGGTGCTTCGTTTTTCTGAATTTGAAGTTCCGTCGTTTCGAGTGTCTTGATTCACTCCGTGATGAAACCTCGGGTGATGCAATTAGATTCTTAAGGAATATGACAGATAATATAAAGAAGCTTTGAGGGAGTCCAGTGTAGACAGGGCCAAACCGTTCTCACCGGCGCATATTGATGGTTTCTCTTGCGAGTTTGTGCGGGTGCCTCAGCAGGAAAACACGCGAGTATCCGTTTTTAATGATTTTTGCTGATTGTTTTTTTTGCTGGAGGATGTTGTTCCTGTATTTTTTGGATTTTGTGTTGTACCATTTTTTGATTTTTCCTTTGTTTACAGGCATGATTGTGGTTTCTTTATGCTACAAAACTGCAAGACCTATTATTGCCGGGAGGATGGTGTAATTGAAATGGTCGATTACAGCCATGAAGACATTTTGGACATTAGGAAGACTTTGTTGTATACCTGCGCAACTAGCGATTTGTTTGATGTTGACTTCCGGGGTTTGTTTGGCATCGAACCCTGTACGTGTGCATGGACTTTTGTAATTTTTTTTGCAGCTTGTACTTCTCTATTAGTACTGTCATGAAATATGTATTTGAACTTACGCTTTGTGCGGTCTTTTTTTCCAGGTGAATGGCTGGATCTTGGTGAGCATGACTACAGGTTATTTGGTAGCCTGTTCTCGGAGCTCGAGCGCGTCGCTATTGATCTTAGCCAGGGCGTTCTCCGAAAAGACAATATCCGTGTTATGAAGGGGCGGTTGGGAGCTACGAGAGGTTTTACGGCTGCTTGTGCAGATAGCCCTACTACACCCAAGAATCCCATTGTGGAATTGACAGACAGCGATGATGATGTGTTTGACAAGATTGCTGGCGTTGGAAGAGTCACGAGGAGCGCTGATGCCAAAGGTTTATCTCCCCTTGCTGGAATAGTGGCTCGTAGAGCTGGTGGTGCTAGGAAAGACCCAGTTTGGATTCTGGCAATGTTGTAAGCACGAAGCGTGCGCCCAGAGCTCCTATAAAGTTTTGCTCCCCTGTGCAGCAGCTTCACCCTTATAAATTCCTGTTGGAAATATGCCCTAGAGGCAATAATAAATTAGTTATTATTATATTTCCTTGTTCATGATAATCGTTTATTATCCATGCTATAATTGTATTGATAGGAAACTCAGATACATGTGTGGGTACATAAACAACACCATGTCCCTAGTAAGCCTCTAGTTGACTAGCTCGTTGATCAACAGATGGTTACAGTTTCCTGACCATGGACATTGGATGTCATTGATAACGGGATCACATCATTAGGAGAATGATGTGATGGACAAGACCCAATCCTAAGCCTAGCACAAAGATCGTAGTTCGTATGCTAAAGCTTTTATAATGTCAAGTATCATTTCCTTAGACCATGAGATTGTGCAACTCCCGGATACCGTAGGAATGCTTTGGGTGTACCAAACGTCACAACGTAACTGGGTGGCTATAAAGGTGCACTACAGGTATCTCCGAAAGTGTTTTTTGGGTTGGCAAGAATCGAGACTGGGATTTGTCACTCCGTGTAAACGGAGAGGTATCTCTGGGCCCACTCGGTAGGACATCATCATAATGTGCACAAAGTGACCAAGGGGTTGATCACGGGATGATGTGTTACGGAACGAGTAAAGAGACTTGCCGGTAACGAGATTGAACAAGGTATCGGGATACCGACGATTGAATCTCGGGCAAGTACAAATACCGCTAGACAAAGGGAATTGAATACGGGATTGATTGAGTCCTTGACATCGTGGTTCATCCGATGAGATCATCGTGGAACATGTGGGAGCCAACATGGGTATCCAGATCCCGCTGTTGGTTATTGACCGGAGAACGTCTCGGTCATGTCTGCATGGTTCCCGAACCCGTAGGGTCTACACACTTCAGGTTCGATGACGCTAGGGTTCTAAAGGAAGTTTGTATGTGGTTATCGAATGTTGTTCGGAGTCCCGGATGAGATCCCGGACGTCACGAGGAGTTCCGGAATGGTCCGGAGGTAAAGAATAATATATAGGAAGTGAGGTTTTGGTCACCGGAAAAGTTTCGGGTTTTATCGGTAACGTACCGGGACCACCGGGAGGGTCCCGGGGGTCCACCAAGTGGGGCCACCATCCCCGGAGGGCTGCATGGGCTAAGTGTGGGAGGGGACCAGCCCCAGGTGGGCTGGTGCGCCCCCCCACAAGGCCCAAGGCGCAGCTAGGTGGGGAGAGGGGAAACCCTAGGCGCAGATGGGCCTAAAGGCCCACCCTAGGGGGCGCCCCCTCTCTCCCCCTCTTGGCCGCCCCTTCAAGTCCCATCTAGGGCTGCCGCACCCCTTGGGTGGGAACCCTAGATGGGGGCGCAGCCACCTCCCCTCCTCCTATAAATAGTGGGGGTTTTGGGGCTGCCCAAAAACATGAGAACCTCTCCCTCTTGGCGCAGCCCTACCTCTCTCCCTTCTCCTCTCTCGCGGTGCTTGGCGAAGCCCTGCTGGATTGCCACGCTCCTCCAACACCACCACGCCGTTGTGCTGCTGCTGGACGGAGTCTTCCTCAACCTCTCCCTCTCTCCTTGCTGGATCAAGGCATGGGAGACGTCACCGGGTTGTACGTGTGTTGAACGCGGAGGTGCCATCCGTTCGGCACTAGGATCTCCGGTGATTTGGATCACGACGAGTACGACTCCTTCAACCCCGTTCTCTTGAACGCTTCCGCTTAGCGATCTACAAGGGTATGTAGATGCACTCTCCTTCCCTCGTTGCTGGTTTCTCCTTAGATAGATCTTGGTGACACGTAGGAAAATTTTGAATTTCTGCCACGTTCCCCAACAAAGGGCATCATGAGCTAGGTCTATTGCGTAGATTCTTTGCACGAGTAGAACACAAAGTAGTTGTGGGCGTTGATTTTGTTCAATATGCTTACCGTTACTAGTCCAATCTTGTTTCGACGGTATTGTCGATGAAGCGGCCCGGACCGACCTTACACGCATCTTACGTGAGACAGGTTCCACCGACCGACATGCACTTGGTGCATAAGGTGGCTAGCGGGTGCCGCCTCTCCCACTTTAGTCGGAACGGATTCGATGAAAAGGGTCCTTATGAAGGGTAAATAGCAATTGACATATCACGTTGTGGTTTTTATAGGTAAGAAAGCGTTCTTGCTAGAAACCCAAGGCAGCCACGTAAAACATGTAAACAACAATTAGAGGACGTCTAACTTGTTTTTGCAGGGTATGCTATGTGATGTGATATGGCCAAGAAGAATGTGATGAATGATATGTGATGTATGAGATTGATCATGTTCTTATAATAGGAATCACGACTTGCATGTCGATGAGTATGACAACCGGCAGGAGCCATAGGAGTTGTCTTTATTTATTGTATGACCTGCGTGTCATTGAACAACGCCATATAATTACTTTGCTTTATTGCTAACCGGTAGCCATAGTAGTAGAAGTAATAGTTGGCGAGACAACTTCATGAAGACACGATGATGGAGATCATGATGATGGAGATCATGGTGTCATGCCGGTGACGATGATGATCATGGAGCCCCGAAGATGGAGATCAAAAGGAGCAAAATGATATTGGACATATCATGTCACTATTTGATTGCATGTGATGTTTATCATGTTTATGCATCTTATTTGCTTAGAATGACAGTAGTAAATAAGATGATCCCTCATTGAAATTTCAAGAAAGTGTTCCCCCTAACTGTGCACCGTTGCGAAAGTTCGTCGTTTCTAAGCACCACGTGATGATCGGGTGTGATGGATTCTTACGTTCACATACAACGGGTGTAAGACAGATTTACACACGCGAAACACTTAGGTTGACTTGACGAGCCTAGCATGTACAGACATGGCCTCGGAACACACGAGACCGAAAGGTCGAGCATGAGTCGTATGGTGGATACGATCAACATGAAGATGTTCACCGATGATGACTAGTCCGTCTCACGTGATGATCGGACACGGCCTAGTTGACTCGGATCATGTAATCACTTAGATGACTAGAGGGATGTCTATCTGAGTGGGAGTTCATAAGATGAACTTAATTATCCTGAACATAGTCAAAAGATCTTTGCAAATTATGTCATAAGCTCGCGCTTTAGTTCCACCGTTTTAGATATGTTCCTAGAGAAAATATAGTTGAAAGTTGACAGTAGCGATTATGCGAACAGTAGAAAGCTTATGTCCTTATTGCACCGCTCAGTGTGCTGAACCCCAAACGTCGTTTGTGGATGTTGGGAACATCGGACATACACATTTTGATAACTACGTGATAGTTCAGTTAAACGGTTTAGAGTTGAGGCACCAAAGACGTTTTCGAAATGTCGCGGAACATATGAGATGTTTCGAGGGCTGAAATTGGGATTTCAGGCTCGTGCCCACGTCAAGAGGTATGAGACCTCCGACGATTTTCTTAGCCTACAAACTAAGGGAGAAAAGCTCAATCGTTGAGCTTGTGCTCAGATTGTCTGAGTACAACAATCACTTGAATCGAGTGGGAGTTGATCTTCCAGATGAGATAGTGATGTTTCTCCAAAGTAATTGCCACCAAGCTGCTAGAGCTTCGTGATGAACTATAACATATCAAGGATAGAGATGATGATCCTTGAGGTATTCGTGTTGTTTGACATCGCGAAAGTAAAAATCAAGAAGGAGCATCAATTGTTGATGGTTGGTGAAACCACTAGTTTCAAGAAGGGCAAGGGCAAGAAGGGATACTTCATGAAACGGCAAATCAACTGCTGCTCTAGTGAAGAAACCCAAGGTTGAACCCAAACCCGAGACTAAGTGCTTCTGTAATAAGGGGAACAACCACTGGAGCAGAATTACCCTAAATACTTGGTAGATGAGAAGGCTGGCAAGGTCGATAGAAGTATATTGGATATACATTATGTTAATGTGTTCTTTACTAGTACTCCTAGTAGCACCAGGGTATTAGATACCGGTTCGGTTGCTAAGTGTTAGTAACTCGAAATAAAAGCTACGGAATAAACGGAGACTAGCTAAAGGTGAGCTGACGATACGTGTTGGAAGTGTTTTCAAGGTTGATGTGATCAAGCATCGCACGCTCCCTCTACCATCAAGATTAGTATTAAACCAGAATAATTGTCATTTGGTGTTTGCGTTGAGCATAGACATGATTGGATTATGTCTATCGCAATACGGTTATTCATTTAAGGAGAATAATGGTTACTCTATTTATTTGAATAATACCTTCAATGGTCTTGCACCTAAAGGAATGGTTTATTGAATCTCGATCGTAGTGATACACATTTTCATGCCAAAAGATATAAGATAGTAATGATAGTACCACCTGCTTGTGGCACTTGCCATTTGAGTCATATTGGTATAGAACGCATGAAGAAGCTCCATGTTGATGGATCTTTGGACTCACTCGTTTTTGAAAAGTTTGAGACATGCGAACCATGTCTATTGGTGTATATGCATGAAGAAACTCCATGCAAATGGACCATTTGGACTCACTTTATTTTGTATCACTTGAGATATGCAAATTATACCACATTGGCAAGATGAATGAAAAGCCTCGTTTTCAGTAAGATGGAACAAGATAGCAACTTGTTGGAAGTAACACATTTTGATGTGTGCAGTCCAATGAGTGCTGAGGCATGCAGTGAATATCTTTATGTTCTTACTTCACAGATGATTCGAGTAGATGTTGAGTATATTTACTTGATGAAACAGAAGTCTGAATTATTGAATGGTTCAAGTAATTTCAGAGTGAAGTTGAAGGTCATCGTGACAAGAGGATAAAATGTCTATGATATGATCATAGAGATGAGTATCTGAGTTACGAGCTTTGGCACGCAAATAGGACATTGTGGAAATGTTTCACAATTAATACTGCCTGGAACACCATAGTGTGATGGTGTGTCCGAACATCAAAGTTGCACACCCTATTGGATATGGTGCGTACCATGATGTCTCTTATCGAATTACCACTATCGTTCATGGGTTAGGCATTAGAGACAACCGCACTCACTTTAATAGGGCACCACGTAATTCTGTTGAAATGACACCGTTTGAACTATGGTTTGGAGAAACCTAAGTTGTCGTTTCGTAAAGGTTTGGGGCTGCGACACTTATGTGAAAAAGTTTCAGATTGATAAGCTCGAACCCAAAGCGGATAAAATGCATCTTCGTAGGACACCCAAAACAGTTGGGTATACCTCCTAATTCAGATCCGAAAGCAATAGGGATTGTTTCTTGAATCGGGTCCTTTCTCGAGGAAAAGTTTGTCTCGGAAAGTTGAGTGGGAAGATGGTGGAGACTTGATGAGGTTATTGAACCGCCACTTCAACCAGTGTGTATCAGGGCACAGGAAGTTGTTCCTGTGGCACCTACGCCAATTAAAGTGGAAGCTTATGATAGTGATCATGAAGTTTCGGATCAAGTCACTACCGTACCTCGTAGGGTGACAAGGATACGTACTACTTCAGAGTGGTACAGTAATCCTGTCTTGAAGGTCATGTTGCTAGACAACAATGAACCTACGAGCTATGGAGAAGCGATGGTGGGCCCAAATTCCGGCAAATGGTTAGAAACCATGAAATCCGAGATAGGATCCATGTATCAGAACAAAGCATGGACTTGCCCAATGATCGGCAAGCCATTGAGATAAATGGATCTTTAAGAAGAAGACGGACGTGGACGGTAATGTCACCGTCTATGAAGCTCGACTTGTGGCGAAGAGTTTTTTCACAAGTTCAAGGAGTTGACTACGATGGGGTTTTTTTTCCTCATCCGTAGCGATGCTTAAGTCCGTCGGAATCATGTTAGCATTAGCTGCATTTATGAAATCTGGCAGATGGATGTCAAAACGAGTTCCCTTACTAGTTTTCGTAAGGAAAGGTTGTATGTGATACAATCAGAAAGGTTTTGTCGATCCTAAGGATGCTAAAAGGTATGCTAGCTCCAGTGATCCTTCCATGGACTGGAGTAAGCATCTCGGAGTTGGAATGTACACTTTGATGAGATGATCAAAGATTTTGGGTTTAGACAAAGTTTATGAGAAACTTGTATTTCCAAAGAAGTGAGTGGGAGCACTATAGAATTTCTGATGAGTATATGTTGTTGACATATTGTTGATCAGAAATGATTTCTGGAAGGCATACAGGGTTATTTGAAAGGTGTTTTTCAATAGAAAACCTGTATTAAGCTACTTGAACATTGAGCATCAAGATCTATAGGGATAGATCAAAACCGCTTAATGGTGCTTTCAAATGAGCATATACCTTGACATGATCTTGAAGGTGTTCAAGATGGATCAGTCAAAGAAGGAGTTCTTGCCTGAGTTGTAAGGTATGAAGTTAAGAGTTAAAGGTCGACCACGGCAGAAAAGAGAGAAAGGACGAAGGTCGTCCCCTATGCTTTAGACGTAGGCTCTATAGTATGCTATGCTCTGCATCAAGACCTAAGTGTGCCTTGCCATGAGTCAGTCAAGGGGTACAAGAATGATCCAGGAATGGATTATTGGACAGCGGTCAAAATTGTCCTTGGAGTAAATAAGGACATGTTTCTCGATTATGGAGGTGATAAAGAGTTCGGCGTAAAGGGTTACGTCGATGCAAGCTTTAACACCTATCCGAATGACTCTGAGTAGCAAACCGGATACGTATAGTGGAGCAACCATTTGGAATAGCTTCAAGTGGAGCGTAGAAGCAACATTTACAATATGACTTAGAGATTTGCAGTACATACGGATCTGAATGTTGCGAGACCGTTGACTAAAACTTCTCTTGCAAGCAAAACATGATCAAACCCAAGAACTCATTGAGACTTAATCACATGGTGATGTGAACTAGTTTAAGACACTAGTAAACTCTTTGGATGTTGGTCACATGGCGATGTGACCTATCGATGTTGATCACATGGCGATGTGAACTAGATTATTGACTCTAGTGCAAGTGGGAGACTGTTGGAAATATGCCCTAGAGGCAATAATAAATTAGTTATTATTATATTTCCTTGTTCATGATAATCGTTTATTATCCATGCTATAATTGTATTGATAGGAAACTCAGATACATGTGTGGGTACATAAACAACACCATGTCCCTAGTAAGCCTCTAGTTGACTAGCTCGTTGATCAACAGATGGTTACAGTTTCCTGACCATGGACATTGGATGTCATTGATAACGGGATCACATCATTAGGAGAATGATGTGATGGACAAGACCCAATCCTAAGCCTAGCACAAAGATCGTAGTTCGTAAGCTAAAGCTTTTATAGTGTCAAGTATCATTTCCTTAGACCCATGAGATTGTGCAACTCCCGGATACCGTAGGAATGCTTTGGGTGTACCAAACGTCACAACGTAACTGGGTGGCTATAAAGGTGCACTGCAGGTATCTCCGAAAGTGTCTGTTGGGTTGGCACGAATCGAGACTGGGATTTGTCACTCCGTGTAAACGGAGAGGTATCTCTGGGCCCACTCGGTAGGACATCATCATAATGTGCACAAAGTGACCAAGGGGTTGATCACGGGATGATGTGTTACGGAACGAGTAAAGAGACTTGCCGGTAACGAGATTGAACAAGGTATCGGGATACCGACGATCGAATCTCGGGCAAGTACAAATACCGCTAGACAAAGGGAATTGAATACGGGATTGATTGAGTCCTTGACATCGTGGTTCATCCGATGAGATCATCGTGGAACATGTGGGAGCCAACATGGGTATCCAGATCACGCTGTTGGTTATTGACCGGAGAACGTCTCGGTCATGTCTACATGGTTCCCGAACCCGTAGGGTCTACACACTTAAGGTTCGATGATGCTAGGGTTCTAAAGGAAGTTTGTATGTGGTTACCGAATGTTTTTCGGAGTCCCGGATGAGATCCCGGACATCACGAGGAGTTCCGGAATGGTCCGGAGGTAAAGAATAATATATAGGAAGTGAGGTTTTGGTCACCGGAAAAGTTTCGGGTTTTATCGGTAGCGTCTGGGACCACCTGTGAGGGTCCCGGGGTCCACCAAGTGGGGCCACCATCCCGGAGGGCTGCATGGGCTAAGTGTGGGAGGGACCAGCCCGGGTGGGCTGGTGCGCCCGCCCACAAGGCCCAAGCGCAACTAGGTGGGGAGAGGGAAACCCTAGGCGCGAGATGGGCCTAAAGGCCCACCCTAGGGGGCGCCCCTCTCTCCCCCTCTTGGCCGCCCCCTTCAAGTCCCATCTAGGGCTGCCGCACCCCTTGGGTGGGAACCCTAGATGGGGGCGCAGCCACCTCCCCTCCTCCTATAAATAGTGGGGGTTTTGGGGCTGCCCAACACATGAGAACCTCTCCCTCTTGGCGCAGCCCTACCTCTCTCCCTTCTCCTCTCTCGCGGTGCTTGGCGAAGCCCTGCTGGATTGCCACGCTCCTCCATCACCACCACGCCGTTGTGCTGCTGCTGGATGGAGTCTTCCTCAACCTCTCCCTCTCTCCTTGCTGGATCAAGGCATGGGAGACGTCACCGGGCTGTACGTGTGTTGAACGCGGAGGTGCCGTCCGTTCGGCACTAGGATCTCCGGTGATTTGGATCACGACGAGTACGACTCCTTCAACCCCGTTCTCTTGAACGCTTCCGCTTAGCGATCTACAAGGGTATGTAGATGCACTCTCCTTCCCCTCATTGCTGGTTTCTCCTTAGATAGATCTTGGTGACACGTAGGAAAATTTTGAATTTCTGCTACGTTCCCCAACAATTCCCTCACCTGGACAAGGCTCGCAGGTTGTATAATCTGTTGCTTAGTGATGAATGGTGTGAGAAGTATGCCGAGTGAGTATCTCTCATTATTTTTCCTCTTCCTTTTCTTGTGTTGTTTGTAACTGCTAGATAAATATGGCCTGAACTGTTCCTTTTTATACAACTCGAACTGCTATGAATGCCTTATCTTGCTTCTCCTTCTTTTTGTTCTTGTGTGTGCTGCAGGAATACATTCTCAATGATACCTCAACCTGATGGAAACGTAACTAACTTCACTGGGAATCACATCTGGGAAGTTTTTTCACCTGGGCAAATGATGGAGGGTGATGTAATGGACTTCCTCATTGATGATTGGAAGCAAGATCCCGATAGAAATGCTGATTTCGCATCTGGGAAAAGGATATTGCTGAGTCCATATTTCATCACGGTAATCAATCAGATCGGTTTCTTTATGTTGAACAAGACTGTCTATTGTTTTTATGATTTTTAATAATACTTTGCTTGTTGATTCTTTTCCGCTGTCTATTTTCTATTTTTGCTTTTTTGCAGGTTGTGCTTGACTGTTCGTATTACGAGGATGAAAATAAAGTGTTTAATGTGGAGAGTGCAGCGAGAGATTTCAAGAGCTATGTTAAAGCTAATGAAGACTTGCTCAGTGCCGACCTTGTGAGATCTACTAGCTGATTTTTGGTTTTTATTTTTTTGTTGTGACGCTGGTTTTTACTTTGAATATTTAACATCTCTTTTTTGGTCATTTGTTTTTAGATCATGATGCCTCTATTCAAGCCTATGGTTTTATCAAAGGATAGGAAAGTGAGCCACTATTCCTTATATGTCATGAATCGGTACCGAAGTAGCGTTGACATCCTTGACTCTTTACCTTATCCGAAGAACCACCGTCCTTCGAAGAACACCTATCACAAAGACTGCGAGAAGATTGTGAGTGACATTTATTATCTGTACTGGATTAATATTTCTGCATCTTTGTTTCTGCTGTTTCTGAGACCTAAAACTGTGTCGGTTGTTTTGTTTTTTTACAGATTTCTAGATTGGTCAAAGTAATGAAGGCTGTGTATGGTGATGCTCAGTACAATGCAAGCAAGCAGCCCAATTGGGAGCTGTTTGCAAAGAAACCAACGTTTGTCAAGGTTCCACTTCAAGGGAAAAATGAATGTGGCCATTATACTGTGAAGTATGCGGGATGCTATGATGGTGAAAAGTTCGTTGAGAACATTCAAAATAATGACGTGGGTTTCTTGTTGAGCTTTTCAATTTCTGTTTTTGGCTTATTGTGCAACCTTTTTTTTTATGTGTCATGATTTTTGATAATTTGTTTTATTGTTTTGCAGCCACGCATTGTTGATTGGAACGTTGAGGATCTGTATAGAGTTGTGTTCAACCGGAATAACCATCTTATGGTGACGGAGCTTCCCAAGGAGGTTCAGGCTTTGGCTCCTGATGCATAGGATAAATGGTCATCATTTGCATAGTGAATTGGATAGTTGTGTGATATATCTCTTGAAAACATTGTAGGCTCTATTTTGAAGTGTTTGATGTCTTGTTGAGTTCTATGTAATAAATAGTATATTTTGTGTTGTGTTTTAAGTGTGGCACAATGTTTCATCGGGAATTCGTTTTGGTTAAGTTTTTTTTGTACTGAAGACTTATATAGTAGTTGAATTGAAAACAATTTTTTTCAAGTGTATTTTCGCGTTGTTGCTCAGGAAGTGAGATTTATTTTATTTTTATGTGATTCCATCCTAACTTGGACCTTTACAGTTTCTGTACTCTCGTTTTCTTGTACTTATGATATAGTTCTGTTAATACTGATTTGTAGTCTCATTCAGCGTAAGGCTTTCAAAATTTTAGTGCCAAATTTCTTTTTGAACTTCTTGAACTTTAGAAGTTGAACTTCATAGTAAAAGTTAAATTACTGGTTCAAATTAGCTACGTTTAAGAGATAGTCCTATTAAGTTCAAAACTATTTCTTTCTCAATGCATTAATTGGTATCATCATAGCACTTACTGAATAAACTTACACTACTAGGGAAAAGCCTATACACAGAAAGTTAATTGGTATCATTAACCCTCGCTACTACTAAGCGGTCTCTACCGTGCCCCTCGGGACATGCCATAGTAGTAGCGCGGGTTTTTAAAACCTCGCTACTACTAAGTTTGATAACAGTAGCGTTGGTTTTTAGCCCTCGCTACTACTAAGTGGTGCCATAGTAGTAGCGAGGGGGTAAAAAACCGGTCTACTACTAAAGGTTCCATTTTCAAACACTACCACCCCCCCCCCCCCCCCGGATCGCCTTTTCAGTTTAAAAAAAAATAAAAGAAAATGATGAAAATGTCAAAAAAATAAAAGAAAATAAGTTTCCCATGTGATATGTGGTCTAGTTGTTGGGAAAATTTGCAAATATGAATTTCGACAAATGTCTGGTTGGCCGTAAAATACATTTGGGGCTTGACAAATTTCTCCTTGTCACCGTATGCAGCTTCGCTCCCGGCTGCGTGGTGACGACTCAATTCACTCAAGTTTACCTCCACAATAACCTGCATTGTACCGCATTGTTCGCGATAAAAAAATCATACTCTTGCACAGGTTCATGTGGGGTGCCCAAATCGACCGCCACGATGACCGCCTCGCTCTAGGGTGCCCTAGCCACCTCCACCTCCTCGCCAATCCTTGCATGAACCTTCGGCCCCGCGCAGGATAAAATGATACTCTTGGACAGGTTCATGCGAGGTAAATGCATTTAGGAAACTGAAATGGGAATAGAGTGGTGTATTTCTACACATATCACACACCAAATGGGTGGTGTTGATTCAGGGTGGACACGGTCCGGGCCGGTCCGGTCCCTGACCGAGCCGCCGTTTTGACCGGCCGCCGGCGGACCGGACCGGGCCGGACCGACCAGCTGGGCGGTCATGATTTCAGGGCTCGGACTGATCGCGCTCCAGCCCAGGCTGGACCGAGAGGACCAGCCGTGGTCAACATAGATGAGGGCACAACGCGCACGAGGGGTTGTCGGAGAGCGCAGGAAGAGGTGTAGGGCGCTCCATGGTCGAGATCAACGGTGCTGCACACATGGAAGCGACATGACGCGGCGGCGCCGGCCGGGGCGCCATTGTTAGCCATGAACTTGCGAGTTTTTGCTCCTTAGAAGTTTTTCTGACGCATGCAAGTATTGTAGGGCGTGCATGAGCCCACGATTTTTTATGTGCGGGCCTTGCCGTGATTAACGGATCAAATTTGACGTGAAGTTAGTCGTGGCTTGGCGTCGTGATTAAAGATTTCGAAGAATATTTTTTAGGTAAACTTAAATTGGATTGCTACTGTTACCTAAAATCGAGGGGCAGTTATTACAATCCAAACAAAGATAGCACGTACAGATTTGGTAAGCATGTCACGTAGGAATAGTATTTTCCTTTGGTTTTCTATTCGACTTGATAAAAGGAAACGGAAGCATCGGATGGGCGCATGATTATCGGATTAGTCATGAATGGAGCCGCGATTATCGGATCGAACGCCGGCACTCTGGTTCTTTCTATTCTCTGTTCAATTGAGTGATGAGTACGTGATTCTGATGAACGGTCCGGTCCAGAACGGGCCACGAGCGGGCCGACGACGAAGAAGAACGGCCTTGCAGCTTCGGTCCGCTCGGTCGGACAGGTCAAAGACCGTACCTGACCGAGAAAATTTCGGGCCGAAATTTAGGAACCGGACCGAACAAAATCTTCAGCGGGCCAGGACCGAACGGTCCGGTCCAGAACGGGCCACGAGCGGGCCGAAGAGCCCGCTCGCTCCGTCCAGCCTGATGGCGTCTTCCCTAGCAGGTTGTCTAGATAATGGAGTGGCAGTTTTACCGGTACTGCATGGAGATTGTGCAAATTACCGGTAACCATAGTTTCAAGTACATCTTGTTAGTGATATAGAAATATACACAAATTTAGTCTTTTACAAATCTGCTATGAGAACATAGTGCTCGCAATATCGCCTGCCATCCGCAATCCTCTACGCGGACCCCAATCCGCTACCACCCTGCTATCTGCTACTTAAAACAATGCTGGTAACACACGCAGAGAATAATAGAAGGACTACATACAAATGTGAATGGATACTTATTATGAATGAGAAATACTATTATGGATTCAATCCAAAATAGATTTGCATAGGCTACGGTCTCCATGTATAGGAATTTCCTGGAATGTGTTGAAATGGTAATGGAAGGCAGCAACATTGTGATTTTAAAGTGTGTCAAACACGCCAGCACATGGTGCCGTCGCCGTAGAACAGTGCGGGGGTGTGGTTGTGTGGCGACGGGAACCACAGCCTGCAGTCGTACTTGTAGAAGAAGATGTCCTTGACGAACAACACCTTGTACATGAGCGTGAGGGACACAGTGACCCATAGGTGAATTCTCCTCATGGCGCACTCCCTCTGCAGCTCCGTGGCCACAGCGGAGTCCACGGTCACGACGCCATGGAAAGTGTCGGGACAAACCAACCTGCGACAAACGCGGAGAAGCCCTCCGACGAACAAACGTCGAACGGAGGTAGTAGACAATGAACAAATCACACTTCCGGTGACGAACGCCCCGGCCGACAAACGGCCTGTATGTTGGCATCTATTCATCTCGACTCCCTCGAACATGCATACATGAAGGTGCACACGCACACACGCAGCACAACCCCAGAAGAACTCTCACATCGACCGGGCGCATACCACGGTCCCGACGGAGACTACATCTTCCTTAGGCCCCTCCCCCTTGGCTCGGCACATACCGTCACCGTGGCGCGGCAACAGAGCAGCGCAACTACAAGCAGTATACGGGATGGGCTTTTATAGCCAAGCTACACACACCAGCACCCACACTCACACGACCCGGCCACCACACCGGCCACTAACCCCTGCATGCACCATCACACCCGGCCACTAACTCAATTAACTTGTCCGGCACTCACGCACTAGCTAACAACCTTTTCCAGCCGATCTGATCCATGCCCTAACTAACCCCACGCGGCTCATGCGCACGCCACGCAGCTAGCTCCAACAGATCGCAACAGCCAATGTGCATGCAGCTCCTTCACGCCAGGAATGCGAGCCTGGACTCACGCCGGCACACACCCTGTGCCCACCATGGACCAGAACTGTCGCGTCGAAGCTGGTCACCACCGCACGGGCACCGGCATGGCTTATTGCCAACAGAACGCAGGGTGTAACACCTGCATGCTCTTCATCAGCTTTAGTTTCTCTACCTAGCAAGACACAAGTATAGAACTAATATAATCTATCATGTCAGGGTGGTTAGTGGACGTACGGTTGTGTTCTTGACTCCTGAGTCACTGGATTGTTAGCTATCGAACTCTGGTATCAATTGTTGGTTTTTCAACCACAGATCTAATCACCCATGAGCTCTACCTCTACGTGCAAAGCTAGCTTGCGAAGCTAGCAAGCAAGTAGCTTAATTGCCGAGTTTTTCCTGCCTGTTAGTCATCGGTGTACATGTGACCCCTGGAATTCCGTAATTATAAAAAAGGAAAAGGTGAAAATATTGTCGAGTTTCCGTTGGTGGAAACCCGGAAAATGTAGACGGCCATCACGTCTCCATAGTCTGCAAGGTTATTGGGCCCATTTGTCAAGACACTGCCAAGTTCCTAGTATGCAGAACTCTGTGGATATGCAATATTGCTGAGTTTCTTGTTGTCGCAGAGTCCATTTTGCCCGGCACTCGGCAAATGATGATGTTTGTCGAGTTGTGCGGCACTGCATATTCCATTTATCAGCAAACTCATTGGAGACCTTACATTGCCGAGCTCCCGAAATTGAACTCAGCAAAAATGTGGAACCGACGAACTCCCAGATTCCAGTAGTATTCCTTGGATCGATCGCCGGAGTAGCATTATATCAGATCAATTTTGTGCTTAAACTTGCTTTGTTTACTCCGGACAATCCTTAGGTAAATCATGTCTACCTTTCCTTTGGAGAAACTAGGTGAATGATTCGAACAAGAATGTATGTATTTTTAGAAGATACTAGTAGCGACACCATCTTTGAGTCTGATGCAGACTTTGTGCTTAGTGGAAACTTGATTTATGCTTGATCTAGGCAACGGAGTAGATGACGCATCTTGGTACTGGTACATGTCAGAATTAACTACTTAAATCTCAAGTAGCGGAGCGCAAGTGTTGATTGTTATTTTGTCAGAGCAGTTTTATGTAATCGACGGGAACTCGTGATTCAAACTAGGTACTCTCATGTGAGCATCACTTCCGATGTCCTGGCCCCCTGCTTATTAAAGCCAACTTGCTTGTTAGTTTTAGGCAACTTGTGCTCCTCGACAGCTAGTTGCATATGAATACAATTTGATTGCAGTGCTCAACACATGCATCACTCCATCTCCAAAGCTTTTCCCCAGCGTCCTATGAGAGACGCCCTATGAGTCTAAGATGCTTTTGTCTATTAATTGCATATGATGTGAACGATGCTCTCATAGAATTCATACATCTACTCCACCTTAGAGCAAAGTTACGCTGATGAACCTCCTCTAACGTTCCTTGCTCAAAGACACTACACATCATACTCAATATTCATCCAAATGAATATATTCCATGTTTGCACACCGTCCATGCATCTGGTCAACTCGGATTAATCGATGCTTGGAAACAACTAGCTAGCTGTTGGCCAGACCATCAATGAGACCATCACGTTAACTTAACTAGTTAGCTGTTTCCTTAAGATCTACCTCGTCCGATTCAAGTCTTTGACCTACATCGGTCTTAAATGAAGAATATCTGATTTTGTGATAAAACTTGTGTTTTTGCTTGGCAATATATACCGCATCGGTTTTAAATGACATTTGGGGAATAATAGAACTCTGGCGATCATCAGGTAAATCATATATACTTGTCACTGGAGCAAACTAGGTACATCATTTTGAACAGCAAGCACACCAATATGGACATCTTCTTTGAGATTCATGAAGTGACTTTGTTAGTACAGACCTAGGAGCTCATTTATACGAGGAAGCCCGTCAACCGTGCCACGTCTGAACAACGTGCATGCATGTGCTCCATCCAATGGGCCGAGTCAAGTAAACTTGGATCGATGGAGGTTCCCAGAGATGCTCGCAGACAACTAGGTAGCTGTTAGCAAGAGGATCAGTGAGACCATCACGTTAACGACAAATGGCTCTAGCAGATTCCTCGGGTCGATCGGCGGAGTAGCTGGTTGATTAAGACCTCGATCGATTCAAGTCTTTGATCGACATGGCCAAGCTGGAGACACCGAATCAGATTCTGAGATAAAACTTGCTTGTTTTCTTAGCAACACTTTTTCCGCCTTAAATAACATTTTTAGAGTAATTCAACTGTGTCCGTCAATAGGTGACTCAGACATACGTGTCACCCAGGTAAATCATTTGAACGATGGAGGGGCGATGACGGCGGCGCGCCTTCGGCTCGCTTCGGTGCTTGTAGTCGTCGCTAGGTGGTCCACGAATCTAGATGTAATTTTTATTTCTGGTATTCGTTGTACTGCCATGATTGAAGATGAATAGATTGGAATTTTTTTCGCAAAAAAAAAGTATGCTTGTATTTTTAGAAGATGTTAGGGACATCATCTTTGAGTCTCTATGTTTACATTCGAAGAGAGCCAGGTGGAGACTTGATTTGTGGTGGACATGTGCATCATCTAGGGGATGAAGTGGAGGCATCTTGGTACATGTCAGAACTAACAACTTAATATCATGTGGTCTTGTAAGAGTTGGTTGTCAGTTTATCAGAATTGTTTACAACTGTGTAAGATTCTGAAAATAATTTACTTGGTATACTTGGTATACTCGGCATGAGCATCAGTCCACTTGGTATACTCGGCATGAACCTTGCAAAACGATACAACAGTATGCATGACTCAGCCACACCATTCACTACTGGTATGAGCATCAGTTTCCCCATTATAACAAGCTGAAATCACTTCGACCATTCCAATTGTCTTTGGAAAAAGTAAATTTGTTTTGTAAAAGAAATGAGAAATGTGTAGAGGCCTTCAGACCCGAGAGTTGCGCACAAATCATGGTCAACCAATCAGAATAACGATGATGGCAGTAGCATCGAACTTCTGATGAAAATTAATGAGTTGGCCAACTGGAAGTGTAGTATGATTTGATACACGTCTTGACATAGTTTATTTACGACTCAAAGGTAAGCCAGCCAGGCTCACTGAGTCTACAATTAATGGTGCATTTGTTTCCTCTGACCACTTTATAAACCCACATCCAGGACCTCATTAACGCAGAAATCAGTTCGAGCATACTACTAGTACACCACTAGCTTGCTGCTGTGCTACCCCACAATAACAAGCAATGGCGGAGTTTGCGCTTGGTCTGACCAAGACAGCGGTGGCGGGGACGGTGAGCAGGGTGAAGTTGGCGGTGGAGGAGGAGAAGAAGCTGAGGGAGCGTGTGGAGGAGGACCTGGTGTTCATCACGGGGGAGTTTGAGATTATGCAGGCGTTCCTTAGCGCCTCTTACGCTGGGGAGCGCACATCCAAGAACAAGGTGGTGCGGGCGTGGGTGAGGCAGCTCCGTGAGCTGGCCTTCGACGTCGAGAACTGCGTTGAGTTCGTGGTCCACCTCGACAAGCCGTCGCCCTGGGACTGGTTGCGGCGCCTTGCCTCCTCCACGCCCTGCCTTTCAAGCTTGTCGCTGCCCCTGGACTTGGCGGTGGCGGACATAAAACGGCTCAAGGCAAGGCTGGAGGATGTAAGCCAGAGGAACACACGCTACAACCTCACAGGTGGCGGCGGCAGCGACGACAACCTCAACGACGACAACGACTACGACTACAACTACGACTATGACAGCAACAATGACTCCGACTCAGACGGGGAGCAGAATCACCTGCGTATGCGCCCTGCAGTCGGCACTATATCAGTTGCAGCGGCAACATTTCACGATCTAAGGGTGGTCTGGAAGGCCATGGGAAAGCTCAGCCAGACCACCGGGGATCTGAAAAGGTTGATCGATTGTCAAGGAAGTGAGCTCAAAGTGATCTCACTATGGGGTAGTCCGCATGCTGATGTTGTTGGGGAATTTGGACGAGCTAGTATTCTCAAGAAGGCCTACGTTGACCCAGAAATCTGCCAACAATTCAAGAGCCGTGCATGGGTAGAGCTGCCAATACTTCCAATCCAATAGAGTTCCTCAACAAGCTACTCACTGACTTCACATCTCAATGCCATGAACGACACGATGATATGTCCAAGCTCATGTTGCAAGTCAGCCAACACAAATACCTCATCATCCTAGAGAAAGAATTATCCAGTGTCGCAGAGTGGGAGGCCATCAAAACATACCTTCCTGACGGCAACAATGGCAGCCGAATCGTCATCTCCACCAAGCACTTGGGAGTTGCCCTTGTCTGCACGGGGGAACCATTCCAAGTATGGGAGCTTCAACACTTCTCTCACGATCAATACCTTTGTGCCTTTTTTTCCAAAGTAAGTACTCAATTAGTTACATATATAATTATCATGTGTTTTTATTTTTTGCCCAAGGCACCTGCAGTACTCCCTGGTTTTAAAATGCACTTCTCAAAGCTTCAATGCATCATTTCCTACGATTTGCTCTATAATATGTCTACATTTTTTCTTAAATGACATAACATGTGTACTTTGTGAGGCAAACACCAGGGTGCCCAAGTCATATTGGTACGAATAATACTCCTTTGATCTGTCATAAAATATAAGGCTTTTCTTATTTGGTTAACACAGCCTTTTTTTTGTTAGCATAAGTCTAGTTTATCCATTAGCATATTTGGTTAAATTTTATGATAAAGAGTGAGAAATCACAATCATAAAATATTTTAGTTAAGAATATAAATATCATGTCTTCATTCGACGAAAGAGAGAGTAATGTATTAAATTTTATAGCTTGTTTTATCATGTTGCTTAATTTGGCCACAACTTTTCACATATTTTCCATACACTCCTTTCCAAAAAAGAAGGCGTATATGGGTTTCCCAGTAAAGATCTAATATGCTCGGCCTACTTTATAGAAAAGAAATTATCATCTAGTACAATACTTATCATCTAGTAAAATACCACAGATCTAGTGATTAAAATCAATAGTAAATACTGACAAATATGGATGCAATGACCCCATTATATTTCAAGTCAAACTTTGAACATTCATTTAACCAAGAGAATACGAGTTGTGTTCCGCAAAAAGTACACCATTGGAAACATCTTTCAAATGCAAATCCTTTAGTATACTTTCTGGGGGTATAAAACTCATATTTTGTTATTTAAATCGGTGCCCAAAGTTAGACTCATAATACAAGGGCATGTTGTTCGAAGGGAGCACAATACCAATGAACTAATAATAACAATCAATGGGAAATAGTTATATATACCAACAAGGTGACACGTTCTTTAGAAACTAACTACATGTAATTAAAGTATTGGTCGATGTTTTGTTTTAAAGAACAAACACATGATTTATTTATATGTAAGGACAAAGAAGTGTTCACTTGCATAAGTCCATAAAAGACCTTGGCATTCCGTGGCGGGTTAACCACCCACCATAATCAAAGGTCATGGAACGCCCCAACCTCTTTTCGTGGCGTGCTAGATAGCTAACCAGCCCAGCCCCACCTTGTTCATAAGTCCATAAAAGGTCATGGAAGGTTAGCAAACCACGACCTTTTCCGTAGGCAGTCCAGCCCCACCTTGTATTAGTGTCTTTCTGTGATGGTTTTCCAACATTAGCATGCCTTGCTGCTATTTTAGTTTGCACATGATATAATTTGACAACCAATTCATCACATGAATCGATTCACACACGTATAAACACCAACATTGCCAAGAATGTTAATTATCCAGAGAGCAGAACATGGTCGAAGGAATATTTCCATTATTTTTTATAGAGTTCCAATCATGTATTTATCGCTTACATTAGACGATCAGTGGTGTATGTTGTGAAGACTTACATTTTTAAATAAGGTGTAACATCAACTTGACATTCACAATTTAACTAATTTAACATGTCTACCTAATAATATTCTTTGGTGAAATTTTTTGTCTGCCGGATGTAGGATTTGTCCAAGTACAACTATGACAATCTTGCAGTCATTATTTCTCTAAATACAAAGATTGGTCGTTTATGATATTCTTTAGTGAAATTATAGGTGCGATTACCTAGATTTAACGGATATGACCATCTCGATATTTCTTTGTATATTAAATGACGCAACCTTCGGTTGGTACTTGGTACACCTCACAGTTCAAGAATTCGTCCGATTAATTAGTTAACAGGCCAGTTAATCGCTACGCGTAAAGTGACCGAATCGAGTAGTACCTATTCATCGTGTTAACTTGTCAGTCCAATTAATTGGCCTATCATACCGATTAATCATTTATTAGGCCGATTCGTTATTGACCCATTATCTTGTGGGTAAACAAAGCCTAAGATTTTGCCCCGTAACATCTCCCATCCCCCTCTGGCTCCTCAATAGTCAGGGTTCGACCAAGCAGTAACATATTTTGGTATATTATATAGCTGAGTGCATGAAAGTATGGTATAATACATAAAAAGCAAGATATATGTGGGCAAGTTCCTATTTAATCATCTGATTACCGGTCAACCGATTAATCAGGTTAATAGGCCGATTCGCCAATTAATCGCTACTTCCAAGGCTACCGAGCAGCTGCCAGTTATCGATTTCCTGAACAATGGTAGACCTAATGGTTAAGAAGATATAATATATATGATTTGTTCGGTTATGTTTACAAGGATTTAACATGTACAATTGGCTACATAGATCTAACGGTTATGATTTATAGATAAAGAGATGGTTCACCATATTGACGACTGAATGTTTTTATTCTTTGTGGAAACTTCTAGCGCATCTCTCTCTGTTTTTCCCTTTCATATTGTAACTTTGATATATACATAATAGATGAACCGAGAAAGATAAAACATTTTGCTATGAGAGGATAGTTTTCTTTGGTAAAGCGAGATTTTATCAACTCATAATGTACCACCAAGGCAATGCAAAGCATAAGAGATGATAGTTAGAGCGACACTAGAAAAGAAAAATAATAATTAATAAAGAAAGAAACTTTTGCTTTATCTTATAGGTTACATTGTTGCCCTCACGCCGTTTATTATTTTATTACTCCTGTAGTGGCACAAATTTGGTCAGGGGAGGGATTAACTTGCTGATCGGTGTACTTAATTGTTGCAGGGTTGTGGGCATCGCATCAGGATGGGTGAATTAAGTTGGCAACTAGGACGACACCATAATGTTATCTCCTTGTTATGGCGGACCACTGAAGAGGAATCACTATTGTGGCAAGAACTTCACAATGGTTACCTCACATTGAGAGTGTTTCATGGAGTGAAATTTGAACATGTGTTCACCTATGAGTGGAGCAGTAGTGGATTAAAAGAAGACAATCGCTATTTGACTAGTAGTAGTGAAGAAGAAGAAGAAGAAGAAGAAGAAGAAGAAGAAGAACAAGAAAAATCAGGAGAGATCAGGCTGGCTGAATTGGCTATGCACATACTCCGTATGTCACACTCAGAAAGTGTATGTGGAGGGAAGCTCAAGGGGATGACTGACCAGGATTTATTTAAGAAGTGTCATGAGTTTCTGACTGAACATGCTTGTCTCATATATATTGAGAACCTGCAGTTCTCCAATGAGTGGAAATTGATCCAAGAAAAACTTTTCTTTGAGACTACTAGTAGTTGCATTGTTGTTATTACACGTTCCCAAAAATTGGCCAAACAGTGTGTGGATTACCAACAACATCGGTTGCTCAATGTTGGAGATCTGATGAAGGTATGTATGCAATATTAAGACAGAAAAGCACTCCAAGGTTAAGTTAACATCGAATTATTACTTATTAGTTATGTAGTGTTCCTCTACTGATTACATGCATGCATACTTGCCGCAGGATTCTTATCAACAAGACAAGAGCGCGGGTGGAGATGGAGGAAGCGATGTAAATGAAGAGGAAGAGTATGAATATGCGCTTGTTGGGCGTAAAGATCAAATGCGTTTCTTTTGTGAAAATGAAGATGAGCTCGTTGGTTGTACAGTGTTCGTATGGGGGATTGCAGGTGTTGGGAAAACAGCTCTTGTCAGAGAAGTATACATTCGAAAATTACTGAAAACAAGAAAGTACGGAATGTACGGCTGGGTGACAGTGGCCCATCCGTTCAGTTTGCTAAGCTTGTGCCGGAGCTTGCTTCTGGACTTTTATTTGCAGGATATTGATGCCAAGGAAACTGCAGCAATTGATATGATGGAAGGCCAAGACCCTATTCAAGCCTGTTGTAAAATTCTGAGTGAAAACAAATGTCTCCTGGTTATTGATGGCCTGCAGTCCACGCGTGACTGGGACTCAGCCTGCTTGTTGGCCCAGGCTAATTCTACTGGTCTCATAATTGTTACTACACGTGAAGAAAGCATCGCCAAACACTGTGCAAAAAGTGAATATTATATTCGCAACATCAAAGGTCTAAAAGCGGAGGAGGCCCTTCGTCTCTTTAAGAAGGTACTCATGTTTGTCTCTCTCCCCTCCCATGAACACTGAGGATGCTATTGCATCTCTATGTCGTAGTAGATGGCAATTTTAAATTTCAGTATTAACTAGATTAACTTATATCTGAATTATGTCATAGCTAGCAAGTTGGACTTCTGGAATTAATTAAATTAACTTATCTCTGAATTGTGTAGAGAACTGTCTACACCGACACTCAAAAGCCGATCTTACTGCCCGAGAGAGAGGAGATTGTAAAGAAAGGCCTACACAAGTGTGGCGGGTTTCCAGGAGTAATAGAAGCTGTATGTGAGTGGGCCCGTTTATACTCATTGTACCCTTCTTCATTGGAGGCTATAAATTCTGACTTCATGGTACTAGTAAACGGTTTCCGGAGTTTGAGGGGCCTATTTTGTGGGATGCAATCCTATTTTGACGGTTGCTCAGATGAACTCAAGCCATGCATCTTCTATGCGTCAGTATTCCCTGCAGACAGAAGCATTAGGCGGAGGCGTTTGCTCCAGAGATGGATTGCAGAGGGTTACTCCCTTGGTGGTGGTGGTACCACGGAAGAGAAGGGTGACAAGCTCTTGTCCGAGCTCATCAAGTTGAGCATATTATACAGGGACGATCTCGGTACCACCAAAGAGAGGGTAAGAAGCTGCAAGGTTAATGGTTTCTTCCGTGAATACATAAAGGCACAACCAATGGAAGACAACCTTGTGTTTGAACTGGAGGGGAGTTGCTGCCCAAGCTCGCGACACACTGGACAACATCTCACCATAAGCAGCAGCTGGGACAGAGATGTGGTGGTATTCAGCAGCATTGACTTGTCACGGCTACGATCTTTGACAGTTTTTGGGAAGTGGATGCCATTCCTCATCTCTGACAAGATGAAGGTGCTTCGGGTTCTTGATCTGGAGGACACCAGCAATGAACCAGAAGTTGTAGTATCCGATGATGATCTGGAAGACACCAGTTGTAAACCAGAATCACAATATTGTACTGGTGAAAAATTCAGAAAAAAGCAAGATACTGGTGTAGTAACAGATGATGATCTTGAGCTGATCGGGAAGAAGTTTCCTCGCCTCAAGTTCCTGTCAGTGCGAGGATGCACGCACATCACTTTTATCCCTGATTCATTGGGTGCCATGAATCAACTGGAGACTCTTGATGCCAGGCACACTTCCATAGTCGAGTTGCCTGCCGCTGTCATCACCAAGCTACACAAGCTGCAGTACATTCGTGCAGGAAGGTCACCACTACCACAACCGCCAACACGAGAAGAAGAAGAAGAAGAAGAAGAAGGAGAAGAAGGAGAAGAAGGAGAAGAAGGAGAAGAAGAAGAAGAAGAAGAAGAAGAAGAAGAAGAAGAAGAAGAAGAAGAAGAAGAAGAAGACCACAAAGAAGATGGTGGTGATGATGACATAAGACCTTCCATACAAGCCAAAGCATCGGCATCAGCAGTGGACAAGGGGGCATCAGCAAGAATACCACCATCAGCACCAACACCAACAACACAAGAAGAGGTTCATAGTGGCACAAGCCCCTTCCTACCGGACACATCAGCAGTAGCCGGGGAGGCATCAACATGCTCATGGAAGAAGAGTATGGCACGTGATTTGAGAAAACCCTGCAGCAGCTGGTGTCTGTTCAAGAATCAGCACAGACGCTTGCGTGTTGAAGCAAATGGCGGCGGTGTTGAGGTTACTTCTGCTGCTGCAAAGAGGATTGGGATGCTGACAAACTTGCATACACTTGGTGTTGTGAATATTGCAGGTGGGAAAGGTGGCCTCAACCTCCTTAAGGAGCTCAAGAAGCTTACACAACTCCGCAAGCTTGGGCTGTCCGGCATCAACAGTAAAAATTGGGACAGAATGTGTTCTGCCATCTCGGGCAACCTCCCTCATCTCGAGTCATTGCCGCTGCAACTGGTGCTGCTGGAGGGAGATGATAGCTATGACTTTGCTTCTTTTGACGAGATGCCCAAGCCGCCCAGGACCCTGAAGAAGCTTAAGGTACTTTACACTAGTACTGCAAGACGTGCAAGTGCAGGTGGCGCATGCATAAGGCCGGTTTGGATGAAGAAACTTCCTTGCCTAGAAAACTTAGATCATGAGTTGACTGTATCAAGTCAAGAGGACATAGAGGCCATACGTAGCAGCCTTAGCAGCTTTGTCTGTAGCTCTTTTCCTCAACTTAGAGTACAAGATATTCGTCTTCGTATCAAGCCAAATAAGGAGGAGGACCTCAGTTGGCTTTGTAGCTTCCCTACCAGTGATCTTGGACTGAAGGCCCTGAGGATTGACTGTAGCAACGTCAGCTCAACTGTAAAATTTGGAAATCGGACCAAAATCAAGGTCCAAATAATCAGCATCCACTGCTGCAGGTCCTGTGGTGAACCGTCTTGTCTGCGGATTGAAAGGCTAAAGAATGTAGTTGGTCTCCAGCGACTCTTGGTACATGGTCCTTGCAGCGAATCCTTCCAGCAGGACTTGGAGAAACAACTTGCCGATAATTCCTGGGAACCTAAGCTGCTGAAGCGGTCGTGATCACTACTAGTAGTATCAAACGGGACAGCAGGAGTGCGGCCGCCGGCCAGACGACGCAGGTACGTCTTCAATTACCTTCTTCTTCCGCTTGCCGCCACTCCCCAAGTCCCCATTTCTCATGTTCATTGTTTTTTTGTTTCAGTGTCAATCTATTTCGTTTTAGTGGAACTGGTGACCATTAAACTTTGGTTAATCATTGTTCACCACCTTAGCTTTCATGTCTCCTCCATGTTTGTCACTTTTCAAGATGCCAAGTATACTTGACTGTCTAATTGATAAACTTGCTAATTCATTCTTTGCAGAAGAATTGGGAACCACTTCTGCATTGGAGAAAACGAGGCTGAGAGGAAACCATTGGAGAAGATGGAGTCTGAGATCACTTGTGATCTGTACAAGCAGCTAGAAGATGCTATGTTGATCAAATGGAGAATTCTGGGAACTAACTGAAGCTTTTAGCACAAGCATGTTTTCAGAAAATGGAAATAATACCAGATTTATTGTCATTGTTCGACAACATGAATCGTGCAGCTTTCGTTATGTAACTATGTCTTGTAAGAATGCGGCTCATGTTCCGGCAAAATCAGCCAAACATGATGCAGGTTCTTGCTGGTATAATGAGTACCATGAGATTATGTGGACCGGTTTCTTCAAATAACAGAATTTCATTGAATGGATACGCCAAAGTACATCAATTACAATTCATGGATACCCCAAATTACATCAAAAAGATCGTATTGTTGGGATTTGCCCACAGGATCGATCACATCAAATCACAATGAACACGCACACGCAAAAACTTTTGCCAAATGCACATGTCGTGCCTCTCTCTTTCCTCTTTTTATTTTCTCCTTTTCTTGACCGATTACAACCTCGTACAGCCTCCCATGTATATACACACAAACATGAAGCTGCCGACCTAAGGTACTATGTCTCACACGGACCGACTCAAGAATGAACTCCTAGTCCTAGTCTAATTATTGAATATATGGCCGTGCAAGCATATTGTATATCTTGGCCCACCTCCTAGTCATTGTATAGTTGAGCTCGAGGCCCACTTTGTACTCTCATATATACGTGCGTTATGCACCGATCAATACATCGAGTTGCATTGCCAAAACTTTCTTTTCCAACATTAAGTGCCACAACTTGAAGATGCTCCAAATCTTAAATTGTCAGATCTGACCTTGACTTATAGCCAGATTCACTACCCCCCAAATGAACTAGTCAAATTTTACTTCATTAAGCTGCGTTGATACACTTTATTTAACCTGTCCCATGGGCCAACAGGGAGGACAGTTAACATTATGTAGATAAAATTGAGATCCATCCATCACAAAGTACTGTATATATCTACTCCATTTGATTGGATCTATAAGACGGGCACAAGTGTTTAGGACTTTGATTTGACTAATAAAACATGTATGATGTGCCACAAAAGTTATATCGTTAGAAACTATATTTGACGACAAACCTCAAAATAGAAATTTTGTAAAAATATAATACACGTTTCTCTAAATTGAACACCTAAGTATCTGTGCACGACTTATATAGATCTAACCGGAGGGAGTATGTAAAGAATGCAGCAATTACTCCTCGTCAGGTCAACTTTACTAACATGCATGGTTAGCTGCAAGCTGCATCTAGCATCTTGCATCTCAAGTAGGCAATACACAAACAGCAAAGACGACGACAATAGCTCTCCATTAATTCTTTTTCACAGGATTTTGAAATCCTCAAAACCTATAATTTCCTACTCCCTCCGTGCCATAATATAAGAACCTTTTTCAAGTATGCTTATATTATGGGACGGTGGGAAGTAGTAATCTTCTGAAAGTGTGAAATGCTGCCGCAGGTTAAAGTTAATATAGCATCTACCATATACACATAGAAAGAAACTAATACCATGTCAACTACCAGCGGAAGTACTGGATATGTATGTATAGAGTGGAGCTGCTACTCCTCCTCAAGTCAACTTCAGTAACAAGCATGTATAAATGCATAGCCATGTTCTAGCACTTAAGATGAATTGGTCAATCATCCAGGAAAAAAAATGATGGATAGATACAAGGTCTATCTTGGTATGTGTAGTTCACGTAACCTAATGACTATAAATTGCCAGGATCGCTCTATCATATGGATCGTCTCTTGTCTTGCTCTCTGCCATATATATACTCATACTAGCTAGCTAGCTAAGCTGCCCCTTGCAACTAACCAATGGCGCCTTCACCAAGTAGCACCGCAGCTGTGTTGGCCATGCTGGTGCTCCTCGTGCTGCTGGAGATGGGATGCCCAGTGGCGGCGACGACGGCATGCCAGGACTGCGAGGCGCAGTGCAACTCGACACGCAGCACTGCCAAATTCGCCAGGGCAGGGCCGTGCGGCGCCGATTGCAACCCGGCGCCAGGATGCCCGAGCTGCCTTGCAGCGTACCACTCGAAGTGCTTGCCGTATTGCTTGAGTGCGTGCAAAGCCAATTCACCTGCTGGGTACGACTGCGAAAGCACGTGCAATAACACAAGCCTGTGCAGCGGCCAGTGCAGCGCCGTCTGCGGCGAGTCGCCGACGTGCAAGTCCTACAAGGACAACTACTCCCGTGGGTGCACATCGTGCTGCACGTCCTACTGCAAGTGCCACTGCGTCTAGCCAGCAACGAGTTTCGACACTCTACTTCGTTTGCTTGTAACAAAGGATTCAGCGCCTCACTGGAGGACCCAAGTATCAGATTAATTTCCTTCGTCAAATAATGATAGGAGTGCATATATATGTATGTGTGTGCCTCCTTTCCTACTTTACCGTTGGCATCGATAGGTTTTCCCGTTATGTTTTTAATTTCTTATTAGGATAATAGTTGGATTACTAGAAGAAAAAACATCATTGCCTATTTGCTTATTTCTCCGGAGTATACTTGTATCTTCTAGCGTCAATATGGAATCGACACAATCTATAATGTCATTTTTTCTCGAAAAGGAGACTCCCCGGCCTCTTCATCAGAACGATGCATACAGCCAACTTATTAAATAAATAAATAGGTTCAAACAAGGTTTTAAAGTCTCAAAAGGAAAAAAAAGAGCTCACACAGAGCTAAAAGGGCTAAAGGTCGAAATAGCCATATAAAGAACTCCACAACCGGCTAGCAAAAGAGAGATAGGTAAACTAATTGCCTATCCTATTACATGACCGCCATCCAAACCGGTTGAAGATATCCCGTGCTACCATCTCCCAGTGGATAGATCCAGTAACCAAACGCTCCCTCGCCTCCGTCGGAGTGAGTAGCGACCACAAACGGATCAACGTCGTGGCTCGGAAAATAACCTGCAAAAATAAATGTTTGTTGTCCTGTTAAAAACCAAATCATTTCTGCAATTCCAGGCTGCCCACAATAAAGCACAGACTCCTACGTGAATATGTCTCGCTGTTTCGGGCTCTATCCCGTTAAGCCACGTTCCAAATAATGTGTTGACAGAACTCGGTGGAGTAATATTAAAAGCAATATGGACTGTCCTCCATAGAACTTTGGCTAACGGACAATCAAGAAAAAGGTGTTTGATCGTTTCATCCCGATCACAAAAACCACACCTAGTAGATCATGTCCAATTACGCTTTGTCAAATTGTCCTTGGTTAAAATAACTTGTTTATGGACAAACCACATAAATACTTTGATTTTCAAAGGGACTTTGACAGCCCAAACATGTTTGGAACTAGGAATCGAGCTTGAATTGATAACATCAACATACATTGATTTAACTGTAAATACTCCAGACCTAGTAAGCTCCCAACGTAATTTATCGGGCTATTGAGAAAGCTGAACCTCCATCAGTCTACTTACGAGATGGAGTCATTCTTCTCAATGATTGCCAACTAGCGTCCTTCTGAATTGAATATTAAGGGGGGGTGGATTGAAGTACAGTTGCAACGAACGCCTCACGTCGTTGAACAATACGATATAGAGACGGGTATTGAATGGCTAGGGGAGTCTCTCGGAGCCAAGTATCCTCCCAGAATCGCGTACCGGCACCGTTACCGTTATAAACTTTGTCCTATTAACCAAGGTTAGTTTGACTTTCATAAGCCCTTCCCAAAAAGGTGAGTCAATCGGCTTTACTGTCACCTAGGATAAAGTTTTGGAGTGAAGATACTTACTACGGAGGATTTGCGCCCAAGTGGCATCAGTCTCACTCGATAATTTCACAGCCACTTGCTGAGAAGACATCTGTTCTTTACCTCAAGATTCTCAATACCAAGACCCCCTTGGTATTTCGGTTGACAGATGATATACCATTTGGCGAGACGGTATTTTCTTTTTAGTTCATCACCCTGCCAGAAGAATCGTGATCGATAGAAGTCCAGTCTTTTCCTAACTCCAACTGGGACTTCGAAGAACGGCAAAAGAAACATAGGCATACTGGTGAGAACCGAGTTTATTAGAATTAATCGGCCTCCGTATGACATGAGCTTGCCCTTCCAGCAACTCAGTTTCTTTTCAAATCAGTCCTCGATGCACTTCCATTCTCTGTTTCTCAGCTTACGATGGTGGATTGGTATTCCTAAGTATGTAAAAGATAAAGCCCCCAATTCGCACCCAAACAATTGCCTATATGCCTTGTTCGTCATTGGCTCTACCAAAGCAGAACAATTCGCTTTTGTGAAAGTTAATCTTTAACCCAGTCAATTGTTCAAAAAGGCATAACACCAGCTTCTTATTTCTCGCTTTGGCCAAGTCATGCTCCATAAAGATGATTGTATTATCGATGTACTCAAGGATGGACACACCTTCGTCAATGAGATGAGATACCAGGCCACCCACTTGTCCAGCCTCCTTAGCCCTTTCTATCATAATTGCCAACATATCAACTACAATATTAAACAGGATAGGGGACATCGGATCCCCTTGTCTCAGGCCCTTATGTGTCTAGAAATAATGACCTATTTCTTCATTCACTTTAATTCCAACACTCCCTTTTTGCGTAAACGATTCAACTTGGCGGTGCCAGGCTTCATCAAAACATTTCCTACGCAATGCCTGTTGAAGGGATGGCCATTTTACTTTATCGTACGCTTTCTCGAAATCCACCTTAAAAACAACTCCATCTAATTTTTTCGTGTGAATTTCATGAAGCGTTTCATGAAGGACCACCACCCCTTGTAGGATGTTTCTGTCCGGCATGAAAGCAGTTTGGGAATGCTGCACCACAGAATACGCAATCTATGTGAGCCGATTAGTCCCAACCTTGGTAAGATTTTTGAAACTAACTTTGAGAAGGCAGATCGGCCTGAACTACTCGATTCTCACAACATCCATTTTCTTAGGAAGCAGTGTTATTGTTCCAAAATTTAACTGAAATAACTGAAGCTGTCCAGAGAATAGATCATGGAACATTGGTAACAAATCCCCCTTAATAATATGCCAACACTTTTTATAGAACTCCACCGGGAATCCATCCGGCCCTGGAGCCTTATTGTTTTTCATCTGCGCAATAGCTTCAAACACCTCCTTCTCCGAGAACGGGGCAACCAAAATATCATTATCATTAGCAGTTTGTTGAGGCACATCATCCTCAATCCTGGACTCATCGAGGGACACACAACTATCCTTCAGAGGCCCAAATAACAGCTTATAATACTTGGTTATGTAAAGTTTTAGGTTGTCATGTCCTAAAATAGTTCCTTCATCTTGTTCAAGCTGAAAGATTCTCTTCTTTCTGTGCTTGCCATTAGCAATCAAGTGAAAGAATTGAGTGTTCGCGTCCCCCTGGACAACTTTGCGGACCTTAGCCCGCAAAGCCCACTTTAATTCCTCTTCACGGAGAAGTTCTTTCAACCTCATCTCCGCATCTAGTTTATCATGAAGCTCTGTGGCTTGCAAAATCATGGATTCGGCTTTTAAATCAAGGGACTGAATAAGTGAAAGGAGCCTTTCCTTTTCAACTTTATAAATCCCACTAAGGTGCTTAGCCCACCCTCGTAGGAAACTTCTCAAATGCCTAATCTTATTCTGCCAGCGCTCAACAGAAGTCCTACCTCCTGCATCCTTAGCCCATTTCCTGGCAATCAGATCCAAGAATCCTTCACGTTCAAACCATGCCAGCTCGAAAGAAAAGGAGGTTTTGTTTCCCACGTGGTTTGGCTCGCCTGAGTCCACGAATAAAGGTGTGTGATCCAAGATTCCGCGCGAGAGATCCTGGACCGTTACAAAAGGGAATTTCTGTTCCCACTCGACACTCGCGAGGACTCGATCCAGCTTCTCAAACGTCGGATTTGGCAAAGCATTAGCCCAAGTAAATTTTCTACCGAAAATCTCTATCTCTCTCAGATCCAAGCTTTCAATAATGGTATTAAACATGAACGGCCATCTGCCGTCAAAATTATGATTGTTCTTTTCCTCTCTCCTCCTAATGATATTGAAGTCATCCCCAACCAAAATTGGGAGATGCTCGGATCCGCAGATTCAAACAAGGTCCGCCAAAAACTCCGATTTAAGCTCGGGCTGCGCGGCACCATAAACCGCCACCAGAGCCCAGTTAAACCCATCAGCTTTGGACCTGACCCGAAACTTAACCGCGAAGTCACCCATCACTACACTTCGGACTTCCAGCGAATCACATCTCCCTCCAAGTAAGATCCCACCCGATCTTCCTCGCGGAAGTAGGAAATGACAATCGAAATCGACACCGCCCGATAAAGTGTTGAGAAACTGGGGCGCAAAATTATCTCTACCAGTTTCCGAGAGAGCAATAAAATCTAATCTATGCTCAAGAGGCGCCTCTGCAAGAAACCTTATTTTAGCCAAGTCTTTCAGACCTCTGCTATTCCAAAAGATCCCTTCCATATTTCATCATGAAATTTTTTGGTAGTCCGGATCCTAGCACTCCTACGAACCGCTGAAGCGGGATAAATCTTCCGCTTCCACTTGCGTTTGGGTTTGCTTTGGTCCTCCATCTAGTCCTCATAACCGGGGTTAGTGGGTCTAGCTACCGCATCCTCTAGAGTTGCATCCTCTTCCTCAGACTCAGGAGTGGATGGTTCAAGATCCGCACAAAAATTATCGAGCACTCTGACCCCCAACGCATCAATCTCTGCATCGTTCATGGGTTTTACCGCTGCTAGGTTTCAAATCGTTTCTAAAGCGCGTTCCGCTTCCAAATCTAGGAGATCATTAACCTAGTTGGATATTTCACTATCATTACTCCCTAGCGAAACTCCTAATTGGTTTGCATTATTAATAATCTCCTCATTAGAAAAATGCAAGATTGAATTAGAAACGTTGACAGACATACCAGTAGTGACCACAATGTCACGAAGCTTGACCGCCCTCACAGCGCACCTCTGCTGCATGTCATCAACCTCTGGGTGCTCCTGGAGACGACAACCCATCCGTTGCCCCGCAGAGACCGGGTCTGGGATCCCACCAAAGGCAATGACCTCCTCCCGAGTAATTCCTCTCGCTGAATCCCTCGAAGGGTCAGCCAGAGTTACCGGAGGAAGCGGCGGTGGGCTCCCAGGCCCCACAGACGAGTGCCTCAAACCGAGGTCCTGGGCCGCCGGTATGCCAGGAGAGGGGAGCGCGGGGACCGCCTGCCCGAGCACTCCTCCCGCCCCAACCCTCTGGCTAGAGGGTGACACCTGTGCCGCAAGAGACGCGGCCTTCCTGACCACCAAAGGGGAAGGGGGGTCGAGGCCACCTGCCCCAAACTACCTCCCTGTGCCATAGGAGAAGTGGCCACTCTAGCCGCCGCAAGAGAAGAGGGAACCGAGGCCACCTGCCCCGGACCGTCTCCCCCACGCCCGGCCGTCGTCGGCATCTCCGGCGCCAGGATAGGAGGAGAAGAAGTCGAGGCCACCTGCCCCGGACTCCCTGCCCTAGAAGAAACTTCCACAGTAGACGTCATCTCTCGGATCGAGATTGCTGGGAGAGTGGGAGAGAGAGAAGCCACCTCAGACTCCACCTTCCCTCCCCTATCCAAGGTCGTCGCCGAGGAAGTCCTCACCAAGCCTCCGATCATGGGACTATCAGCAGCATCAAACTCCAAAACAGGAAGCGTGCGCTCAAACACATCATTGGAATCAACCCGGTCGCTCCAGAGTCTGGGAGGGGCAGAGGCTAGCTCAAACAACCCAAACCTCAGAGAACTCATAGGAACCAAGGATGATGGTGCCGTCCCGACCCCGGGCCCGTCCCCGGGCAGCTGAGCAACAGGGCCCGATCCGTTGGACACCTCTCGTCCAGCCTCATCAGTCGATGCCCCCTTGGCACCCGCGCTGTCATCACCCTCGTGCATATCCACATCGGTCCCATTGATAGCCTCAGCAAACATATCTGCATCCTCGAACTCAATCTCGAGAGGGAAAACCTCTCCCCTGTAAGTCCACTTGACCACATCTATAATGTCATACCACTCCAAGTAAGTGTGTAGAGATCATCTTTATCCAACTCCTTTGGTATGTCATGACCAAATCTTATTCTTACATGCATTTTTAATCCACATCTTCTTGAACCAAGCGACGCCAAGGACGTTGCTTGATCAAAATCAAACCAGGCCGCATATGTACCAACTAAGATAGAAGAATGCGTTCCCGCTATGTCATAAGAAGAACGAAAAGAGAAATAAAAGGGACAAAGAAACATAAGAATAGTCATTCAAGTTGGTGGCACACTGCAGTAGGAAACAAGAACAGAAAGAAAACATCACTTGTACCATTAAAAGAGGAACTGGAAAACCCCGTATATATTAGCCGGTCAAGACGTGGGACTCTTGAGTGGAAGCGAACTGTATGACTCACAAAGGACGAGTAATAGCTTTTAGGTTAGCAACGAAGACCCGCACAACTTGTGCTCGTTCTTGAAAAAAAGTGCTTACAACTGGTTTTGGTTACAGGTCGGACTGTTAGTATAGCATGTGTGTACCATTTAGTGGACCTGGTAATTTTCGTTCCAGCTCCATCATTGAGCCATTGAGCGGATGTAAAATGCCGCAACTCGAAGATGCTCCTGATCTCAAATCTTCACATCTGACCTTAACTGATAGCAAGATTGATTTTAAACCGAGGTGCTGGACCTTTGACTTTCATCTTTATTCTGGTATTCGTGTTGGTAGAAAAGCTACACACTTGAATGTAGGTTTCTACTAATCAAATCATGATCAGCATTCACCTGATTGGTCCAAATGGGCAAAAGCTAAGGCTGCATGGTGCTGCATACTTCTGTTAACCAATTATACTAATGGAGTGATTGTTGGTAACAACTTATTTTTTATAATATTTATTACAGATCTGGTAGTATATAGTTGATAGCTGTCCAGCACCTCGGTTATTTGCTTATAATATATTTTTTCTTTCGGCCGTGCACAAAAAGACTAGCTGTATTTCAAAATTTGAGAATTCTCGTCTGTCTGTTCGAATTCGATTTTGACAGTAGGGGAGGAGGTGGCTGAGGGCTCGTGCCGCCCGGAAGATGATGGTCAGGGAATTTGAGCTCGTTCAGGGTAAAGCACATACGGGGAAGAAGGGTTGGATCGTGCGCTTCGATGTGCGTTGATTCCTTTCATGATATCTTTCTATTTTGCACACCTGTTGAGTCACTTGTTATGTCTGAGTCTGTGTCTCTGAACTATTCATATTTAGTGTTTATGTTTGATTTCTAGGACGAACATTCATAGGTAGATAATACAGATCTACATGAGTTGCTCTATGGTTAGCTTCTGATGCAATTTTGTTTGTAACTGTTCTTAGGCCAGGCAAATAGTTGGTTCGGCTTTTCTTTGAAAACCGAGTATCGGCCGGAAATGGAGGAGGATGAAATCTATTAGCTCGATCTCGTTGGCATGACTGTTATTGTCCAGGTACACACACACAAACAAACACACACACACACACACACACACACACACACACACACACACACATATATAGGGAAAATCCATCCTATACCACCCAGTGGTAGTTACCCCACATGTCTCATATACTATCATGTGGTACTATATATACTATTTTATTATTTTAAATATGTTCATATAAAATATCTAAGATATTTCAAAGCAAGTTATATTAAAAAATTGCATTTGAGCCCATAGTTTTTGTTATATTTGTAAAATATGTACATATTTGTATGTAAAAATGAGCATACTTAAAAAATGATACATACTACCTAAAAATTAGTATATATACTACCTAATCATTTTTATATACTACATACTACACATACATATTCTTAGTTCCGACAGATAGTACATACAAAATACAAAACGCAAGCGGTGGTAACTACCACGGCTTGTAGGAAACAATTGTCATATATATATATATGTGTGTGTGTGTGTGTGTGTGTGTGTGTGTGCAGAATAAGTTATTCTTCACCCAAGGTAATCTTACGATCGATTCATAATTAAATTACGTTTGGAATTCAAATAGTTACATTCTTATTAATTCACTACATAAATTTTGGCATAAAAAATAAAAATATAGGGCATAAGACAAGAAAATTTGCAGTTTATGTGTGTTTTATACTATGTTTTTACGTTTGTAATTTTACATAACATAAAATATTTTTTACAACGATTATATATTTTCTTATGGTCTCTTTTTACGTCAGAAATAAGATAAAACTTACGAAACGTAAAATTACAGTGCATTGATAGTAAAATAGAGGGGGTGAAGAATAATTATTCCTCATCCAGGGTGACGAATAGTCAATCCCTATATATATATATATATATATATATATATATATATATATATATATATACTGATAATATTATACAAACGGTCTATTCTGATAATATTAGCAGAATAACTATTCTGCACACCACTTCCGCACTGCACGCTGAACGCAAGAGTACGTCATTCTTTGAACCAAGTGTGCCGCAGTACTCACACGAGTGAAGTTCTCGTCGAAAAAACTGCACGCGTTGTTTTTTCGGTACTGTTTTCGCTCTAATTTTAAACTGTTTATCGGAATGAGGCGTGTAATATACCGTTGAAAAGTTATGGATTAGGTACAACTTCGACATGTTGAACACTTTTCGAGATTCCACACAGTTTAAGAGCAGTTTTGAAATTGGCGCGTCCCATGACGAATGGCATCGAGCGTTTTTTAGCGATTTCTTCTAAACCACTCGTCGAAATGAAGCAAACGATACACCATTGGATAGATATCATCGAGGCGCATCTTTTTCATATATAAATGTTTCTCTAATTCGTCACGGTTTAAGAGCAGTTTCAAATTTACTAAATCGCGGAACTCCGTTTTTCAATTTTTTTGAAATTTTGGTACTGTTTTTGCTACAGTTTTCTAACCGTTTGTCAAAACGAGATGTATGATACGCCGTTGGAAATCTACGGACAAGGCGCAACTTTGTATGTTGAAATGGTTTTGAGATTCCTTACGATTTTTAGTTAATTTTGAAAATCGTGCGGCTGACTTCGAGAGGCAGCGGCTGTTTTTTCATGAAATTTTTACGAACGATTGGTCGGAATAATTCAAATCATACGCCGTTGGAAAGATATCGACGAGACGCAACTTTTGCATGTAGAACACCCTCTCTAATTCATTATGGTTTAAGAGCAGTTTTCAAATTACCAAAATGCGGGCACTCTATTTTTCGCGACACCCAAATCGACGTGCGTACTTCATCCGACTGAAAACCGCACTGCATCGGACGAAAAATTGCACTGCATCGTTTCTTTTCTCAGACTTAATTTTTCTTAGATAGGAAGTGAAGTGCAACACTCTTAAAAGTGAACCGCAAGCACTCTCAAAAGTGAACCGCATTACTTTTTTTTACTATTTTAAACGTCTTGAATGAACACAATGTAAACTTTTGTAAATACATTTTTTTCCAAATGAAGTGCACTTCAAAGTCCTTCAGAGTGGACTTTTTATAAGACCAAAGTGCACTGCATTTTCATCTTTCTTTTTTCTCAATGTAGTTTTTTGGTATTCCGGTAGTGCACTACTATATATTTTTGTGGTTAATAATGAAATTTGCACTGCGAGGACATGGCAAGTGGATTGCATATTTTGTTTACACGCTACACATTACACACAAGCATTCATCCACATACATTTTCTACTCTCATTTCCTCTCTGCATTCTTTCAAACAACAAAATGAGCTTCTTTTCAAGGAACAATGATGCTCCCTTCTCCTTCGCTACTGAGTGCACATCAAATAAAAACTGAGAAGACATTTGGGTCCCTAAATTTTTTTGGGCAACAGAACACAATTTAGTTTATTTTTCATTTGTGCGTGTCGGAAGTGAGAGTCGAACTTCACTCTGTTACCAATCGCCCTGCAGCAAAACAAAATTTTTGAATCAAAGAAAGTCAACAAAAGTGGGATTGCAGTGTGGCGCACTGTGGACTCCAGTGCGCGGGCTCCCCCCACGAGAGCACCTCCTCTGTCCTTCCGACGAACTGCAAACGGCAACATCGCCAACTGTAGAGAGGGGCTACTCAACTGCACGCCATGCGAGGGGACGGATACACGGGCAGAGCGGGATGGAGACAATCAGCCGACGAAGCGAACAACGATGAAGCGAGTTGCACTCTAATGAAAAGAGGTCCAGACGAAGAATCAGAGCTCTGGAAAACAGCAGAAACAATCGTGCAAACAACCACTCTGAAACTGCATGTCGGCAGGCCGCGAGCTACCCCTGCTGTAGATGTGGGCTGCAGCATACTTCGACCGTGTGGACTGCAGCCTGTATGACGACGCAAACTGGCGAAGGACTTGCAGCGTGGCCATGTGTGCACTGCACACGGCAGAGGAGGGCGGGATGGCGTTGACTCGGGCACCAGTGTGCACTGCCGCCATGGAGGGGCCGCTGGTGGAGGCAGATGCAGAGGGGAGGGAGGTGTCGGCGAGTGGATCCTCGTCGGCGTCGGGGGAAGAATGCCCACACCTAGGGAATGGATGGATCGGCGAGGGGGAGGGGAGGTCCGTCGCAGTGAGCCGGATCCATGGCCTTCGTGGCTCGTCGATGAAGGAGAAAGGCAGGGCAGGGGGAGGGGGATCCACAGCCGTCACGGTCAGCACGGGGGCGCCGCTGACCCGGCGCCCGCACTCAGTGCGCTGCACGCACGCGCCCACCGGACTGCACGTGCTCACCGTCCGCACTGCACGGGGGCGGTGCTGATCCGGCGCCCGCACTCAGTGCGCTGCACGCACGCGCCCACCGGACTGCACGTGCTCACCGTCCGCACTGCACGGGGGCGGTGCTGATCTGGCGCCAGAGATGAGAGCGAAGGTGGATGCGGCCGTCATAGGCGGTGAGGGAGAGATGGTTGTTGAGGGGGGGAAGAGGGTGGCCGGAGGCCCGTGGCGACGCTGCCGGCAACTCCATCGCATTTTTGGCAGGTGGCCCAGTTGAGCTCAGATCCGGCCTCTAACCAACGGATCCGGGGCCAAGGTGGGAGGCCGCGATGAGATCCAGCTTGGGGCGGGGCTGTCCATGGCGGGATCCATGAGGGGGCAGGTGTGGCTGAGGGGCGCTGCGCCGAAGAAGGTGGGCGGTGGCTCGGGTGGGCTGCACCGCATCAGAGAAGGTGGGGAGGGTGAGCGGCGGCTCGGGTGGACCTCGCCGCGCCAAAGAGGGTTGGGCAGGCGGGAGGGAGGTGGGAAGTCGCGGCGAGTGGTGCGGCAGTGCTCCGGCACTGCGTGGTGAGGCGGGGCTCCGGCGGCGCGTGGTGGTGCGGGGCAGGAGGAGGAATGGGTGGCTCTGGCGGGAGAGGAAGGAGGCAGGAGGAAGAATGGGCGGCCACGGGAGGAAGGTGGAGGAGGATAAGGAAATGGGCTCGTGTGGTCGTGGGTGGTGGGGGTTGAGAGTTTTTTTGTTTGTTGAATGGAGTTCGGTTCCGTGGGTTTTGAAGTGTGAAACTGTTATCAGGATAAGCCTAGGTGTTATTAGAATAAGGTCTTAAAGGGTGTTATCATAATAGACCCACCCTATATATATATATATATATATATATATATATATATATATATATATATATATATATATATATATATATATATATATATATATATAGGGATAATCAATCCTACCACCCGGGGGTAGTTAGCCCACATATCTCAAATACTACCGTGTGGTATTATATATATTATTTTATTTTTTTATATATGTTCATATACTATATCTAAGATATTTGAAAGCAAGTTACATGAAAAAATTGCATATGAGCCCATAGTTTTTGTTATGTTTGTGAAATACGTACATATTTGTACGTAAAAAAGAGCATAATCAAAACATGGTACATACTACCTAAAAACTAGTATATATATTACCTAATCATTGTTATATACTACATACTACACGTACATACTCTCGATTTCGATAGATACTACATACAACATACAAAATGCAAGTGGTGGTAACTACCACTGCTTGTAGGAAACATTTGACATATATATATATATATATATATATATATATATATATATATATATATATATATATATATATATGGTGGGTCTATTATGATAACATCCTCTAGAGTCTTATTCTGCACACCAAACCCTTATTCTGCTAACACCCCAACCCACCTCCCGCACGACCACGACCCCAATCCGACTCCACCTTCTTCCGTCGGCGCTCCAACTCTTTCCTCCACTCACGACCTCTCCCCTCCACCCACTCCCTCCACCTCCTTCCTTCAGCCAGGACCGCGCCCACCCCACCCCGCCCCACCTCCCTCAACCGCGCCGCTGCACCACCACGTCCCTCCACCGCCCCACCTTCCTCCACCGTGCCGCCGCACCACCACGTCCCTCCACAGCGCCGCCGCCCCACCTTCCTTTCCCCAACCACCGCCCACGTGCCTCCACCGTGCCGCACCAACACCTCCGTCCCGCGCCGCCCGCCCCTGCCAACACCCAGCGCCGCCAGCCCCGGCCCCTGCCGTCTGCCCCGGCAACCACCTAGCGCCGACACCCCGTGGCCTCACGGATCCAGCGTGACGCGCCACCGATGGATTCCAGCTAGTGACTTGACCTCCCTCACGTCAGATCCGTCTGATCGCGACGACCGTGGGTCTCCATCCCCCGCCCTTCCTTTCCCCTTCACCGCCAAGCCGCGACGGCTATGGATCCGGCTCACCGCGACGGACCTCCCCTCTCCCTGGCCGATCCACCCATTCACGAGGTGCGGGCGTTGTTCCCCCCGACGCCCTTGAGCTCCATCACCCGCCCCTGTTCTGAAGTTCTCCTCCTCCCCCGATGGTCTCCTACAAGCATGACGAGGAGGGCAGTTTGCAACGGCAGTGCCTTCCCATTTGCTCCGACCTCCACATCTCCAAGCTCCACGGTGAAATTTCTTCTACCAGCGACGCAAGATGCAGTTTGTTGCACACCTTATTCATTTTAAGGTTCAGGTCTGCCAGCATGCAGTTCATTTTATGATTTTTTTGTTGAAGTTCCAAGATCTGATTGTAATTTATTTGTGTTACAAACACTTTGCAGTTTAGTGCCATGTTCTCTGTAGTTTGGAAGCGGTCATGGGCGTGGTATGCAGTTCGGTGGCGTGCCCTATGAAATTCAACAATGGTTTGGTCTGAGTGTTTATTTGCATATGACTCCTAGGGGTATAACTCCTCTACTGAAGCATTCCTCCCCTTTGTTTGGTGATGTGCAGTGAGCGGGTGTGCACTGATGAGACCTACACTGCACCCCGCGTTGCTGCTCGAGGTGCTGGCCTCCCTACGCCGCTCCAGCGCCATATCCGGGCCCTTCAGCCCATACCAAGCCACCACCAACTCTAGCCACTCTCTGACGAGCAGCCCAGGTGCGAGGGATCATCCCCATCCTCTCTCGAGTTTTTCGTCATGTTGGACGCAAGAAAAAAAATGGTGGTCGACGGCGGCCCTCTCGGGTGCAGTTCGCTCCAGCTTCAGGTCGCCCGGGCTGCAGTGAGGTTACCTCGGGCGAGTAGTTGTAGCTGCCCCCCGTGCTATTTGGTTTTGTTTTACCTGACAAACGTTCACTTAAACTGGTGTTGGTTATTTTTCCGGGACCCCCGATTGTGCACTTTTCGTTTTAAGAAGTCCTTGTAATTTTTTTGACTTATTTGTGGACTCCCATTTGATTGCAGCCCACGCGCACGACGCGTGCAGTCCAGTGGTGTGGCGTGTAGTTCACCAGGGGACTACAGAAGTAAATAAAACATTTTTTGAGTTCACTTTGTTCTTATGAAAAAGTGTGAGAAAAAGTGTAAAAAATATAAAAAGTGATGCAGTCCATTGGGGCGCTGCTTGTGGTTGGCACGGCTTGTCTGTGAAGTTTTTTTGTATTTTTTTCTTTGGTTCGCACGACACGGTTCGCTATCAGGTTCACTTTGGTCACCACCCAAAAAACTAAACCCTCTTGCTGTAGTACACTTTGTTGTTCAAAAGAAAAAAAAAATTAGTTTATGCAGTGCACTTTGATTCCTAGTGCAGAAAAAATACTGAAAAAATATGATGCAGTCTGCTTGCCTTGTCTCAATGTCACATATTCGTAAAATATATTAGAAATAACGACAAAAAGGTAATGCGGTTCACTTTCGATAACGTTGTGGTTCACTTGCGCTCGTCTCTGCGGTCCACTCTCTTTCGTAAAAAAAAGTTGGAAAAAATACAACAAAAACTCGTTTGAGAAAATTTACGTCCGACAAAAAAAATTATGCAGCTCGCTTGCCCGTCCGATGCAGTGCGGTTTTCATTCTGAAGGAGTGCGGTCGGCCGTATGATGTTGTTCATCTCGTAAGTGCAAAAAAATTGTTACGAAAGCGAAAAAAAGTAATGCGGTTCACTTCTTGATAGTGTTGTGGTTCATTTACACCCGATGTGAAGTGCACTCTACTTTTTCGTTCTTCAAAAATTACATTTGAATAAAAGAAACCATGCAGTTCTCTTACCCGTGCGATGCAGTGCGGTTTTTCGTCCGTTGCAGTCCGGTTTCCAGTCGGATGAAGTATCCACGTCGATTTGGGTCTCGTGAAAAACAGAGTGTCCGCATTTCGGTAAATTCGAAATTTCTCTTAAACCGTAAAGAATTAAAGAGAGTGTTCTACATGAAAGAGTTGCGTATCGTCGATATCTTTCCAACGGCGTATCATTTGAATCATTCCGAGCAGCGGTTTGGAAAAAATTCGCGAAAAACAGCAGCTGCCACTCATCGTCCGCCACACGATTTTCAAAATTAACTTATAACCGTAAGGAATCTCAAAAACATTGCAACATATGAAAGCTGCGCCTATTTCATAGCTTTCCAACGGCGTATCACACGCCTCGTTTCGACAAACGGTTCAAAAACTGGAGCGAAAACAGTGCCGAAAATTTGAATTTTTTTGAAAAACAGAGTTCCGCGATATAGTAAATTTGAAACTGCTCTTAAACCATAATGAATTAGAGAAAGATTTATATATGAAAAAGATGTGCCTCGACGATATCTATCCAACGACGTATCATTTGCTTCGTTCCGACAAGCGGTTTAGAGAAAAACGCGAAAAAACGCTCGCTGCCACTCGTCATCCGCCGCACTATTTTCAAAACTGCTCTTAAACCGTGTGGAATCTCGAAAAGTGTTCAACATGTCGAAGTTACGCTTAATCCATAGATTTTCAATGATATATTACCGCCTCATTCTGATAAGCGATTAAAAATTAGGCGAAAACAGTACCCGAAAAAATAACGCGTGCAATTTTTTCCGGCGAGAAGTTCACTAGTCTCTATTGCGGTGCTCGTCGCCAAAATGATGCGATGCCCTTCATTGAGCGTGCAGTGCCGAAGTGGTGTGCAGAATAGTTATTCTGCAAATATTCGCAGAATAGACCGCCTTTATATAGTAACGCTAAATTAAGCGTGAGTGTAGAATAGCTTATTCAACACCCTGGTAATGGTACATACAAAAAATAGTAACACACTATGTAAAATATAGTAATTTTCGTAAAATTATAGTAAATTACAAACTTGGGTGATAAAAAAATATTTTTTGAATTACTACATTTTGTATAGACGGTCTATTCTGCTAATATTAGCAGAATAACTTTTCTGCACACCACTTCGGCACGGCACGCTCAACAGAAGCGCACTGCATCATTTTGACGACGAGTACTGCAATAGAGACTAGTGATTTTCTCGTCAGAAAAAACTGCACGCGTTATTTTTTCGGTACTGTTTTCGCTCTAATTTTTTAACCGTTTATCGGAATGAGGCGTGTAATATACCACTGAAAAGCTATGGATTAGGCGCAACTTCGACATGTTGAACACTTTTCGAGATTCCACACGGTTTAAGAGCAGTTTTGAAAATAGTGCGGCGGAAGACGAGTGGCAGCGAGTGTTTTTTCGCGTTTTTTTCTAAACCCCTCATCGGAATGATGCAAACATATGTCGTTGGATAGATATCATCGAGGCGCATCTTTTTCATATATAAATTGTTTTCTAATTCCTTACGGTTTAAGAGCAGTTTCAAATTTACTAAATCGGGGAACTCTGTTTTTCAAGTTTTTTAAAATTTTCGGTACTGTTTTCGCTCCAGTTTTTGAACCGTTTGTCGAAACAAGGCGTGGAAAGCTACGAACGAGGCACAACTTTCATATGTTGAAATATTTTTGAAATTCCTTACGGTTTTAAGTTAATGTTGAAAATCGTGCGGTGAACAACGAGTGGCAGCGGCCTTTTTCGCGAAATTTTTTCAAACCGCTGGTCGGAATGATTCAAATGCTACGCCGTTGGAAAGATATCGATGAAACACAACTTTTTCACGTAGAACACTCTCTCTAATTCCTTAAGGTATAAGAGTTGTTTTGAAATTACCGAAATGCCGACACTCTGTTTTTTTCGATGCCAAAATCGACGAGGGAGCTGCATCAAATAGAAAAACGCACTGACCAGACTGAAAACTGCACTGCAATGTCTACAAAGGCAACTGTACTATTACAATTTTTGCTAACTTTTTGTTTGTAATTTCATCTAAATGTGAGGCCGAGTGTAGTGAACCACACACGATGATGAAGTGCACTGCAACTCCTGATGCATTTTACCTTTTTTTAGGCCTTCATGAAACACAGGGCGGGATGAGTGCAGCTCACTTCAGGAAAAATTGAAGTGCAGAACAAAGTTGAAGTGAAGTACATACCTCTCGTTATATCTTTCTCTATTTTCGTTTTATAAAAACACATGTGAACTCCATAGTCAAGGCTAGTGAGCTGCATTAGACATGACTAATAAACTGCATCTAAGGAAATGAACTTTCGAAAAGCAAAACGTCAAAGTTTTGCCTTTGCGGGATGAGTGCAGTGCACTATTAATTTTCTTTTTTTTCTTCTCACTTTTTTATGAATGCATCCTGGTTGCTGAGACAAGGCAAGTGTACTGCATCGACAGTTTTATACAGAGTGAACCTCAAAGCACTTCTTGCGCCCACACACCGGATTGCAATTGCACCACAATGAAACCGCATGGATACATTGGCCGAACTGCAACGAATTCATACATATAGACATGTATACTCCCATCACACAAGGAAGCGAGCACTGGACGTCTCCCAAAAGCTAATTGCACTTCAAGATTACAAACAAAACAAAACTGAACCACAACATTGCGTCAAAAGACAAAGTTAATGCCATCTTGTCTCTATTTCTTGTACATCACAATTTCCCACAGCCGGAAGGGTGAGCCGCCCATGAAACTGGCACAAAAATGGGAAGGAGTGCACTGCGGCAGGACCAGAGTGCACCACTGCCCCCACCGGAGTGCACTGCGACTCCGAACTCCATTCGAGCTGCTCACACCGGTGCAGTGCGTGTGTGCACACCGAAATGCACACGGGTGCAGAGGCATTCACTAGATCAACAGCAAAAATCTGAAAAACACAAAACAAAAGTGAACTCCAAGCCGCGGTGAGCTACTACTTGTCATGGATCTCATTTACGACAAAGGATGAAAGTGGTCAGGGGCGACGACCTTGTTGAAATTCAGAATAAACAAATTTGCACGTCGGGGCTCTTCACACTGCAGCTAGCCCACGCCGCCCCGGCCGCCACACCGGTGCAGGTCGCGCAGCTCAGGCGAGTCAGAGGACTGCGTCAGTGAACTGCAAGGAGGCGTCAACTGCACGGCAACGCGCGGAACCGCATCCTGCGCGCAGGCGCACTGCACGTCCGGGCTGGCTGGACTGCAATGGGAGGAGTGACAGCTTGTACAGGGGCAGAAGGGGGGCCTGAGATCTGTCGATGCGGTGCCACTCAGGGGAGGACCTCGCCGGGACACCCGAGGAGTGGCCTGACGATGGACACACCTGGGAAGTGGGCTGCAATGTAGCGGTTTGTGCACTGCACCAGAAAGGACAGATCGGGGGTCGGAGATACTAGACCGGGGCGAGGTGGAGCAGCCCGGACGGGACGGCGCCGGGAGTTGGCTAGCCGAATCCGGCGTTTGCGCGTAACGGCAGAGGGGTTGTGGACTCCGGCGCTGCGCCCGCACGGAGTGGTTGAGGGCGGCCTGCCGAGGATCCAGGGGGGGCACGAGTGAGTAGGGATTGGGGGGAGGCGCGTAGCAGGAGGAGCTGTTGCAGCCGCGGCTTGTACGTGTGTTCGCGTGTGGGTGGGTTGGGCGGCCAGGACCCGTGCGACGGCGGAGGGGCGGGCGGCCACCAGGGACCCGAGAAGAGGTTGCAGCCAGGCCTGGTGCGAGAGGAAGGTGGCTAGCGGGCGGCGGATCTGGATCCAACCAGATCTGTCGTAGTGTAGCCGCCGGGGGGCTGGAGAAGGTGAGGGGTGTGTGGCGCGCCGGAGGAAGGGGAACCGGCTGGGGAGGGTGGCCGGCGCCGGTTGGTGGGGTGTGGGAAGGGACGAAGGTGGTGCGGTGGTGAGGAAGGGAGAGAGGTTGGTGCGGTGGTGTGGGGTGGGGAGTGCAGACGAAGAAGGTGGATGGGTAGGAGGAGATGTGGGGAGAGTGGAGGTGGCCAGGGGTTGACCTGCTTTTTTTTCATTTTCGCGTCGGTCGGGTGGGTTAGGGTGTTAGCAGAATAAGGTTCGGGTGTGCAGATCATAATATATATATATATATATATATATATATATATATATATATATATATATATATATATATGGAAAATGCATCCTACTACCGGGTGTAGCTACACCCGTTTCTCATATACTATCATGTGGTAGTATATACTCTACTTTATTATTTTTAGTATGTTCATATACTATATCTAAGATAGTCCCAAGTGATTTGTATGAAAAAGTTGCAAGTGAGCTCATAATTTTATTGTATTTGTGAAATACGTACATATTTATACGTGAAATAGAGTATGCGCAAAATGTGATACATACTACCAAAAAAGTAGTATATATACCACCTAAACATTCTTATATACTACATACTACGCGTACATACTCTCCGATATGATAGATACTACCTAAAACATATGAAACATAAGTGGGAGTAACTACACCCGGTAGTAGGGAAAATTTGTCATATATATATATATATATACACACACACACGCAGTTTATTTTTCTAAACCTATATAGTACTTATATGTATAGGTTTCCCGTTAAAACTTAGGCTACATGTCCTAAGCTCAACTTTCAAGCTTTGGGTTATAATGGTCAGGACGTGTTAGTCATGACCTTATATGCTTTGGGTCCAAGCCCTGTCCAATGCATTGTGGCCTCAATATATTTTTGTAAACACACTAGGCTGATGTGGCAGCCAAGTGGACGATTTCCCCCTCCTTCGCCCAAAATAGTAATTGGCCCTAATTGATCACATAAATGAGTTAGTTGCCTAAATATGCTCACCCAAATTCATGGCTTAATGTGTGCAATCACTTTGGTTAATTGATGTTTCACTCTTATTAAAAGAATGTTGATTATTTTATAAGAATATGTAGTTAATTATGTTCTCTATATTGTAGGCATGAGACAGAGGCAGATTACATCGGAATGTTACTACTCGCTACTGCGGGTTTCGATCCTTGTGCTGCCCCTCGATTCTGTGACAAGTTAGGAAAGATAATTTTCTCTCTTTCTTCTCTTCCAAAGTTCATCCGTCATGTGCGAAAAGATCATGGCAATTATCTCAACCCAAGGTCATGGAGGAGGCGATGGAACTGTACAGAAAAAGTCAATGATGCTGGCCAAGGTCATGACAAGCATTTAGTCCCTCCTACCAAATATAGGCTTTGAAACTCTTCTATTGTTAGATCTACAAACTGATAATGTAGACATGTACTTGTTGTAATAGGAATGATAGTAATATGTCTGATGTTTTTTTTTTCAAAAAGGGGGGCTCCCCGGCCTCTGCATCAGGCCATCTTATTAACCAAATAACAAAAAGTGCCAACAAGGTTCCAAAGTCTCCAGCTGTAAAAGAAAGAAAAAGGCAGCTCACACAGAGCCTAAAAGACTAGATACACAAACTAGCCAGGAAAAGATGCCACAACCGGCTGGCTAAAAATAGATAGGTAAACTAATTGCCCATCCTATTACATGACCGCCATCCAAACCGGTTGAAAATATCCCGAGCTACCATCTCACAACGGATAGATCCAGTAACCAAATGCTCCCTGGCCTCCATCGGAGTGAGCAGCGACCACGAACGGATCACTGCCATAGCTCGGAAAATAACCTGCAAAAAATGAATCCGTGATGTTCTGTTAAAAACCAAATCATTTCTGCAATTCCAGATAGTCCACAACAAAGCGCAAACTCCAACCTGAATATGTCTTGCTAAGTCAGGCTCAACCCCATTAAGCCATGTCCCAAAAAATGCGTTGACAGAAGTCAGTGGAGTAATATTAAAAGCAATATGGACCGTCCGCCACAGTACTTTGGCTAACGGGCAATCAAAGAATAGATGCTTAATCGTCTCATCCGGATCACAGAAACTACACCTAGTAGGTCCTGTCTAATTACGCTTTATCAAGTTGTCCTTTGTTAAAATAACTTGTTTATGGACAAACCACATAAACACTTTAATTTTTGAAAGAACTTTAACAGCCCAAACATACTTGGAAGTTGGAATGGAGTTCGAATTAATAACATCAATGTACATTGATTTAACTGTAAAGACTCCAGAACTAGTCAACTTCCAACGTAATCCATCGGGTTGGTGAGAAAGTTGAACCTCCATCAGTCTCCTAACTAGATGGAGCCATTCTTCCCGATGATTGCCGGCTAGCGACCGTCTAAATTGAATATTAAGGGGGATAGATTGAAATACCGTTGCCACGAACACCTCACGTCGTTGAGCAATCCGATATAAAGACGGATATTGAATGGCTAAAGGTGAGTCGCCAAGCCAAGTATCCTCCCAGAAACGTGTACTAGCACCGTTTCCAATATCAAATCTCGTCCTATTGAACATTGATTGTTTGACTTTCATTAGTCCTTTCCAGAAAGGCGAATCAGTCGGCCTGACTGTGACCTGTGACAATGTTTTAGTCTGGAGGTACTTGCTGCAGAGGATCTGCGCACACATGGCCCCAGTCTTGGAAGAAAGCTTCCACAACCACTTACTAAGAAGGCATCTGTTCTTAACTTCAAGATTTTCAATACCAAGACCGCCTTGGTCTTTTGGTCGACAGATGATGTTCCATTTAGCAAGCCGGTATTTTCTTTTAGGTTCATCACCCTGCCAAAAGAAACGCGACCGATAGAAGTCCAGTATTTTCCTAACACCAACTGGGACCTCAAAGAACGATAAGAGGAACATAGGCATACTCGTGAGCACTGAATTAATCAAGATCAAACGGCCTCCGTATGACATGAGCTTACCCTTCCAGCAGCTCAGTTTTTTCTCAAATCGATCCTTGATCCACTTCCATTCTCTGTTTGTCAGCCTACGATGGTGTATCGGAATACCAAGGTATGAGAAAGGTAAACTCCCCAACTCGCACCCAAACAATTGCCTATAAGACTCGTGGTCATCTTTGGCTCTACCAAAGCAGAACAACTCGCTCTTATGAAAGTTAATCTTTAACCCGGTCAATTGTTCGAAAAGGCATAACACCAGCTTCATATTTCTCGCCTTGGCCAAATCATGCTCCATGAAGATGATTGTATGTTCTGTGTATTGAAGGATGGATACACCTCCATCAACAAGATGAGGTACCAAACCACCCACTTGACATTCTCCTTAGCCCTTCCTATCAAAATTGCTAACATATCCACCACAATGTTAAACAGGATAGGGGACATCGGATCTCCTTGTCTGAGACCTATATCGTCTTTCACTTTAATTCCCACACTCCCTTTTTGCGTAAAGGATTCGACCTGTCGGCACCAAGCTTCATCAAAACCTTTCATACGCAATGCCTGTTGGAGGAATGGCCACTTGACCTTATCATACGCTTTTCCGAAATCCACCTTAAAAATTACTCCATCTAATTTTTTGGAATGGATTTCATGGAGCGTTTCATGAAGAACAACCACCCCTTCAAGGATGTTCCTGTCCGGCATGAAAGCAATTTGGGATTGTTGCACCACAGAATGTGCAATCTGTGTGAGCCTATTGGTTCCGACCTTGGTGAAGATTTTGAAACTAACATTGAGGAGGCAGATCGGCCTGAACTGCTCAATTCTCACAACATCCGTTTTCTTAGAGAGCAATGTGATAGTTCCAAAATTCAAGTGAAATAATTGAAGCTGTCTAGAGAGTAGATCATGAAACATAGGTAGTAAATCCCCCTTAATAATGTGCCAGCACTTTTTATAGAACTCGGCCGGGAACCCATCTGGTCCGGGAGCCTTATTGTTTTTCATTTGTGCAATAGCATCAAACACCTCCTTCTCTGAGAACGGGGCAACCAGGATATCATTATCAGCAGCAGACAATTGAGGCACATCCTCAGTCCTGGACTCATCGAGGGACACACAATTATCCTCCGGAGGTCCAAATAACTATCTATAATAATCGGTAATATAGGTTTTGAGATTATCCTGACCTAAAATAGTAGCCTCATCCTGTTCAAGTTGAAAGATCTGCTTCTTTCTGTGCTTACCATTAACAATGAGGTGAAAGAATTGAGTATTCGCGTCGCTTTGGACCACTTTGCGGACCTTAGCTCGCAAAGCCCACTTCAATTCTTCTTCGCGGAGAAGTTCTTTCAGCCTCTTCTCCGCCTTATTTTTAACCTGGAGCTCAGGAGGCAGCAGAATCGCGGATTCGGCTTTTATGTCTAGGGCCTGTACAAGAGAAAGGAGCCTATCCTTCTAGATCTTATACACCCCACCGAGGTGCTTAGCCCAACCCCGTAAGAAACTTCTCAAATGCCTAATTTTATTCTGCCAACGATCGACCGCCGTCCTACCTCCTACACCCTTAGCCCATTCCCTGGCTATGAGGTCTAAGAACCCCTCATGTTCGAACCAGGCCATCTCGAATGAGAAGGTGTTTTTGTTTCCCATATGGCTCGGCTCCGCTGAGTCGACGAACAATGGTGTGTGATCGGAAATTCCCCGCGTGAGAGCTTGCACCGTAACAAGAGGGAACTTCTGTTCCCACTCGACGCTCGCGAGAACTCGATCAAGCTTTTCATATGTTGGGTTTGGCAGAGCATTAGCCCAGGTAAACTTTCTACCAGAAAGCTCTATCTCCCTCAGATCCAAGCTTTCAATAATGGTATTGAACATAAACGACCACCTGCCGTCAAAGTTATCATTATTTTTCTCCTCTCTCCTCCTAATGATATTGAAATCACCCCCGACCAAAATTGGAAGCTGCTCGGACCCATAGATCGGAACAAGGTCCGCCAGAAACTCTGGTTTAAGCTTGGGCCTTGTGGCACCATAAACCGCCACCAAAGCAAAGTTGAACCCATCAACTTTAGACCTAACTTGAAACTTTACCGCGAAGTCGCCCATTACTACACTCCGGACTTCAAGAGAATCGCATCTCACAACCAGCAAGATACCTTCCGATCTTCCTCGCGGAGGGAGGCAATGCCAATCGAAATCAATACCACCCGCAAGATAGGATAGAAATTGCGGCGCAAAATTATCTCTACCGGTCTCCGATAGAGCAATAAAATCTAACCGATGTTCCAGCGAAGCCTCAGCAAGAAACCTTCTTTTAGCCAAGTTCTTCAGACCTCTGCTATTCCAAAAGATTCCTTTCATATTTCGTCATGGAATTTTTTAGTAGTCTGAATCTTAGCACTCCTACGAACTGCAGAATCGGGATAAATCTTCCGTTTCCACTTACGCTTTGGCTTAGTGGGCTCTGTCGTCCGGTCCTCATAACCGGGCTGAACGGAACTATTAGCTGCAACATCTAGGGGCACATCATCGTCCTCAGACTCATGATTAGAAGGTGCTAGATCCGCACACATATTATCTAGCACTCTAACCCCTAACGCATCAATCTCCTCATCATTCATGGGTTTAACCGTTGCAAGATTACGAATAGTCACTAAGGCACGCTCCGCCTCCAAATCTAACATATCATTCACCGAATTGGAGATCTCACTATGAGTAGCACCTAGTGTGACTCCTAATTGGTTGGCATTATTAATAATCTCCTCATGAGAAAATTGCAATAAAGAATTAGATATGTTGACGGACATACCAAAAGATATCGCAGCATCGTGAAGCTTGGCCGCCCACATCGCGCACCGTTGCTGCATATCATCCACCTCCGGAAGCTCCTGAACACGAGCACTCATCCGTCTCCCCGTCGCGACCGGGTCCGGGATCCCGCCAAAGGAAACAACCTCCTCTCTAGTAAACAGAGGAGGCGGCTGCGGGCTCCCAAGGCCCTCGGACAAGTGCCCAATGGGTAGGACAAGAGATGGGACAGCTGGGGCCACCTGCCCGCTCCCTCCTCCTGCCCCACCCACCGGCTCAGAGCGAAGCGTCGACGTTGCAGGAGGCGCGGTCCTCCTGACCGCAGAAGAGGAGGGGAGGTCTAGGGTCACCTGCCCCAACCCCCCTCCCCCAGCGCCTCGGGAGACGCGGGTGCCACCGCCAGGACCTGAGGAGGAAGAGCCGATGCCGCCTGCCTCGGGCTCCCACTCCCACCGCTGGCTGACCCCGCCGCGACCGGCGTCACCGGCATCGGGACAGGGAGTGGAGAGGTCAAGGCCACCTGCCCTGACCCCCCTTCCCCAAGGCCCACCTCAAACGTAGATGACATCACCGGAGCCACGACAACCGGTGAAGCAAAGGAAATAGAAGCGACCTCCGGCTCCACTTCCCGAACTGCAGCAACCTCAAAGTCCAACAAAGGAAGCGTGCGTTCAAACACATCATCAGTCTCCACCCGATCACTCCAAAGTCTGGGATGCGCAGAAGCAGGCTGAAAGGACCCAAAATGCAACGACGTCATAGGCACCGAAGGTGAGGGTGCCAGCTCAACCCCGGTCCCCTCCCAAGGCAACTGAGCATCTGGGCGAGACCCGGTAGACCCCTCTCGAGCGGACTCGGTCGGTGCCCCCTTGGCTCCTGCACCGCCGTCACTCTCGTGCATATAAACATCATTCCCATTAACCTCCTCAGCAAACAGCTCAGCGTCCTCAAGTCAAGCGGGAATACCTCTCCCCTATAAGTCCAGTGGACCACATCAGGCACGAAATCAACATTCAGAACACTCACCAAGATCCGAGCCACTCCACGAGCACGAGTAAAAGCCATATCCACTCTCTCCGTCTTCCCAACCATGATACCCATACTGGCCACAACTCGAACATCCTGCAAAGGCTTAGATGGGGCCCCAGAAAACCTCAACCAGACCTGCGTAAGCCGCTTTCCTTTAGGCTCCACCTTCGTCCACTCGTGAAACTCCAAAATACACTTAGTACCAGGAACTCTACACAAGCCAAAGCTCAGCAGTTTCTGCAAATCCTCCACAGATCGGAAATCCACCTTGAAGACATTAGCTTCGAGGCTGACCAACTCCCACTGGAAGTCACCCGGTGCCAACTCCTGAAGCCTCTGGATAATCTGAGCCCCAGTCACCTCGCCTTGGGTTGCTTTCATAATCCCGGTAGTCAAGCACTGTGTCTCCACTGGAATCTCCCTCGCGGCCGGGGACTCGAAGAACAAAAGCTCTGCACAGTATAACCCATACATAGTCAGAGTTGGAGCCTGGTCTCGCAATAACGGGCACTCTCCCAAAGCATGTGCTGGCTTGCCACACGAGTCACACAGCTCTGCCACGCACTCTGCAATAAAATGGCCCTTCTCACCACATCGGTAACAGAGCATCCTTTCCTTCCTGCGTGCCCACTTGTACGCCCTCTCGGAATCAGACCTGTCAGACGCCTCAGCCACAGTCCCAGACACAGGAACCTCAACATTGGCCAGGGCCGTTACCACATCCATCGCCTGACTAGTAAGGTCATTAGACTGAGCGTTATCTGCCTCAACAGCTGTAGCCGCATGGTCAACAACAGCCGGGGGCGGACGCTGCCAACGATACCTCCCACGGACACCACCCCGACCACCCCGATGTCCACGGTAGCCACCTCTCTGGCGGTGATCCGGACCGGATGCCCCCTCGACAAAGCCACCAGGAGGCCCGAGAAACGGTCTCTCAACAGACCCGTCACTCTGCCAAGCATAGCCTCGGCCTCCACTAGTAGACGAGGAACCACGGTGCTTTCCGTCTCCATACGCATTAACACCATCATCCCCCCACTGACCTCGGGGCGGCTCAAAAGAATCTCTAACTGTCGAGTTTTGCCTTGTCTGCGAAGGCCCCGTAAGGTTCTGAGCCGGTCTCACGACATAGTGTGGCGGTGGCGCAGCCCGAGGCGGACCGCCACCCGGGACCGGCACCACTGGTCTCGGGTCAGACCCGCCACCCCGACCCATAGCAGTAACCACCGGAGGCGTTGGCCCCATCGGTCGGGGTCCAGTAGGGCCCCCTCTTCCCGCGGGTAGCACCGGCGGCCTGGCCGCCGCAAGCACAGGCGGCCGCGGCCCTTGGTTGACACTCGCCCGCCCCGCAGGCAGATTAGGGGCAAAAGCGCCTCGCCCGGCGCCGGCTAGAGCCAGCCCAGCCCCGGCTGCGGCAAGCCCCGCGCCGGCGGCCCCTCGACCAGTACCTCCAGGTGGCGGCGGCGCGACAGCCCCGGTCCTGCTCGCAGCCGCCTGGGACTTCGCCGCCGGCGGCCCTCCCGCTCCTCGGCCTGCCATCGCACGCAGTGGAGGGATCCGACGAGCATGGCCAGGACCGCACGGAGGCAGAACAGGCGTCCCGCGCCGGCGAACCCTAGGCAAAGCTACGATCACGCAGGCACGGGGAGACCCAATCACGTCCGTGCATGCAGCGGCCGCGGCTATGCAAGTGGCGCCCGGTATGGCCTGGGCCTCATACCCAGCCATCTCCGGCCCATCTAGCAGCGCGTCCACGCACGTTGAACCCGGCCCAAACTGGCCCACCAGCTGGTTCAAACGCACGCTGCGAGCCTCACAGATCCCGATCGGCGACCTCGACGGCACCGCAGCTGCCGCCGCCGGCAGCGATCCGGACCTCAACCGGCGATTCGGCCTTCTCTTCTTAACCACCGTCCACGAATCCGGATGAATTAAATCGAAAAGCGCGAGGTTTGGAAGGCGTACCTTAGGTAAAGGACCCTTCCACGGCCTGACCGCCGAAGCCGCTGTTCTCCGGTGAACGACACGGCGCACCATTTCTTTCATCTCGTCCGGAAGAAGCCCGACCCGCACCGGATCTTCCACCGGCACAACCTTGTCTAGCCTGAATGAAAGAACTCACATATCAAATCTGAAGGAGTAGGCGACGGCGGCGAACCCCCTGAATCATCACCATCCCCGTCGGCATCCTCCTCGTCCGATGCCAACAGAGCCCAGAAACGGCCGCCGATACCCGCCCGGCCCGCCGCCGTGGGGGGACGCGGCGCGACGGTCGCCTCCACGGTCGCCCGGGGAGTCGCCCTAGACATGGAACGTTAGCCCTCACTGATGAGATAGAAGGCGGCCCTATCCTCAACTAAATGATGCAAGGAAATCTATGTCTGATGTTTGATATAATCATTTTTTCTTTCAATTGTTTTTTCAGTAGTGATGCTAGTCCTAGCCTACTAAGGCCAACTCTAACCCACCCCTTATAAAATAGAGAAGGATACGCCCAAGCAAAGTTTATGGGTGTATCTTTACTCCATTAAATTTTGGCCGAACCTAGCAGATCTTCTAAATTTAGTGGAGATAAAATTACTTTTGGTTTATGCATTTCATCAATCTGTTATGCGTCTCCGCGATGATGGTGATCATGCACGGCAATGCTTGTGACCACGTCGGACACGCTGGACATCTCACATTTGCCTGGATTAATCGAGGATGACACCGGTGTCCACCGTCGCGCTCACTCGGTGAGTATGGGGGGCGGCATTGTGCTCGTTGTAGTGCCCTCGATGGAAGCCCTTGGCAGTGACCCTGCCGCCCTTCTTGAGCAGCCTATGCATACATAGCAATTATCCGGTCCATTCTTGCATGCAGTAGCTGGCTCCTAGTCCTGTCGCGCATGGCGTAAATGGTATGTAAAGTACAGGGAAAAGCGTGCCATTAATGGAGGACACAGTCCGGTCCTTGACCAAGCCAACATTTTTACCAGCCGCCGGCGGTCCAGACCAGACCGGACTGACCAGCCTCACGGTCTTGCTTTCAGACCGGACAGGCGGCAGCGAAGCCTGAGCCGGAGCGAGCGGACCGGCCAACCACTATGGTCTTGTTCTACTTTGTGGTGTACGTGGAGCCAGATTGGGATGGAAATGGATGAACCCAATGATGACCAAGGTGCAAGTGTATATGTTGAGAGATGGTATTTGGTCCATGCGTACTTGAATCAGTGCAGATCTCGCTCCTCTGCGATTGGAAATAAAACCCACGATCGTTGACAGCAAAATCTATATGGCCACTGCCATGAGAGGCGTTATGGTGCTACATATGACAATTTCATGGTTATCGGGGATTCAGCTACCACAAGGAGTGGAGTATGTTGCGTTTGGATAGCTAGCTCACGTAGCTTAGCTGGGCTAGCATTATCTAGCCCGCTCCGGTAAGAGCTGCTAGAAGCAAGGCTAGTTATCTCTACTTCTAATGAAGCAGTTGGTAGTCTTCGTCGGTCAATTTTCGTCCCACCTCTTCTGGTTATTTTTAGTACTTCTTCCCACCTCCCGCTGCCCACCGATCCACCGCTTCCTCCCTCCCGATCGATAAAAAAACCGGCAAGTTATAACGACGCCCACTGTGAACCACGACGGTTCAGCGGTAAAGAAACGACCTAAAAAAAACTTCTACGGTTAACCTACGAAATTACGATCCGAAACAGAACCCCTCGCACCCGAAAAATCCACGAACCGCACGCACGCACTAGCGAGCGAGGCGTCCAGAGTGCCCTCGAGCGACCCACAATTCCCTCATCCTGGCTAGGGTTCCTAGCCCCTCCTCCTCCCCCGCCCCTCCTACTCCGCCGCCGCCGCCGAGTGCTTCCTGACCTCGCCGGGAGCAGATAGAAGGACCCCACCGCCGTGCCTCCCTCTCTCCTTTCTCCTCTTTCCTCTCTCTCCTCTCTTTTCTCTGAACTACGTGACATTCCTCTCTGCAGGTGCCTTCATGGCCGCGTCATGGATCTCGGCGCCGTGGGCTGCTTGCTCCTCCTCCGACGGTCTGCGCAGGTGATAGCGAGCTATGTAGGTCAGCACCTCCTCCCATCTCTCTGCCAAGGATGCCTTGGCCTCTCCTTTCTCTGTCTGCAAGTGATGGCAGCGGGGGATCCAGGGCAAGTTGCGGACGGAATGAGGACTGGTGGCAGCAGGGAATGAGATCTGGTAGCGGTCTACTCCTCTCTCTCTCTCTCTCTCTCTCTCTCTCTCTCTCTCTCTCTCTCTCTCTCTCTCTCTCGGTGCTGGACTGCTTCGTGATTTTGTGATGCAAATGAATCATCTCTGACTCTCTGTAACTTTGTGATTTTTCGACAGTGACAAGTTGACAATGAACTATTTTCCTGCTTGACTAGAACCACAATTAGTCATTGGGTCAATCACAGAACCTATCAGCAGGACATTATTTCCTGTTCCTGTACTCGACGAGTTAGTTGTAATGCAATTTAGTATCAATACTAATACAGTATCTATGTGATTAATTCTAAACTTTGCATACAGACTTTGCAGGATCATTTTGACATATATTATTTCCGTTTAACTCTTTAATGTCTTAGTGTACATCTTTGTTTTCATTCTCTATAGTGGGCAACAATTTGCTCTATGTGCATGAACACTGATAAGTTTGAGTTGGTACGTAGTGTTTTAGTGTACTATATAATCTCATTTGCTCTTTTAATAGATTTCACATTTTGGTCGACCTGTACTTTATCTATTATTGTTTTCAGCCCATTAGAACAAACGATTTATGCTGGTCACATGTAACTGCGTTCTTATCTGATCATGCAATTGTCCTTTTTTTCTTCTTCCTGTTTTGTGTATATTGATGGATGCACTTTGTATAGAACTGAAGATTAAGAGGAAGAGAAACATTAGGAGCAGGTCAACAAGTTTCATTACGGATCTGATCATGCAATTGTCCTTTCCCCCTGTTTTCTGTAGATTGATGGATGAGCTTTTTATAGAACTGATGATTAAGAGGAAGAGAAACATTAGACGCTTCAGAAAGTTTTGTTATGGAGGCAAAAATAATTTGTTGGTTAATATAGGAAATTGGATGACTATTGTAATATGAGTGTTGACAAGCTGAAGAAGATGGCCGGTGCCCTGTGCCGGAGGCAAGGGCAGTGTGCACATGTGCTTTCTATGTTAACCTGTCATCCGTCGGTAGTGTCATTGGTTTTGCTACAAGCAGTAGCATTTCCCGCTTTCAACATGTTATCTGTTCTACATGTATCCATTTCCCGCTTTCTACATTACAGTAGTTCTTTTCTATGGTACAGTACACACAAGTATACAAGTTTATTGTTCATGGTTGAATTCTAAATGCAGATTTATGGATGACTGTTTATTTTACTTAAAAGTAATTCATGTGTTCAAGAACAACTGTCGATCATGATCTTATAAGCCTTTCTACTGAACTGTCGTTTTGCGAGTGCATATATATGATTTACAAATAGATCAACATTCATTGATTAATGTGACATATGTACTAATCAGTGTAGTGTATCTACATCGACATGCCAACCAGCAGTAGCCGGGGCAGCGACAAGGTGGTCCAACTGGACCTGGACCTGGAGGTTGCCCCCTGGGCCCGTCGCCACCGGTTGAGATGAAGCAGGTGAATAAGAAGGGGGTGGCGACGAAGGTGGTGGAGTGGCATATGCGAGAGGTGGAGGAGATCAGCAATTAATTCAAGTGGGAGGTTGTTCTCGTCAACGGCTCAGAGGCGGAGCAGGTGGACAAGGCCTCTTGCTCAACAAGATTGCTGATATCTGTTAATTTTAATTTTTGGAATGCTGAAATCTGTTCAGATGCTTTGTTTACTAGCTAAAAAATTGCAGCAGATAAGGACAGAAATTTGTTGATTTTGCTCAACATGGTGCCGCTTGATCAGTACTCAATGAAGATGAACTGACCATCATAGCCGGTGTTGATTACAGGTACATGCACTGAATTTTCCATTGTGCCAAAACTAACGTATTAGAATCTTTCTAATTGTTGCTACCACATTTCATAGTAAGAACACAATGGTGCAAAGGAATCTCATTATCTAGCCATATGTAATCTCAGTTTCTTAATATGCAAACTGTCATAGGAGTTAGCCCACATTAATGTTGCTCCATTTTTGCTGTCTATTGATCTATGACAAAGGGGATGTGCTGGCGCCAGTGCTTGTTGCTAACTTGCTATTCAAAGAAAGGAGTGGATCTGGCAATATGAAAATCAATAAAGGTCATCTTTCCTATGGCTTTTGTTATTAGGTACATGCAGTGTGTGTCACTTCCTTAGATCATATCTGGTTCCTAAAGTTTTAGATGTTTCATATAACCATCAGGCGCCTTTCAGGAAAAATATGACCATCAGTTATCCTATATGGCAGTCCTTGTACATGTTTCTTTTATCTGCTTTAAAAATTTATTGTGAAGCGAAATAAAGTTGTATGTAAGAATATCATAGGTTGTGTTTATATATACAAGGATCGCTTCAAGTTCCTAATGTTTTTAGTGAAGCATTAAGTTGAGAATGTAGAATGGGGACCAAAATACTTCTTATGTAAGTACCGGAGCAGGAATTGAAATTAGTCTACCTTGTGTGTGTGTGCGGCCTTACAAGACGCAAGGCAGTGCATGCGTGTGTGTGTCCACTTATCTCTGGTCCAGGATTAGTTGTCCCTAATGCTTGGTTTTCATTTTCTACCAGCGTATAATTGTTGTTTCTGAATGTTATGAATGAATTAAACTTCATCAAAACAGAATAGCACAGCTACAAGCTCTTACAAGACTCTGTCCTCTTTCAATGCAAGCTTGCCGGTAATTTTAGTAGGAATTATTGTTATCTGTTTCCATTCTTCATTTTTTGGTGATGTCCCTTTTAATTAGTGGCATCATTATATGCACCATGCATGGCGCCACCCACTTTACTTCTGGAGTTTGGACCAGTGCGTTTACTATTTCCTACAGGCCTTCAAAACAAATATAAGCTCCCGACTATTCCACCCAATCACATATCTCATATACTCCCTTGAACGACATTTGTTTCTCCTAAGCGAATCTATTATTATTCCCCTTATACCTCATGGAAAAAGTATGGGTTCTTAATTCTTCTTCCACTCGATCATATTCACCTACATCTACTCAGTTGAATGAAATCATGTTTTTTCTTCTCAGTGACTCCCTTGCTTTGTGTGCAAGTTGGTACACAGGAGTACCCAGGACTATTCTTGATGTTAATGGCTTCAGGCTAGGTTTTGTTTAGAACATAGATTTTGAACAAATGGGTCTAGATATTGCATGCTTTAATATGCTGGAGGTGTGTATTTGGATGGTGTAAGTGCAACTCTGGTTCACCGACCCTGTCATGAAGGCCGGCAGGAGCAGCGCGTGACAACACATCTAATGATTCAGAAATTATTCCAGTTGAGACGTTTCAATTTTTTGCTTGATTTCAGACGAAAACACATGTTGTGTAACATAACTCATGTAATGTGTGTAATAGTATTAACTGGTATATATTTGTTCTGGTCTCAACATATCACCGATGCATGCAGCAAATGAACAAAGTTTAGAACTGCATAAGAATTTCTTGATTTGAGAAGGAAAAATAAAGTGCATGCAAGATTACTTCTAGCAAACCTTTTCAGACTCTACTCTACTGATTTTCTCAAGGCTTTCTATCAAATTAAATGACATATTAAGATTTTGTTCCTTCATCATAATACTTTCTGTAGAATATATATTTGTTTATTTTACCACAGAAGTCTTACTACTGTGATGTAATGGCTGAATGCTTGCTTATTTTAGGTATAGTAAGAGCTAAACTTGGACCATACTAATTCTAAGATCATATTTGGACATACAAATAACTCTCAGTTATATAGAAAACTAGAAATGTATGTACTGTAGTAGCACATGTTCAGGTTGAGGGTAAAAATAACACATGCTCCAAAAATACAGTGTGTTGCACAATAAAGTAAAAAATATATCTTAATAGCAAGGTTATGTATACTAAGAAGTGGTTTTTTAATTTGGGTGTTACTTTTGACCAATACAGCCGTATTAAACTTTATTGTCCTTCTGGCACAACTATTTACATCTCACACATCATGATTACTTCTTAAATGCCGCAGTTTATTTGGAAGAGGGAACAAAGGGAGGGAGAGAGAGAATGTTGCATTGCAGTGAGAGAGCCTGAGAGAGAGAGAGAAGTTAAATTGTGTGAGATGTAAATAAATGCATGGTTAAAGTCTAGATGGAGATGGAAGGTGTGATTGCGAGCTAGAAGCACCATTGAAAAATGTGGTGAACTTGGGTTCGGGAGGCGGAGAGGCAAAGGTAATGGGTGGAGGGAGAGAAGGAAAAGAGTAATTTAACGGTAAAAAGGACGACATCCATAGATGTACACGAGGAATCGAAAGGTACTCCACTTGTTCTAAATTTATGTTTCTTTTCACGAATAAATGTGAAACTGTCTTCTGACATGCCTTCTTATCTGGAATCTCCATTTGCACCATCTAGAAAAAATTTGAGGAAGAGACTAAAAGGTACATACATGAGTAGCCTGATTCTTGTTATAGAAAGTTGGTTCTTTTATATATACAAGGATTAGAAAGAGCATGAGAACTTGCCAAGCCAGCTGGACTTGCTTTTGTTGCTACCGCTGGTGAAGACAAACTCCAGAAAAGGGAGTGAAATAAGAAAGACCAGAGGTTGCACAAGATGAGTAGTGATGGGTAGCGGTAGAGGCTTAAACTGTGATGATGATGCGTATCTGACCATTAGTATGTTTTCCATCAAGGAAACCTACAATTTCTATTATGATTCAGAGTTTCTATTATGAGGTGTGTTTCTCATAAAGAATGTGATTTTCTGCATGATAGTGTTTTGAAAACGTGAGGGTTTTATGCAAAGACTGACATTTAAGAAAGCATGTATTAACCCTGGTAGATACTCCTGAAGTCGAAGTTGATCAGGAAATAGTAATTTGTCTTTCCGAGCACTGAACTACCGTTTCCGATTTTGCTTAATATTGTTAATTTCTCATAGGATGTTCAAGAGGAGCACCATTCAAATTTTGTTCTTATCATAGCTTCAGGTCCACTTGTGAGCTCTTCTGCAGTTTTGCTTAAGTTAGATTAGGATGGGGTTCCTATGACCTTATGGTTATGTATATAACAAGGACTTATTACATATCTTTTTTCCACTCAAATCTTTGAATTAAAAATGTGTTGCAAGTCAGATGCACCACTAATATACAGTAGACACAATTCCTGTTAAACCATTGAAATGTTTATGACCCCTTCCAATGCACGGACAATTAACTAATTCGATCGCCATCATCTCTCGAGGTAGTGATAATTTTTTCAGTCAGATGTACAATATGCCATCATCTCTCGGAGTATGTGGGGAAGTTTAGAAAAGATGCAAGCAATGGTGCGGTGAGATGACATACATTCTATGTGACGGCAACGCACATGCTGCTTTGTCTTTTATTTCTTTTATTTAATATATTTTAATTTTTAACTTTTGTAGGTCAGAGATAATAAAATTGATGGCTTCGGATGATGCTTTGAAAATGTCGATTGACAAAGTCACGGATGTAACTATGAGCGACTGGACTTAAAAGTCATCCAATTTTACACAATGAGATGCATACAAATGATTATTCTTCCTTGTATATATGTTGCACATGATAATACATTTTTTCACGGGGTATATGAGAGATGGAGGTAGATTACGTTGATGTTCAGAAAGAATCCTTCGACAAGGGCCTGCGTCAATTTCGTTGGAAGGAGTAAAAAATTCACCAAATTTTATACAACAATCATAAAAAAGTTTAAAAGCCCGTGGCAACGAATCCACACGAACTCGGCGCATGCCTTGGTGGTGGATCGACAGATACACAAGGGGAGGGGATTAGGGCGGGGAGCAGTGGGCATCACTCAATTTTAAAGGAGAGGGCTCTATTAGGAAAAGGAAAGGGTCTGTCATGGGGCAGGGTTTCTGTCTTGGGCCCATGTGTTGGAAATAACATGATGGATAATTCAAACAACCAAATTTCTTCCCCACATATGGTCTGGATTTGGGGAGCCGAGACTAGGAGAAATGAGCTTCGACCTTCTTGACGACAAACTTAATCATTTATTTGATTCACTTATATGCACTATAGCCCGTAGCAACGCACGGGCGTTTTACTAGTTTGGATAATGGCTAATTAGAGCTTTAACTGCCCATGATTGCCACTTTGCCGGTGTGGGAGAGCCAATTCGGCTAGCTTCCAGTGGCAAGGTTTTCTTTGCAGTTGAGGGCTAGATTTCTTTCAAAAACTACTTTCCATTTGAATACCAAATGGCTAGCCTTGTCTAGCTAGGCTAGAGCTGCCCCTTGCCTCACATCCAAACGCATAATCTAGTTGTCCCTATTTAGCTAGTCTAACTTTTCCTTTTGCATCAGTAGATTTTCTTCACAAAAACTGGTTAGTCGTTGTGAGACCACGATGTGTGTGCGGCCGCCGTAGCGAAGTCTTGCCCGGGATCGTGGGAGGGCACAATCGCGTCCGTGGGTGTGGGCTTGCCACGATTTCCCTTTTGTTCACATAAAGGAGGAACTGCTCGAGTAAAACGCTGCATATTTCCAGCGGCTCAAACCTCTCTCGGGTTTGTGTGCGCGTGTGCAATCTTCGCCGGACTTCGGACCTCACCGGAGATGCTGAATAATTTGCATCAGAGCAGTTCCATCCTGGTACCATGTCTGGCTCAGCGGACTCCGGAGCACCGGCGCCCACTGATGACCGCTTGGGCGACCGCTCGCTCACTTCGCCGCGGATGCGGGGCAGGAGTACGACGTGGCGCAGCAGCCGCAAGATTATCATGCAGGAGTGGATCATCCAGGAGCGCTTGGTGCCTAAGACCAGCAGCGAAGGGCTGGATCCCATGCTCACAGCCACTAATTACATGGAGTGGGCCATGATCATGCAGGTTCAACTACAAGCGGCAGCGCTCTGGCACGCCGTCGAAGAGAAGGACACGGTCACCTTTTGCGACGACAGGTCCACCATGGCTGTGATCCTCAGGGGTTGCCGTAGGAACTGATCAGGGCAATCATTGTCAAGAAGACGTCGAAGGAGGCCATGGAGGCCATCCACACCATCCGGGTGGGCGTAGCTCGTGTGCGCGAGTCCACAGCCTAATGGCTCTGGAAGGAGTTCGAGGCTCGCCCCTGCAAGGATGGCGAGACGATCGACGCGTTCTGCGTGCGCCTAACTGCCTTCGTTAACAATCTGCGCGTCCTCGGCGCATAACGATCGACGATGGCTGGATCGTCAAAAAGACCGTGCTCGTTCTTCCAAAGAGGTACTCCCACGTGGCTATAGCCATTGAGACCCTGCTCGACCTCGACTCGCTTTCTCTCGAAGAGCTCACCGGCCATATACGCACGGTCGAGGAACGCCTCGACGAGGTGGAAGCTGCCTGCGGTGCCCGCTTGCTCTTTACCAAGGAGGAGTGGGAGGCTCGCTGTACGCAGTGGCCCGTCGGCGAGGGCTCGAGCTCTAGTGCGAGCCAGCCGGTGCGTAAGGCACAAAGCGTGGGTAGCGGTGGCAGCTGTGGGTGCCAAAGGAGCATGGATGGGCGCGGCAGCGGGCGTATTGCTTCCTGTGGACGACAAGTGCCGCTACTATAACAAGTTCGGGCACTGGGTATGGGACTGCCGCACCCGGATTTGCGAAGAGGCAAACATGGCAGGTGTCGACGAGGAGGATGAGCCTGGCCTCCTGATAGCGCACATCGTCTCCCTTGGTGTCAAACATGATCATCGGCAGGAGGTATAGGTGGACAGCCAAATCTTCCTCAACAAACAAGGCTCCTCGGTCACCCTCGGTGACGCCCACGACACCAAGCGCGATGACCTGTGGTACATGGACACACATGCGTTGAACCACATGACCTGCAATCGTGGTGCTTTCTCTGAGCTAGATACAGGGGTCACCGGGCACGTTTATTTCGGTGACGGCTCGGCCTTCCAGTTACAGGGGCGCGGCACCGTGTTCTTCGTGGCACAGGATGGGTTCCATCGCGTCCTCACCAACATATGCTACATCCAGCGGCTGCAGACGAACATCATCTCTGCAAGAAGCTCGACGAGGTAGGCTACGAGGTGTCCATCCACGGTGGGATCTTGCGAGTGTGAGACAAGCGCGGTAACCTCATTGCATGCGTGGCAAGGAGTGGAAACCGGCTATACAACCTGGCGGTGGAGCTCGCCATGCCTGCTCGCGTTGACAAGGTGGCATGGACGTGGCATGTATGGTAAGGTCACCTCCACTTCGAGGCCCATCGCAAGGTCGCCGCGTAGGACATGGTGCGCGGGTACCAGTAGGAAGAAGCGTGCAGGCACAGTGTGCATACTACAGTCCTCCAGGTCGTCGGGGTAGAATCCAAGGAGGCATGGCGGGTGGAGTTCACGGAAGTAGTGGAGGAACTTGCGGTCGGAGACATGGTTGTACAAGTGCTTGCAGACGAGGGCTGGTGCTGGACGAAGATGAAGGGGGTGGACGGGCGGCTAGACCGTGCGAAATCGGCAGCGAGTGCAAAGTGGACATCAATCAAACGGACTAATTTCTTCCACCAATTAACGGTGTTGCTCTCTTTTGAAAAAAAAAAGGGTGTTGCAAATCTATATCCAATACATCCATCTATCAAACACGAGTAGTATATCTGAACTAAGATACCCGAAAGTAGTATTGATATCCAGCCGATACAAACAGACTGCAAGGAAAGAAAAAGAGATGGAGAGATTGGCATTGGCTCGAGAGCAAGGACCTTATCAAATACTAATTAAAGAGCGCCCCTTCGGGAGCCTCGCAACGATCAGCGCCACTTGGCGCGCTCTCAGTCATTCGCCACGTGTCGCGTTATGGGCGCTCCCTTCGGATTTAATTTTTTTATTTTTCCGCACGCGTTTTTGGCTTTTTTTTCTGGTTTTTTTTTTACGTTTTGGTTTTCCACCAGTCTTTCCTAGCTCTTCGACCAAAAAAAAAATTGTGCAAAAAAACGTATTTTTTTCGCGAGAGTCACGGTTTTGTTTTCGCGAGAGGCACGGTTGTGCTTTCGCGGGAGTCACGGCTGTGCCTCTTGGAAACAAAAAAACCGCATTTTCTGTTTTTTTTTCTTTCGCAAGAGGCACGGTTTTGCTTCCGCGAGAGGCCCATTTGTGATTTCGTCAGAGGCACGGCCGTGCCTCTTTCGGAAAGGGAAAAAACCCGTGCTCCCGGTTCTGTTTTTTCGTCCGGTTTTTTTCCATGAAGAAAAAGTTTGTCAAAACCTATCAACATGGGATCTAGTTTTGAAGATCTCGGCGCGTGGAATCCAACGGTGAAGTTTCGAGATTTGGACGCACGGTTTAAGAGATAAAACGTTTTGAATAAACGGATCTATGAAAAAAGGGAAAACTCCCAGGTTGCGACAAGTGGCGCACATGCAGCGTGCCACTTGTCGCAACCTGGGGAAGTTGGAGTGGTCTCCGCAAGGAGTACTCCTTAATTAGTGATTTCGAGCTAACTATGAGGAATCCCAGCAAGATTTATAGTATATCATGGTGCAGATGAGAGCCTAACATATCTGTTAGAAGGGAGAGAGGATTTGGTGGAATAGTTCGTTGTATTGTTTGAGCATCATGGGCATATATATAGGAGTACATGATCATCTTGGAGTGCAAGACAAGGTAGAATAATATCGTACGTTATCCTAGCTTTCCTAATAATCACGATACCCAACATCCCCCCGCAGTCACAACGGTAGCGACGCAGACGGTGAAACTGGAGAAGAATCCGAAGGCAAGCTGACGGACAGCCCCCCCCCCCCCCCACAGTCGTAACGGTCGATGCTTCGCGGAGTCGCGGCTGGAGTGAAAACCGACGAGGTTGCTCAAGCAGGCGGTAGCCCTTTGTGCGGTTTGTCGATGTAGCCGAGAGCATGGGTGGTGGAGCCGTGGTTGAGGTAGTCGTGCGAAGAATGCCGTGGTCGATGTCGAGTCGGGGTAGCCGATGTCGAGGAAGTCGTCATGGAGCCGTGGGCGCAAGGAGGCGCCGACTTAGTCATGGGCGCAGTGGTGTCAAGTAGTGGTGCGCCGTAAAGTAGATGATGTTGACGACGGCGTCGTGTCGGAGTTTCAACCCGGGGACACATCGTGAGGAAGGCACGCGTCGGTGTTGCCAGCACCGGGCATGCGTAGACGGACGAAGACGAGGTTGACGAAGCGCCGCACCAGGCTTGCCAGGCCCGGGGACACGTCGTGGACGAAGGCACGCGACGATATTGCCAGCACCGGGCATGCGTAGACTGGAACCTGCATGATCTGTACGTCATGTCGAAGAAGTCGGAGAGGCCAGCAGAGAAGGACTCGACGACGGTTGCGGCGCCAATCGGCATGGGGCCAATGTCGCCCGCGGTTGTCGGAGTAGATGAAGCGGTCGTGGTAGATGACGGCGACGCTTGCGATGGGCTGGTGCTGGACGAAGACGAAGGGGGTGGACGGGCGGCTGCGGCGGCTATAGGGGTAGCGGCGGCGGTGGCCGAAGAAGAGCGGCGGCGGCAGCCAGACGGCTGCGGCGGCGGCGGCGGCTAGGTTAGGAGTGCGGCGGCTGTGCTCGAAGTAGGCGAAAAACCCTAACAACGTGACGAAGACCGGTGCGGATGGTTGCGTTCCCGCGCCAAGGGAGACGGCGCGGCGCGTACCACGGGAGGTCAACGCGCGGTGACGATGGAGTGGACCGCGGGCCGTGGCGCTTCTGACCTGCAAGGCGGCAGCGGCGGCGGGCAGGTCGGGGCGACGGCACGAAGACCTCGGGGCGGCTGCGGGGACCGCGGGTCGCAGCGTGACAGCCCGAAGGGGCGGCGCGGCGGCGGAGCGCGGGTCAGTGCAACCACGGAGACGGCCTTGGGACGGCGGCGTGGACCGCGTGCCACGCTCGCTACGGCCCGACGGGGCGATGCAGCGGCGGCGCAAGGGTCGGTGCAGTCATGGGGACGGCCCCGGAGTGGACGGCCCCGGGGCGGCGGTGGACCACGGGCCGCGGCACTGCGGCCCGAAGGGGCGATGCAGCGGTGACGCGGGTCTGTGCAGCCGGGAGAAGAACCACGGGCGGCGACGCTGAGGCCTGAAGGGGCGACGCAGCGGCAGCCCGTTCCTCGATCGATGGAGGGGCGCGCTGAACTCGGGGATGCTCTTCACGAGGCCTGCGGAGGCGCGCGCAACCGACGGGCCAGGTCGGTCCCACGGCGTAGATGAGGCGGATCGCGGCGGCGGGCGGGTGATCAATCCGATCGCTCGCGAGGTTAGGGACTCCGCTCGATGGAGATGGGGTGGTGGCGGAGTCCGAGATGCAGCCGGCGACGGGCGGGCAGGGCGGCTATGATTGGCCGCCGCATGGCGCGAGGCCGCCGGGTCGGGTGATGCAGGACTCCCGGTCAGAGCAGGGGGTGACGGCCGGCGTAGATCGACGGGCGGGCCGGAGCGCGAACGGCTGTGGTGAAGAGCCGCCGCATGACGCGAGGCCGCCGGGTCGGGGCGACCGGCGGGCAGACGCGCGGACGACGCGCGAGGCCACTGAGTCGGTGAAGAAGCCGGCCCATCGCGCCGTGGTTGGAGTAGAGGCGCATGGGGTCGATGGCGGCGGTGGGCGACGCAAACTGATCAAGATTAGATCGGAAAACCAAAAAGAAACCGCCGATCAAGATGACCGGCGGGAGAGAGAAAACCTCGGAGCAAGGGCTCGGGGAAAAGACTCTCTAGGGCAGCCGGTCAACACGACCGGCGGACGAACCCTAGGTACGGGCGGCGCGGCCCTTAGTGGCGGTCATGGAGGCCGACCGCCCTAGGGGCGGCGCGCGGGTGCGGAAGCGGCGGTGGCTAGGGTTTAGAGCCGGAAACTGATACCATGTTAGACGGGATAGAGAGGATTTGGTGGAATAGTTCGTTGTATTGTTTAAGCCTCATGGGCATATATATATATAGTACTACATGATCATCTTAGAGTACAAGGCAAGGTGGAATAATATCCCTCGCTATCCTAGCTTTCCTAATAATCACGATACTCAACAATATCAGTTGTCAAGCCCAGCCCATATTCGTTCCAACTGATAAGGCCCATACGTAGTATAGAGAAACCCATCATACAACACAGCATTTGTCTCCATTTTATTCGTAGATAGCATATGTCTTTATGTTTACTATTTTTTATAGAAAATCTGTTAAAATTAGTGACCATATTTTTTGTTTTGGGTAGAACATGGAACAACACGTGCAAACTGCTTGCTTTCCTCCACACGGAGAACAAATAAGACTTGTATATCTTCTGGTTATGATCGGTGTATTGCAGATTTGAAACTGAGCCCTAATTGCAGAAGAGAGTAAATAGTATTGCAGATTGAAATAATGAATTTGAGTGTTCCAGCGCCTGGGCATCGCCATGGTTATTTCAACCGTTCCCCTCGCCCATATCCATACCCGAGCCCCTCCCCCGTCTTCGACCCTAACTCTGCCGAAGCCAAAGTAATGGTGCTCCGCGCCGGCAGGCAGAGTAGGCGGAAACTCCTCCTTCGGCGATTCTTGGCGCCGCCGCAGACGTTTTTCTGGCCCGTCAGCATACACGGCGGTCGGCTCCTCCGCCACGGAATAGACCGTCATCTCCTCCGTTGACAAGGAGGACCAGGCATTGCCGTAGCAGCTGCAGGAGCCAGCGCAGAAGCCACCCCGACTCCTCAAGGAGGCTACTCCAACGGACAAAAATTTCATCCTTCAGATCAAGATAATGAGGGAGCAATTGTTCTGTTAGATGCATGGGGCCCTCGCGGCCTTCCCCGCGCGCGTGAAGGAGGAGCTGTAGTCGCCACCGCGACACTGCATCAATCCCGAGCCAGCATCCACACTCCTGCCAGTAAAGGAGGAGCCGTCCTCACCCCCGCACCAATGCGACGTCCAAATCGGACGCGGCATGATGGAGGAATCTGCATCCCCGCCATGCAGCGATGCGGCCGCATGGACGCCGTTCTCACCGTCGCGCCACCCCCGCCTCACCGTCAAGGAGGAGCAGCCACCCGTGATCAAGAAGGCCATCAAGAAGGCGTGGGGCCGCCTCCTCAACTACCTCGGCGGTCCCTCGGGTTTGATGGCCGTCATGTATGAGGCGGAGCATGCGGCTTGGCAGCAGGAGCGGTACGACCGGCACAGTGCCAGCCGTCGTTCCGTGTTCGCCAAGAGTGACATGGCACCGGACTGGGTCCGCAACGACCTAGACCTCGCTGTCGTGTGGGCGCTTAACCTCTCCGTGATCACAGACGGCCGCCAAGTGTCATCGCCGCGCCTTAATGGCGAGCTTCGCCAAAATCAGCAAGGAGTGGTCGCTTAGAGACCGCTCCGCCAATACCGATCGCGGCAACGCTGCCGCCAGAGCTCTGAAGGCCACGCGTCGGCGGTGGCGGCGGCACTCCTGCGTCGCAGTAGGCATTGGGCGGCTCCTCCGCGGCGGCAAGCAGACGGCTGACAAGGTTGTCGCGACCCTCCGGCGCCGTTCGATCGCTGGAGGGACCACAACGACGACGACGACAACGACGGGCGGCAGCGACGGAGACGGCCGTCTGCGGCAAGCAGGGTGGCCACACGTACGAGGTGGTCATCCAGTATAGGGTTTAGTTATTTTCTTCGTTTTTAAGTTAGACAGTCGAATTATCAACTTTTTACTTAAATGGCCATCCAGTATAGGGTATAGAGTACGTTCCAAGCTTGGCCAACACAATGGCCATGCTCTATCAACTGCACCCACTTATTTTCTTTCTCCCATCACACTTATGTCAGGACAAGAAGTGGATTATATGAGGGAAGGAGCAGACATGCTGTAGGGAGCTATGAAGTTGAGTGGGGAGAAAGTTATAGTTAAAGGAGCAAGGTGTATAGTATCACGGTAATATATCCCAAAATAGCATTCGGTGCAACTGGTAGAAGAGAGAAGAAGCCCAGGAAGAATACAAAGCTCCGTAAGTGGCAGATATTTCTAATAGGTCGGAGGAACAGGAGTCGATAAAAATGAATTTCACATGGGTATGCATATATGTTGGGTTCTTGCACATGCGTTCGTGGTACAACTCCATGTGGCCTGGTCGCACATGTCATCATCAACGAACATGTTAAAAACTAAGTGGATGCAACAGCCTCTTCCTTTCTCGTATGTTGTGTTTGAAGGGACCATTACCTGTCCACGCATTCATAACATGCAACCCCTCTAGTCCGCTTTAACTGGACCACGAACGGTTGGTTGAATTATGTAAGCGCTGGCTGCACTATTCCGTCGTATTATACTTTTAGGCTCAGGTATATGAATTAGAATCCAGAAATAAACTAACCTGCTAGTGTTTCTTGAGAGTGTATTTTCTCCATACCTCACCATTGTTGATACACTTGGTCATCTCTGTTGTTGACAGCACACTTGAACACTTCTAATGGCACGAAATTGAAACTATGCTTAATTTTGTATATATGAATATACTTTGCTTGCATGCTTGTCAAAATACAGGGCAGTAGTGCACAATACACAAGAACATTGTTTATTGTGTGAAGTAGCCATAACTTCAGTACCACAATTTAGATTGCACATGGCCATGCTTTCCTTGAGAAGTAACCATTCACATGTACTATCTTGGAAACAAGCTTCAGGTTGCGCCCAAGGTCCAAGTGAGCATACTAGTGTTTCAGGCCTTTAGTTCAACATTGTAGAACCATATATTCTGGTTTTAATACAACACTTCTTTTTCGGTAAAACCCCTGAACACATTGATGGACCAGATCTGCCCGTACCCATTCATAAGGAGTAGGATAGTCATTTTACAAAATACGTCACCCCGACCATACAAACCGGTGAGCAGTAAGCTATGCCACAGCGCCCAATTTTAAGAACTATGATCAGCGACATATTTGAATTCTTTTCTAGAAATTTCAACGTGACCTGTTTATATGCGAACATTTTACAAAACTGTAAACAAAATTTCGAAAATGCAAACAAATATTCCGAAAAGTGGAACACATATTCAATCAGGCCTACAAGAGACTGGTACCAAGGGATTACGAGATCATCAGATCGTTCCCGGCAGACGAAGTGATTCATGTTGGAAGCAACGTGTGTACTACTTTGTATCTCTTTCATTCTCCAATGTGGCAGTGGAAATCACTGGGCTTCTTTCCCGGAGCAGTCCGGTTACAGTCAAGTTGTGGAGATTAGACCGATTGAAGAGGATCTGTCCCATTAATCAAGTACTCCCTCCGTTCCAAAATAGATGACCCAACTTTGTACTAAAGTTAGTACAAAGTTGAGTCATCTATTTTGGAACGGAGGGAGTATCAAAGATCAGTTCGAGTACCTCAGAAAAAAAGAGATATCAATTCGAGGCTTGGGAAAGTTCAGCCCTGGGATGGTAAAAATCAAGATGAGGATGGAAAGATCAGCCGATCAGGCCTGCCTATGGTAAGAATCAAGGGGCTGAAGGAAAGAATCTGGATAGGGAACGACAGGAATTGACCAGGAGAAAGATAGGGCATGGCCCCAATAAAATTAGCAGCATTTTCGGATTATAATTTTACAGATCAAAAGGCAAATATAGAAGGTTGCATGGGATCGGCTCAGAATTATGAAGTGTTGGTGAAGTGACTGAAGTACTAAAGTGACTGAAGCGGTGAAGAAAAAAGCACAAGGGTGAGCAAAGAAAGATCAAATTGTTAATTGAACGGGCCTTGTTGATCAAGTTTTCTTACCTTCCTTTTTTCTGATTTTGACCAATTAGTTGAACTGACTTTGTTATTTCGCTCTCACGGTAATTGGATTGCGATTTCCTCTAGATTAAATCACAATGAATGCTATTTCTTTCTAGTTCTGTTTGGGGCATATAGAATTTTTACGACAGACGAAGCTGAAGAAGGAACAAGGCCTGAAGGCAGATTAGTAAGCGAATGAATCTGATGAAGTTCTTCCTCCACTAGAAGAAGGTGGCTATGATCGCTGATTTGACCGGGCAGACCATATGAGTGAGATTGATTGAAAGCGTTGTGATATAGTGTCAAAAGATCTTATATTATGGGACGGAGGGAGTAGATCTCAAGTTTACCCTGTATGTCCCTGTGGAGGTCGAGCTACATGGAAGCCCTTATCCTCACTTCTCCAACATTGCTTTGACATATGTGCTCTCCAACTAATTATTACATGAATTTTTTCTTTTTGTCTCTCAAATGAACAACATATGAACTTCAAACTTTGTAGATCAAAGAAACTTTAGAAGTTTAATGTGAGAAAACTTTCAGATTTTTGGTGTCACATAAATATAAAAATGAGATTTTTATTAAATATTATATTCAGCATTTGAAATGCATGTCAAATATCCAAAAGTTTTTCATACATTGTAGTTAGAATGTCTTGTTGTCCTGCAAAGTATGAAGTTTATAGGTTTAGACAAATGTGCCTACACGGATCACGATGCGGAAATAAAAGACGGCAAAGAAAGGGGTAAAATGTAGCTCAACCTAATAGAAACATTCAAGGTAGGTTCTGGTAGTTTTGCATTCTGATACATTTTCATATCCTACATTGTCGTTTATCTCGGTACATTCACACATCCAAATAAAAATATAGCTTAAGCTACTACCATAATTTATTCAAGAAAATACTACCAAAAGGCAGCATCAAGAAAGCAAGCCAGAACACAAGCACAGATAAATAGAGGGTTCTTCGGCCTTAGTCATGAAAAAAATCTACTACGAGAAAAACAAGACCACAGATTCTCACAAATAGCAGGATAATGTAGCAAGACATGCTCCAACTATATAACTTTGTCCTGCTGTGGCTCCTGCCACGTAAATTATGATGTTTGGAACAATAGGTATATCAAATGATGCTTAACTAGTATTTCTAAAATGGGCGACAAATTTAATAAACTGTATCATCCTCTTGTTCTTGTTTTAATATATAATAGAATTATCGCCTACATTTGGTTCGAGGTTATGAAAACAAGGCATGTATAAGGAATCTATCATATACCTAGCACCATTCCATTGTGATACTAAGCTGTGTGATGGTTGGTGAACCATTAAGAATAGTAATATAGCATCACCAACACAATGGAAGAGGTAGTTGCAAGCTACAGGTTTGATTGATGTAGGTTGAGTATGAAAGGCGGGAATTGAGCATATAAGAATACCCACATGGAATGCATTTTGGCAATGCTCGAATGCGGATACTCCTCGTGACCGATCCCCTCCTACACAGTAGACTTCCCTAGCACCTTCCTATGATCTAAGTTCTAGCTAACATTCTTCTTCCCTTAGAGCTTCCTAAGCTTTACATTCTACCAAACATTCTTATTTCCTTGTTCTTGCATTGCATGTCATCCCAATTTGAAGTGAAGCACACACTTGACTCCAAAGAATCCTCATAGATTTGTTACCTGGCACCTTTTTGACCAAGTTAATCTCCCCTTCTTCCTTGAAGAGTGTGGATAAAGGGATCGGGGTCCTCACGTAAGAGCTCCGGTTTTTCTGCAAGGATTAACCATTTCTTTAGGCATGTGAGACACAGGGAAAGTAAGATTCAGACACGGCACTGAACCTCAAACAGATGTCTTCGACTTGTCTACTGTAGCATATCTTTCAGGACTAAAACATGTTGAGCCAGTTACTATCTTCGACGAGCAGGCCATCTTTGCTAGTGGATCTCAAAGGCCGTCTATGAACATTGTCCAAGGAATCAAATGAGGTAGCTCATGAGCTTGCTAGGAGTTGTTTCCACTCTGATGTCTCTACAATATGGGTTGATGACCCTTCCTAGTATTATTATGCTATTATGATAAATTATGTAACTATTTGTGAGAGACATTAAAGTTTAATCAGGCATACTACAAACCCATAATTTAAAAAACAACCCCCATCCTCTCGTCGCTCCCATAGGCAGCGGTGAGGAACCTTGCCCGGCACTCGTGAAACACCTCTTATATGCCTCCTTCTCCCTTCCACCGACAGAGGGCTTGGCCGAGAGAAGCCCTGCCGGCGGTGGTGGTAGCAGGGCTCCGTACGTTGTCGCGCACGGATCCTGTTTGAGATGGTTCCTACGGGCCGGGGCGCAATGTAGATAGTCGTGGTGGCACGACATGTTCTCCTCCCATGAGGGACGTCTAGTTGTTCTGGTGGCATGGTTGGCCTCTGATGGTGGAGCATGCAGGCGTCGGTGATGGTCATGACGGTGACCTGGGTTATCGCATGAATCTGTCATCCTGTGGCAGCTAGTGCCACAGGCTGTTAATGATGCTTTCGCCAGCGGTTGTTGTCCCTAGAGAGGCTTTGGCCTGTTGCAATGGTGTCCTGGTGATAGTTCCTCGTAGTGTCGTGATAGTTTGCTGTTGGTGATTACGTGGCCTACTGCAGTCTCCCTGTTTTCTTGGAAGTGATACCAACATTTCCATAGAAGAGGAGAAACTAGAGCAGGCACCTGGTGGTCGAGGTAATCTCTGTTACTAAAGTGTGTGCCATGTTCATTGTGTAATCCTTAAATGAAATTTCCATTCACCATTTGCAGAATCTTTGATGCCAGCTTACCTTGCTTGCAACATTGCAGAGAACAACAACATATGCATCGTTCATTTTGATTCACACTACTAGGAAAAGGCCTACTAATGGCGCACCTGTTTTGCCTACTAATGACGCCTTTTCTGGTGCGCCATTAGTATCACGCCACTAGTATTTTTTACTAATGGCGCACCACTAATGAACATAGTGCCTGCTATACTAATGGCGCACCACATGGTAGTGCGCCATTAGTAACAAGATTTTAATTTTTTGTTTTTCTTAATCTCAGGTCACTATTTCACATATGAGATATCCAACACATATATATACAACAAGCATCCATATAACAATCATAGCCAACACACAAGTTCCATCATATATACATACATAGCCAACACATAGTTCCATCGTTACATATTACAAAAGTTTCACATTGTTCATCCAACACCGTTATCCATCAATTCACAAAAGTTTCACATTGATACGAAATAAAAACACAAATGGAAAAGAAGCACTCCATCCATGCAAGCTTCCGTGAATTAAATCAAATCTGCAAAATGATAAACAAGAAGTTAGAAGAAGAAGAAGAAGAAGACTAGAAGAATACTAGAAGAAGAAGAACACTAGAAGAAGAATAAGAAGAATTTTGGAGCCAGCTTAGGTAAAATGAAGCTAACCTATGTCATTTTGGAAAAGAAGAAGAATAAGAAGAAGACTATAAGCTTATTATGTAAACTTGATCATTTTGTGCTAACATAAGTTATTTTGGAGCTAACCTATAGGAAACTAAGCATATAATAAGCTCTAAGTTAGCATATTAGAGCCAACTTAGGTAAAATGAAGCTAATCTATAGGAAACTGAGCATATTAGAGATAACATAGGTAACTAAGTATATATATATATATCATTTTGGAGATCTGACATACCTGACATAGTTCAGTTCTCATTGTTCTTCTTCTCCTTCCTCAGCCTGATGCGCCAAGAGCGGCGAGGCGGTGGAGGCAGTGGGATGTAGTCTTCTACCACAATTGGCGTGGTCATGTCGCCCAGCTGTGGAATCGCCGGCGCCACCACCGGTGCGTGGTCATTGTCAGGCACCACTAACATCGCGAGGCCACCTTCACGCAGGACGGGCGCGACCATCGCTAGGTCATCCTCAGCGACCTCCATCTCCTGCCCATGGTCAGCCACCACCACCATCTCCTGCCCATGGTCTGCCACCACCATCTCTTGCCCTTGGTCAGCCACCACCAGCGCTAGGTCATCCTCAGCCTGATGCCCATCGTCATCCTGCAGCTCCTCATCCCCACTCTGCTCCTCTTCTCCCGCACTCCAGTCCGGATCATCCTTCTTGTTGTCTATGCTGCTGCCAGAATCGCTGCTGCTTTCGCTACAGCCAGAATCGCTGCTGCTTTCGCTACAGCCATAGTCGCTGCTACTTTGGCTGTAGCCAGTGTCGCTGCTGCTGCTCCCATAACCTGTCCAAATGCAACAATTACCGTTAACAATCGATGTGAGACAAAGCCAAATGTAGAGGAATAAGAAGAGGCAGAACATACAGGCATCATCATCGTCAGCGTAGCGCATGGGACACATAGTCGCGTTGAACACCTTTACGATGAGCATGTTGGCGTCGTCGTCGTACCTGAAGAGAAGGAAGTACCCCAGCCGCAGGTCGTAGGCACAGTAGAATTTCTCCCACCCATGAGACAAGTACATGTGGCCCTCCTTGATCACCAACTCCACATCCCACTGCCTGCGACACCCGCTGCCGGCCTGTCGCAGCTTCACATTATTTGGCGGATCTTCACCCATCAGCATGTTCATAAAACTGTCAGACAACCTCTGCAGTTTGGGACAATGAGTGATGTAGCAAACAACAGATATCATAATGAGATGGGTGAAGGGGAGATCTCTCGTTTTATATACCTGCGTCATGGATGATCTTTGAAGTCCCAAGTATGATATCTTGAAGAACTCGGAAGCATCCAACTCGTATTCTTGTGTCGCAGAAGCGGCGGTGGGTGCTTAGCGCCATCTCGATAAGCAGCGAGAACAGACCAATTACTCTTACAACAGATCGTAAAACATGCATGATAACATGCTATCTTGAAAAGGCCAATTGTACCCCTACTTAATTAAGTACTAAGATACCCCGGCCCATGCATTAGTAGCAAGTACCCCATATGTCCGATTTTTAGCAAAGTCATGCTAATATTCACGGAAAATTTCAGCATGACCTTTGCTGAAAATAAGACATATGGAGTACCCGAATTTACCAGAGCGGAAGTTAATCGACATTCCGGCAAACTCAAGGGCCTCTCGGGGTACCTGCAAAATCATCACGACACGAAGGGCCTCTCAAGGGCCTCAAGCAGCAGCGGCATCTCCCAGGACCCCATTTTTTTGCTAAATTTCTTTGAGCAACAATCAGAGCAGAAAATTCAGCATATTTCTATACAACAGCACTGTAAAAATTAAGTGCCATACTACTGCAAGTGCCATACTACTGCAAGTGCTATACTACTGTAGGAAAGGAGGATCATCATACACATATATAGGAAAGGAGGATCATCATACACATATATAGGAAAGGAGGCCCATTCCTATTTTAGGAAGCAAACAGATGTACACATAAGATAAAAATGTAGTGTTGAAAGTTTAATGCTTACACAAGACTTGCTGAAATAGTGAAAAATATGGAGTCACCAAGCTGGCTAAGAAACTCCCAA